>OU696696.1:329377975-329977975 GCA_916050605.2 Platycheirus albimanus | reverse complement strand
ATTAATCAGTTTTTGTAATAACTTCAAGTATTATAAAAATAATCAACAGTGCTCAGTTGGCAGAATTTGATTTAATCAATAAATTTACAATTTTCTTTAAATAAATAATAAGGATACATATGTATATTACAATATAAATACAAACATCAATAACTGTTAGTTTGAACTTTTTTCGTTTTATATTTAATTTGTTAATTGACATTCATCGACACAAAACTGCAGGTTAGCTCCAATCTAAGTTAAAAAGAAAACGAAAATATTAAAAAATTATTAAATAGATTTTTGCAACTGCGCCAACTTTAGAAAATATGTAGTCTTTCAACACACGTTCGCTCAATTTAATTAAAACACAACATATTATGTTCTGCGTCGAAGCTATATAAAGAAACAAAACCATGATATTTGGAAGAGTGTTCTACCCACCTTTCCGAGTCAAATCAACTAGATTTTTAAGTGGAACTTCAATAGACACATTGTTGGAGACGCACAATTACCTCCTAAAGCCTCTGATTTCTATTAGTAATGATTTAAAGAAAATGTCCATTGTTATTGCATCAAAAATTTAAATTGGTGAAAATTAAAATAAGGCTCCGAAGATTGACTTAGGGGCCAGTTATACGGAAAACCAAAACGAAAAACTTTTGAAATGGAACATTTAGTCTTTCCTTCTAAGAATTGTTTTGGTTTGTTTTTCCGTATCGCTATAACTGGCCCCTAGAAACAATTCATGACTATAAAACACAATCTGTCTTTTTGAATTTTAAGGTATAGGTAGTACATGAAAAACATGAAAGCACGATTCAATCTGAAGTTCAT
Organism: Platycheirus albimanus; assembly: GCA_916050605.2. Lineage (NCBI taxonomy): Eukaryota > Metazoa > Arthropoda > Insecta > Diptera > Syrphidae > Platycheirus > Platycheirus albimanus. The sequence goes on along the minus strand of OU696696.1, from coordinate 329,977,159 downwards.
TATGATTTATCGATTAAACCAAGACTTGAAAACTTGTTTTGTGTTAAATGGTCAAAAGGAGGCCTTCACGACCACCCAGATAGACAAGAATGAATGTGCTATTTCGGAAAATGGAAACCCCAGACCTTCAGTTGGAAGAAGAATCTTTTTCAGGTTTGCTTAAGTATATTTCATCAATTTCACGACCTTCACAATTTTCTTATCTTTAAGGAAAGATTTTTAAAATTATTAAGGTCGAAAAAGAACTCCAGCATGAGCCTGAATTGCCAACGGCTTAGAGAATTTGGCTTGCTACATTTTGTCATCGTTTGAAAAACAAAGTTACAAATTTGGAATAGCCTTCGAAGAGTGAGAATTCCTTGATTAATCACTTCGACGAAGGTGGCCTGTCCAACCATCAGAGTTCGTAATGAGCAAGCTCTCATCTTTGGAAACAGTGTTCAGTGCAGAAGGTAAGGGATTGTGGTTTGCACAGAATACATTATTGCATTATGATTTCAATATCTGAGAAGGCAATTATTGGGACGACAATATCAAAACACTTGTTTTTCCGATCGCGAGTGTTTTAGAATAATAAAACTCAATAGGGAAATGATAGAAAAAAACGCAAGAACAAAAAAATTGTAAATTAAAACCACACCAAAATAAAAACAAACATTTTGAAGTAGAAACAGTCTTTTATTCCTTTCTAGAGTTACTTAGGTGCAAGCAACAATCCACAGCTAACATGAAATTTAACTAAACAAAATGTAAGTACATCCACAGTCTTTGGAAATGTATATTATTAATAAATAAAAGGAGTTAAACCAAACAGTTAAACCAAAAACTACAAAACACTTGGAAAATAGACACAAAGAATGAACATTTACACCACGAGCAGCGTTTCGGCTCAAATGTACGTTAAATTAATTATTTCTTGTAAAAAAGATGATTAAACAATATATTCAGATTAAAACTATTGCACACGATTTGTTCATATTTTATAAATCTATTTATTTATTTTCTTTTTCTTATGTCGATTTTTATTGGTCACGTCAAACTCCACTGGCTGCCAAAATGTCAACTGCAAACTGCGTTTACATGCGACAGTGGTACCTCTTTATAACAGTTTGTCGACGTTACGTTTCGTACCGATACGTTTTAATTGTTTATAGAAGCATTGAATTTATTTACATTTTGTTAATTATTAGCTAAACTACTTGTTCCTTAATTCTTAAACTTGTTCCTAAATTTACTGGAGTTGCCCCCAATCGATTGATACCATAAAAAGCCACTTTTGTGACTATGTGCTGCTAAGTATACGCCAAATTTAAATTGTTAATAACTTTTAAACTAATTGTTCCTAAAGCATAGTACGCAGCTCGAGCTAAAATTTAGCTCCCATACAAAATTCTCTCCAAAATTTAGCCAAGCTAAAATTAAGCAAAGCATTTTAGCCGAGTGGTACGCAGCTCCAGCTAAAATTTCAAACTTTTGTTTCCCAGTGTACTGTCAGAATTTAGCTGACTATTTAATTGCTCGGCGTCGGCACATTTCCTGCGAGCTAAATTTTGACAGATCTTTTCGGGTCGTAGCTAAAAAGGGGTAACGTAGGGGTTGAATCTCAACCGAAAATTTGTTTTAAAGCATAAAAAAGCTATTTCGATTAGAGAATGCTAAAACAAATAACAATTGTTCTGCTAAAACAAAAGAACACATATTTCAAATAGAGTTTTGTTCGAAAATAGTCCAATATATATGATATTTCAATGCCCCTCTTTAATTTTTCTCTGGGTACGCTTATGAACAAGAGAACTGCTGTGTTTTTATTTGCATTTGTTTATAGCTTCTGTCATCGAGTGCAATGTGATTTAAAAAAAATATATTTTCATGAAGATATGTTGCTGTGAGTGGATCAAAATTTGATTTTAAGGACTGCTTTGGCCAAGTTCTTGTATCAGAGACTACTCCTTCCCTAGAAATCAAAGATGAACAGTACATCTTTCAGACTAACAAAAGTAAAAAGGTGAGGTTCTAAAATGCAATTCAAAAGCTCTTACAAAACATGATTATTTTTTGTATTTAGATTTCAACGTCTTTGCTGCCATTGAACATTGATCCCAATTGCTTGAAGCGATAATGTATTTCGAGCTAATTGATTTACAGGAAGTGTATCTGGTTTTCAAAGGTCTAGGATATCGTTTTGACCCAGGTTTGTTACCTGTTTTATTTTCTTTTTTTAAGTGAAAGGTTTTAATTCTTCTAATTTCAACTTTTAAAGGAAAAACGACTCCAAGCTTTGCTTCCATAATTGGGCAACCAATATACTTGCGTTGGACGTTGTCGGAATCAATTTGGACTGGCCAAAAAGTGTATATAATAGAAATTAAAAAGCGCATATTTTAAAACTGAGCTTTTCTGCTTTCTTAACTTTTCCAAATCATTTCTTACTTGTTCTACAATAGTGGCAGAGTTTAAGAATTTTAAGAATAAAACATTTCATTTAAAAAAGTAATTTTTTTTTAATCTTTTTTTTTCGAAATACCAACTTCGGGTCTTTATTTAAAAATAAAACAAAAACTATAATTCCCAGCTAGCAATTTTGTTACTTCCGAACTTAGTAGACCAAGACAAGTTGGTCCTTTGTCTGCATTATCCTTAGGTGTTCATTAAAACTGGTCTCTGGTTATCACATATTCTTCCATCCTATTGAGACACTTGAAGTCTGCGACTTCGACAAAAGAGATGACCCAAGTTCAAATGTCTTAATTGTCCGAGAACAGCTGGTGAACCACGCCTGGCCGCGGCCATTGGATCCATTAGAATGACTTGAAAGAATAAGATTCTCTTTAGTTAAAAGATTCTTTTTTTTTTCAAATTCGTAGGTAGGTAACTCACCTGCAATCCTTCCTTTGCGACAGATGTTTCGTTTTAATGATTGGTGATGCACAATGCACATCTCTATCACCATCTTCATCGTTGGATAGTGTTCCCAGCAAAATGCTCACGAGCCTTTTAGGTGATTTGAAGAGCACAAATTGGTCATCTTGGGGACGATGAGAAGACGCAAGTCATTGGCAATGGTACCAACAACAACAACAGTTTGAGTTGGGTTGGTTGGCCTTCTTGAACAAACGGCTGACACGCTGAGACATTATGGCCGATTGATTTTGCTCATAAGCAAAAGTTTGGGAACAATTCTGTTGAGCTGCTTGTTGGTACGAGGGTACGACGCTGAAGGAAGCGGCACAACTAAGAAAAAAACAGAAACAACCGAGATTTAATAACGCACCTTGATAAGAGTTTTTTTATTTAGATACTTATGTACCTCAGGTAAACATCCAAAACTTTCAAACAAAATAAAAGAAAATGTTTGTGTTTATTTGTCAAACAAAATTTGTTTTGACATTTTCTACACAAAGTCGCCATTTCATTCACATATTCTCCACAACTCTCCTATGTCAAAATTTAGCTGGGCTTTTAGCTAAGGTTTGGAGAGAAAAACGTGAACTAAAATTTAGCTCGAGCTGCGTACTACCCTTAAATTCTAAAAATGGTTTCCTAAATTTTCCTAAACCATTCCCAAATTATAGAACTTTACTATATAAGGCCCGTATTTATCGAACGCTCTCAACTTAAGAGCCTCGTAAGTCTATTCATCAAGCACTATTAGTACAGATTTACGAGCGCTCGCAAAACTTATGAGCGGTCAGGACAGAGTTGGCCGAACTGTCACTTTTTAGAAAAAACTACATTTGTTACGTCTGCTACGTAGTTAATGTAGTTTATGTAATTAAATGTAGTTAAATGTAGTTTATGTAGCAGACGTAGTTTGAACTGTCAAATTATCTGTCAGCAGTCAGTTTTACAGTTTTTTTTACGATTTACAGTTTGCAAATCGGTTGGTCTTGGAAGCAGAGTTGGCCGAACTGTCAATTTTTAGAAAAAACTACATTTGTTACGTCTGCTACGTAGTTAATGTAGTTTATGTAATTAAATGTAGTTAAATGTAGTTTATGTAGCAGACGTAGTTTGAACTGTCAAATTATCTGTCAGCAGTCAGTTTTACAGTTTTTTTTACGATTTACAGTTTGCAAATCGGTTGGTCTTGGAAGACTATTAAAACTTAACTGAATGTCTACTTGGTTTCAATTTTTCTTTTTAGATTTTTTTATTTTTGTAGGTAATTTGTGAGGTGCAAATGTACAATAAGGTACAACAAATGCACATACATTATAAAATACATACAAATAAAAATTCTTAAATCTCGTTGTTCGTTGGTCTTTAATCAAGGCTCTTGATTCTCGAATCTTGAATTTGATACTTGATAAATTTATATCAATTATTCCATTTTTCCTATATTTACTACGTGTATGTAGCAAACGTAACAAATTGTAGTAAATAAGGCGTGTAGTTTATTGAATTAACTACGCGTAGTTAATGATGTAGTAAATGTAGTGTAGTAAATTCGGCCAACCCTGCTTGGAAGACTATTAAAACTAAACTGAATGTCTACTTGGTTTCAATTTTTCTTTTTAGATTTTTTTATTTTTGTAGGTAATTTGTAAGGTGCAAATGTACAATAAGGTACAACAAATGCACATACATTATAAAATACATACAAATAAAAATTCTTAAATCTCGTTGTTCGTTGGTCTTTAATCAAGGCTCTTGATTTTCGAATCTTGAATTTGATACTTGATAAATTTATATCAATTATTCCATTTTTCCTATATTTACTACGTGTATGTAGCAAACGTAACAAATTGTAGTAAATAAGGCGTGTAGTTTATTGAATTAACTACGCGTAGTTAATGATGTAGTAAATGTAGTGTAGTAAATTCGGCCAACCCTGGTCAGGACCACTCCTAAGTTACGAGCGGTATCTTCGAAAAATATTCGAAATCACTAGTCTATTCGTACGCAGCAGTGTAACTAACGTTATTTGAATGCTAATTCGGCAGTCTCGAAGGATTGGTTAGTAGTCTTCCAGACTACTGAACAAAGTTTTAGTAGAGTACCGATATCGTTTAAGTTGTTGGGACTATGAAAAATGGAGTAAAAATGACTTTACCCCGCAAAGCAGACAAACGAAATCATTCAGAAAAGTTAATTGTGGTAAGACTGCTGAGTACGAATAGACTACAATATTTATCGATTTGACGTTTGGAAAAAAGAATACTCATTTGTCATTTGTGAATCATTGAAATGTGAAAAAAAAATTGATGAAGCTGTACCGGAGTTTGCTGCTGTGAGTATTTTTGTTCCTATTTAATTTATTTACTTATTTTCTCAATTATTATATTATTATAGCCAAAGAAAAGAACCTTCAACCGGTCGAGTTCGATGAAGCGGTGGTAATATTTCTTGTGCCAGTACGCAATAATAATCAGGATGGCAGCCGTCCCCACTTGAGGCGGTGGACATAATAATGATAGTTCTATGAGACGTAAGCAAGCAATAATGGCGACGACATCGTGTGCAGTTTGGAAAGTGTAGCCGATAAACTAATAAGCAAGAACCAATGGTAAGTATTATTTTCAACTTTTGGTATCAATAGTAATGTATATTAAAAAATAGATCTTTATACAGTGCAATCTTGATATAGACATGGGAATAAAGAACATGGGTGGCCTTCAACAACTTCGTCGCGTAATAACCAGGTCGTGGTATGATAACCGCTCCGAATATGAAAATATAATCTAATCACAATAAGAACCAATATCGCAATCAATGGGTCCTATAATGCAAGGCAAAGTAAGTTTTTGCTTAATGGTGGATTTACACTAATCTGCATCCTTACTTCTTCAAAAAAGAAGGATACAACATATAAAAGTCATACGCGTGTGATAGAGAGGGGAGATAAAAATGAAGAACATCTTCATAAATCAAGATTATAGGAAATAGGAGAAATGAAGATGAAGATTATGGTGAAGACAAACATGTTCATCTTCATTATAGCATGTTCTTCTGCATATCGAGGTTCCTATAATTTCTATACTTCAGGCCAACAGTTTTTCTCGTTTTGACACCAATTTTTGAATTTTTTTGTTCCAAATTGAAAACTTCGCCTCTGAATCCTAATTACCTGAACGCAACAGAAGTCAAAAATTCTTCTGTCATTTTTTTTTTTTTATTAAATGTCATTTGCCAAACAACAAGGAAATAGCCAGCTGCAAAAAGCAAAAAAAAAAAAAAATACGAAAATGTTAAAATGTAAGTAATAATAAATTATAATTATTAACTATTATTCAATATTCACAACCTTTTTTTTTATTTCAGAAAATAATAAACGTCTGATGCCGCATTTTGTATCACTCTGAAGTTGTTAAGTTATTTATAAAAGTAAAATAAAATGTTACGAAATTTATCAAATTTTATCCAAAACTCTTCAACCCGAGCATACACTGTCGTAGCTCCAACTCAACCAAAGAAAATCCCTCTGATAGAGTGCAAAAAACGCGAGCTAAATGTCCCTTTCGGAAGGCCCTTAGTTGAAGCCAAATTTGGAACAATCCCACTGGCTTCAAAAGGCTGGATGCACCGCAGATCAAAAGGTGATTATTTCATAGTTCATCCTTCAGTGAATGAAGATGATATCCTGAGCCAGATGCAAGATATAAAAACACTTCAAGGATCTCTTCAACTATCTGAGGATTTAATAAATAACTTGAGTTCCGAGTTGGAAATAACTCAACTAACAAAAATCCAATCCGATGCTATTCCGATCATTCGTGACTGCAATCATGCACTCATTGCCGCTGAGACTGGCTGCGGCAAGACACTCGCCTATCTGTTGCCAATTGTCCAACAAATCCTTGAAAGAAATTATCGATTTGAAGAGAGACAACTAAACAGTCCGCTTGTGCTGATTCTCACCCCGGGAAGGGAACTGGCCCTACAAATTGCAGATGTTGCACAAAAACTAACCAAATCCACTGGGTTGAGTGTCAAGTGTATTCTGGGAGGGAACACGAAACAAAAGATGGTAAACCCAGAGTTCGAGCATGTCGATATTCTCGTGGGCAGTATAGGAGCGATAAGTAAACTCGTCACTACAGGCATATATCGCATGGACAAAGCTCGGCATGTAGTTCTGGATGAAGCAGATACTCTGCTGGATGATAGCTTCTCTGATAAGCTGTGTTATTTCTTGAAAAGATTTCCGGTAAGTGAAAAGCAAATCTCATTTTACTAATGAACTAATAGATCTTTTCTTTGCTACCAGTTCCACAAGAACCACATTCAAGATGACAAAGTTGTGGGTAGCCAAATTATTCTCGCCTCGGCGACAATGCCCACAAACACACGGCGATATGTTGATGAAAATCCGAATGGGAAGATTTGAACAGTTCCAACAGGGCAATGTCGATGTTCTCTCTACGACAGACGTTGGCTCTCGTGGTCTGGACACAACTCGCGCGCGACAGGTCATCAATTTTGATTTTCCCCTCCATGTGGCTGACTATATCCATCGCTGTGGACGAATAGGACGTGTGGGTAGCCAACAAAAGTGTCTAGTCACGAATTTCGTTTCAAGCCAGCGTGAAATCAATCTGGTGCAGAAGATCGAGCATGCAGCACGAACCGGCACTCTCCTGCCCAATGTCAATGCGAATATCACAAACATCATTCAAACCCGCATAATTGGCGACATGAAGAAGTATGGAATCGACGAGCCGGCCTTTTAGTGATACAAAATAGAAACAGCAAAAGTTTAAGACAAAAAAAAAACAAAGACTTTTATTCCAAGAAACACTCTTAGATCCTTAAGAGATGATAGTTACTTAGATGGACACACTTTTGTTCATCAGTTAGGGGTTTGAAGAGTTTTCTTCTCGCGATGACAATCTCTTTGGATGAGTCGGTAGCTTTTGAGCCGTTTGTATCCACCACATTGGTGGTAGGTTTGACTTTAACGGGAATTTGTCGGCAGCCAGAGAATTTAAAACGGATCGCAACACGTGATTTGGCAGGAATCTTAGATCTGGGAAGTAGTTGTCGATTGGTGTGTGTTTCTTTTCAGGAGGCGACCTAGACGATGACGAGATGATAATTCGCTTTGCTAAGACCTTAGGTATGATTTTAAAGGTGGCTGCGCGTCGTTTGAGATGGCGAAGGCGTATGAGCTTTTGATGGTAATCTGTTAACAGGGGAATGATGAAGAATCATTGACGCGATGTTTTAAAATTGTGTTGTTGGGGTGTACTTACGTGCATAGTGGGTCACGAAAGGCAGGAGTCTATTTGAGCAGAGTTCGTTGAGCCATTCGTAGAGGAAAATGTCATCATGGCCGCGTAGGAAGATGGCACAGCGCTAAAAGAAATTGATTAAATTTATTGTTGCAAAGAGGAACGTTTAGATCTTTTCAAAGCTACTGTTTCACAGAGTCTATGAATGACAGCACCTTTGTCAGCCGCTTGATATATTTTTTTTGACATGCATTTTAGCCCAATCCTAACCCTAAATAATTGCAAAACCCATCCCTTAACACAAAAAAACTTCCCCGAATCTTTGAAACCAAATTTCAAAAGCTTAGAGTGAATCTCCCATTCCCACGACCTCATTTCATCATTACTTACAGCGAATTCAACCCTAAGACTGTCCGGGATAGCATCATTTTCCAAGATGTTCATCTTCTCCATGAAAGGTATGAATTACCGGAAAGCATACTCGCCCAACGCAAACAATCCCCGGACGACAACGTAATCGACGACGACAACAACCACGACGGATTCAGATTTATGAATTGATCATCACCGCCGAACACAACACGACGACCAACGAATAGTTTTGGAATAGAGAAAATGTTGACGACCATTCTTCTGCGATCGCGATTAACTAGGATATATAAAACTATATTGTCCTATTCCAGAATTAATTCAACGAAACATTTTTTGTAAACAAATTTTAGACAAAAAATCATTTTAATTTAAACTCATCTTATTATTATTTATTATTTCAATTGAAATCTGTAATATTTTTTGACAGCAAAATAATATGACTTTGACTTCTGTCAAAGGGCTATAAAAAATTATAGCAAGGAAAAATGAGTACGTATATTGTGTATTCTTTCACTCTTCTGTATAATCACGTATATCTCCCCCGCTTTACTTTTCTTGAAATTTGAAGATGAAGACGTTGCAGAATAATGTAAATCCACCATTAGGCTGCAGACAATAAAGATACTAAAACATAATTAATTTATTTAAATATAGGCTTGCCTTCATCATCATCCTTATACCTACCAACAAAAACAGTTACGATCATTAAATAAACCGAATTTAACGGCAGTTTTTGATTAACCCACCGAAGAAGAAGAAAATATATATCAAATCAGTTATTTCGAAAATGGTCCAGATGAACGTGCGTTAATTATACTTCCTGTTTATAATTCTAGCTAAATATTTGCATTTGGCGAAGTTGGCCAAGTTAAACGACGCTCTGCTGCCAATATTGTGACATTTTTGTTAAGTGATGTACCTATCTATCTACATTATGTATGTTTACCTATGCCTTAGAAATTTAATTAATAAAGTGCACGACTGGGTCGTACGAACTTGCTCTTTTCCTGAAAAATTAATTCCAACCAAAACATAAATTTTACTCAAAAACACCATTCAGAAAGATTTATCAAAATCGTTTTTGAGAAAAATTAATTTTTCATAAAAAATTAAATGGCAGGTACCTATACCTTTAGTTTTGGAGCTAGATTGCTAATTCCGAAAATTCATCTGTAGGACATCATAAAAATTCTATGTACCAAGTTTGAAGCGAAGCGGTCCAGCCGCTTAGGCTGTAGGTGCCGATACAAACAGTCGGACAGAATTGTCGGACCCAATTTTTTCGACTTCTCTATCATCGTAATGTTATATTTGCTAGTTAGTAAAAAAAAAATTAAAGCATCTGCCAACCAATATCTTCACAAATTGGATTGGTTCCGTCCAATTGCAAGAGCAAGTTAGATTTTTTTTTTACGCAAAAATTGTATTTTTATTTTCTTATAAAATAACAGAACTATAAAGCCATTTTTGTGTGTACTTCTTCTAAGACACACCAACAGTGCGACCACGACGACCGATTGTCTTTGTGTGTTGACCACGGATACGGAGATCCCAGTAATGACGCATACCGCGGTGTGCCTGGATCTTCTTTAAACTTTCCAAATCGTCACGAAGTTTTGAGTACAAAGATGAGGAAGTGTATTGAGTGTACTTGCCATCGACTACATCCTTCGCCCTGTTGAGGAACCAGTTAGGAATTTTGTATTGCCTTGGTTCTGGATGATGGTGACAATTTTGTCGATTTCTTCATCAGTGCACTGGCACTTGGTGAGATCAACTTCAGCCTGCTTGAGAACAATGCCGTATTCATGGCATTGTCTTTAAAGTAATTTTAAACTTTGGGAACCTGCAAAATAAAGAACATTTTTTACATTTTATAATAATTAATAATATACATAGATTTAAGTAGTATTACCTGTAATCAAAGACCTTCTTTAGCTTTGAGTTTGAATCTTTCATTTTTGCATTATAAATTTAATTTTTGCCTGGCTTATTTTGATTTTTGTTTGACATTTGCTTTCGAAGAATGAGTTTAGGGTGCGTTCCGGAATAAGGAATCCGCCATTTTTCGAATATTCGAATTAGAGTTAATAGTGTTCGATGAATAGCACTTTTCGAACTTAAGTTAAGAGGCTCTTAAAGTTACGAGCGGTTTGATATTGTTCGATAAATATGGGCCTAAATTAACAATCACTGGTTAGATTAAAAAGAAAATTTGTAAATGATTTCTATGTGAATAGAATATTTTAAGAAGCAAGTTGCTGCATAATGACGTTGCTGCTGTTTGCGGTTGTGACCGCCATATACTTAGCAGCACTATATCACCGATTTTAAATTTTTTTTGTTCTATAATTTGGGAATGATTTAGGAAAATTTAGGAAACCATTTTTAGAATTTAGGAACAATTAGTTTAAAAGTTATTAACAATTTAAATTTGGCGTATACTTAGCAGCACATATGTAGTCACAAAAGTTACTTTTTATGGTATCAATCGATTGGGGGCAACTCCAGTAAATTTAGGAACAAGTTTTAGAATTTAGGAACAAGTAGTTTAGCTAATAATTAACAAAATGTAAACAAATTCAATGCTTCTATAAACAATTAAAACGTATCGGTACATAACGTAACGTCGACAAACTGTTATAAAGAAGGTAGCACTGTCGCATGTAAACGCAGTGTTCTTAAATTATGATATTTTGGATGGCTTGAGGTTGATGGGTCTGCACACACGCACCAAAACCATAAAAGTAGCACGTTACAGCGGCTATAGGCTGGACCATTCTGTTATATTTTGTTATTCAATATTAAATAAATAAAATTTTTAATAAAAAAATAACAACGTTTTCCTAAATTTCAAGAGCAGTTTTCGTATTTTATTTGATTACTAATGAAACGAGGAACAAATTGTGAGGTTAAAACAAGCATACTTAGTTCAAATGGTATAAGAAAATTAAGTTGACTAAACTTTCAAACTTAGTTGTCAGTTTTTTTTAATTGTAAATAATTAATGAAAAGTGATCTCCATAATTTTAAAAATGTTTACTTAATTTACTTAACTTAATTGGTAACTAAAATAAGGAAATCATTTTCATAATTTAGTAAAGCATAGTTCAAAAGTTAAAAGTAAATTTTATTTGAATGAATTAAATTGGGGGAAAGTGCACTGCGACCTTAAAGATCTATTGTGCCCCCTCAATTCAATCTGGAAAACCTTTTATCTTAACGGTCAGGTATTTTTTAATTGCTAATAATAAATGAAAACTATTCCAAAACTCTGAAAGTAGATTCCTTCATATACTTAATAGATAACTAAATTTAGGAAACAGTTTTGAAGATTTAGGAAAGCATAGTTCAAAAGTTATAAGCAAATTAAATTTGAAAAACCTTTTATTTTAAGGGTCAGTTTTTTTAAATTTTTAATAATTAATGAAAACTATTTTCCAAAACTCTAAAAGTAATTTCCTTAATTTACTTAATGGATAACTAAATTAAGGAAACAATTTTGAAGATTTAGGAAAGCATAGTTCAAAAGTTATAAGCAAATGAAATTTGAAAAACATTTTATTTTAAGGGTCAGTTTTTTAAATTGTTAATAATTAATGAAAACTATTTTCCGAAATTCTAAAAGTAGTTTCTTTAATTTATTTAAGGGATATATAAATTAAGGAAACAGTTTTGAAGATTTAGGAAAGCATAGTTCGAAAGTTAAAAGGAAATGAACTTTGAAAAACCTTTTATTTTAAGGGTCAGTTTTTTAAATTTTTAATAATTAATGAAAACTATTTTTCAAAACTCTAAAAGTAGTTTCCTTAATTTACTTAATGGATAACTAAATTAAGGAAACAATTTTGAAGATTAAGGAAAGCATAGTTCAAAAGTTATAAGCAAATTAAATTTGAAAAACCTTTTATTTTAAGGGTCAGTTTTTTTAAATTTTTAATAATTAATGAAAACTATTTTCCAAAACTCTAAAAGTAATTTCCTTAATTTACTTAATGGATAAATAAATTAAGGAAACAATTTTGAAGATTTAGGAAAGCATAGTTCAAAAGTTATAAGCAAATGAAATTTGAAAAACATTTTATTTTAAGGGTCAGTTTTTTTAAATTTTTAATAATTAATGAAAACTATTTTCCAAAACTCTAAAAGTAGTTTCCTTAATTTACTTAAAGGATAACTAAATTAAGGAAACAATTTTGAAGATTTAGGAAAGCATAGTTCAAAAGTTATAAGCAAATTAAATTTGAAAAAACTTTTATTTTAAGGGTCAGTTTTTTAAATTTTTAATAATTAATGAAAACTATTTTCCAAAACTCTAAAAGTAGTTTCCTTAATTTACTTAATGGATAACTAAATTAAGGAAATAGTTTTGAAGATTTAGGAAAGCATAGTTCGAAAGTTATAAGCAAATGAACTTTGAAAAACCTTTTATTTTAAGGGTCAGTTTTTTAAATTTATAATAATTAATGAAAACTATTTTCCAAAACTCTAAAAGTTTTGCTTAATTTACTTAATGGATAACTAAATTAAGGAAACAATTTTGAAGATTTAGGAAAGCATAGTTCAAAAGTTATAAGCAAATGAAATTTGAAAAACATTTCATTTTAAGGGTCAGTTTTTTAAATTGTTAATAATTAATGAAAACTATTTTCCAAAATTCTAAAAGTAGTTTCTTCAATTTATTTAAGGGATATCTAAATTAAGGAAACAGTTTTGAAGATTTAGGAAAGCATAGTTCGAAAGTTAAAAGGAAATGAACTTTGAAAAACCTTTTATTTTAAGGGTCAGTTTTTTAAATTTTTAATAATTAATGAAAACTATTTTCCAAAACTCTAAAAGTAGTTTCCTTAATTTACTTAATGGATAAATAAATTAAGGAAACAATTTTGAAGATTTAGGAAAGTTCACATAGTTCAAAAGTTATAAGCAAATGAAATGAAATTTCAATAAAATTATTTCTGAATCGCACAAAGAGTACCTTCTCAAGTTAAAAAACAAGAAAAAGTGACCTTTTGCCAAAAAGCTTTAACCGTTTCGTTTTTCGAAGCAACCTACCTTATCATGGTTCTAAAATTACAAGTGCTGCAGTTCAAATTTAAGCTAGGTCCACATTTATCTCTTGTGGTAGTTCAAACATTTTTGTCTGATCAACACTACACATCCCAACACAATGCAGCACACGATACTCGGCGTGGTTCTACCATGTAAAATAATATGGAATTTATTACTGTGTTAAAAATGCTAATAGTCCTTTACGTTCGAAAATATATTATAGCAATTAATATATATTAAGTCGAAAATATTTTAAAGCTTCATTCCAGAAATTTTTATATATATTCAATCTCTTTTTTAGGAAAAAACATGTTGGTAATAAGGAAAGATGTATAAATTTACACAATTGGTGCATTTGCATCTATTTATTTAATGATGCACAACAAAACTACAAACATTGTTTAAAATACATGTAACCATAAGTTTTGAACAACTCTTACCACCAGCAAGAGTTCACGTTAATTTGAATATGTAAAAACTACGATAACTTGAATGTGTAAGTAATCCCCCTTAACACATACTCTCAAACTCATGTGGATATTTTTTTTTTCAGACCCTGAAAAATGTTGTCCTGAAGTTACCATGTATCCGAGGTATTACCACAAAATTCAAAATTGCTGCGCCCATGAAAACAACCACAGGAATTTAAGTATATAATGCGACCCATACACGATCGCGACAACGCAACGGGTCGATTTTTCTGACACCGAATATAGGTGCACACACCAAACATTACAGTGCACCGACACAATTTATTGTGTGCACAAGTGTTGTGTGTATGGGCCTCTTTATAGTTAAGAAAACTGCACTCGTGATATTTGTCCTTAACATAGAATAACTAAACATGTTAAAGTAAAAGTTCCTATCTACAAAAAAAATAAGGTTCTTGAAATAACTTTTCGATAATTTGTTGTAATAGTAAACAAAATAAATAAGTTTCTACTCCATTTTTTCTTCGAATTTGATTCACTTTCTAGGCTTACATTTCTAATAAGACTTCTCTGATAAAGCATCAAAACTAAGTTGCACGGTGAGTGGTAGGCTTAAGACATGTCTGACGGTGGCGGGAAAATACATAGCCTGCCCACGCGCCGCTGCCTTGCATTGTGTTCAACCGGGCCTTTATGTTAAAAGTACTAAATCGACAACAAAGAGCAAACTACATTGCCCTTTTGGGAAGCATATAACATTAGGGAAAATGTTAAAAATTCCTAGGCCTCTTTAGTTTTCAAAAACTTCTGAGAGCATTCCGAAAGATTTTAAAGATTTCAGTAGAATACCACTCAGCCGCATGCTAAATAAAAGTCACTAGATCAACCTTAAAAATTTACTAGATATGCGCTAAAATTTTTAAAAAAGATACTAAAATAAATTTTCAAACAAAATATTTAAACAAAACTAATTTGAAACAAGTTTTATTTTGTTAAAAATTAATCAGTTTTTGTAATAACTTCAAGTATTATAAAAATAATCAACAGTGCTCAGTTGGCAGAATTTGATTTAATCAATAAATTTACAATTTTCTTTAAATAAATAATAAGGATATGTATATTACAATATAAATACAAACATCAATAACTGTTAGTTTGAACTTTTTTCGTTTTATATTTAATTTGTTAATTGACATTCATCGACACAAAACTGCAGGTTAGCTCCAATCTAAGTTAAAAAGAAAACGAAAATATTAAAAAATTATTAAATAGATTTTTGCAACTGCGCCAACTTTAGAAAATATGTAGTCTTTCAACACACGTTCGCTCAATTTAATTAAAACACAACATATTATGTTCTGCGTCGAAGCTATATAAAGAAACAAAACCATGATATTTGGAAGAGTGTTCTACCCACCTTTCCGAGTCAAATCAACTAGATTTTTAAGTGGAACTTCAATAGACACATTGTTGGAGACGCACAATTACCTCCTAAAGCCTCTGATTTCTATTAGTAATGATTTAAAGAAAATGTCCATTGTTATTGCATCAAAAATTTAAATTGGTGAAAATTAAAATAAGGCTCCGAAGATTGACTTAGGGGCCAGTTATACGGAAAACCAAAACGAAAAACTTTTGAAATGGAACATTTAGTCTTTCCTTCTAAGAATTGTTTTGGTTTGTTTTTCCGTATCGCTATAACTGGCCCCTAGAAACAATTCATGACTATAAAACACAATCTGTCTTTTTGAATTTTAAGGTATAGGTAGTACATGAAAAACATGAAAGCACGATTCAATCTGAAGTTCATTATGATTTATCGATTAAACCAAGACTTGAAAACTTGTTTTGTGTTAAACGGTCAAAAGGAGGCCTTCACGACCACCCAGATAGACAAGAATGAATGTGCTATTTCGGAAAATGGAAACCCCAGACCTTCAGTTGGAAGAAGAATCTTTTTCAGGTTTGCTTAAGTATATTTCATCAATTTCACGACCTTCACAATTTTCTTATCTTTAAGGAAAGATTTTTAAAATTATTAAGGTCGAAAAAGAACTCCAGCATGAGCCTGAATTGCCAACGGCTTAGAGAATTTGGCTTGCTACATTTTGTCATCGTTTGAAAAACAAAGTTACAAATTTGGAATAGCCTTCGAAGAGTGAGAATTCCTTGATTAATCACTTCGACGAAGGTGGCCTGTCCAACCATCAGAGTTCGTAATGAGCAAGCTCTCATCTTTGGAAACAGTGTTCAGTGCAGAAGGTAAGGGATTGTGGTTTGCACAGAATACATTATTGCATTATGATTTCAATATCTGAGAAGGCAATTATTGGGACGACAATATCAAAACACTTGTTTTTCCGATCGCGAGTGTTTTAGAATAATAAAACTCAATAGGGAAATGATAGAAAAAAACGCAAGAACAAAAAAATTGTAAATTAAAACCACACCAAAATAAAAACAAACATTTTGAAGTAGAAACAGTCTTTTATTCCTTTCTAGAGTTACTTAGGTGCAAGCAACAATCCACAGCTAACATGAAATTTAACTAAACAAAATGTAAGTACATCCACAGTCTTTGGAAATGTATATTATTAATAAATAAAAGGAGTTTAACCAAACAGTTAAACCAAAAACTACAAAACACTTGGAAAATAGACACAAAGAATGAACATTTACACCACGAGCAGCGTTTCGGCTCAAATGTACGTTAAATTAATTATTTCTTGTAAAAAAGATGATTAAACAATATATTCAGATTAAGACTATTGCACACGATTTGTTCATATTTTATAAATCTATTTATTTATTTTCTTTTTCTTATGTCGATTTTTATTGGTCACGTCAAACTCCACTGGCTGCCAAAATGTCAACTGCAAACTGCGTTTACATGCGACAGTGGTACCTCTTTATAACAGTTTGTCGACGTTACGTTTCGTACCGATACGTTTTAATTGTTTATAGAAGCATTGAATTTATTTACATTTTGTTAATTATTAGCTAAACTACTTGTTCCTTAATTCTAAAACTTGTTCCTAAATTTACTGGAGTTGCCCCCAATCGATTGATACCATAAAAAGCCACTTTTGTGACTATGTGCTGCTAAGTATACGCCAAATTTAAATTGTTAATAACTTTTAAACTAATTGTTCCTAAATTCTAAAAATGGTTTCCTAAATTTTCCTAAATCATTCCCAAATTATAGAACTTTACTATATAAATTAACAATCACTGGTTAGATTAAAAAGAAAATTTGTAAATGATTTCTATGTGAATAGAATATTTTAAGAAGCAAGTTGCTGCATAATGACGTTGCTGCTGTTTGCGGTTGTGGTGCTTGTTGCTCTCACACCAGTGTTGAATGTAGTGCCTTTTTAAAGTTGACGTGCTTTGGCTAAATCCTCCAGACAATGTACCTTGTAGTCAAGGTACATAAAGTAAGGGTAATATATCATTGTATATAAAATCTATAGTAGTGCTAGGAAATTAAATGACTGGTGGCGCCGCATAGCCTCTCCAGCATTGTTAGCTCGGGTAATGTAGTGCGTAAGGGAGAATGTGCAATAATTGATGAAAGCACAAAAGGTAATAAACGATAATGAGAGAATGAGAGCGCCTAACATGCAAATATACCAAATATTGAGAGTTAGAGAGAGGAAAATAGAAAACAAATTTCGTATTGCGTATTTGTGGTGGGGCTTATAATGTTTATATGTTTTTAGGTAGTGGTGTTTGGAAGTAGTGGTGTAAGGCAGAAACGATAGAGATTGTGAAAAACCGTTTTCTATGCATGGTTTGTGGGCGATACGTTGGTTACGTTTGGAAAGGGGGAAGGGGCTCCATTATTATGAATAGGGATAGGTCAATGGATCACATAATATTATGTGGGTGTATGAGTGGGTGTATTAGTGGGTCAGTAGGTAACAAATAACTAGAGCATTGTATATAAATTCTAGGTTCTATATACAATGACAAGAGTGAATTTTGACCGTTACTCCACTTTAAAAATTTGATTCGTGCTGGACTGACTTTGTTCTGCATTACAAATTTTTATTGATTCTTTGCTCGTGACCTACCTATATTTTAAAGTTTTTATCAAAACTAAATATAGATTTCGCTTAAACCCAAACGGTTCGTGCTCGATTTTGCAAATTCCATTCGTGGTGGACTTACCTACTTTATTTTGATTCTTTGCTCTGCTTGTGATAATATTTCAAAGTTTTTATCAAAACTATTGAAATTATTAAAATTATTAAAACCCAAAAGGTTCGTGCTCCTTTTTTAAATTCCCAGTGAAAATAAAAAGTTAAAAGGAACGTGTGTTTTGTGAAAAAAACATATTGTACCTACCTTTTTAAGTTGTGTGTGGAAAATTATAATTAAGTGTTATTTGTTTACAAACAACAAAATAAAAGTGCTAGTGCTAGGAAGATATCATAGCGTTTTGTACAAAAAACAAAACACTGTAGGTAAAAACAATTATACTATATTTATTTATTTATTTATTTAATTTTTTATCTAAATACATAAAAGAATTTTTTATTTAATATTTCAATATATTTTTAATTTTATTAACTAAGTATTTTAATTATTTTTATATTAAAATAAATTAAACACATAAAATACCTATGGCCTGTTTCTATGAAAATTGTGGGGAGAAGAAAATTCTTTTAGGTGGACTGTCCTTTTTTTAAATATTCTCCGATTACAGAAGGGCGATCTGGTTGAAACATGGGCGCATTTCAACCAACAAAACACTACCAAAGGCAGCATTCATGTGTGAGAAACATTTTTACAGTAAAGACATCACGGTTGGAGGATTAAGCAAAAGGCTGACAAAAACAGCTGTGCCTCAATCGATGAAAACAGTCTGTAATTGTTCAGAGACAGTTAGTGACGTCTCATGTCTTCGAGTTTTGGAGGCACATAGGTCTATTAACCAGCCCACTTCATCAATTACATCACGTTCTGATGCAATACTCAGTAGTCAGCCCAAGCCGAAACTAATGAAGACCGCACCGAGTTCGTCTGTACTTAGCCCTACGTCGTCCTTGGTAAATTTAGCTCGAAGCTCAAAAGCCACATACATACGGGATTATTCAATTCCATGTGTGCCATCTACCCCAGACATTTCACCATCTCAATTTCCTTCAGGAGGTAGATACTCTTATAAAACAAGAGTGAATAGAAAAATAAATCGGAAGCGTGCTGTACCCCGAGCCATTTTTCGGCCCACAGCAGCTGACAAACGGAATAATTTTAAAGACAACGTGAAAAATCACTTGCAGAATTCAACGGAACACTTGCAAACATTTGTGTTAACACAACTTTTTCACGTAAAAAACGGTCCTTGGGCACCAAATGAGAAAGATTTTTTTTTGAAATTATTCTATAAATCACCAGCCTGTTATTCATTTTTATTGAAGGAAGGTTTTAAGATGCCATCGGTAAGCAGTATTTACCGTTGGCATTCGTTGGTACGTCTACCAACCGGGTTTAGCAAAAGAATTGAAGATATGCTTACAAACAAAGCCAAAAGCATGACTGCTTTAGACAAAAAATGTGTACTGCTTTTTGATGAAATGGGTATCAAAAAGGAACTAGAATATAATATTAAGGACGATATGATTTACGGGTATACGGACTTTGCAAACTTTGGAAGGAACAATATTATAGCGTCGAAGGTTATGGTCTTCACATTGAGGGGATTAAATCGAAATTGGAAACAAACGATTGTTTATTATATCGGAAGTCCAAATGGTGAGCTTATATCAAAGATGCTTCTGGAAATAATTAAAGAAGTTTTAAAATGTGGATTAGACATTGTTGCAACAAGCTGCGACCAAGGATCTAATAACGTCGCAGCATACAAACAACTTGGAACACCACTTTTTTTGGAACATTCACCTTATGTGGATGTAGAAAAACATCGGATTTTCTTGCTCCACGATTATGTTCATCTTTTCAAGAGCGTGCGCAATATATTATTGGATCACCAGATATTTATTGACAACAAAGATGTTGTCGACTGGCGTGTACTGGAAAAGTTGGTTGAAGAAGATTCAAAAGGAATCTTTCAAGTCTTTTTCAAATTGACGAAGACGCACGTTCGCCCAGAACCGTTTGAAAAAATGAAGGTGATGTACGCCACACAAGTTTTAAGTGCCAATGTATCCTCTGGAATCAAATATGCATTGGCAACAAACTTTTTTCAAAACGAAGGAGAGAAGCTTGTTGCTAGTGCAACAGCTATCTTTTTCAAGAAAATGAATGATCTTTTCGATCATCTTAACACCGGTCGTCTCTACTCCAGAAACCCCAATAAGCAAAAGCTGTCAGACTCCACAGACATCCTGAATAACTTGAAAAGTGCAAGGGACTGGATATCAACGTGGAGATCTTCTAGTACCATGCAAACCCCACCTTGTTTTAAAGGATTGAGGCAAACCTTACTAGGCATCGTGCAGATGTGGGAGCACATTAAAAGTGAAGAACAGACTTTTCTTCTGCTAGCTCACCTGAACACAGATGCAGCAGAAAATGTTTTTTCTATGGTGCGTTCCAACAAAGGCTCATACGACATGCACCCTTCGGCTTTGAGATTCGTTCGGAATCTCAAGCAAATAATTTTTCAGCATCTTAGTTCTTCTGAACATTCAGGATACGAAGATGCTAGAGCAGTGCCACTTCTGCAAGCAGCTGACTACGAGAAGGAAGCAATAAGAGAAGCAGCAGATAATGAAGAGTTCCTTGTTAAAGAACCCATAGAGGATAACCTTCTAGAAAAGAAATTGGAGTTTGTTATAGAAGTAGAGAAAAACCAGGAGGGTGACGAATGTGATATTCCACAGGAAATCGAGTCAATCCCACAAGCCATGGAATTAGTCCCGTATTCCAATCGAGCGTCAACATCATTTTCCAAATCGGAAAATCTTCAAAGGGGAGCCGCTGCATACTATGCTGGATTTGCTGTATGTAAGCTGAAGAAGAAGCTCAGTTGCGAAACTTGCTCTCAATTCATGATTGACAAAGACGTAGTGAAAAGAGAACAAACGTTATTAATACAACTTAGAGCATATGAAAGCACTACCACCGAATCGGAATTTGGAAAACTAATAGTTCCGTCGATAATGTTCGAAGAAACTGTTAGAAGAGTACAAATGATATTTGAAGAAAATTTTTCGAATCATCAGGCAAATGAAAAAATAGCTCAAAATTGGGTGAGGCAAATCATGCAGCTTGAAGATTTAAATTTAACTGTGAGCTGCATTGATTAACACCGAGAAGTCATTATTAAATTTTTATTGACTGGGCTGATAATTTTTGCGTTAAAAAAAATTAACAAGGACATCCAAAAAATCAAAAAAAGAGCCCCAAAAAAGGCGGTGAAAAAATTTGGTTAATTTTTAATTTGTTATTTTTAATCATATTTGCATGCTGTATTCAAATATAAAATAAACCTTTTTAAAAAATATAATTTTGATATATTTTTATTGCATTTTTACTACCTACCTATATTTTCACTTATGTTCCTTAATTACTTTTTTAAAATAGATTTAGAACGAGGAATAGGCCTACAGGGGACACCTCTATAAAAAAACGCATCTAGTATTTTACCTCCATGGGTGATGTGGAAAAAAATACAGCTTTAATTATAGGTATCCCGGCAGACATAAGGCTAATTAGTTTTTCTTAAGTGTTTTTTTTTAGCGTAGCATCGCTCGCCGGGTACCGCTAGTAGGCAAGTTATGCATTGTTCGAAGAAAAAAGTTTTGAGATAACAATCAACCATGACATTACGATGATAGCGAAGACGAAAAAAGATGGTCTAAAAATTCTGTCCGCCTGTATGTCCGTCTGTCTGTCAGTATGTATGAATAGACACCTACTGCCCAAACGGGTGAGCCGAATTGCTTCAAACTTGGTATATAGAGTTTTTTAGGTATTGTACAGAGGTGAAATTGAATTTTTTTTTTCTAGCTCAAAAAATAACGCCATTTAACCGTTATGTTAAAGCATATGTTTCTCGAAAACGACACTAACGATTTTGATTTAAAAAAAATCAGTGTAGCTTTTTAGATACGGCTAATCATATGGCTGAAAAAAAAGTTTAAAAAAATGTCTAAGAACGGTACTTTCCACAGGACCGTTTTTTTGCTTTCGACTTACTCGAAAACGACTTAACCGATTCTTTCGAAATTTCACAAACATATAGCTGTAGGTAGCTCAATTTATACTGCATACTAATATTTAAAAAAAAAGTGCTTTTTTCTATTTTTAAAATCATTAAAAAAAAATATAATTATATTTTGAAAACCGCTTACTTATTAAATTTCTTTCTAAAAATTATAAATATGTAAATGTATTTGCTGAATACCTATGAACAGGCGTTTTTTAATTTTGTTTTTAATTTGTTTCAAAAAGTCTTTGGAAAAGAACTTTATTTCTCAAAAAACGGTTCCAAGATTTTTATAAATTTATTCTCAAAAATTCAAATTTATCTAAGAAATAAAATGACGTACTTTTTTTCAGCTCAAATAAGATTAAGTAGGTATTTATTAAAGAATTTTGAAAGATGTATTTATATCAAAATCTCAAGCCCCTTTACCACTGTCACACATTAGAGCAAGTTCGTGCGACCCAGTCGTGCATTTTATTTTTTTTAACTGAATTCAGAAAAGTACGCATACGCCTGAGTGTACCATACTCTTTTATCCTTTTTAGGTTGAAAAAAAAAATTATATCGAAAACACTTTCTTTTTTTATGTTTTGAATACCTCCACCCTACATCTTAGAACTATAATTATATTTATAACTACCCTCCAATTAATTTGTCTAAAATATTCAAACCGTCTAATTAGTTTTTCTACAGTACCTATGAGAATATGGATTTTTTTTAAATGAACTCAAGAAAATTACGCATACGCCTGAGTGTACCATACTCTTTTATCCTTCTTATTAGGTTGAAGATAAAATAGCCAGAAGAAAACAGTAGAAAACCCTCCAATTCATCGTCACTCTATTTATACCTAAATAGTAGGTATAAGGTACATTAGTAAGGTATTTAATATTTTTTTTTACTGGCCTTTACAAATTTTTGCAAAGTTATTTTCTCATTTCAATCAACGTTTTTGCCTATATACACAAAATATCACAAAGCTGATTTTATTCGATTTCATAAACGAAGAACTGTAACGTTGTCAATTTTCAAAAATATTTTCAAATAATATCCATTTAAACACAATCAAACAATATTCGTAATGCAGTGGTATGGATATACTTCTTTCTTTTTTCACCCAACACCAAAAATAAGAACCAACGCAACGAGTTTTTTGATTTTTTTTTTCAAGTATTTCTCTCCCTTATTCTCATTATTGTTGTCAGACTCGATATAATATAACGCTTTCATTCATATCGAATTGTCAATCGGTTTTCCCATCCACCTCCTTCGTTAGATGATGTGGTGAACTGTAACGTAAATTAAAATTATAAGGGATATAATATTTAATAGATAATAAACCCAAAATGATGCAGAGGTAACATCTGAAATGAAAGAAGGAAATTAACCGATCATCCCACATTCAATCACTCCAATGTTCCCTCCATCCGGTCCAACTGCCAACAGACTCTGACCTCCTCTCCTCAACACCCTATGGATAATAACGATAAGGAAACCAATGTCCACCAACAACTGTACCTATCTGGGAGGAAGTAGAAAGAGACAAGCAACCCGAAAATCCTTGATTCCCATCTCAAGGGACAGCCACTCCATAGTCCTGCATCCGAGCATTGGCGTACCTAATGATCTGAGAATTGGAATACTTACATGTCGCTAACACCGCCTCCAGCTCCTTCTACTTCCTTCTCACCCATTAAGATCCCATTCCATCCCGTTCACAGAAGCGTGAACCATCCATCAGCATACCCCCAGGTACTGACCACAAAGCCCCGCAGAACAGCCTAGTAAGTACCTGATGCCATGTTCACGCCTATCCGCTACAAGTGCTAGATGGTCCGCTTGTAGCTGTATCTCAATGTAGCCTACACCTGGAAACCATAAACCTTATCTAAATCCCATATAACTATACCTAGACCACGAATGCTACCTTAAACCAAACTATCTTCATGTCCAGAGATCTCACTCCGGTTCGCATCTAAACATCTAACTACGGCTATCCGATTTGCGAGAATAGGGATGAAAGTAACCTTTTGTCGGCAACGCCCCCTTTCTAGTCGACTGTCCTCGAAGAATGGTCAATTAGAACGGCATGCGACAACGTAAGGTTATGGCCGAGATCGACCGTCGCGGTGGCCGGCAGTACCCTAGCCACAGCTAGCACAGTCTGGCCATGGGTACTTGCTCCGGGATCTATACGACCGGTGTTACCTCTTTTTTTCTTACACTGCCGACCGATGAACTCTGGTGGTCGAGTTCGAATAATGATGTTCAAAAGCTTATTGGCCCTCATAACCGTTGAAGAGTAGTACGTATTGAATTGATAGTTTATAGTAGATGATTCGATTGTGCACCTCATAATACTATGAGTGAACGTAGACGTTATCGAAAGTACAGAATCGGGATGTATTATCACATCACCCACAGAACATAAACCGTAAATTGTGCGACGAAAAGCTAACCATAGGTTGTGGTGGTAGCCATGGCTGATTATTATAGTCTACGTGTTCGGCTACCACGATGAAGTGCCGAGCACGGACTCAGAGGTGTCTAACTGATAGGGGAGGGAGGATCTAGGATGGTTGTCGATCCCCCTGGCCTCATAACCCTCCCAATACAATGTCAAAAATCATCTCTTCTGACACCGTCCTTTGGTTGACCGCAGGCCTTTGAGTCCCCAAGACTCAATGAAATTTCTATGGGCAACCCCTGAACTGAAAAAGCAAGCAGAAGCTTGCTCACTTAACTATTCAGAACAACAAAAAACATAGAATCTGAATGGATACTGTCTTTTCAAACTCCAACTCTACATTCTAAACTCTATCCGAGAATGTACCGCGTTATTCCACCAAAGAAAAGTGAGCGACACCACCCTCCCTAAGAAAGTTCTTAAATCTTCATGATCGATTGGCTATAATTCTTCATAAAAAAAATTCAAATTATTCCAAAAGAAAAGGAAACGAAATATTTCTTTAAACGTTATAAATAGAAACTGAATTATTTATTTAATAAATTCTTAATAGCTAACAGTGTTTTGGTTATCTTAACTAGATTGTTTCGTTTGAACCAAGCAATATGGAAAATCTAATGAGCAATACTCTTTTTTTTTTGTTCTTATTCAATAAGTCTATAAGGCGAAATTTTTATAAATCGTGATTTGAATCACGTTCAGTAAGCTAAACATAGACTATTGTTGTTCTTTACTCTACGCTGGCAAGGTGTATGTATATATATTTCAAAATATGTATATACCTACATACGATTCTCGAAAGAAAGGAATTTTATAATGATTGCTAAAGAGTGATAATAAGAAATTAAAAATAATTAAATCTAGGAATAATACTTAGTGAAGGACGTGGACTGTGAGTGTCTAATAACCATAAAAAGGAATAATCTATAAACGAATTAACGCGGCGGTAATACTTTAACGTCAACTACGATTATCAATATTGTATCGAGCAAGCGCGAAAAGGATTTCAAAATCTCTCTGGTATAGGTTCGATTATGACTTACTAGTACCGAATTAAGGATGCTATATCATTCTACCGAAGTTAAATACTCAAAACGGAAATAATTGTTGTTTAATAAGCAGGGTGTTTACCACAAACAAAAGCAGGATCTGCTTAGGACAATTCGCCCCAGAGCATCAAAGCAACAGTCAAATACGATTAAGATACCACATATGTATGAATACTGTTTGTACTCATGCATATGATCGAGTGTTATATCAAAATATAGTTGTTAAAAATTAATATAGGTAAATCAATATATATAAAAAGATAAAAATATCTACTTTCTGATGTTTCGGAAGTGCACTCCAGAACCTGTAGAAAGAAAGTTAGCTGAAAATCTTTTAATTAAAGGTGACTTTGTGATTGACTTAGTATCTGGAACTATCTACCCTATATAGGTAGTTGCTCTGCGCTTTGTTTCTTGAGGTACTCAAGCTTAAGTTGATACCTTGTTTATTATAGCGATGCTTTTATACGTGCTATCATATTTATGCCCGAAGGTAAGTATTTTAGATACCGAATGGAATGAAAATTCGCGTTAAGAAAAGTAAAGAAAAATATAATGTCGTGATAGGATATATTTACCGCGATGATTTAAGACAGGACGAAAGTAAAAACAAAAAAAAAAAATAAAACAAATTAAAATAATCGAGTGAGTGAGTGTAATTTAGTGAAACTAATGATCAATGACGGAAAGAGTATCTAAACGCGACGTTCATTAAACGCGTTAGGATGTGGTCGCTACTGACGCTAAACTGAATCTTGATCTCAAACTGAGAATATAAATTTAAAGGATCTTTTCTCAGTAACCAAATATGAATCTCTTTCAGGAAAAAATATCCGAGGATTGCTTTAAGTTACGCGATAATAAAGTGACGTACTACGAGCTCGGGCTCTAATAGAGTAATGTACTTATTAAAGGAAATAGATCTGAACACTTTAATAGACTACTGGACTCGCGATGATCGAAACTTTAATTTATTAACCACGTATGGAACGGTGTAGCTTCACTATTCAATAAGCTTGATTATATTTCAATTCACTTTCATGTATATAGACTTAAAACTAGGGATATGAATAAATTCTTCAATATGATTGTTAATGTAAGGAGGAGTGGCAGCTTGCCGTTAAGTAATTCTCCTTATGATGTGCACACAAATATAATAATTATTACCACCGTCCGTGGTACTCGACGCTCTACGCCGGCGTCAACGTGATGTATGATAGATATTTTATGTGTACTATCGTATCTTTGGATGTAATTCGGTCGAGCTTCTCGCTCTCAAAGAATTATACACAGAATAAAGTTAAAGGATTACCTGGTGATATGATGCTCATATAATATTCTTAGGATAATGTTACAAACATAAATTCAGGAACAACTGTTTCAGGAACAACTGCTTCAGGAACAACTGCTTCAGTGCTGTGATGATGAAATTCTTTCTGCTTCTTCCCTCGTTGCTCGTTATATTATGTGTTAACAGGGTGTCTTAGCGATGGGGGGACCGGCATCTGTGACATTGCACACGCCAGACGTCCAGTAGTGATATATTATCCCACGACGATAAATTCAAAGGTCCGTCCCTTGACGTGGCCTTCAGCCTATCGTGGCTGGGTACCTGATGTGTGGTGATTGTGTATTCTCAAAAATACACCGATGATATTGTAGATAAAATCTACGGATATGCGCCGAGAGGGCGTGGAAACTTCCAAATAGTACCTACGTGTCTCGGTACTAGGAGAAATCTTCTCTATGTGTGGCACCAGAAACGTGGATGTGGATTGGATGCAAACGTAGTAGCAGACGAGCCGTCGATCGGATCAACGTCTGAACTACGTGGATATCCAGAAGAATCCACCGGGAGGAAAATACACAACTATATGTGCGTCGCAGTGTGTCGCCACCGACGTTGCGCAAGAGAATGGCTTGCGTCTGTGCTTGACTCCAAAATAAAATGAATGAGCCGAAACGAGGATTTGTTGCGCTGAGCGATATTGCATAGCCACATAGATTTTTAATATTCATCTACATTTATCTTGGGCGCTGTGTGCACTCAAAAAAAAAAGGTAAAAAAAAAAATTCACATGTCTGATGAACACCTGAATCTCAAGTGTAGATGGATTCGGTGCATGCTTTTTTTTTTCAGGAACCTCCAAAAATGGTGTGCAGCCTCGCCTGCGCCTTCTTGTGATAAGTTTGAGGGTTTCACCTTCCTCCAGGGATTGGATTTTAGATCCTATAACAAGGGATGATGAAAGATATGTAGTGTGTCGGCCAAGCGACGCCATCAAATCTCCTTTCATTGTAGCAAGATAAATCTCTATTATCTTGCTTCAATGAACATTAAAATGATACACTTACCTTATTTATAAAATACTTCAATGGTGAAAGATAAATTTTTCCAATTGCTTAGCGCAATTGGATGGATTCTCATAGAGAAACCAAGAAAATCAATTCCCAAATCAAAATGGGGGCGCGGATCGGCTGCTTAAAAAAAGGAACTCGTTCTGTGGCGGAGATGTTATACGGTGGACGTCTGGCTTCTAAATGAAATCCACAGACAACCTTCTCGCTTATACTTCCCCGCTTTCCAAGTAGCCGTACGCCATGTTGATTTTGCTACTTCCTTTTTACTATTACTCGTTCCAATACAAGTAGCGAGTTAGAAGGAGGAAAGTAGCGAATCTTTTGTGGGTAGTGCGCACTGTGCTACGTTGTAAAGTGTAACTTTGCTCAGGGCATTATGCTCATCTGGCTGTTCTAATATGTGAGAGTTTTCACATAAATTACATGTCAGGTGTACCGAGGGATAAAATACTCATTCTGCCCTCGTGTAAACCTACGATGGTTGATATAAAACTGTCTTCTTACACTAAATCTAGTGTGACTAAAAATGTATCCGTCAACTGTGTTGTAAAGAAAATTGTCGCTTAGACTTCGGAATGCTTTGTGCTTCTCGGTTGATGGTTTCTTTGCAAGTTTAGACGTGATAAATTCAGTATTTGTCACCCAAACTGTATATTGCAATTTCTCAATGTTCTGCAATTTGGCATCTTGTAGAAATGGTGAAATTAGAGAAATTAGATTTTGACAGGCTCTGTACAATACGTACACAGATAATTGCCTGTTTACTGAATACATAACAGAATCCAATTTATTAAGTAGTTAGAACTTCTCCAACAAAAAAAATCTGACCCGCGCTATGTTTACAGAGTGGATTCAGAATAAATGAGTTAAGGTCTTCGTCAGTCATCAGTACAGATTTGCTTTGACTTTTACTGAGTAATAGCTTATCTAGACGTTGCCTATGAGAGCGCTTGACTTTCGTAATGAATTTCGGCGTCTTACCAAATTTGGACCATCTGTCACGTAGTGTGAACTTCAGATAGTAATGAGTACTTTAAGGTTCTCTATTCTATCCTCCTTCAATTTTCACTCAGATTATCTGACATTCGCTTGCCTGTATTCCCCTACTAGGTCACGTCACATATATTGTCAATCTACCTTTTTCTAACTTTCTCAACAATGCGGCTGTCCTGCATTTTCGTTCCGTGTGAATGTAGCTTCAATACTGAAATAGCGAGTAGCCGCTTACTCGTCATTCCATTGTATTTCTAGAAAATTATGGAACATCTGCCAAATGGAAGGCAGACAGAATTTGGAAATGCATTGGAAGGCCATTCTGGAAATGACATTTTTGTCTGGGTGGATTCTATTTGTGGAATCCTTTTAGGAGTGGGGTAAAATGACTGCGTTCAAGGTAGAGTGAGTCTACAAATAATTTCGCTGGTAGATGGCATTGGTAGGAAATTTATTTGCATGCCATTCTGCAAAAAGTTTTCCCTACAAAGCTTGGAATTTCGACTAAGCCTGCTTCGTCGAACTTCCAAGAAAAAGGAGAACTTCTTACAAAAACTTACGTCTGGAGCTTTTCACTCTTCGTATCATACCGACACTGCAACTCTTTACCGTCTAGTTGGTTGAAGACAAAAAAAAATATTTCTCGCACGGAATATGCATTCAAGTAATACATCTGAAATTCATGCGTTTTGTAATACCATCGTTGATGCATAACAAAAAAAAATTTACAGGAAACAAGTTCCTATTGTACGTCAGGGTTTTATATTCTATAGGTCATTATTCAACATAGAGAGATTATCGCATAAACAGACCAAGAGTCTCATGCACAGCTGAGAGCCGGGCATCTAAATGCTAAGAACAATTACGGAGATCTTCTTTCTCTTTTAGTGTCTTAATACGATAACAGTCTACTGCAACCAAAAGAATTTTAGCTCTGATGTTGATTATGCTAATAGAAAATTTTAAAGGAGAGTCAGGTTATTTGGGTCTAAATCAGGAGTATAATTAAAGTTCAATTAATTTATCTTTTTAAATCCTTGGTGTGACACGTCCACTTGTGTCCTCGCCTATCTTCGACTTCGTATAAGTTTTCGCCAATTACATTCGTAACGCGAACTTTAATAAATTTCGGACACAACTTCGCACTCAGATGCTTAGTTGCGTCACTTAGAACATGATTTCTTCGATATATCTCATCACCTATTTTAAATGTTATATTTCTAGAACGGAGATTATAGGTTTTCTCGTATGCTTCATGGGTCTTAATCAATGCCTGCTTCAAGTACGAATGAATGATGTTCATTCTGCCAACTTTGGGAAGCCAATCTATCTCCGAACAGTTCAGTCCACCCAACTCTCTCAGAAGACGATAGTCTGCCCCATGTTCTATCATACGTTGTCCGTACAGGGCTTCGTATGGAGACATCGTGAGAGTTGAATGCACCGTCGTGCGTAAGGCACTGCTGATCGAAGACAGATGGGCATCCCAATCCGTTTGTCGCGGATTGACATACGATCGAATAGCTGCCAAAATTGAACGGTTCACTCGTTCACTTGCGTTCGACTGGGGAGCATACACTGCCGTTCGATAATGTTTGACCCCGAAAATATTCAAAAACTTCTGGAACTCCTTCCCAACAAATTGCGTACCGTTGTCAGAGAGAATACTCTCAGGTACTCCGTAAATCAGAAACACATCATCTTTCAGAAACTTGACCACGCTCGCGGCTGTTGCCTTGCGTAGTGGTTTGATAAAGACAAATTTAGTCAGTTGGTCCAACACGATTACTATATAGACATTACCAGCTTTTGATCTTGGGTATGGCCCAAGAAAATCAACATACAAATGTTGAAATGGCCTGTCTACTTCAAAACTGTTTCCCATTTCTGCTCGTAACGTCATATTAGCTGCCTTACTGGTCTTGCATGTCTCACACCGGTCAACATAAAGTTTGACCTGAGTGTACATACCGGGCCAATAGAATCTGTCTTTCAACCTGTAAACTGTCTTCACCACGCCACCATGCGAAGCGCGCGGCGGATTGTGAGCCAGAGAGATAAGAGATTCAGTCATCTCTGAGGGAACCCACAACTTCCAAGTTAGATCGTCCGCCAAGGGATTACCACCCGCATGTTTGGTGCGTTTGTATATATACCCTTCCGACACTTTAAGGTCCGGTAACCGCTCCTGTTCCTTCCTGATATGACTGATGATGTCCAGATAACCTTCGGATTTAAAGGATGGATCCTCAAGATCGATGTGAAGTACCTCCGAGGCATCGATCTGCGGTAGACATGAAAGGAAAGCTGACACTGTCAACTCATCGTCTTCATAAGCTCTGGATAGGGCGTCTGGCACGACATTTAGTGTTCCCTTTCTATGCTCTACCACGAAATCGAATCCTTGGAGTCTCATACTCCACCTCGCTAATCTTCCAGTTGGATCTTTCATGGTCATCAGCCATTTCAGGCTGGAATGGTCCGTAATAACGCGAAAATGGTATCCTTCAACGTACGATCTGAACTTTTGGATACCTTCAAAAGCTGCTAAGCACTCGCGTTCAGTCACCGAATAGTTTCTCTGAGCAGCGTTCAGTTTCCGGGAGAAGTAGTATATAGGCTGCTCCGCTCCGGATTCGTCTCGCTGACAGAGTACACATCCGATGCCAGTCGCGGATGCGTCGCAGAGAATAATGAATTCCTTGGAGAAGTCTGGATTGACCAATACAGGTGCTGAAGTCAAAGCTTGTTTGATTTGCAGGAATGCTTCAATAGCTTCTGGTCCTAGCTTGAAGGCTTTTCCCTTTTTCAAAGTCTCGGTCAACGGTGCGGCTAGGGTGCTGAAGTCCTTAACAAATCGCCGATACCAACCTGCCATACCGAGAAATCGGCGAACTTGGCGAGTTGTGGTTGGTAAAGGAAAACTAGTAATTGCTGCGATCTTGTCCGGATCGGCTTTCAAGCATCCCTGACCGACCTTATAACCGAGATAATGAAGCTCATCAAAACAGAACTTCGACTTCTCGACGTTTATCGTCAGTCCTGCATTTGTCAAACACTTTCCGACTATCTCCAGAGTCTCCAGATGTTCGTCGAAATCCTTCGACACAACCAACAAATCGTCTAAGTACACGAATACTTGATCTCGTAACCCCGACGGAATTACGCGACTCATGAGGTAACTCAAACTTTGTGCCGCATTACATAGACCGAAAGGCATGACCTTAAATTGGTACAGTGGTCGGCCAGGTACCGTAAAAGCGGTCTTCTCCCTCGAACTTTGCTCCAGCGGTATCTGCCAAAACGCATCCTTCAGATCCACGCTAGAAATATAACGTGTTTCTGTCAGACGTGCTAGCAGCCCCTCTATGTGCGCGATTGGACGAGCATCCTTCTTCGTTACGGAGTTCACTTTTCGAAAGTCCAGGCACAATCGGTTCTTGCCAGGCTTGCGAACAAGCACCACTGGAGAACTCCATGCGCTGGAACTTTCTTCAATGACTCCTAAAGATAGCATACGGTCCAATTCAGCGTACATTAGGGTTTGTATCGCTGGAGAAACGGGATAGTACCTCTGCTTTATAGGTACGGCATCACCCGTGTCTATGAAATGTTGCACTAGGTTCGTTTTCCCGAGTCCATTGACTGCGAAGGAAGGAAATCCACTAACAACTGCATTTAGTCGTTTAGACTCTTCACTATTTAACTTAATCTGGTTGGTGGGTCTCTCATCTGGCCCACCGGTCGTCATTCCCGAAAGACCTGCAATTATATGAGGTGCGATCTGGAATTTCTGCCAAAAGTCAACGCCTAAGTACAGACGTTGGCTTAACGTTGGCACAATATACAGATCGATATCTCTTGTTACCCCCTTATACTGGATCGCTGTTGTGATCACTCCAATTATGGATTGCTTGTGTCCATCGGCCGTGGACACGGTAGTCTCTACCTTCCTTACCGCAACGTTTTTGTCATTCAAATAGGGGAGTACATTGGTGCCTAAGCAACTGATACTTGCTCCTGAATCGAGGAGACCTAGAAAACTGTCACCGAATAGACCAACCGTCACATAAGGACGTGGGTCATTCGATTCTCGACCTATTGTTGCTGACGCCACGTTGCGATAAGTAGTCCGCTTCCGATGGAAGCGTTCCCTTATTCGTCGTATCCGTTTGGATAACTCTGGAAAGGTAACAATTCTCCTACGTACCTCATTATAATTGCGTAGCCTTTCATGGAAAGGTTTACGGTATAATGGTTCTGTAACGTTCATATCTAAACTTAAATCTATATTGGGTTTTGGTTCTATATCTATTATAGGGATTGTTCTACAATCATCTTTATTGTGTTCTAATAATTCATTATGGTTCTTGTTTGGTTTTAAAATTGTGATTTTTGGAAGTTCAAGAGGCTTTGTCGGCTTGGACACTTGAACTCCGGGTGAATCTAATCGGAGCGAACCCCCCCGGTTGATGGGTTGTTCCTCCTCTCGTTTCCCGCTAGGCACTTAGGGCACGTTGGACTATATGCGTCTGCTAGTCCGCAGCGGAAGCAAAATATCTTATCAATGGGTTTGGGACAGTCACGGAAGCTGTGACCAAGAACTAAACAGTTCCAGCATTTCAGTAAACTTCGATCCCTCTGAATCGCTTCAAGATGTGATGTGGGCAACGCCACAGTTAAATCTTGGCAAGGTTCTTCCTCGATTTCGTTCACAAATCGTCGAGCAGGAGGGCGTTGTGTTGTTGGCACAAAACTTGGACGAGTTGTGTCATAATGGGATTGAGACTTTTCAATCGCACGGCATAAGTATGCTAAATCTCTGAGACTTGAGGTGCTGTATGTTATCAGTAACTCACTCATCCTCCTTCTGACATTGGTTTTGATTATTTCTATTAATTCTTTCTCAGTACGCGGAACTCGCATCTTAGAATTAATATTCATGATGGCATCGTAGAAGTCAGTAAACGATTCGCCATTTTGCATCTTTCTATCAGATAGTTTTCGGAATAGCTCGGTATCTGTTTCTAAACTACGGTACTGCTCAACTAGGGCAGTCCTCAAATCAGTCCAATTAGAATGTCGGTTCCGTTTCAAATATACCCAGTACCATGCTTCAACGGAACCAGAGACGAAGTGATAAAAGTTCATCACTATTTCATCCCATGGTACGTTGTTGCTGTACCTGATACACTCGAGACGGAACAAAAAGTCGTCGACAGACATGTTTTTCCCATCAAATTTTAAACCCCACTTATGATATTGAGGTGTTCGGCTGGTTGTAGTGGTGTTCGAACCGGTACGTCTACGCGGAGACGGCGGTGAATCATCGAAATTGAATGTATTCATCTGTCGTAGAAAGTCATCTACGTTTGCACCTCGGTTCATTTGTGCTGGGTTGACGCCTTGCAGACACAAATTTGCCCCGGTTGGATAGGTTGGAGTTTGCATTGCTGCTAACTCATCTTCAGTTGGCATATGATCTGTAAGATTTCTTCGGGCACTCTTACTGCCAGCGGGAGCGTTAATAGTAACTACGCGTGCAGCGTCCGTACCATTAGTTTGCTTATTAGGTAATTTATGCGAAGTTGAAGTTTGAAGTTGTGATACAGGTTGAGTAGGTGGTCGAATTGGTGGCTGTACTGGAGGTTGGGTTGATGCTTGAGTGAGAGGTTGTGTGGAAGTAGCTGGAGGTTGGCTTTGAAAGCTGCCTCGAATTATATTGGTGACTTGCTCTAGTAGATAATTCTGACTTTGAGCTAATTGCTCCTGAATAAATCTTCTTTCGTCACAACGATGCGCTTCAATAGAAGCTGACACAATGTCCTGGATGTATGCTGAATGGTCAGCAGCATCCTTGCGACGTTGTGCTTCCTCTGCACTCACATCTTCTGTATCCACAGGGTTGATCCCTGTGTCATTCCCCGTATGGTCGAAACCACCCTCTGATTGATCATCTTCCGGATCAACAGGTAGAGGTATCGGACCTACGCCTTGACCTGGTCTCAAAGGCATGATAATTACGTCACGTAATTTCGGATTATAAGAACTTTGTTTTTCAATTTTCCGATTTTCACCACTCATTGATGTAGTGTGAAAATTGGATGAACTATTTTGGAAAGTCCGGTAATTAAAGATAAAAATGTGAGTAGTCCGTGAGCTATTTCCTCTAACGGCTGCTACTCAAGTGTCAACAAAAAAAGTGTCAGTAAAAACAAAAAAAATAATAGTGGTTTAAATGTATATGTACCGTGAGTATTTCCTCCAACGGATATATTCCAAAATCTGGTAATTCAAAAAAAGTTATATCGGTATAAATTCGAAAGTGCTTAAACTAAGTGAGAAAACGTATGTATTTTATTCAAAAAAAAAAAACTTATATGATACTATTATCGAGAATATCTGTAAGGTATTCCAGATGGGTATTTGGATAGATGCTTAACAATATACTTAATTGGTTCAATAAATTCCAAATCTTATTATTAGCCTATATATAATAAATGATTATACTTTATACTTAATAGTCTGAAAACAAAATTATGCTTGAGGGTGGGCACTATCCCAAAAATTCTCAAAACTGCAATGTCTCAGAAACTCAAAAATCAAAAAAAACTCAGAATCTAAATATCTCAAAAAAAAAACTCGAAACTCGAAACTATATCAAAAATTTCAAGAATGCTCAAAATCTATACTTAAATATATCTTAAAAATCAAAATTTAATAAATTGTTTTTTCATAAAGGGTTCGGGAGGTGGTGACCCTCCCTTCTTTGGAAATTGACGGGTACATTTCGGTTCGGTTACTGAACCGATCAAAAAAAAAACTAAAAAAAAAACTTAGTGTGTGTGGACTTATTAAACTTTACGGCGTTCTGGATATCAAAGAAAAGACAATTCTTCATAAGCAAAAAGTTGATCGGGTAACCAATGGTAACATTACGCTACTGCTGACGTACATCGGGTATGAAAACACCAATTACCGGTTAGCGCTTCATGTCCCATTGATCACCGTCACTTCCTAACGAAAATCAAAACTGACTGAAATCTTCAAATACAAATTGGGTAATATAATAATTAAAAGTGGGAAGTTGATTTTTAGATGCAATAAATTAGGGTCGTAATTGAACGAATGACCAGCTTCTGCAGCTGACGTGCGTCGGGCAAAAGCTCCAACCACCGGTCAGAAGACCTGCTCATACTATTCTCCTACGACCGGGATCTCAGACATCACTTGCAGGATGTATCGACACCTCAGCAACTGACAATCGGGCAAAATCACTGCCTAATCCGGACAGAGATCGACGATAAACCTATGTGACAAGAGGTAAAGGAAAGTGGATAGACCTAATGCAACAGACTGATTCGGGACATATCACCAAACCACTGGACAAAATAGTGCCTATACCAACTATCTCGATGACGTTCCTCCATCTAAGATACCTGATCATCACCAAAACAAAAACTTCAAACAAAAACTGAAAAACTCTCAAAAATTTTCAAAAATTCTTAACTTCTCTCTACGTCACTCTGAATCGACCTATCTTTAATCAATTCAAATCTAATCTTCTCAAGCTAATTCGGGCCCCACGTTGGGCGCCATCTGTAACGTAAATTAAAATTATAAGGGATATAATATTTAATAGATAATAAACCCAAAATGATGCAGAGGTAACATCTGAAATGAAAGAAGGAAATTAACCGATCATCCCACATTCAATCACTCCAATGTTCCCTCCATCCGGTCCAACTGCCAACAGACTCTGACCTCCTCTCCTCAACACCCTATGGATAATAACGATAAGGAAACCAATGTCCACCAACAACTGTACCTATCTGGGAGGAAGTAGAAAGAGACAAGCAACCCGAAAATCCTTGATTCCCATCTCAAGGGACAGCCACTCCATAGTCCTGCATCCGAGCATTGGCGTACCTAATGATCTGAGAATTGGAATACTTACATGTCGCTAACACCGCCTCCAGCTCCTTCTACTTCCTTCTCACCCATTAAGATCCCATTCCATCCCGTTCACAGAAGCGTGAACCATCCATCAGCATACCCCCAGGTACTGACCACAAAGCCCCGCAGAACAGCCTAGTAAGTACCTGATGCCATGTTCACGCCTATCCGCTACAAGTGCTAGATGGTCCGCTTGTAGCTGTATCTCAATGTAGCCTACACCTGGAAACCATAAACCTTATCTAAATCCCATATAACTATACCTAGACCACGAATGCTACCTTAAACCAAACTATCTTCATGTCCAGAGATCTCACTCCGGTTCGCATCTAAACATCTAACTACGGCTATCCGATTTGCGAGAATAGGGATGAAAGTAACCTTTTGTCGGCAACGCCCCCTTTCTAGTCGACTGTCCTCGAAGAATGGTCAATTAGAACGGCATGCGACAACGTAAGGTTATGGCCGAGATCGACCGTCGCGGTGGCCGGCAGTACCCTAGCCACAGCTAGCACAGTCTGGCCATGGGTACTTGCTCCGGGATCTATACGACCGGTGTTACCTCTTTTTTTCTTACACTGCCGACCGATGAACTCTGGTGGTCGAGTTCGAATAATGATGTTCAAAAGCTTATTGGCCCTCATAACCGTTGAAGAGTAGTACGTATTGAATTGATAGTTTATAGTAGATGATTCGATTGTGCACCTCATAATACTATGAGTGAACGTAGACGTTATCGAAAGTACAGAATCGGGATGTATTATCACATCACCCACAGAACATAAACCGTAAATTGTGCGACGAAAAGCTAACCATAGGTTGTGGTGGTAGCCATGGCTGATTATTATAGTCTACGTGTTCGGCTACCACGATGAAGTGCCGAGCACGGACTCAGAGGTGTCTAACTGATAGGGGAGGGAGGATCTAGGATGGTTGTCGATCCCCCTGGCCTCATAACCCTCCCAATACAATGTCAAAAATCATCTCTTCTGACACCGTCCTTTGGTTGACCGCAGGCCTTTGAGTCCCCAAGACTCAATGAAATTTCTATGGGCAACCCCTGAACTGAAAAAGCAAGCAGAAGCTTGCTCACTTAACTATTCAGAACAACAAAAAACATAGAATCTGAATGGATACTGTCTTTTCAAACTCCAACTCTACATTCTAAACTCTATCCGAGAATGTACCGCGTTATTCCACCAAAGAAAAGTGAGGGACACCACCCTCCCTAAGAAAGTTCTTAAATCTTCATGATCGATTGGCTATAATTCTTCATAAAAAAAATTCAAATTATTCCAAAAGAAAAGGAAACGAAATATTTCTTTAAACGTTATAAATAGAAACTGAATTATTTATTTAATAAATTCTTAATAGCTAACAGTGTTTTGGTTATCTTAACTAGATTGTTTCGTTTGAACCAAGCAATATGGAAAATCTAATGAGCAATACTCTTTTTTTTTTGTTCTTATTCAATAAGTCTATAAGGCGAAATTTTTATAAATCGTGATTTGAATCACGTTCAGTAAGCTAAACATAGACTATTGTTGTTCTTTACTCTACGCTGGCAAGGTGTATGTATATATATTTCAAAATATGTATATACCTACATACGATTCTCGAAAGAAAGGAATTTTATAATGATTGCTAAAGAGTGATAATAAGAAATTAAAAATAATTAAATCTAGGAATAATACTTAGTGAAGGACGTGGACTGTGAGTGTCTAATAACCATAAAAAGGAATAATCTATAAACGAATTAACGCGGCGGTAATACTTTAACGTCAACTACGATTATCAATATTGTATCGAGCAAGCGCGAAAAGGATTTCAAAATCTCTCTGGTATAGGTTCGATTATGACTTACTAGTACCGAATTAAGGATGCTATATCATTCTACCGAAGTTAAATACTCAAAACGGAAATAATTGTTGTTTAATAAGCAGGGTGTTTACCACAAACAAAAGCAGGATCTGCTTAGGACAATTCGCCCCAGAGCATCAAAGCAACAGTCAAATACGATTAAGATACCACATATGTATGAATACTGTTTGTACTCATGCATATGATCGAGTGTTATATCAAAATATAGTTGTTAAAAATTAATATAGGTAAATCAATATATATAAAAAGATAAAAATATCTACTTTCTGATGTTTCGGAAGTGCACTCCAGAACCTGTAGAAAGAAAGTTAGCTGAAAATCTTTTAATTAAAGGTGACTTTGTGATTGACTTAGTATCTGGAACTATCTACCCTATATAGGTAGTTGCTCTGCGCTTTGTTTCTTGAGGTACTCAAGCTTAAGTTGATACCTTGTTTATTATAGCGATGCTTTTATACGTGCTATCATATTTATGCCCGAAGGTAAGTATTTTAGATACCGAATG
Organism: Platycheirus albimanus; assembly: GCA_916050605.2. NCBI lineage: Eukaryota > Metazoa > Arthropoda > Insecta > Diptera > Syrphidae > Platycheirus > Platycheirus albimanus. The sequence continues at coordinate 329,937,742 of OU696696.1, read as the reverse complement.
GAATGAAAATTCGCGTTAAGAAAAGTAAAGAAAAATATAATGTCGTGATAGGATATATTTACCGCGATGATTTAAGACAGGACGAAAGTAAAAACAAAAAAAAAAAATAAAACAAATTAAAATAATCGAGTGAGTGAGTGTAATTTAGTGAAACTAATGATCAATGACGGAAAGAGTATCTAAACGCGACGTTCATTAAACGCGTTAGGATGTGGTCGCTACTGACGCTAAACTGAATCTTGATCTCAAACTGAGAATATAAATTTAAAGGATCTTTTCTCAGTAACCAAATATGAATCTCTTTCAGGAAAAAATATCCGAGGATTGCTTTAAGTTACGCGATAATAAAGTGACGTACTACGAGCTCGGGCTCTAATAGAGTAATGTACTTATTAAAGGAAATAGATCTGAACACTTTAATAGACTACTGGACTCGCGATGATCGAAACTTTAATTTATTAACCACGTATGGAACGGTGTAGCTTCACTATTCAATAAGCTTGATTATATTTCAATTCACTTTCATGTATATAGACTTAAAACTAGGGATATGAATAAATTCTTCAATATGATTGTTAATGTAAGGAGGAGTGGCAGCTTGCCGTTAAGTAATTCTCCTTATGATGTGCACACAAATATAATAATTATTACCACCGTCCGTGGTACTCGACGCTCTACGCCGGCGTCAACGTGATGTATGATAGATATTTTATGTGTACTATCGTATCTTTGGATGTAATTCGGTCGAGCTTCTCGCTCTCAAAGAATTATACACAGAATAAAGTTAAAGGATTACCTGGTGATATGATGCTCATATAATATTCTTAGGATAATGTTACAAACATAAATTCAGGAACAACTGTTTCAGGAACAACTGCTTCAGGAACAACTGCTTCAGTGCTGTGATGATGAAATTCTTTCTGCTTCTTCCCTCGTTGCTCGTTATATTATGTGTTAACAGGGTGTCTTAGCGATGGGGGGACCGGCATCTGTGACATTGCACACGCCAGACGTCCAGTAGTGATATATTATCCCACGACGATAAATTCAAAGGTCCGTCCCTTGACGTGGCCTTCAGCCTATCGTGGCTGGGTACCTGATGTGTGGTGATTGTGTATTCTCAAAAATACACCGATGATATTGTAGATAAAATCTACGGATATGCGCCGAGAGGGCGTGGAAACTTCCAAATAGTACCTACGTGTCTCGGTACTAGGAGAAATCTTCTCTATGTGTGGCACCAGAAACGTGGATGTGGATTGGATGCAAACGTAGTAGCAGACGAGCCGTCGATCGGATCAACGTCTGAACTACGTGGATATCCAGAAGAATCCACCGGGAGGAAAATACACAACTATATGTGCGTCGCAGTGTGTCGCCACCGACGTTGCGCAAGAGAATGGCTTGCGTCTGTGCTTGACTCCAAAATAAAATGAATGAGCCGAAACGAGGATTTGTTGCGCTGAGCGATATTGCATAGCCACATAGATTTTTAATATTCATCTACATTTATCTTGGGCGCTGTGTGCACTCAAAAAAAAAAGGTAAAAAAAAAATTCACATGTCTGATGAACACCTGAATCTCAAGTGTAGATGGATTCGGTGCATGCTTTTTTTTTTCAGGAACCTCCAAAAATGGTGTGCAGCCTCGCCTGCGCCTTCTTGTGATAAGTTTGAGGGTTTCACCTTCCTCCAGGGATTGGATTTTAGATCCTATAACAAGGGATGATGAAAGATATGTAGTGTGTCGGCCAAGCGACGCCATCAAATCTCCTTTCATTGTAGCAAGATAAATCTCTATTATCTTGCTTCAATGAACATTAAAATGATACACTTACCTTATTTATAAAATACTTCAATGGTGAAAGATAAATTTTTCCAATTGCTTAGCGCAATTGGATGGATTCTCATAGAGAAACCAAGAAAATCAATTCCCAAATCAAAATGGGGGCGCGGATCGGCTGCTTAAAAAAAGGAACTCGTTCTGTGGCGGAGATGTTATACGGTGGACGTCTGGCTTCTAAATGAAATCCACAGACAACCTTCTCGCTTATACTTCCCCGCTTTCCAAGTAGCCGTACGCCATGTTGATTTTGCTACTTCCTTTTTACTATTACTCGTTCCAATACAAGTAGCGAGTTAGAAGGAGGAAAGTAGCGAATCTTTTGTGGGTAGTGCGCACTGTGCTACGTTGTAAAGTGTAACTTTGCTCAGGGCATTATGCTCATCTGGCTGTTCTAATATGTGAGAGTTTTCACATAAATTACATGTCAGGTGTACCGAGGGATAAAATACTCATTCTGCCCTCGTGTAAACCTACGATGGTTGATATAAAACTGTCTTCTTACACTAAATCTAGTGTGACTAAAAATGTATCCGTCAACTGTGTTGTAAAGAAAATTGTCGCTTAGACTTCGGAATGCTTTGTGCTTCTCGGTTGATGGTTTCTTTGCAAGTTTAGACGTGATAAATTCAGTATTTGTCACCCAAACTGTATATTGCAATTTCTCAATGTTCTGCAATTTGGCATCTTGTAGAAATGGTGAAATTAGAGAAATTAGATTTTGACAGGCTCTGTACAATACGTACACAGATAATTGCCTGTTTACTGAATACATAACAGAATCCAATTTATTAAGTAGTTAGAACTTCTCCAACAAAAAAAATCTGACCCGCGCTATGTTTACAGAGTGGATTCAGAATAAATGAGTTAAGGTCTTCGTCAGTCATCAGTACAGATTTGCTTTGACTTTTACTGAGTAATAGCTTATCTAGACGTTGCCTATGAGAGCGCTTGACTTTCGTAATGAATTTCGGCGTCTTACCAAATTTGGACCATCTGTCACGTAGTGTGAACTTCAGATAGTAATGAGTACTTTAAGGTTCTCTATTCTATCCTCCTTCAATTTTCACTCAGATTATCTGACATTCGCTTGCCTGTATTCCCCTACTAGGTCACGTCACATATATTGTCAATCTACCTTTTTCTAACTTTCTCAACAATGCGGCTGTCCTGCATTTTCGTTCCGTGTGAATGTAGCTTCAATACTGAAATAGCGAGTAGCCGCTTACTCGTCATTCCATTGTATTTCTAGAAAATTATGGAACATCTGCCAAATGGAAGGCAGACAGAATTTGGAAATGCATTGGAAGGCCATTCTGGAAATGACATTTTTGTCTGGGTGGATTCTATTTGTGGAATCCTTTTAGGAGTGGGGTAAAATGACTGCGTTCAAGGTAGAGTGAGTCTACAAATAATTTCGCTGGTAGATGGCATTGGTAGGAAATTTATTTGCATGCCATTCTGCAAAAAGTTTTCCCTACAGAACACAGAGCCATCTGTTCCCTCCAGCATTTGTAACTAGAAATCGCTCGCTTGTAGTACTATAGATTTTATATACAAAGAGCAAGTGTCTCTCATGTCAGCCGATGACAATTTCTTCATCTGTCAAATGTTTGGGGAATCTGCTTTATCTCTTTTTCTACCATACTGCTGGAACACAATGGAGCCGGATCCGCAATCGCATCCGTATCGCATGTCAAAATATTGAATTCACACGAATTCAATGTTGTGAACACAACGAGACGGATCCGCAAACGCAGCCGCAAACGGCGACGGACGAGTTGGCCAACTTTTAATAAATACGTGCGTATTTTTGACATTGCATACAAAAAAACAGAGCAACGTGCTAATAAAATCCTTTTAGAAATTAGGTCAGGGTACAAATGTATAAAATAGAATATACATGATGCGATGTATGTTTTATCATCTTTTATATGCATATATATGTATGTTTCTCAGTGGAAATTGTAAAAAAAACGTGGGGTACGTACGATTCCATTGTGGGCACTTCTAATTAGGTACGTACGGCATGCGATACGGTTGCGGCTGCGGTTCCGGCTGCGTTTTTCTATTGTGTTCCAGCAGATTTACAACAGAATCCACAACACAATCCACAAGCAAACACAACAGTGTCGGTAACGTAGCTCAACCAAGATCGAGCTCACAACATCGAAATGATAGAGATGAGCAGTAGGAACTCGCCGTCTGCCAAAATAAAATCTTTTTAAACATTTTAAGCTATAACTTAAAAATAAAATTTGATTCCCTGAATTTTTTAATTACGTAAATGAATTCCATATTTTTATATTAATAGAAACTTTTATTGAGGAGGGCAAAGAGATTGATTTTTTGAAATATTTTAGTGGATTTTCATTGAAATGGCTACCTGCAAAACGAAATAGTGTATATGGAAGGGCCAGCGGTGGCATACTTTGTGGTATAAAAAATAGCACGGTTGGCAAGGTTGCTAGATTTAGCCAATATTTAAACACACAAATAATTGAGCTTTCACTCCCAAAGAAAAAACTTAATATTGTTCCTGTTTATCTTAACTGTACCAATTGGACAAATGATTTTGAGAATCTTAATGATCTTTTATTAAATGGTTGCTCGAATGACTTAATGATAGTTGGGGATTTCAATGCCAGAATAGGTTGTTTTCAAAACTCACATTCCCCGGTAGTGTCTTTGCCTAACAACTTTAGTGAGAAAAGAGAATCGAAAGATGCGACTGTGAATAATCAAGGCAAACGATTAATAGAAATGTTTGATAGTTTCAGCCTGTATGTGCTCAACGGAGTTTCAAAGGATGACTGTCGTGGTGAACTGTCCTTTATTGGAGGTCAGGGCAAGTCTTTAATTGACTATGCTGCTATCAATGGTGACTGGATGAACTATGTGACAAATTTTGAAATTAAAAGTAAAAACTTTTCAGCACATCTCCCATTATTGATCTCTTTTGATGCAACCTGTGAAATACCCCAAAGACAGCCAATCTTAGTAAGAAAATTGAAATGGAGAGAAGACTTTCAAGCTCGATATAAAAGGAATCTTGATCGTGAATTAGAAGAGAGCTCAACAGCAATCTCGCAGATGCAGAGTACTGACCAACTGCTGAATCACATACAAAATGCTTTAATAAAAGCAGCTCCTCAAAACCTAAATTCGAAAAAGAAAATCGTCAAGGATCGTCAAGGATATAGGAGATCTTCAATTGACTTCAAGTGTTCTTGTGCAAACTGAAGTGTTATCAGAGCATTTTAAAAACCTTTTAAGCATCCATACAGAACAGCTCAATTATCATTTTGCACTTCCTGATATTCATATAGCAGAATTAGACCACACGATAACTATTCCGGAAGTTGAAAGTGCTTTGAAACAAATGAAAAATGGTAAAGCATCTGGTTCCGATGGGATACCAATAGAATTTTATAAGTTTTCAACGCACGAATTTATGGGTAAATTAACGCATTTCTACAATGAAATTTTTGAGAATGGTAATGTACCGGCGTACTTTAAGAAGGCTCTTATTTACCCTATATTCAAAAAAGGTGATAGTGCCATGCCAGAAAACTATAGAGGTATTTCGTTCCTAAATTCAATAAGAAAAATATTTACACAAGTAATGTACAATAGACTGTCGTCATGGGTTGAGTGTAATCATCTGTTGAGTAACTGTCAGGCGGGTTTCCGAGCAGGGTATTCAACGATCGATCAAATATTCTTACTGCAAAGCACTGCGAGGAATTTCATAGACAACAAGAAAAAATTGTACTGCTTTTTTGTGGACTTCAAGGCTGCCTTTGACAAAGTCAATAGAAATAGCCTTATCTTTAAACTGTGCTCCACTCATAAAATATCAACAAAATTTATGAGATTATATCAAGAACTTTTATCGGGATCGTCTGCCACTGTTTATGGAGACTCGCAAAATTCAAGTTTTTTCCCAACGACAACCGGTGTACCCCAAGGATGTATATTAAGTCCTATTATTTTTGCACTTTTCGTCGACGACATCGTTAAAAACTTACCGGGGGGAGCAAGATTTGCTGGTCTAACCCTGAAAGTCTTACTTTATGCCGACGACTTGGTCGTTCTGGCAGAGGAACCAAAATCTCTCCAGCTAATGATAAATACACTGGCTGAGTACTGTAGACTGTGGAATCTCCAGATTAACACTGAAAAATCCAAGGTCATGGTGTTTGGAACCCGTAGACAAGTTGAAAATGAATTTTGGGTTCTGAACAACGAGAGACTTGAAGTTGTTCGAGATTACAAGTATTTAGGAGTGACTTTTACTTGAAACCTGAGATGGAATAAACATATAGAAGCAAAATGTTCTGCAGCGAAAATTGCCATAAATACAATGTGGAAAAAATTTTATAGTAACAGCAACATTTGTATTTCTGCAAAATATAAAGTTTTTGAGGCTACAGTTGTAACGAATATTGTTATTAGAAAAGACCATTATTCACGGTACTACAAACAATCTCCTATAAGACCCCTCACAGTGATCCCATTTTAGACGCCCTTAAGTAACGTCAACGATGACCTTAACCTGGAATGTAAGAAATATACCAAATGTGAAATGAAATATACTTTACCCTTCTAACCTGTTGATGAGAGACCACGGCCTCTATCAGCGGACGCCAGCAACGCTTACAAGTGGATAGATTTTAGAGAAATAAATCACTGTCTCCTATAGACAGTGTCCTCTTGTGCTGGATGAAACTTACCTCAGGAACTACTAAAGACCTCCCTGGATTACACCAAAGACCTGCAGTACCTTCAATCATATCAACAACTGACCTATCCCCCTCTAAGCATCGGTTCATTTCCTTAGTATTTTCTTCATCCCCCTTTCCACTTACAGAAACTTACTCTCTTCGATCTGTTCTGTAATCTTTTCATAGACCGTCAAGTAAAATCTACTACTACAAACCATAGATGAACTAGTTTGCCATTCTACTATTGTACTCACAACATAACCCAAAGTCAAAATTATATAAACTCACTACAATACCAAATTCTTTAAGAAATGTACACTGGTTCGGTCGCCTTGGACACTAATCCCAATGCGATTCCTTAAGGAATCCAAAGTGGAAAGGCTGTCACTCTGTTCAAACCACAAGACTGTCTCATAGAGAACTCTCTCTACGACCACAGATCCACTTGGTAGAGACAGAGAAACATTTGGGTTGTGATCGACCTTCGCATCCGGTTCGCACGCACGCCCTCAACTAGCTCACAAGGGTCGTGCATTCTTGCTCAGGGATCGACAACGTTGTTACCTCTTTTAACCAGTGCGAACCTACTGAAGTTTAGATGTTAAAAACTCAGAAAAACAAAATTAAATATTCCTTGCTGGGGGCCTGATCAACAAACGCTGAGATATAATTAGTTTCGAAGTATAATTGAGTTGGAAGGCCTACTCAACCTCAGAAAGTGTATTGTAAAAAGATTGTTTAGAGAATCGCACTAATAGCGAGCCGCTATACAAAAAGTACCCTTAGATCTTGAAAGATAAAGCGCTATGGCTCAGTCAACTTAACAAGCGCAAGCAGTTTATGAATGTTGTTGACTAGTGGAGTAGGTCAGCACCTACTCACACTCTTATAATTTGGGAAGGAGGAGATGTTGTATTTACCCCCTTCTGGCTTCTGTACCCACCCATGAGGAAATGTTCCATCAACTCGGAACTAACTTCCACCATTGATCCACGATGCCAAGTGACCACAAAAGTATGTCACTATAAAAATATTTAGGATCCCCAAAAATGATAAAACAGCCAAAAAGAGACTGTACTATCTAAACCGCAACACTATAATAACATATCGACCTATTCACTCTTGGAATATTCGACCAAAACTACACTAAACTTGGATAGAAACAAACTATCATTTCTCATCCACCAACTCCATCACCATGTTACCTATGTGTCCATCCGCACACAAGAGAAGTGTCCACCCCTCCATACGTACTTACACGAAAACCATCTTATCTAAAGAAAAGAAATCTTAAATGTCCAAAACTATCAAATGACACTGTCTGTGCGACAGCATAAAAAACCATGTAAAGTTTCATTTACCAAAACGTTATAAAAGTTTTCTTTTTATTCAATTAATCTTAATTATAAAATCCTTAACTAATGTCAAATCTCAAAACCTATGTATATTAGATTTGCAAGTCCTAAATTAAGGATTAAAGTATTATCAATTTTATCAAGTGACTAAGTGACTTAACGAAGTTATATTTTTTTCTATCAATCTATAAAACACTACAAGAAAATATTTAGATTTTTGTATGTGAAGCTATCCTTCGGCCTCATACAATCGTATTTTCAAAATTATCTTTCATAAAAAAAAGTTGTATACGCCGAAGAGAAATGTACGTTGAGTAACATTAAACTTGGCTCGATTTACGCTTTCGTTAAGCGGATTCAAAAAAAAAGTTGTTCTATAAAATTCTTGTTTGTTTTCAAACTTCTTGAAAAACTTCTCAAAAGTTTTCAACTTCAACTTCTCTTTATTTTAGAAGTTATGAAAATTCTATTTTTTTTAACATTCAATTTGGATAAACCAAAACAAAAATAACACTAAAAGAAACTAATTCTCAAAAAAGAAAGAAAGATTCACACAATACCATACGAAGATTAGCAATTCTATCGAACCCAAAAAAGAAACATGGGACGTTAGCCCAAAGGTTTATGTTGTTGGAAACAGACAGGGAGATAGTAAGAGAGATAGATCAATATAGTATGTAAATATGATTAAAAATATGGTATATCAGTATTCAAAATATAGTATCAAATAATAAAAATAACAGACGTGATGGTACGGGAGTGCACTCTGGAACCAGACGCTGAAAGTTAAAAGTTATCATTAAAATAAATATTGACCCTAATAAATAACCATATATGTAATCAAACATACACTCATCTACTCTGATCTTGATGGATATAATATCTTCTTAAATGTCTCGTTGACTTTCTTCAACTTCCAAAAGATACTTTCACTAAAAGTGAAAAGTATCTGGTAACTATGGCTAGATATCTTCGACAATATCCAAGACAACAGGAAAACTAAACGTATACACGAATGACTAAAGTAGTAGGTCTGTATCAAGACCTTGATCTTCACGATAAGTGATTGAAATCTAACAAAGAATTCTTGAAATTAATATTCAAAAAGTCTTCCAGCGAAACACGGAACAGAAAAGAAGTTTAAGTGATTTAGCGGAAAAAGAGAGAGAACTAAAAGTTCCAAGAAAAAAGATGTCTATGAAGTTCGGAACAAGCCGATAGACTAGTGATAACTATAAATCAAAAAAGTGCTAAAACAAAAAAAAGTGGTATCTTCTAGATACAAAAAGTATGAAATGATCTTAAAATTCGAGTAAGGTTTCATAAGAAACAAGAAAGACGTAAACATGTACTATAAAAATTGACACGTAAAGTATCTTTAGATAGGGTTGCTTAAGAAAACTAAGCGAACTGACAGTATCGATTCAAAAAAAAAAAGTGAGTTGCAAAAGCAAACAAGTAATCAAGAACAAAGTTCTTTTCAGAAGTATATTCCTGTACAAGGAATCTTAAATTGAGTCTATAGATGACTCGAAAACTGAAAATTTCTTCAATACTCACTACAATACAACATAAAAGACGACAATTCACACAAAAGGTAAGTAATTATTTTAAGAATTCACTCAAACATAATAAAGATTCATAAAAGTAAGTAATATACACTGCACATAATAATATATATATACATAAGATAATAATCCAAAGATATGTGATGTGATGCTTCTGCGTTGATCTATTTACGGGCGGTTCCACCGTCCGCGGACGTGATAACGTGACGTCGTACTTCTGACGACAGGATAATGTCACAAAAAGGTAGGTATTCAGGATTTCACATGGACGTTCTTTGGCGTCTCATATGTCGGTGCTTTCCCGCACGTGGGTTTGTATTATAATACACAAATATTATAAAAAGCGTTACCTGGGAGTCAGCTTATCTGACTAAAACTGATGCTTCTTTATTTCAGGAACTAATGTTGCAATTTCGTGACGTAGAAATGCAAGTAAAATCTCGAAAAGATCGAGTACCATGCGGTTCGAAACTGATGAGTAGAGAACCATGTGGTCCAAATGTACGAAATGTGCAATCCCTCGTGGTTTCCAAAATATTTCGGTCAAAATAATGAATTACGACATGTTGGTGGTAGCTTTAAGATGGCTAATACCACATTTATTAACGTTGTAGCAAGGATGATCAGGATGTTCATATAATATGATGAATTACATCGATGTTCCAATAAGATGCGGGTAAAATATCTCCCACGTTGCCATGGCACAGATAAATTTCCATGGAAATTCGTATGGGACTTCCTAGGCCAGATCCTGCCTTACCCCTGAACCCTAGTGAACATAAAAAGATTTATGAAACACTTGTTAAAATATGTACGATGTATTCTTTGAAATCCAAAGAAATACATCTACGAAAAATTCTAATTCAATGTCCGCCATGATGTGGCCGACGAAAAAGAAAAAAAAAAAAATTTCTTCTTACCTCTATGAGGGTGGTTTTCACGTTTTGTGAATATTAATTGCTAATGCAATTATATTTATCCTTATTTTAGGATATTATATGAATAAAAATGTTCACACGCGAGCAAATCTTTATATTTTAGTAAAATATTCTAAGTATTTCTTTAACTTTTATTAAAACTTTATATTACTTGCAAAAGATGTTAATGATTCGAGTGTGGAAAACTTAATAACTGATGAGACGACAAAATTCTGAGGCCACGCCTCTGTCTCGTTTCCAAAGAGAAATAAGAATGACTGAACATTCCTTTTCTGGCGTTCTTTTTGTTAACAATAGAGTGGCGTTCTGTTTTGTTACCAATACAAAAGTGTGTTTAGTGTCTGGTAGCATTATAAAGCTACTTCACACTGACAATTAGATGAATATGAAAATCGTTTTAAATGACGTATACTTTTATTTCTGTCACTTTATTTTGACTCTATAATGTTCTTGGAGGTTGGTAGAACAAATTTGTACTATAATTTCCCAAGTATGAGTAAAATTTCATACATGTCAATTTTTGACGTTTGACGTATTTTTGACGGAAATTGATTCTGGTTTGACATATCTGTTTTCCAAAGGAAGTACCGTCATGTATATGACGTTAAACTTATTCTAAAATGAACAAATAACTAATTATGACTATGTCAATCTGTCAGTTGAGATGTAATGATGGGACTGCGACTATGAATTAACAAAGTAGACTGAAATTTCTTTGCTAGACGACTGTAGTGAACATATAGATCATGATTCCTATGGAATACATAATGGATATGGACAATACATCGATTAGCTGTCATTATCTGTCAAAAACAAAATAATCTGGTTTTCATCAAACCGACCCTAATTGTATGTTCTTTCGGAACGGGCTTCTGTTCTATGCTCTGGACATGCATTTTGAAGTTCGTTCTCATAGAATTCCAGCAGAAATGAGAAAGAGAGTAGGAAAGAGATGAGACGAAGCGTCTACTTGTACGAACAGTAACCACAAAGGCGAAACGAAAATGCCGGAAGTGTTCGGCAGCCATAATCCTTCTGCACCCAATCACGTAGTGATAGAATGTTCTGGAAATGAGTGTGTCTGAACACTGAGAAATATTCTTACTTAGAATTCTTTTATTTTCAGGTTGCGTTCAGCGCTACCTAACTAACATGGTTTCGAACTAGGATAATTGCTTCCTACATTTCAACCTCCAGGTGGCGAAATTGAGAGATTATGGAACTCCGTAAATTTTTAAAATTCCCTGATTTTCTTTAAGAAGAAATGTCATTGGGTAGATGGACAAGTAGAGTTACCTACAATTGCCGCAAGGTGACACCAGTGTTGCGGTGACAAAGTTTTCCCTACACAGTTAATTCACTTTTGTGCTATGGTAGTGAGGTTTATGGGTGTACACCTGTAGAAGAGTTTGAGAAGCTTCAGAGATTTTTCTTTAAGCGCTTGTTTCGGCTTCCTAATACAACCCCAACGTACGCAATATATGTAGAGACCGGGTTACGAAATATCTTTTTGCGAAACTTAAAAGCCAATGCGGATTACCTTGTCAGGACAATGCAAAAGGACAACGATAGTTTGCAAAAAACGGTGATACTATCGCTGCTAAGATCTAAAAACGGGCTCTTTGAAGATTGGTTTAAGTTAGCCCATGACTTCAATCACACGCTCAACTTTACGGGCAACTTTTTAGAATGGCAAGGAATCTTCTGACTTGATTGGAGTTGTCGACGAAAAGATCTATCTGGACAACGTCTTAAAAGCATCTTCTTCGGAGACTCGTTTAATTTACAGGAACCTTACCCATCGGTTAGGGAGTGGTAATTATTTCACGGATGATTTGAGTATTGAAAATATTAGTTTTATTTTAAGGGCGAGAACAGAAATACTTAATCTCAATTTTATTCCTTACAGGGAAGATTTAACAAGAATATGTGGCCTCTGTAATCTCAACGAAAGAGAGGATATTATTCACTTCCTTGGTTTATGTCCCATTCTTCAAGAGATTAGGAGACTCTATTTTGGAAAGAGTAGAATTACTACAAACGAATGTTATGGAATACTAAATGGCGAAGCGTCCTGGAAAACCCTAGCAAATTATTGTAGACATGCCTTTATATACAGAAATAGTTTCTTTTAAATATTATTTTGCATTAAATTTCAATTGTAAGCCTACTAACTAAAAGTGCGGAGAACATAAGAAGCGCCAACAACGAGCGACTAGGGGCGCTCGGTGTGAATATAACCCCCATCTTGGAGTGGATTAAATCCCACTTATGCTTCGTGTGCAATCCAAGGATAAAATAAGCTAGGCTTAATATATTCTTGATTATACATATATCCCAATTTTTAATAGAGAATTTTGTATACTTAAAATTCAATGTGAAACGATCACTCTGGCAGACGGAAATATCCATGCCATATTTATGTTATCATTTTAATGAATTGTCAAACTTTTTCAACACAAATAAATAAAATAATTATAATAATAATAATAATAATAATAATAATATACAAAATATTTCACTGAAAACAAAATAAAGTTTTTTTTGCCTTGTTTTTATTTTGAAATAAATAAAACAAATTTAATTAATTAATAAAATGCGGTAATTTGAATTACCACGTTAAACGCGTAACATGGTCTGTTTTCCGTTTGGAAGTTTTTATGTAGCCAAGGAATTGCAGCTCTGCAACGGCTCTTGTAAAACGGGCTCTGAAAAAAGGTTTAATGAGAGTTGCATAAGATTGCAGCCATACTGTCTAACAAGTAAAGACACAATCAAGTGCGGTGATAAGTTGAAGCATTGAGAGCAGAAGCGGCGTAACCATTATTTGTTTCCATAGGAGTTACGCCTCTTCTGCTCTCGATGCCTCAGTTCAACCCCAAATAAAGACTTGATAATGTTTGGCTCCGAACGACTATGCTCAAGTTAACAAAATGTGTACTTACTGTATCTCTGGATCCACTTGTTCCTGATCTTCTTCGTTATAGTCCACCACCGACCGAAAGGACTGCAACCAATCAAAAAGATTTATCATTTTACCACACTCCAAGTGCAGTTTGTATGCCACTGATAGATCAGGCAACGTCGGAACCATGGACAATTTGCTGTCCAACTCACAACATTTACATTGCAGATAGTAGTGGGGGTTATTAAGCGCCATGTGTAAGGCAGCCCGTGGTGCTCCAATAATATTCCTTCTGACAGTAGCAATGTCAGAGAACACAAACAACTCATACAATGCAGGTGCTTTACTCAGGGGCTTGAGATATTCCTCAACTATTTGAGTCTTAATGTAATCGAGAGTCTCATTCAAAGATTTCGTGAAATCTGATATTGGCTTTTCTTGTTTCGACATCTGTAAAAGTTTCTCTTTTAAGTCCTGACGACTGACTTGTTTTAGATTCATTTTCAGATCGGGTGTTGAAGATGACGTTTGTTGCTTTACTTCCATGCCAGCCATCACAACTTTTGTAAGGAGTTCTTTGAGAGCATCTAATTTCTGAAATATCAATAAAATTAAAAAAAAAATCATGGTAGAGGCTAAAAGAGCATCTATGAAAAATTACTTCATTAATTTTTGGACGAAATATTTCGGCAAGATCCAGATTATTATTGCCTTGAGTGTCTACAAAAGCAGTTGTTACTGCGATAGCTCGTGATATATTCGAAACAAATTCATCTTTTGACATAAACGCAAGCATTTGCCATGATTCCTTGAATTCATTTGTATCTGTGATATCTTTTGATAAGCAATTAGAATAGAGCTCACGCTGGAATTTTCCAAGTGGAGATTTGGGGAGATTTTGTACGAGTGCTGTTAAAAACTCAAGAAACGTTCTAAAGTAAATAAAGTGCAAGTGACAATTTCTTAAAAGTTTTGGCAGCTTCTTTTTAAGATACCCATCATCAGTGAGTATTGCAATGACCTTTTGGCAATCATTCAAAGCCTCTACATAAGGACGAAAAGATAATAGATGACGAATAGTTTCTATGTCTTCGTGTGTAAGAGATTTTATCATCTTTAGTGATGACCAGTAGGATGTGCAGAGAGCATATGCGTTGCCTTGGAAGAAGTGTTCCATTACGCAGTACTGAAGATAAAATTTTATTGCAAATTTAAAATATTTTAAATAATGCAAGCCTGTAAAAATTCTTACCTTAAATCCTTGAATAAATCCATTGATGGAGAAATCATAGAATAAGAAAATATGCGTTAAAAACTTGAAAGCCTTACCAGATAGATGAACAGAATGTTTTGGCGAGAGAATTACTTTTTCCAAAATCTAGAATACAAATTAAATATTTATGAGCTTTGTTTACCAAAAAGGAATTTCAAGAAGGATGAAGGACAACTTATATAGGTTTATTATTGTGATCCTTGCAAATAATTGTGCTGAAGGTCTCCATTTGACAAAAACAAAATATAACGGGTTATTCATCCTGAGTTTTGATTTTCAACAGGCTTTTTGCGACATATCACGCGTGACTCCGTTGTATATAGAACCTATAGTAATATCACTTTGGAGTTTTTAGTAATGTCTTGTTTTGCCGTTAAGGGCGCTGCGGATGCAGCAAATGTGTAGAAACAAAATTCATTTTATTTTGTCCTCCCTTTAATATATACTTATCACTTTTTGAAACCGTACCTCTCATTTCTTTATTATTTTCAAAGATGACAATATTCTCAGCAGCAACTCTTGGAATTGTCAAGAAAACCTGGGGCCCGTTCCCGTTCTCAAAAAACCCATTAGGTCTGCTAATTCTATATTTTTCACAACGCACAAAATCAAAACTTTCCATTTTGCTTTATTTGTTCGATTTGTATTTACTTTCATCACAAAAAATTCATTCACTTCCATTTCTTTTACTTTTTTTTTTTGAAAAAAAGAATATTAACGGACTATGTGCTATTATAAACCAAAACTCACGAGAATCGCCCTTTAAAAATACGAAAGCCGAAATATTAAAAAATATACAAGAAGTTGCAACTATGTACTTGCATATTGGAACAAACAAGCCATCAACGTGAAGGTGTAACATTTTAAGATTTGGTCCTTGGCTTGTTCACAACTTCACTCTTCCCCGCCTCAATGGACAAGTGCTATCACTACCCACCCTTGCCAAATATCTAGGAGCAATCCTCGATCCAAAACTCAGCTGGAAAACGAACATCAAAGCCAACAACACTGATTAATTAAAGAAGGTTCAAAGAACGGCTAACCTCGGTGTTACGGGGACTCTTAGATTTTTCCCAACAGATTCCCTAAATGCTATTTTGAACCCTTTGACGCTCGAATTTCACATTAAATACTTGGTGTCCTGCAGTTCAATCAGACTAAAGGAGACCGGATGCTGGACCAAGAACAAAATGGGAAAACGAAGATGTTACAAGAGGCTTCGACATAACTATCTTCACTGACGGTTCCTAGATGGAGTGTGGGGTAGCTGGTTCTTGCAATCAGGGAGGGTTGCAAGTTACTGGAACAATACTCGCATTTTAATCGAAATGTCGCTATATTAATAATTGATAGTCAGGCCGCTATCAAGGCTTTGAACTCGACCTCCACTTCAAAATTAGTCAGCCAATGCCAGGAAAAACAGGATGGTCTTGGGTCCAACCTGGAGGTCTCTCTGCTCTGGCTTCATTTTTTTTGTATAATGCACTCGCACTCAAGGGGGTATGAATACCCTTATAATGATTTAACATGTGCGAGCAAGGTATTCGAAGAAGGATTAGAAAGATAGGAAAGAAATGTGGTACTGTGGTTAGAGATTTTAGATGAAAATTATCTTAAGGATTAAGAAGGATTAGAAAGATAGGAAAGAAAGGTGGTACAGTGGTTAGAGATTTTAGGTGATAATTATCTCAAGAAAATTCCACGGGTGGCATCGAGTTGAAACTTGGGAAATAAATAAAAATTGCTGCCCAGGCTGGGTTTGAACTCACAGCACTCAGGTTAAGCAACCAAGCACTACATCCACTGTACCATCGCCAGCCGCAAGGGGCACAGTGGCTTTCAGGGAAATGAAAGAGCAGATGAGCTGGCCAACCAAGGTAGGGCCCTTCACAGATCTTTCGCTGGGAGCTAAAGAATAGTCATATCTCACTTTACATGCGTATCTAATCACAGGTGGAGCAATTTGACTAATTGCACCATATCTAGGAAGATGTGGCCTGCCTATAACAAGTCTGGAACAAACGAATTACTTGGCAAAAAAACGGTCAGATATATACATATAGGGAAGTGGCAATAAGCACGTGCCACTGGCCAGTAGGTGAACATGGTGCAAGGCTGATGGGTATTCCTTTTAACGGCTACTGCCGTTCTTTTAGAAATGAGGCGGAGAAGGAGACTGTAAATTATTTACTGTGTCAATGTCCAGTTTTATCTTGCATTAGGATGCGAACCCTCGGTGAAGCCTTTATATGAAGACCTGGAGGAACTATTAAATAAAAGGATCAAGGATCTGATCAACTTCCTCGGCTATGAAATGGCTATGAAAAAATCACTAATCCTGACTAATCACCTCCACAAATACCTTCCAACCCTAACAATCAAAGGATTGGCAGGACCCAGTGTACCCTCACTAACCAGCAGCCTGCCTAGGTGGCATAAAGCCTGGGTTCTTTTTAGGATCTTTTTCAGTTTAAATGAGAATCGCCATTTCTACCTTTCTACATAGCATGTACACAAAAGTGCTTGTTTTATTTACAAAAAATCATTTACCTCATTCAAGCCAACTGGGGCAGCTTGTGTTTGGAAGATCTTCAACCTGATTTTGCTGGTCACGTGATATGGCAATGTACTATGCAGCGCTGAAACTGCTGTCGCAACTCCCAAAACCAAAACAATTGGAACTTTTGAACAATACGAACTGAGGATCAATATAAAATCCTGAAGTAGTTTTCCATTAAAACACTCGAAATCGGGCAAAACAACCACTAGTGTTGTATCGGCGTTTGAGCTTTTGTGCCACGCGCTAAGCACTTGCATGTTGCATTGCGATCTCCTGAGTCGCTTGTGGTCTCTATCTTCGTCTTCTTCATATGGTGCTTCTACAAATCCATATACCATTGTTTCAACAGCTGCTTTAACACTTGGACAGTCGCGGGACTGAATGACACAAACGCTCGCCGAGAGTTGCTCCTCAATTCGCTGGGCTAAGGTGTCGAATTGCTCATGATGATCCGGTTGGTTTATACCTATTTTTTTCTTTTATTGTTTATATAAAAAAACAAGACAGAATTACTAACCAGTTAATAAAGCAGCAGCCGGGAGAATATTCTTTAGTGAACTGCTGTCACCACTGTAGGCTTTTCCAATATGATCAACCAAGTCCTTCAGAGTTTGTGAATAACATTCGCGCTGCATACATTCTATATCTGTTAATAAATTCTTCCAGGTATGCGAGTATGTTTTGTAAAAAGGTTGATCAATTATTTCCTTTCCTAGAAGCGGCACAAGTGATTGTTTGGACTTCTTACATTTGGTTGCTCCCTTTTCGGCGCGAGTTGAACCATTTTTGAACACAAAACATCCCTTGTTTGAAACACAATATTTTAAATAATGTTAAATTATAATAAATCCATAAAAGAGTGCGTACCTTCGAAACTGATATAGTTGGATCCATTTCTTTCAATTTGTAATGGATTATTTCAGAATAAACATATTTTTTTTATATAAACAAAAATTGTTTAGTTTGCGCAAATATTTCGAACGATCGCGGCAGTTGATTTTTTAGGTTTATTTTTTATTTTTCATTAGCTATTATGACAGAAGAAGTTGGGCATTAGTGTACATATTCGGAGTAAGGCTATATCACACTGACAGTGAATTCACTGACCACTGGCAGGCAGTGACGTCAAAATCGGCCTTTACTGCTGGAACACAATAGAAAAACGCAGCCGGAACCGCAGCCGCAACCGTATCGCATATCGTAAGTACCTAATTAAAAGTGCCCACAATGGAGTCGTACGTAAGGCTATATCACACTGCCAGTGGATTCACTGACCACTGGCAGGCAGTGTCGTCACGAAAACTGACGTGATTTGTACGCCAGTGAAGAAATTGCTCGTCAGTGGTCAGTTGAGAAAAAAAGGTTATCACATCTACTGACAGGCCTGTGCCAGTGTGTCCCAAAAATCACTCACACACACCTCTTGCGAGTCAGTGAAAATTTCTCCGAGTCGGTCAGTGAACTGACACCTGAAAAACTGACTATCACATTACACTGACACATGCTTCACTGGCACACGACACTGGCAAGTAGAGTCAGTGAAATTTACGCGAAATCGGGTCAGTGAGCAGTTTTGCTATCACACTACACTGGCAGCACTGACTATTTCAATAGGCAGTCGCTGTCAGATCCTTGTTTTTTTATTTGTGTTTTAATTTAATTAAACAAAAAGTAAATTTATATCGGTGGTTTTTGTTTTTAACTTAAAAATATTTTAAAACAATGTCGAATCAAGAATTTTTGGAGATTGTAGAAATTGCTAGAGGCATCAAAGTTGACATCTTTAAACTCGACTTGCGGCTAAACTAAGCGACCTAGCGACTTCAAAAATGCATATTCGTGATCTAGGAAATGCCACCTTTCCATTGATGTATCGCATTATATGAAAAATCAACATTAATCTTTAAACACGATTTGCGGCTAAACTAGACGTGCTAGAGGCATCAAAGTTGACATCTTTAAACTCGACTTGCGGCTAAACTAAGTGACCTAGCGACTTCAAAAATGCATATTCGTGATCTAGGAAATGCCACCTTTCCATTGATGTATCGCATTATATGAAAAATCGACTTTAATCTTTAAACACGATTTGCGGCTAAACTAGACGTGCTAGAGGCATCAAAGTTGACATCTTTAAACTCGACTTGCGGCTAAACTAAGTGACCTAGCGACTTCAAAAATGCATATTCGTGATCTAGGAAATGCCAGTTCTAAAAAATCAAAAAAAAAGTTGATAAAAAAAGTTTTTTCAAAACTTCCCAAAAAATACGGTACTTGAAATTTTTCAAGCAAAATATCAAAAAACAGGTCAGTTCACTGACTGGTTTTCTTCACTGGCACAACGAGAAATTTCGTGTGTTGCCAGTGATGGGACAGGGTCAGTACACTGACGCTCTTGTCATAAAAGTGTGTCAGTGGTCCTATGCGCCAGTGACTACTTATCACACTTGTCATTTTTTGAGTCAGTCACTGACGCGATTTGGGTTGGTCAGTGAACACGTCAGTGAACTGACACCTTCACTCTCGTCCCAAAACTGGCTATCACACTACGGATGACTTCACTGACGGCATTGTGACGCGATTTTGACGTCACTGCCTGCCAGTGGTCAGTGAATTCACTGTCAGTGTGATATAGCCTGTACTCCACGTTTTTTTTTACAATTTCCACTGTGGTGCGTTCGTTTTCTCCACATTGTTGTTATGTCAAAAATAAGTGTTGAAGTGTCATGTTAGAGATTGTTACGATTGTAACAATTTCATTTAAGAACGACTTCTGTTGTTCTGTCAAATGAAATTTAATTATAAAAAAAGCAAAACATCTCACTTGAGTTCGACCAAAATCACATGGAGCTCACGTTTTTCGAGATGTTTTCATTAATTTTGTGAAATAGTTTTCAAACAGAAAGTTGTCTTGATCTAAAAAAATTATTAGCTAATAAACCACATTATACTTTAATTAACAAAATGTTCAAAAAGATAAAGTGCCTTTATTTGTATCTGTCCTGTCAGTTTTGATTTTGTAACTTTATGCAACAAAAATGTTCGAAGCACGCCTCCTTTCTGCACACCGAAGAAAGTCCTTGATGCCATCAAGGATCTCCTTAATGAAGGAACTTTCCTCCCACGCCTCCTTAGTGTCTCTTAGTCTTCGCTCAGATGGTTTTGACAAATATCGCTGTGACCGAAACATCTCAATGGGAATGAATCTCGGCAGCATGGCTAAAATCCTTAAATGTGCAAGCAATGAGGACAACGTAACGGTTAAGGCTCAGGACAACGCCGACACAGTCACTTTTATGTTCGAATCACAGAATCAAGAAAAAGTTTCCGACTATGAGATGAAACTGATGAATCTAGATCAGGAGCAGTTAGGAATTCCAGAAACTGAATACAGTTGTGTGGTGCGAATGCCTTCAATGGAATTTGCTCAATGGAATGGAATTCTCAGCTTCAGGCGATGTTGGATCGGCTAACGTCAAGTTGGCACAAACATCAAATGTTGACAAGGAAGAAGATGCCGTCACAATTGAAATGCAGGAACCAGTAACGCTTACATTTGCTTGCCGCTACCTGAACGCATTCACAAAGGCGACTCCTTTGTCAAACCAAGTGTAGCTGTCGATGTCAGCAGATGTTCTCCTTGTAGTTGAATATCGTATTCCCGATTTGGGACACATCCGCTACTACCTGGCGCCAAAGATCGAAGACGATGAGAGCTTAGTCGAGGGGACGCTATCTTCTGTTATTTTGATTTACAAATTTTTTTTTTGATGAATCCTCTTTATTTTTGATATCTTAACTGTATGTAATGTAAATCCGCAAGAAATAAAAAAAGAAAAAACAATACTTTGTATTTGTGAGTTAAAGAACACAAACGAAGTCATTTTTTATTTAATTTAACACTATTCTAGGTTTATTCTTTACATTATTGACTTTTGAAAACTTATTATCTAATACTGCCTCAATTGGGAGCCAAAACGAAGTCCAACCCCCCGCATAATGTATATAACTTGTCGGGCTACTTCATATTCCTGCTCTATTTTAGAAAAAAATGCCTGCCTTGATTTGACTTCATTTGGGTGTAGGATCCATGACCAAGTCAATTGATATAACTTGAGCGCTTGTCAGTTGAGCATGCGATGTCGTTGTTAGATTGCCAATTGCTTGAATCGATCTATAGCAGGCTTCCAAGCCATTAGACCAGGTGAGCAGCTCGATGATCCGTTATGAAGCGGCACATGTCGCCATTGGCTGTAGATTGCTTCTGTGATATGGTAGCGTTAAGATAGAATGTTGCTATTGCTATTTGAAGATTGGCGCTGCCCGACTTAATTCTTTGACAATTTCAATTGTTGGCTCCAGACATGACTCTACTTGCTGACGGCCACTATGGTGATTCATCTATACAAACTAGTACTACGAATAGGAAGTTATTACTGTTCCAATCAGTGGGTACTAGGCGCAGCTGCTATCTTCAGTTTGTATTGTATTTAGTTGAAAGAAAGGAAGTGTTGGGGCACTCGCACTAGAGGGCGACACAGTTAAACGTAATCTCCAATTCCGCTTAGGAGCTCTATTTCTGTCTTATCACAGAACAGGTCGAGGTATTGATGTAACAATCAAAGCAAGCTGTCCAATTATTAACCTGCAACCCAATTTCCAAACAAATACTAGTCTAAAGTAAGTTGTTTTTATTTTTTGTAGCGGCTACCTACAAAGATTAAAATTTTATCACTAGGGATTCCCAGCATGAAGTAGGCCAATAGATTGGGTTGTAGGTACTTGAGGGTATTCCTAGGCACAGCACACGGTCATCGCGAAAGATAGGCCACTTTAAGTTCGAGTTGGTGTTTGGGGCAACTGTTGCACCAGATGGCTTTGGCCAGGGCATTTCCACCTGATTTATGTTTCCTATGAGTAACTAGTCTTAAGGCACTTATTTTGACGATTAAAGCGAACTTAATTATACAAAAATATTTGTTTTTCCTCGCGCACGTTTTTTTTTTGTTTTGCAAAAATTAATGACAAATGAAAAATGAATATTGAAAACAAAGATTAAAAAAAAAAAACAACCGTGACAGTAGGAATGACAAATGGGTTTGAGAAGGAGTGTTCGAGTATAGGCAAGCCGATAGATGTCAATCGGGGAAAATAGGTTGGAATATGTGATTATGATTGTAATAGCACCTAAAAGTAGACTACGCGTTAAGAGACAGGAATAGTTTTTCAGATGCAGGTTTTTGAATGTAGGTCATGGTAGTTCATTCACCTCGAAAACCCGCAAACCAGTGGATTTTCTAGTGGTGTGATTGAACGAGTGAGTAAGAAGGGGAAAAAGTCTGAACTCAAAGTCTGAAGTAGGTTAGTAGTACATTCAAAGTCAGACAGTGCGTGTGGTAGGTACTCTACTAGTCGGAAAGCTAAGAAAAGAACGAAAAGACATTCTTAAATTTGAAACATATGTATGTGCAAACTAAGTCCTGAAGTAAAAAGGACACAAAAAAAAATAAAAAGTGTAAATTACACTCCTAGAGTGCTTTTGTGATAATAAGTGAAAAAAAAAGTCACGACATTGCATAAAACGAGAATTAGAGAGATTGGTGAAAAAAAAGGGGTAAGTGGGGCAGAGACGAGCGATTATATAATTTTAAAAATTATTAAGACGGGGTTCGAAACTAAAATTTTAAACCTTGTTACTACAGGGTGGAATTTTGGGCAGGTTGTGGTCTCCGGCCATACCACACTGCCAAGCGACAGACGGGCTGCACCAACTTGAGGAAACGACGAGTCACGTCCAACACAATTAAATTGACCTGGGTGGTAGATATCAGGAAAGCCCGTGCTTTTCACGGGCTTCCAAGTAAATTCTTTTATTCGATATTTCATGTCAAGAAAGAAAAAGATTAGAAAACGCAGGAATAAAGAGTCCAGCCACGAAATTCCCCCCTTTACCCTTGAGTAAAGCCGCAAAATTGAATAAGAAGAAGTCCGATTTTTTTTTGAATCACCCGAACTGCATCTGAGGCAGTCGCAACACTCAACAGATTCCCGTTCAGTTCCAGTTTCAGTATCTACGTTTTTTTTAGTTTTGTATTGTGTATATTATATATTTTTGGCGTGATATAATTTTAGAAAATATTTATTATACTGTTTATAAGCTTAGGTTTAAGTTCTTGGTGGAAACCGACGGTCGGCCAAAGTGCATTTTTGGTTTTTCTTTGTTCTAATTAAGTGTCCAGGACCAAGTGGGATTAGGTTTCACCGACACCCCCCGCAATTTCGTCAGTTTGAAACCCCATAAGAATCCCCCAACAAAGAGCTCTCTGTAGGCAGGACTCCTTAGGGTTAACGGTGTAACGTTTTTTTTTTTACGCAAGGCGTATTAGCGTTGCATTCCAGTTAGGGGTACCGGATAAACTGAACTCCCAGGTTCCGTTTGTGGATCACGAGTTTTTTTTTTGATTTTTTTCCTTTCATTTTTCTTGGGCAACCGTCCTTTGCAAAATTAGCAATTTGTAATTTTGGAAAAGGGGTCTAAGCCAATTGATTTCGTATGGTATTTGAAACTTTTTTTTTTGCTTTTGGCCGATGCGCAAGTAAAGATTGTAAGTTAGTTAAGTTTGATTTTTGAGGGTATGAATATATTCTGTTTGAGGGTTATGAGAAAACTACTTACGGATTAATTTCTAGATATTTATTTCCACGTTTGTTTAGTTATTATATATATATAATTCCCAAAGGAGCTAGATACTTAAGTTGATTTTTTTGATTAAGTTTTTTTTTGTTGGTATGTTACTATTTATTTCAAAATCTAAGTTAGTGCATGTATTTATATAGGAACAAAACATAATTTATTCTTTAATGATTGTTTTTGAAAATCCAAATTTAGCATGAGTAGATTAAGGTATGTTTATAGTTATAGATCTTGAATAAAAGTTGTGAATCACGTCAAAGCCGATGAAACTTTTTAGTCATTTGTTCTGGTCTTCACAGAGGACCATGGAGTGCTAAGGCATATCAGCTGGGGTGTGTAGGGATGGCTAAATTCCGGGGGGTAAGATCCCCCCCTATATCCGGCGAGTTAAGCTGAGCGACGCGAGCATGCCCTGGCCCCCGTAGCAGACATTCTTTTTATGTCCTTTGTTTTTTTTTGCTTCATAGGGATTGAGTCGTTGAGAGTATTGGTCCTGTATGTTTTTTTTTCTCAATTGGTATCCAGTAGCGCCGCCAATCATCCCTCCTAACTCCCTCATCCTACCCTACCAGCCTTGAGTGACCAATGCCTAATCTCCGATTCCGATCACTATACATCCCTATGATCCTACGTCCCCTCCTATTGCCTCATTTCATTTTCCTGATCAACCTACACATTAGCTTTCTTGGGAAGCGACCCGAACGCAGATATGACCGTTCCCTTAGTTCCGGTAACAGTAGTTGTTAAAGCTGGTGGTGCTGTTTTGACTGGAGCCATTTTGATTTTCTAAGCAAAATAAACAAAAAATAGCACCAACTTTATTAAACAATGTGACAAAAAACAAACTCACCTCTTTTTAGCTTCCTCCTCGACTTTCCTCGCTGCTGCTGTGGCTTGTTCAATCTTATCACTATCCTTCTTCTCCTTCTGCCTCTTCGTCTTTTCAACTTTCTGCGCTTTGGCCAGTTCCTCATAGAAACTTTCCTGACCCCATTGCAAGGGATCATACATTTCTGGCGGATAGTTCGTTCCGAATTCATTGATGTCGCAGAACGAAATGAGTTTCTCATAAATGCTAGGATTTCGAAAGTCTTTCCGCTCTTGGATTATCCGATTCATGTCCATGTTACTTGTTTCCATCTTATCGTACAGATGTTGTATCTTATCAACCACTTCTACGGTTGGTTTGCCTTAAGGCTCCGGAGGCAATGAGAAACCATAGTGAGCGTAAATATCGCCTTTGGATTCCTTTTTTTTTGGAGATTTTCCAACGCTGAACTCTTCGGTATCAGTATCCATTTTTTTCACTTCATTGGCTGGAGTTGTTTTCTTATCATTAGTGTCTTTTAGCAAGTTAACTTCGATAACGTTTTCCTCTTCGCTTTCGGTCTCGTCATCGTCTGAGACGATTGAGGGGTCGCAACTGGAGTTGGTGGTTTGGAGGAATTACCTGAAAGTTCATAGCAATGGTATGAAAATAAAGCTGGAAAATAATTTTTATTATTATTTACTTACAACTTGAGATGAGGTTGAATTTTGTGAATCCGAACTCCCATCGTCCTGGTTGTCGTCCTCGTTCTCAGAATCTTTTGTGGATCACACTTCTTGTCAAATGCAAAATTCTTTTTTTTTTTTTCTTTTTTTCTCACTTTTGACAGATCAACATTCTCAACTCATGTCTTGGAGATGAGTTGGAAATTGTTACAGAAAGACAAACTTAAATGATAAACGTCAAACTCCACTGGCTGCCAAAATGTCAACTGTAAACTGCGTTTACATGCGACAGTGCTACCTTCTTTATAACAGTTTGTCGACGTTACGTTTCGTACCGATACGTTTTAATTGTTTATAGAAGCATTGAATTTGTTTACATTTTGTTAATTATTAGCTAAACTACTTGTTCCTAAATTCTAAAACTTGTTCCTAAATTTACTGGAGTTGCCCCCAATCGATTGATACCATAAAAAGCCACTTTTGTGACTATGTGCTGCTAAGTATACGCCAAATTTAAATTGTTAATAACTTTTAAACTAATTGTTCCTAAATTCTAAAAATGGTTTCCTAAATTTTCCTAAATCATTCCCAAATTATAGAACAAACAAAATTAAAATCGGTGACATAGTGCTGCTAAGTATATGGAGGTAAAGTAATCGTCTAAAAGAAAAGATTTTATGTGAACGTTATTCGTGATTTCACGTTATTATTTCATGTGATTTATTCCATTCCCGTAACTCAATAGAGCGTTCCTGCTCTAAAAAATACTTTCTGTTAACTTGATAATTCTTTTATTTCATGTATTTTCAATAGGGGTATTCACGATCTGGTGCAACCAAGTATTGTAAAAGTGCGAAATTGTTTGTATTTCTTGTAGATCGTGAACTCACTTCTTCCAATCTGTAGCAAAATTCACACAAATGTCAAAATCAGGTTGACACAAATGTCAAAATCAAAAGTACAAATTTTGCACCCTTGTATTTTCCTGTTGCAATGGGGTTGAGGTATAGATAAAGTGCAAAAGTGTAACAAAATGACAGCCAGTATATTTGTTGTTGTATTGCAAGAAAACGTAGCACTTCTCCACTTTTACAATGATGACAAGTTACACCAGATCGTGAATACCCCTAATGTGATTTCATTTTCCATACAATAAGATAAAGAGCGTACTCGCTCTAAAAATTTCCACTTAAACGAAACAAATCTATATATTCTATATAGTTTATATTTTCTGGTTGTTTATTGTAGGTTTATCGTAGGCTAGATTAAGTATTTATTTGTATATATATGTAAATATTCAAAAGTGACAACACGTCACGCGCAACAGTATATAGCTCCATGAGCAAGAGCAGACAAACACTATTAATTGACATCCATGAGGAAAACATTATAATTCCAGTGCAGGCAATACATTATAGCCGCCGTTTTCTAAATATAATTGACAAATTGTATAAGTATATCTACACTGTAAAATTTTCTTAAAGACTCAATAAAATACAATACAATACAATCGGCTGACATGAGGCAAACACCCCTTCCCAATTTGTAAACAAATTCGCGATTGTTTATTATTAGTTTTTCATTTTTGACTACAATTCTTGGATCTTTGTTAATTTCTCTTAACTTATTTTTAACAATCATTAGTGCTTGTCTGCGTTTTCGATATTGCACTGTTTGTTCGCGGTGAATAACAATGCCAGTGTTCTTTAAATTTCTTGCCACACTTAGTACATCCGCTACCACCTCCCCCGATTGCAATTCCACTGACACCAGAGATTTGTGTGGGTTTTTTGTTGGGATTTCTCGAATTTTCTTTGCTGGCAAATCGCTAATGTTCTTTAAGTTTAAAAGACCAGCACAAGTCTGTCTTGCTAATTCTTCCGCCGTTGAGTTTGCATCTCGCGGTATATGCATTATTAAATCACATTCGTGAGTCTTTCGGAAAAGTAGTTCAAATTGTTTTTCAAGATCATCACACCGCGCTCGCATGTCTGACAGCTGACCGCTTAGTTGTTTATTTTGGCACCGAAGTTCTTGTATCTCATCAGAAATGGCCGCCACGTCCTTCTTTGTTGCAAGATCCTTAATCGAGACCCGAATAGTCGTTAAGAAGAAATTTAAGGTCTTCAATGCTCATGTTGCCCACAGCCATCTTATGAAGTGTTGATTCACTCAAATATTGTTTACTATTTGAGTTGGATTCAGGGGATATTGTTCCAACTTTTCTTTTGTTCATGAAAGCTACCGGTTACTTTGCCCCTCGTAATTTTCAAACTCAAATATTTCGTACCTGTTTCTTTAAATGATCGCAATTTTATATTTCCGAGAGATGTTTTTGCTTTAACTTTAAGATTTGCAACTTTTTATTATTTTTAATGGTATTTTATATAAAGAAAAAACTAGTTTAAAAATCGACTATATACTTTTAAGTGCACACAAAATGACAGTTTAAACGTCACTCGTTTGTATATTATAATTTTCTTTTCCCTAGAGTTCTATTTTTTACTAAAAAGCTTTTGTGACGATATACGCGGAAAAAAATAATCAAATTTTATCAAATTCTCAGAAAACTGATATCATTTCGGTATTAAAAAGTTATAAGAAAGCCTCTATTCCTTGAGATTACATCAATTTTAAAGTCTCAATGGCTACCGTTATCCTCTCGATTTCACTTGAAGACTCGGCTAGTTTGTCCGTATTTGCCGTTTGTACTTCGGCTGGAACTTTAACAGTGTAATCAGCAGCTGACATGGCTTGATTCAATTTGCTGACAGTCTGTTCGAGTTGGGTTTTCTTCTTTTCGAGCTTAGTTATTTCCTTATCAGCTTCGATCAAACCCTTAAGTAGCAAGTGAACCTCACACTGGCCAGAAACAGTGAGAATAGCACATCCTTGTGGTGGTTCAGTGTCGAAAGTGATATGTGAGCAGTACGCAACTGTTGTCAGATCATTAGCATACTTTTTAAGTATATCATTAGGTTGAGAATCGGTGCAAACAATGAAGGCTTCTGTTTTTGTTTTGTTAGGTAGATTGTAATCGCTGCGAGCTGAACGAATGATACGCGCTGCTTTTTGAATAAAATCAACTTCACGCTCAACTTGTTCATTGTGCCAGGATGTGTTCTCTAAAAAAAAAAATAATAATAAAAATAAAAAACTTCCAAAAACTATGAAAACCAACACACTTACCCGGAAACGAAGCAATACATATACTTGGAATTTGCTCTAATCGTGGCAGTCTCTGGAACAACTCTTCCGATATAAATGGCATAAATGGTGATATTATTCGAAGGCCTAGGTCAAGACAAGCGTAGAGAGCTTTACGAGCTGATGCTTTCTGGTAATCAGTTCCGTTTTGGAAAATTGGTTTCAAGCACTCTAGATACACATCGCATAAATCATACAGCCAGAAGCTATAACAAGCACTTGTGGCAGCAGAAAAGTCATAACTTTTAAGCCCAGCGTTGCATGTCTCAATGGCAACAGCCAGTCGGGACAAAATCCACACATCCATGTTGTTCTCCTTTCCAGTAAGAGTTATGTCTGCCGAATATTTTTCATCTCCGCCAAAGTACATAAGAGCAAATTTAGCTGCATTCCACAATTTGTTGCAGAAGAATCTATAGCCTTGGACACGATTTATATCCAAGTTGATGTCGCGAGCTTGGGTGATATATGCACATAGAGCGAATCGCAAAGCATCAGTTCCACACTCTGGAATTCCATTGGGAAAGTCTTGCTTTTGACCGGCTTTTGCTCTTTCAATTTCTCTGGGATCCAAATTGGAGGTTAGTAATTGCTCGTGTAATCCCTCCAGTGTTATACCGCGGATAACATCGATGGGATCAATAACGTTGCCCAAACTTTTTGACATTTTGCGACCATGTGCGTCACGGACCATAGGATGCAGGTAGATTTCTTTGAATGGCAACTTGCCTAAAAGTTTTTGGCCAAAGAATACCATACGCGCTACCCAAAAGAATAAAATATCATGTCCAGTTTCTAGGAGAGATGTTGGATAGAATGCCTGCATATCATCGGTGTTATCTGGCCAGCCAAATACTGAGAATGGAAATAGTCCAGAACTGAACCACGTGTCAAGTACATCTTCATCTTGATCAAGAACGATTTTACTGGCATCAACATTAAATTTGGAAGCAGCTTTGCTCAAGGCTTCTTCTTTGCTTCGAGCCACTATCCAGTAATCTTCAATATCACTCTAAAAATAAGCAAAAATCGTTTTAATATTCAAAACATACAAAAAATAAAACCAACTTTCAACTCACCAATGCCCCTTTGATACTTGGATCACTAAACGTAACATAGTAAGCCGGAATACGATGACCCCACCATAGTTGACGTGAAACACACCAATCACGAATCCCATCCATCCAGTGGTACCAGACTTTTGTGTGGTGTTCTGGAACAATTTTAAGTTCTCCAGACTTAACAGCATCAGTGGCAGCAGCTGCCATATCAGAACACTTAACATACCTTCAAAAATATTAATTAAATATTGCTAACGATATCAACTACATATTAAAATATTCAACACCTACCATTGTGGTTTAATCATCGGTTCAACAACGTCCTTTGACCGACTGCAGAAAGGTACAACCATAGGATTGTTGACTGTATCCCTGTACAATCCCAGTTCCTTCAATTTCTCTTGAATCTTCTTGCGACAATCAAATCTCTTCATACCAGTAAATTCGCCATAGTCTCCAATAATATAGCCGTCATCATTGAAAATCGTTATGAATGGTAAATTCTGACGTTTGCCAACCTCATAATCATTAGGATCGTGAGCTGGAGTAATTTTAACAGCACCAGTTCCGAAATGCATTTCAACAAATTCATCGCACACAATTGGCAATTTGCGGTCGCAGAAAGGATGTTTGACAAACTTTCCATGCAAATGCTTAAACCGTTCGTCGCTGGGATGCACGGCAACAGCAGTATCACCCAACATAGTCTCAACACGTGTGGTCGCAACAATAATTTCATCATCTGTACCATCAAATTTATAGGCAAACTTAACTAACACCCCAAACTCAACTTTATCAGTATAGCCTGGAATATTGAAGAATGTCCGTCCGGGAATGTCGATTTTATCAACTTCGATGTCTGAAATTGCTGATCGCAATGCACATGACCAATTGACTAGCCTGGAACTTCTATAAATGCTTCCGTCTTCATGAAGTCGGACAAATGCTTCGGTTACTGCACGACACAGCTTTTCGTCCATAGTGAATGACACACGGCTCCAATCGTATGACGAGCCTAAAAACTTGAGTTGGTCATAAATTCGGTCACCTTTTTCAAGACGCCAATCCCAAATCTTTTCAATGAATTTCTCCCGACCCAAATCGTGTCGACTGAGCTTATCTTCGCGCCATAACTTCTTCTCTACCACAACTTGTGTAGCGATTCCAGCGTGATCGCACCCAGGCACCCATAAAGTTGTAAAACCTTTCATCCGATGGTAACGAGTGATTGCATCTTCGATTGCATTGGTCAATGCATGGCCCAAATGCAGAGATCCAGTCACATTGGGTGGTGGAATCACCATGATAAATTTCCCTTTTGGATTCACCTCGGATATCGATTTGCGCTAGTCAAACATAAAAACAGTCAACAGTTTAGTTAAATCCTAGCAGTTGTAGTCTTTCGGTCAGTAAATTGAGTGAAAGGTAGAAAGACAAGGCAAGGAAGGTATTCAATAAGTTGATCTTTTTGAAAACACATACTATGGTGAAATTTCAACGAAAACCCATTTTCATTTGAAATAAGAAATAAGATAATGAAGTGTACACTTAAAAATTGGCATTTTACTCTTTGTTCACTTAAGTCGTCTATGGTCTATTGGCTTAAGTTATCATAGAGAAAATAGGAGTTTGTATCTTGGTGCCCAGTTCATAGTTCACAGCATGGTGCTTATACATATTATTATTTTGTGATGGTTTTTTTTTATAGGTACTGTTGCGGTCGCCCCAATCGACTTAGCACCCAACCACGAATGCATTAATAAAAGGCTATGACATCGACTGCAAGATTAATTTATTCTTTTATTTAAGAAATCAAGTGGTTGTTTTTAAAACCTTGCTATCCATGCGTCTTACTTAATGTTCCAGCTAGGCATGTCACACTCTCGAATAAATACATGACCTTATCAGTTACGGTTGACGATGTTGACGAGGTTCGCGGCGTTCCCCCGAATTTCCTGGTCAGGAGGTCATTTGCTGAATGGTAAGAGTGGGCTCATCTTGGCCAGCTTCTTTCACCGTGAGAGGCGCTACCGATCTTCAACGGCCAGTAAGCATCCGAGAATCATTGGTGGATTACTAGATCGGGGTGAAGGAAAGTTAAAGCACGGGTACACTAAACGAGATGCACGGAACTAGGTCTCGAAATTCCCCAAAATTACACTAGGCTGAATTGGTTTAAGGGAGATATTTAGGGTTGGCCTGGTACCGCTTCTAGGATAGGTGGTTGATCAAAGCACCTGTAATGTTTCAGGGCTGGGATATATCGCGGTTTCAATTCAACCAAAGAAGATTTTACGTTTTTATTCATTTTTTTTTCACGGATTATAGAGGAAAACAACAGCGAGCACGTTTTGCAAAAGAAATGTTTTGAAGTAAGGAATGTAAATGTCAAATGACATTTGAATAACCAATACATACATAGAAAGCTGTAATTTGAAATTCATAGGTCGTCGAACCTCGAAAACCCGTAAGTGGATTTTCGAGCTTAGAAGAAAAAGGAAAATAAAAAACGGTAACAGATGACGAGCTACCGAAAAGCAAAGTCATTCCGGTCATAGCTTCTCCACTAGGTTGAAGTGGGCGGTTTTTTTTTTTGAAATAGAGAAAAAGTGCAGTTTGTCCATTCGCACGTTCAATAGGTATAAGAAGTAAATTTTTTTGAAAGTGTATAGATTGCTATAAGGAGAATTCGTTTTGATGAGGATTGCTTCCAAAAGTCGCAAAAAAAAAAAAGATTTAACTCTTATAAAGATCTCAAAAAGTGAATGAACCTTTTTTTTATCAAATTTAGTGGGTAATTCGAGTTTTCATAGAAGGTGGTCAGCGGCGGTCATCGACAGTGAAGAGGTCGTGACCGCCACTTTTTTTTTTGTGGAACCAGGAAGCAACGGCGAAGTAACCGAAGATCAGAGGTCAAACTGCTGTGCGAGATCCTGGGCCAGCAAGATAGCGGAGGATTAAGTTCCGTGGGATTCCCGGATCGACAAGTAACTTTTAGTCATATACGTTAGTGAGCACGCGTTGCTAAGACGTTTTGTCGGCATAACAAAAGCTGCTCGAATCGAAAATTGCCGCAGCATTCTGCATTAGTGGAGAAGAGAAGTTCAGGCTCCTGTATCTTTGGGTGTTCCTTCGACCTTACTGCGGGGACATCACGTGCGAAGTTTAGAGTTTTTTTTTTTATTGGCGTGATAGTTTTTTTTGTGATTTCAATTGCATTTATAGTTTTTTTTTCCTTTGCTTTTTTGTTAAATTGTGAAAGAGACAAAACTAAAATTTTATTTCGTCCATTCACCATATAACATACACACACACACACACAAGACACGAAGGATAATGAACAACAAGAGAAGATAATAAAACGACACAAGATGTGAGAGACGGGACATTGTATGTTTGGATCAAAGAGGATATATACATAGAGTCCAATCTTTCCTACGTTCCATCCTCCTCTGCTAAAATTTTCGTGGTCTCTTTCCTATTGTATTCATTGTCCGTGTGAAACAACAACAAGAAACGATGAGGTAAGTAGTAAAGGTGTGAACGCACACATGTTTAACAAAAAGAACAATATGACAGCTGTGGCACACACACATGTTTAACAAAAAGAACAATATGACAGCTGTAGCTTGTAGGCAAAATCAAAACAAGGCACAAGATTGGACTCTATGTATATATCCTCTTTGGACTCTATGTATATATCCTCTTTGGTTTGGATATAGAGACGAGTAGACGTGAAGTTCAAGGAGCAGAGATTTTTATCGAGACGCATGTACACATTACCATAATTAATAAATATTCGAATTAAGGTTAACAATTGATTTAAATTTATTTAAGATTGTTTTTTTTTTTGTTAAAGTCGCAACAGAGCTAAAGGTTAGTTGAAAGCGATCGGGTTTGTTGGTAATAATTAACAGTTCATATACTGGAACTGCCAAGTGAGGTTTCAGGCTCCTTGACCCCCCTCAGGTCAGCCGATCAAAAAAAAAAAAAAAGGAAGAGGAGGCTGGTTTAACTGGTAGGGTCTCAGGGAATCCGTTCTGTGCAGTGGTATCCGTTGAGTTTTTTTTTGTCCAATTGAAATGTGTCTTACCGATCTCTTCGACCTGATCCCTAGTGATTTGTGGCTACAATTTGTAAGCAATTTTTAAATTTTTGTTCTCATTAATTCATTGATTTTTGTTTGTAATATTCAACCCATAATGTTAGCAACCAAAATATAAAATTTAATGTTTTATTTGATGTTTTCTAAAGGAAGCATATATGTTATAATTAGGAATAGATATTAGTTATTATCGAGTAAGATTTTGAGAATTGACACGTTTAAAATTGTAAATCACGCCATATGTTGGAGAAAATAATGTATTTTTACTATCGGCTTCTTACCGTTTTGATAGCATATTAAGAGACGTTTCAGGGGGTGAGGGCAGGCTTAAGTGCTGCAGTGAAGGAAGCATGATTTAACGGCGGTACTTGAATATCTGGTAAGGGGAATTCTGAATATCCAGGCTCCCAAATTTCAGGAAGGGTGGGATATGGCCTAGTACCCCGTGGCGTAGTGGTTAGTGTGTCGGACTGCTACGCCGAAGGTTCAGGGTTCGATCCCTGACTTTGCCACCTTAAGTTTTTTTCCGGGGTACTGCCTCTTGCGAGGAAGTGACAAATCCTCCAAGAGTAATTAATGTCATGGAAAGTGCTTCTCTGTTAGCCGTTCGGATTCGGCGGTAAATTGTAGGTCCCTTCCATTCCTGCAGAATATCAACGCACACACAGGAATGGTTGAGAGTGTAAGTCACAGGCCCCGGCCCCGCTTGGAGCTGTTGTGCCAACAATTTATTTATTTATTGGGATATGGCCTAGTTGCATTCCAGCGGCAGCTCACCTCCTAAAGTGTGTGCGTGTGTACGTGTGCGTGTGTGTGTGTGGGAGTGGGTGCGTGTGTGGTGTGTGTGACGGCGTGCGAATTGTGAATGGTAGTGGGATGTAAGTGATGTAAGTTTTGGCATGTTTCATGTTTTGAAATAGGTGAGGTCTAGCTGCGGGGCAAGATTCCCCCCTTATCCGGTGAGTTAAGTCGAGCGTCACGAGCATGCCATTGCGCCCGTAGCAGACATTCTTCTCCTTCCCCTTCCTACTCCTCTTTCCTCCGCATCTCGGATTTTCCACATGAATGGCCCTCTATTTAGCTATCCCAAAGTACCTGAACTTCCTAATCCTACTCCTATTGCCTCATTTCATTACCACATTGTCCATCCTGCTAAAAAAACAGGTCAGCTCTCTAAATTTGAACTAATTTTATGTGCCCTTAATTCCAAATCCTGGGCAATGCTAGCCTCGTAACAGTTAATAACTTGTGGTGCTTGGGCTACCGAACCAGCTCCCAACGTGAGCACTCCATCCAAGGCATTTGCTCTATATTTTGATTTCTTTAGTGCATGGCCAACCCTGCAACACTTTATCTCCCGCAAGTATGTGATGCAGATTTTTTGTCACCACCGAACATACGAAGGTGTTTTCGAAGAACATGAGGTCTAGCGGCGATTGAAACCACGATGATTGTTCAAAGATAACATTTTCAAGCTGTAAATGTGGTCCACCACTGTAGAATCAAACTTGGTGCCTTTTAAGCTATTAACGTTATTGGTATTTATCCTCTCGAAAATTATAGTTGCGACAAACCTCAAAGACACGGACAAGACGGTGATAAGGAGCCAATTATTGCAGTTCTGAGATCACCTTTCTTCTGTAATCTGACGCACTATGGGTTTCCTGGGAAAGTATTTCGTTTTACCAGAAACTCTGAACAAGTGACTGACAACAAAATAAAGGCTGCTACTTTGGGATCTGCTTTCAGGAATTAGGCAGACAACAACGCGATCCGGCATTAGTTAGTTAGAGAATGATAGGAACCTAGGTGTAGCTGGAAATACGACTAGATAACATTTAGATGGAGTTCGAAAGATCCATCGCCATAGGTTTGTTTAGCTACAGTTCTTTTAACTGGTTTTTTTTTTGTTTTTGATGCGATTTGAACTTTAATTTTTAGTTTCAAAAGCGCTTACTAAATGTATATTACAAGAGGAAGAGTTTGTCAATGATTTTATGATTAGAGTGAATCACTCCACTCTATTCGAGCATGATGCAGCTTTTGTTAATTATTTACTTACGCCGTACTCGGGATTGAAAAATCCTTCCTTCTCCCACCAACTGTACCAAGCTGCTTCGACGTAGCGAGGACTATAGGCATCGGGCAACACATCGGAGATGTCTTTCTTTTCACCTGGAGCTGTGCAACCAGCATAAACGGCAGCTTCTTTCACTTCTTTTGTTTTTTTCTATTGTTAATAGAGGACAGCAAAATTAGGAGTATAGAGATCAATTCGAGACTTTCACTTTAAAAATGTTACGTTTATTATATTACCTCAGGCTTTTCTTTAGTGGCAACGGGAGCAGAAGCTTTTTTATCTAATTTTTCTTGGAGTTTTTGTAATTTTGCTGCCTTTTTTGCTTCTTTCTCCAATTGCTTGGCAGTTTTGGGTGGTTCATCACCATTGACAACTGCTGTTGGAGGAGCTTCTGCTTCTTGCGGCATTGTTTACTATATTTTTCTGTAGGATAATACAAACAACGTGCCACGACACACACTGCAAAATTACAATAAGAGTATAACACGAATGCTAAAGAATCGTCAGAACCAAGTGCAAAGCATAGAGCACGCACGATGCACGAATTAAAGAACGTTTCGTCTTGTCAGGTCTCAGGTGTAACGTCAATGTGAATCACATGTCGATTTTTATTCATCACGTTTCACTGTCAGATTGAGCTTTTTCCTAGATTTTACTGTCATGTAGATTTTTTTTGGGAAAAGCAAATTTGATCTAAAGTTTGATCAAATTTGCTGTCCAATAATAGCGGCAGATAGCTTTGATAAGTTTTTGTTATTGTGTGCGTGTTTCTTTTGACGTTCTTAATTTGAGGCGTGTTTAACCATACGACAATGTCTAACGAGATTGATTTTTCTGTCACGTTATCTTCGTTGGAATAATCTTTAAGCAATTTTTTTTTAGATTTTCGTGTAATATATTTCGACATTAATATAATAACGTAGCTGCAATTAATTATTTCATAAGTTAAAATGTACTTCAATGTCTTTTTAATGTTTTGTAAGACGGAAAGTTTTTTGTTCGCAGTTGAGTCATAATTTAACATTGATTAAATAAAGTTCACCGGCTGAACACACCCAACCAAGCAAATGTCAGATTTTTACACACAAGCACGAGGGAATGCAAACAATTTGTAAACGGAATTTCGATTCGGGTGGACATTATTTAATTTTAGTTCTGCCGCAAAGTTGATAGTTTATTTAAATGTTAGTATATATGAAGTGTTAATGTATATTTAATACAAAGAAGTCTGAATAAATGTTAATG
Source organism: Platycheirus albimanus (assembly GCA_916050605.2). Taxonomy (NCBI): domain Eukaryota; kingdom Metazoa; phylum Arthropoda; class Insecta; order Diptera; family Syrphidae; genus Platycheirus; species Platycheirus albimanus. The sequence goes on along the minus strand of OU696696.1, from coordinate 329,900,687 downwards.
TACCTATAGTTAATTAAAAAAGTCTGAATAATCAACGTGATATTACCGCTACTACTAGCAAGATGGATTGCAACATTGAGGAATTAGATTAAATTAATTTTTCAATAGTATATAATAAAAAGGGAATTGTTTTTCTTGACGAAGACAATCATGTGCTCCTCTTTAGTGAATTCGACACAACCGTTGCCAACTTATGGAACAGCTATGTTATGAAGTAGGAATAAAATCCGGGCTCAATCACTGCATCCTTTTCAAAGCGATTCAATTCATTATACACTCTGTTCATTTTAATTTTGCAAGTTCATAGTTCATACCTATTTATTTTTAAATTGTCAATTAATTTTCACTTCAACCGTTTGTATTTATTTGTTATTATTTTAAAACTTTGATCACTTATCTAAAAAGAATTCTTTTTCCACAATGCAATTCACAGAATGCTAAAAAAATAAACAACAAAATTTGACGTTTGAGAAATGTCAAATTATTGTAGTGTGCGTGCAAATGTGTGTTAAATCTCAATTTAAAATGAGATTTCATTTGGGAAGTATGATTTGATCAAACACCACAAAAAGATATGATCATTGCCCAAAAGAAAAACACTTTTTGATGTTTGATCATATTTCACACGAAAAAGATTTGATCAAGCGACCCAAGAAAAAAATCACATAAGAAGAAATTAATAGCGAGTTTCATTCAAATATGGAAGAATTGTTCTCAAAATCGAGAATTGCCCTTTTGAATGAAACTTGTTTTGGGTATCCATGTCAATTTGAAGTATACTTTTTGTCATTTCATTTTTGTCTTTTGTCATTGGAAAAAGTAATCATTAGATAATTGATAATTAATTGGATAATTAAGGTACATATTAAGTTTTTCGTTCATTATTTGTTTATTTTTGTTATATTTATCACAGACTGGCACAATTTCACAACAAACAACAAAAAATAACAAATTATTTCTCATCTGACGTTTGACAGAAAAGTATTCAGATCGATTCTCCCAACCCATGAGAGATGCATTCTTTCGTGTTGAGAATCGTTCTAGAATTGCACTTTTTGAATGAATGAAACTCTCAAAAGTGAAAAAGGTCAATTCTTTTGACAGAAAGAGCAATTCTTTTCGTGAATGAAACTCGCTATAAGGTTTAATATATTTTTTCCCAAATTGAATAAAAAAATCATCATATAATTTTATAAAATCGTTTTATTGATTTTTTTCTTTCTTTTTCTGGAATTTTCTTCTTGAACAGTGTTAAGCTGTTTGATACGGAAATACATCCTGGATCGAAAAAAGATTTGTTTAACTTTTATGTCCAAAGGAATATGATTAGATACACTAATGAAATTTTTTATATAATGGCGTGAATAAACGATAGCATCCTTGTTTAATTCCTTAAAGATTGACTCCAACTTTATCATTTCTGCCATCATTTTGTCTGTTGGTTTTTGAAGAAATCCTTCAGTGAGTTGATTCGTCCAAGAAAACGAAGATTCCTGCTGATGGCTTTGCACAACAAGATCCGGCTTTTTAATCCTATGACAAATATACCCCGCCAAATGTTCGAGTCCATCGTATTGTAGAGATTCCAAATCATCTACGGGGGGTTCATCACTTCAAAATCACTTTCCTTAAAATGCTTAGAGCAAATTCTAGCCGTATTAGTATTTAATTTATCCTTTCTATGGCACAAGAACACCCACTGTTTGCACATTTTCTGTTTTTTGGGAACGCGTGGAAAGAAATGTCAGCATTATTATTTTTTTTATTATTTACGCAACACCCGAACATACCACACCGCATATTTATAATTTTTATAAAAGTTTTAATGGATTAGGAAGAAAATAATCCGCACACAATTATGTAAGTTAAGAATTAGGATACAATAAATGTATGAGGGTCACATGCACCAGCCATTTTGAAAAGTTTTGACAGATGTCAAAAAAAATGAGCGGGAATATATTACCCTTACTTTATGTACCTTGCCTTGTAGTCAGTATTCTGTTGCCGATTAACTGCTGGAACACAATGGAGCCGGAGTCGGATCCGCGAACGCAGTCGTATCGCATGTCAAAATATTGAATACACACGAATTCAATGTTGTGAACACAACGAGACGGATCCGCAAACGCAGCCGCAAACGGTGACGGACGAGTTGGCCAACTTTTAATAAATACGTGCGTATTTTTGACATTCCATACAAAAAAAAAAGGGCAACGTGCTAATAAAATCCTTTTAGAAATTAGGTCAGGGTACAAATGTATAAAAAAGACTATACATGATGCGATATATGTTTTATCATCTTTTATATATGCATATATATGTATGTTTTTCAGTGGAAATTGTAAAAAAAAGGTGGAGTACGTACGACTCCATTGTGGGCACTTCTAATTAGGTACGTACGGCATGCGATACGGTTGCGGCTGGGGTTCCGGTTGCGTTTTTCTATTGTGTTCCAGCAGTAAAGATGATTTGCAGTTGCTGCTACAGGATACATTGTTCGACTTCGCCACCAAGATTGCGGTGGATGTTAAATCCGAAAGCTTACCGCTCAGCCTGTTACTTTAACTGTATACTCTCCCCAAAGTTACAGTTAATAACCGTGAAGTGACTTCTAGCGGTGCTGAAGGATACGGGACTTTCGGATGACGAGTTGCTGGGCACTATTTGTGCCCTGGTTGTTTTTCGGTGGACCGATGAATTTTTTAAAATAAATTTACTCTGTTACTTTTTTTTATTCAAGATAAAAATGAAAATAGTTGCCAATGACACTTTTACTTTTTTTTTTGCTTTAGATTAATGGACGGCAGTGCTTGGCACAGCACAACCGTCCTCTATCACGACCTCGACATCCTTGGAATTAATCTCTAATTTTTCAGCAAGTCATTGTATATAAAATCTATAGTAGTGCTAGGAAATTAAATGACTGGTGGCACCGCATCACAGTACACTTATTGAAGGTAATATATTGCGCAGGTTGTCAAAACCTGATCTGTCACTTTGGCAGCTCAAATTAAAAAAAATGGCTGAACAGGGACACATAATGGTGTTAAAAATCAACAAAAATTTATCTTTTTTATTAAATACATGCTTATTTCTATAAATTTAATCATCTAAGACAATCACTTTTAAAAAACCACGAGATTTCTATACTATTTTTACATGCAAACAAGTTAAAGTGTCTCCAGAGCCAGCCATTTTTCTTTATTTTGACAGATGCGCAGAAGTATGCAAAAATGAAAACGCTAAAGATATTACCTTTAATATGTGTACTGTGGCACCGCATAGCCTCTCCAGCATTGTTAGCTCGGGTAATGTAGTGCGTAAGGGAGAATGTGCAATAATTGATGAAAGCACAAAAGGTAATAAACGATAATGAGAGAATGAGAGCGCCTAACATGCAAATATACCAAATATTGAGAGTTAGAGAGAGGAAAATAGAAAACAAATTTCGTATTGCGTATTTGTGGTGGGGCTTATAATGTTTATATGTTTTTAGGTAGTGGTGTTTGGAAGTAGTGGTGTAAGGCAGAAACGATAGAGATTGTGAAAAACCGTTTTCTATGCATGGTTTGTGGGCGATACGTTGGTTACGTTTGGAAAGGGGGAAGGGGCTCCATTATTATGAATAGGGATAGGTCAATGGATCACATAATATTATGTGGGTGTATGAGTGGGTGTATTAGTGGGTCAGTAGGTAACAAATAACTAGAGCATTGTATATAAATTCTAGGTTCTATATACAATGACAAGAGTGAATTTTGACCGTTACTCCACTTTAAAAATTTGATTCGTGCTGGACTGACTTTGTTCTGCATTACAAATTTTTATTGATTCTTTGCTCGTGACCTACCTATATTTTAAAGTTTTTATCAAAACTAAATATAGATTTCGCTTAAACCCAAACGGTTCGTGCTCGATTTTGCAAATTCCATTCGTGGTGGACTTACCTACTTTATTTTGATTCTTTGCTCTGCTTGTGATAATATTTCAAAGTTTTTATCAAAACTATTGAAATTATTAAAATTATTAAAACCCAAAAGGTTCGTGCTCCTTTTTTAAATTCCCAGTGAAAATAAAAAGTTAAAAGGAACGTGTGTTTTGTGAAAAAAACATATTGTACCTACCTTTTTAAGTTGTGTGTGGAAAATTATAATTAAGTGTTATTTGTTTACAAACAACAAAATAAAAGTTCTAGTGCTAGGAAGATATCATAGCGTTTTGTACAAAAAACAAAACACTGTAGGTAAAAACAATTATACTATATTTATTTATTTATTTATTTAATTTTTTATCTAAATACATAAAAGAATTTTTTATTTAATATTTCAATTTATTTTTAATTTTATTAACTAAGTATTTCAATTATTTTTATATTAAAATAAATTAAACACATAAAATACCTATGGCCTGTTTCTATGAAAATTGTGGGGAGAAGAAAATTCTTTTAGGTGGACTGTCCTTTTTTCAAATATTCTCCGATTACAGAAGGGCGATCCGGTTGAAACATGGGCGCATTTCAACCAACAAGACACTACCAAAGGCAGCATTCATGTGTGAGAAACATTTTTACAGTAAAGACATCACGGTTAGAGGATTAAGCAAAAGGCTGACAAAAACAGCTGTGCCTCAATCGATGAAAACAGTCTGTAATTGTTCAGAGACAGTTAGTGACGTCTCATGTCTTCGAGTTTTGGAGGCACATAGGTCTATTAACCAGCCCACTTCATCAATTACATCACGTTCTGATGCAATACTCAGTAGTCAGCCCAAGCCGAAACTAATGAAGACCGCACCGAGTTCGTCTGTACTTAGCCCTACGTCGTCCTTGGTAAATTTAGCTCGAAGCTCAAAAGCCACATACATACGGGATTATTCAATTCCATGTGTGCCATCTACCCCAGACATTTCACCACCTCAATTTCCTTCAGGAGGTAGATACTCTTATAAAACAAGAGTGAATAGAAAAATAAATCGGAAGCGTGCTGTACCCCGAGCCATTTTTCGGTCCACAGCAGCTGACAAACGGAATAATTTTAAAGACAACGTGAAAAATCACTTGCAGAATTCAACGGAACACTTGCGAACATTTGTGTTAACCCAACTTTTTCACGTAAAAAACGGTCCTTGGGCACCAAATGAGAAAGATTTTTTTTTGAAATTATTCTATAAATCACCAGCCTGTTATTCATTTTTATTGAAGGAAGGATTTAAGATGCCATCGGTAAGCAGTATTTACCGTTGGCATTCGTTGGTACGTCTACCAACCGGGTTTAGCAAAAGAATTGAAGATATGCTTACAAACAAAGCCAAAAGCATGACTGCTTTAGACAAAAAATGTGTACTGCTTTTTGATGAAATGGGTATCAAAAAGGAACTAGAATATAATATTAAGGACGATATGATTTACGGGTATACGGACTTTGCAAACTTTGGAAGGAACAATATTATAGCGTCGAAGGTTATGGTCTTCACATTGAGGGGATTAAATCGAAATTGGAAACAAACGATTGTTTATTATATCGGAAGTCCAAATGGTGAGCTTATATCAAAGATGCTTCTGGAAATAATTAAAGAAGTTTTAAAATGTGGATTAGACATTGTTGCAACAAGCTGCGACCAAGGATCTAATAACGTCGCAGCATACAAACAACTTGGAACACAACTTTTTTTGGAACATTCACCTTATGTGGATGTAGAAAAACATCGGATTTTCTTAATCCACGATTATGTTCATCTTTTCAAGAGCGTGCGCAATATATTGTTGGATCACCAGATATTTATTGACAACAAAGATGTTGTCGACTGGCGTGTACTGGAAAAGTTGGTTGAAGAAGATTCCAAGGGAATCTTTCAAGTCTTTTTCAAATTGACGAAGACGCACGTTCGCCCAGAACCGTTTGAAAAAATGAAGGTGAAGTACGCCACACAAGTTTTTAGTGCCAATGTATCCTCTGGAATCAAATATGCATTGGCAACAAACTTTTTTCAAAACGAAGGAGAGAAGCTTGTTGCTAGTGCAACAGCTATCTTTTTCAAGAAAATGAATGATCTTTTCGATCATCTTAACACCGGTCGTCTCTACTCCAGAAACCCCAATAAGCAAAAGCTGTCAGACTCCACAGACATCCTGAATAACTTGAAAAGTGCAAGGGACTGGATATCAACGTGGAGATCTTCTAGTACCATGCAAACCCCACCTTGTTTTAATACAAACCTTGTTTGAGGCAAACCTTACTAGGCATCGTGCAGATGTGGGAGCACATTAAAAGTGAAGAACAGACTTTTCTTCTGCTAGCTCACCTGAACACAGATGCAGCAGAAAATGTTTTTTCTATGGTGCGTTCCAACAAAGGCTCATACGACATGCACCCTTCGGCTTTGAGATTCGTTCGGAATCTCAAGCAAATAATTTTTCAGCATCTTAGTTCTTCTGAACATTCAGGATACGAAGATGCTAGAGCAGTGCCACTTCTGCAAGCAGCTGACTACGAGAAGGAAGCAATAAGAGAAGCAGCAGATAATGAAGAGTTCCTTGTTAAAGAACCCATAGAGGATAACCTTCTAGAAAAGAAATTGGAGTTTGTTATAGAAGTAGAGAAAAACCAGGAGGGTGACGAATGTGACATTCCACAGGAAATCGAGTCAATCCCACAAGCCATGGAATTAGTCCCGTATTCCAATCGAGCGTCAACATCATTTTCCAAATCGGAAAATCTTCAAAGGGGAGCCGCTGCATACTATGCTGGATTTGCTGTATGTAAGCTGAAGAAGAAGCTCAGTTGCGAAACTTGCTCTCAATTCATGATTGACAAAGACGTAGTGAAAAGAGAACAAACGTTATTAATACAACTTAGAGCATATGAAAGCACTACCACCGAATCGGAATTTGGAAAACTAACAGTTCCGTCCATAATGTTCGAAGAAACTGTTAGAAGAGTACAAATGATATTTGAAGAAAATTTTTCGAATCATCAGGCAAATGAAAAAATAGCTCAAAATTGGGTGAAGCAAATCATGCAGCTTGAAAATTCAAATTTAACTGTGAGCTGCATTGATTAACACCGAGAAGTCATTATTAAATTTTTATTGACTGGGCTGATAATTTTTGCGTTAAAAAAAATTAACAAGGACATCCAAAAAATCAAAAAAAGAGCCCCAAAAAAGGCGGTGAAAAAATTTGGTTAATTTTTAATTTGTTATTTTTAATCATATTTGCATGCTGTATTCAAATATAAAATAAACCTTTTTAAAAAATATAATTTTGATATATTTTTATTGCATTTTTAGTACCTACCTATATTTTCACTTATGTTCCTTAATTACTTTTTTAAAATAGATTTAGAACGAGGAATAGGCCTACAGGGGACACCTCTATAAAAAAAACGCATCTAGTATTTTACCTCCATGGGTGATGTGGAAAAAAATACAGCTTTAATTATAGGTATCCCGGCAGACATAAGGCTAATTAGTTTTTCTTAAGTGTTTTTTTTTAGCGTAGCAACGCTCGCCGGGTACCGCTAGTAGGCAAGTTATGCATTGTTCGAAGAAAAAAGTTTTGAGATAACAATCAACCATGACATTACGATGATAGCGAAGACGAAAAAAGATGGTCTAAAAATTCTGTCCGCCTGTATGTCCGTCTGTCTGTCAGTATGTATGAATAGACACCTACTGCCCAAACGGGTGAGCCGAATTGCTTCAAACTTGGTATATAGAGTTTTTTAGGTATTGTACAGAGGTGAAATTGAATTTTTTTTTTCTAGCTCAAAAAATAACGCCATTTAACCGTTATGTTAAAGCATATGTTTCTCGAAAACGACACTAACGATTTTGATTTAAAAAAATCAGTGTAGCTTTTTAGATACGGCTAATCATATGGCTGAAAAAAAAGTTTAAAAAAATGTCTAAGAACGGTACTTTCCACAGGACCGTTTTTTTGCTTTCGACTTACTCGAAAACGACTTAACCGATTCTTTCGAAATTTCACAAACATATAGCTGTAGGTAGCTCAATTTATACTGCATACTAATATTTAAAAAAAAAATGCTTTTTTCTATTTTTAAAATCATTAAAAAAAAAATATAATTATATTTTGAAAACCGCTTACTTATTAAATTTCTTTCTAAAAATTATAAATATGTAAATATATTTGCTGAATACCTATGAACAGGCGTTTTTTAATTTTGTTTTTAATTTTTTTCAAAAAGTCTTTGGAAAAGAACTTTATTTCTCAAAAAACGGTTCCAAGATTTTTATAAATTTATTCTCAAAAATTCAAATTTATCTAAGAAATAAAATGACGTACTTTTTTTCAGCTCAAATAAGATTAAGTAGGTATTTATTAAAGAATTTTGAAAGATGTATTTATATCAAAATCTCAAGCCCCTTTACCACTGTCACACATTAGAGCAAGTTCGTGCATTTTATTTTTTTAACTGAATTCAGAAAAATACGCATACGCCTGAGTGTACCATACCTTTTTATCCTTTTTAGGTTGAAAAAAAAAAAAATATATCGAAAACACTTTCTTTTTTTATGTTATAATACCTCCACCCTACATCTTAAAACTATAATTATATTTATAACTACCCTCCAATTAATTTGTCTAAAATATTCAAACCGTCTAATTAGTTTTTCTACAGTACCTATGAGAATATGGATTTTTTTTAAATGAACTCAAGAAAATTACGCATACGCCTGAGTGTACCATACTCTTTTATCCTTCTTATTAGGTTGAAGATAAAATAGCCAGAAGAAAACAGTAGAAAACCCTCCAATTCATCGTCACTCTATTTATACCTAAATAGTAGGTATAAGGTACATTAGTAAGGTATTTAATATTTTTTTTTTACTGGCCTTTACAAATTTTTGCAAAGTTATTTTCTCATTTCAATCAACGTTTTTGCCTATATACACAAAATATCGCAAAGCTGATTTTATTCGATTTCATAAACGAAGAACTGTAACGTTGTCAATTTTCAAAAATATTTTCAAATAATATCCATTTAAACACAATCAAACAATATTCGTAATGCAGTGGTATGGATATACTTCTTTCTTTTTTCACCCAACACCAAAAATAAGAACCAACGCAATGAGTTTTTTGATTTTTTTCTTTCAAGTATTTCTCTCCCTTATTCTCATTATTGTTGTCAGACTCGATATAATATAACGCTTTCATTCATATCGAATTGTCAATCGGTTTTCCCATCCACCTCCTTCGTTAGATGATGTGGTGAACACAGAGCCATCTGTTCCCTCCAGCATTTGTAACTAGAAATCGCTCGCTTGTAGTACTATAGATTTTATATACAAAGAGCAAGTGTCTCTCATGTCAGCCGATGACAATTTCTTCATCTGTCAAATGTTTGGGGAATCTGCTTTATCTCTTTTTCTACCATACTGCTGGAACACAATGGAGCCGGAGCCGGATCCGCAATCGCATCCGTATCGCATGTCAAAATATTGAATTCACACGAATTCAATGTTGTGAACACAACGAGACGGATCCGCAAACGCAGCCGCAAACGGCGACGGACGAGTTGGCCAACTTTTAATAAATACGTGCGTATTTTTGACATTCCATACAAAAAAACAGAGCAACGTGCTAATAAAATCCTTTTAGAAATTAGGTCAGGGTACAAATGTATAAAATAGAATATACATGATGCGATGTATGTTTTATCATCTTTTATATGCATATATATGTATGTTTCTCAGTCGAAATTGTAAAAAAAACGTGGAGTACGTACGACTCCATTGTGGGCACTTCTAATTAGGTACGTACGGCATGCGATACGGTTGCGGCTGCGGTTCCGGCTGCGTTTTTCTATTGTGTTCCAGCAGTTATTCGGACAACGGATGATAGAACACGGGGCAGACTATCGTTTATTGAGAGAGTTGGGTGGACTGTACTGTTCGGAGATAGATTGGCTTCCCAAGGTTGCGAAGATGAATATCATTCACTCGTACCTGAAGCAAGCATTGATCCGAACTCACGAAGCCTACGAGAAGAATTACAATCTTGGGAGTAGAAAAGTGGTGTACAAAGTAGGTGACGAAATCTGCAAAAGAAATCAAGTTCTAAGTGACGCAACCAAGAATCTGAGTGCTAAGTTGTGCCCAAAATTTATTAAAGTTCGTGTAAAAAGAGTAATCGGAAATAATTTGTATGAAGTTGAAGACCGGCGCGGTCACAAGTCAATTTGTCACACAAAAGACTTGAAAAGATAGTTCACTTGAATTACAAACACCTGAATTACAAATACACCCCGGACGTAAACAAACTATTTACAATCTCGATCATTGAGATTGTAAAAATTTTCACCAGACATTACATACAAGTACTTGTAGTACTTATTTCCCTGCCATATCTTTGTCCATGTCCCAAGCGTATGCCAAGGACATCATTTCTTTTTGTTTCTTCTATATTTCAAATATAGTATTTGACTTTACACTTAGGTACCTAGCAGCCTATAAGGTACAATCCGTACTTATGATAAACCTAATCGTATGCCCGGCTATCAGCTGTTAATGAGACTCTTGGTTTTCAACTTTTTTATAATTTCAGATAACCAATAGAGAACTCGAATACCATTGGACTTCTTGTCTCACATTTTTTTTTGTCTTCGACCGACTAGACGTAAAAGAGTCGCAGTGTCTTTACGATACGACGAGTGAAGGAACCTCATATAAAGAAGAGAAGTTCTCCCTTTTCTTGGAAATTAGACTAAGTGGACTTACTCGAAATTCCAAGCTTTGTAGGGAAAACTTTCTCGCCAGTCGGTGGCATGAGTAAATGACACTACTGCCATCTACCAGCGAGACTTCTTCATTACTCGCACAATGCTGAACGCATCCAATAGTTTCCAACACCAAATCAGGTTCCACGAAAAGGAAGCCATTTTGAATATTAGATTCCACTCCCAATTCGGAATCCACTTATTTTCCAAGCAAGTCAGTTTTCCATAATATCCTCCTTTCCATAAATTCGATGGGAAAGACATTCCATTCAGAAACGAATACACTAGAGCAGTTTTTGTACGCTGATCACACCTTAACCACCATCATAGTGATCACACTAGTAAGAGCGCCACGAATGATAATAGCTTGACATAGAGAATATTTGACACAAGAATTAGTGACAAGTAGCCGTCAGGGAACAGCGCGGATAAAATAGTCGATGCGGCCGAATATTTTATTTCTCCACCTGTCAACCTGAATTAGGCATTACGGTCAATGTCAGTCCAAGGTTTCATGATGTCACTGTCAGAAATACTCAAATGTCAGAGTGACACAAGATGGTCGTTAAGCTAATTGCTTTGAAAATAAAGACAAACTAAACGATACTAAGAACTGTCACTTTTCTTTTGACACCAAAATAATGTATGCCTATTCCATCATCATACTTACTGAAATATCACAAACCTGAATCAGTGGAAGGACAAAACATGTATTGGTTAAAGTATACTGAAAGAAAATTCTTTTCGTTAACTTAGGTGTCAACACTTTTTCTGTTGTAGTCCATTTTCGATAACTGTCAGATCGGAATAAGACATAATTTTTGATTCATACCAGGTATCCAGGCAACAAAATTATGCCATTTTAATCTCTTGGTAGATACAAATGTCATCCTATCTATTCTGTCAGTGTTTCCCACCTTCTCATTTTGGCAGATGTGTGCAAGACGAAATTATTTTGATTGTCATGAAGATTAAAATTGACATAGTACAATTGTCGAGATGACATCTAATTCTGACATTTAATGTAAGCAGACCCTTAGAACAGTCAGATGTCATTATTTTCATATATCTGATGTATAGTCTTCGATTTCCATTTTTGAAACACAATATGTTGAGTAAAAAATCAAAGCTCCTTTTTTATAAAACAATGATAAGACCTATATTAACGTATGCATTCCCGGTTTGGTTTAGCATCTCGCCAATAATCACGAAAGAATTTGAAATTTTTGAAAGAAAGATTCTGCGATTTTGCGTTAACAAAAACTTTCAAACAATTAATAAAAGATACTCAAATAACTTTATTTATAATGAAGCAAACATAATTCCCATAATTAAATACACATTACAACTCATGAAAAAATACTTAATAGGAATGAGCCTTTCAGAAAACGATTTAATTAAGGGAATCTATGATTCGCAAAAAAACACAACATGGTCACAGTCTATATATCCTTCACCGGTTGGGATAATTAACGAAAATCTCCAATCAAATCATAACACCAATATTAATTTTTATTCCAACCCCACCAGGGGCCAAAATAGGGGCTGAATTCTCCTGAAAATAAAATAAAAAGAAAAGAAATTAAAAAATTAAAATTAAAAACTTACAAACAAACACACGATCTATGGGAAGAGCTGCTGGCTTAACTTCTTCATTGTTTGCCTTGCCAAATAACAAATAATAATGTAACTAGCTTAAGTATTTTAAGATTCGAAGAAAAAAGACAATTAAAAGAATATATTCAATTTATTTTTATAATACACGAAATAATCAAATATTTTAAATGATAAACAAAATAACTACAAAATGTGATAATATTTATTAACTATTGTAACTCGGAAACGTCAAAAAAAAAAAAAAAAAAAAGAAAATGTAAAATAGATGTCCCTTTCTAGTCGCTAGTTTCTATAACCGAAAAACGAAAAAAAAAAAAAAATCATATAAACGTACTATTCGTACACATAGATATAGCTATCTCATATGAACAATGACAAAGAAAAAATCCAAATGCGAAACTCATACTATCTTCTCGATATATAAAAAAAAAAAAAAAAAAAGAGAAACAAAATAACAGAAACAAATAATCATAGTTAATACATACAATACATCTGTTCTTCTCTGTCCTTATAGAATTGTATATATTTAAACCCTAGTTTTAAGAGACTTCAGTCTAACGAAACAGATATACAGCTCCGAGAGCAAGAGCTTAACACTTTTATAAAAAAAGAAAAGAAAAATGTAAGCCATGTTGGCATTCAATACAATAAAACAGAAAAGGAAGGCCATACATTACAGCCTCCGGTTGTCAAATAACATGTAATAGTCAGTAAGATTCTATGTATAAAAGAAAAAGATAAAAAAAAAAGACTCAATAAATATACATACATACATACATCTTCGATTTCCTAAATCCCATTTTACCAAAAGTGTCAGTGAAAACAGACCTTTAACACGCCACCTATCGTACCAACATATAAACAGAACGAATGTTGGAACGATGGAATTATACTGGAAAGTAGAGTGTTGACTGTGTGGAAGATAGGTATATGGCCGAAGGAAATTGAATTGTAGACTTCATTTTGAAGCAAGAGTTTGACCAGATAGCAACACCGCATCAGAACGAGAATTTTCAGACGCTGTGGGCGGCGTCCATTTTCCTTTTTTTCTTAAGATTCTTTGGTAAGTTCCAGAAGAGGAACTTTATTTCTCAACTATAATACATAAAAACATACAATTAACAACGGATTATCATCACCAATTAAAGGTAAGATACATTTTTTGCGATATATTGAAAAGCAGAGGATTATAATTCCTCACTTTTAGGTGTGAAAAAGAACGGCGTCATTGAGTAGACACGCGAAGTAGTTTGTGCATAACCTTCTTTCGGTGCACACAGGCCCACCAAAACCTTGGATGCATCCTAGAGAGCAGGGGCAGGATCCTTCTCGTATAATTTCCGTAGCCACACGCTCCACGAATCCTTGTTCGTTGGAGGTTTTGTGCATCACATACATCCGCCCATATAAGCGGACATACTTCACACATTTTATGTGCCTCTTTTGAACCAAATATATGTGTATATAAGCACAGGCAGTACGCTTCACCGCATCTGGTTTTGGTGGCCTAAAATTAATTCTTCTTTTGTGTTACTACTTCACTCTTAGACGCAATCATACCTCGTGGATTTGTTCCCATGTCACACGTGCGTGACAGCAAGACGCACCCGTAGGGTTTTTATTACTCTTTTTCTTGGCGACGAGACGAACACGTGCAACCGTCCAGGCGTTGATCCGTTATCGGTTCGCCGACGGCCACGTCATCTTCTCAAGGAGTTACCTTTTTATAAACAGGCGCAATTGCCTTAGTGCCGAGTCAATACCAGCCCATTTCCAAGGAGCTGGTCGGATTCAACAAAATACTTTAAGGAATCCTCTTCAAGCATTCAACAGGGCGTCTGGCGCGTGTTGAATCACCGATGCCGGCCCTTCAACAATACTACAACATCAATTTCCACATCGCAGCAGCAGGAATAAATCACTTACCATCTGTACTCATCACCAGCTATACGAAGCAGCAGTTCCTGTAGTGTTTTTTTCTTATAATTGTGTATAAAATGAAAGATAATTGTCCTCAGGGATATCTAGTACCTCTATAAAGTGACACCAGGTAACTTATTTTCCAATTTTATTGAAATTTTGTGTATCTTGTAAGAGCAGAGAAGCTCTAGAAGCCAAATTGTAGACGATTTAGTCAAAGGCAAGGAAAAATTACTTTGAGCAAAGCTCTATACGCTAACGCTCGACGCTGACGTCCACGGACGGTGGTACCAGCGATTAGATTTTGAAGTTGAGCTAAACGCTTGATGGTAGGCGGGACCTAACGCCTCCCCCTCCATATATGTATCATTATGTGCATGCTATTATATCCTTAAATGATTTATAGGTATCTATATATATTATTCCTTAACAATAATTGTGAAAACAGTGCTAAGAGTGTTTTATCTGTCGTCAGTAAAATAGAATCATTTTAATCCGCTAATTCATTTTGCGTATACTTTATCGGTTGCCGTGTGAAATAAAAACGCGAAGATTTTATCCTTAATATCAATCGTATCGTAACTCGGTTCAATCCAACCCGAATACACGAAATCAGGGATGAGTTATTGTTTGACAACTACCTTTTGTTGTCGACTTTGACTACTCCCGGATCCCGCGAATCTTTTGAAATCCAATCGGAATATTTTCTATGTATGTATCTCGGTAATTAATAACATCCTAGTCGGAATCAAATCCGATAGTACGGTGACTCAAATACTCACCAGATCTTTGCGTGTTCTTCAGGAAGATTATATCTTCACTCCACTTCGGTAAATTTAACGTCGACGGTGAATCTAATTACTAATGTTTGTTTTAATCACGGATTTCTTTCGAAGAATCAACTTTTTTGATTTCTTTTTTTCTTTACTCACTCGCTTTTTGAGCCATAGAAATTACGCGTCGGTAGCGACCAACCTTGGGCTATAACGCCTCGTTCAATATTTCGTTTATTTTTGGAATTATATAGTGTCCGATACAAGATCTTCACACATGCTTGCTTCTGATCTGAATACATATGCTAGATGAAACTTCGAATATCTGAATTATAGAGTCAAACTATATAAAATTTTGAAAACTATAACCGATTATATTGGTTATTATTGGCTACGCTTCAATAATTGTGATTGTCTTATCCGAGGCAGATGTGATACAGCTAGAGAGTCTGATAATCTATCGACCTCTCTTGTGTACTTTTCGCCGCAGGTTATATCTATGAGCCTTATACATTAACGTTGGTCATCATCAGTGTTATATCATTGGTAGCATAAAATACCTTTTTTACACCTTTATTTTTTTGTTTCGTATATTATCAACACTTTTACAGGGGGGTTCCGGAGTGCACTTCTGGATTCCTACGTAATAAGAGCGTTGGAAAGATTCTACACATTCAGTAGTAGATAACAACATATATACATTAACTTTTTTTTTTAATCTTTATAATATATTTTTGATACTTAACAATATATCTTATTGATCGAATTTATGTTCAGACGCGAACTGTGTTCTGACATAGAGGGTATTTCATGGTAAAACAACTTGATAACCTTTTTGTTGTTATGGGTGTTTCACCTGTAACAGATCCCTGATGCCTGTAGTTGTCGCTTCTTTTGTTAATAATCTAATTTTGAATTAGGTCGTCTTTCATGTTCTATGTTTTAAAATCTAACCTTAGGTTAGGTTAGGTTAAAGTGGCTGTTGGCTGAAAAGACCAACACACTTAGTCCATAAGAGGACCGTTGTGATACCACGAGTTTGGGGTGTTTCCCCCTAGTAACTCAGAACCAGTTTGTGCTTCTAATGAATTTTAAAAGAGTGTTAGTGTCCACGTTAGACAGATCACTACTATCGTTGAAGAAGTATGCTCCCAGATGGAGTTTCCTTTTGTGAGCTAGTGCAGGGCATGTACAAAGAAGATGGGCAATTGTCTCTTCCTCTTCTTCGTCCATACAACTTCTGCAAAAGTCGTTTGCGAACACGCTAAGTCTTATGGCGTGTCTACCTATGAGGCAGTGTCCTGTAATGACACCTATAATGGAGCTAATGTGCCGTCTGCTCAGAGAGATCAAAGTCTTAGAGCGATTCGAATCCAGCTTTGGCCAAATCCGTTTTGTCGCTAGACATGTGTTGCCACTTGTCCACCTAAGATTAGTTCTATCCATAGCTTCTTGCCTTAGCAAAAGTTTACATGTAGCGATGGGAATACCCAGGTAACTGTGTTCAGTTAATATAGGTAGTGTTGTTCCTTTTTTGGCAAGTTCGTCGGCCTTACAGTTCCCTGGAATATCTCTGTGCCCCGGCACCCAGCAGAGGTGAATGTTAAACTGTTCCGTCATCTCTCTAAGAGATGATCGACAGTCGAGAGCTGTTTTAGAGTTATAGGAGATGGAATCCAGGGACCTCAGCGCGGCTTGGCTATCAGAGAAAGTGATGATATCCTTAGAAGATACCACGTTTTCTTTAAGCCAAGATAAAACCTCCTTAATTGCCATTAGTTCCGCCTGGAACACGCTACAATGGTTTGGTAGACGGAAGGAGAGACTAAGATTTAGTCTATTAGAGTATACACCTCCCCCCACCCCATCATTTGTTTTCGACCCATCGGTAAAAAACTGAATTTGATCGTCGTCCTGGAAGGCATTTTCCTCCCAGAGTGATCTAGAGGGTATGCTTACCTGGAAGTTTTTATCAAAATGAAGTTGGGATGTGGAGTAGTCTATGTTACTTTGGGGAATACTGAAGGTGTTCAGTATGTTAGCATGGCCATAATTATTATTTTTCCATATAGAGATCGCCTTCAGGCGAATTGCTGAGCAAGCAGCGATTTGCTTGCTGAAAATATCTAGGGGTAGCAGGTTGAATAGTATTTCTAGCGCTGCAGAGGGAGTAGTGCGCAGCGCACCACCTATACACAGACAGGCGGTACGTTGGACTTTACTGAGCTTAGCACTATTCGACGCTGTGTCTAGGGCAGGCCACCAGACGACCACCCCGTAAGTGAGAATCGGTCTTATCACCGATGTGTATAGCCAATGCATAACATGGGGCTCTAAACCCCATTTATTGCCGATGGCTTTTTTGCAAGAGAAAAGGGCTACTGTGGCTTTCCTTACTCTTTCTTGTATATTGGGTTTCCAGCTTAATTTCTTGTCCAAAATAAGACCCAAGTATTTTGCTTCGTCAGAGAATATAAGACTTATACCATTAATAGATGGAGGGTCGACGTGTGGAATTTTATATTTCCTTGAAAAGAGGACAAGTTCAGTTTTGTGGGGGTTAACACCTAGTCCACAACGACTTGCCCAATTTGTGAGCTTATTGAGTGCAGATTGAAGAAGTTCACATAAGGTGCTGAGATGCTTTCCTGAAACGGCTATAGCAATGTCATCCGCATAGGCAATCACATTGAATCCCCCCTCTTCCAGTATATTTAACAGTTCATTTACCACTAAATTCCAAAGGAGTGGAGATAGGACACCACCTTGTGGCGTACCTCTACTAACAGATCGTCTTGCGGATGTTACACCCAGTTTTGAGTTGATCACCCTACTTATCAGCATTTGGTCGATCAGTTTACCAAGTGAGCCATCTACCTTCAGACCTGAGAGTGCATTAGCGATTGCAGATGTGTCGACGTTGTTAAAAGCGCCTTCTATATCGAGGAAAGCCACCATTGTGTATTCCTTGTGATGGAGGGAGTATTCGATAGTGCGGACAAGTGAATGTAGCGCAGTTTCTACCGATTTCCCTTTGCAGTAAGCATGTTGAGACATCGACAAAAGTTTAGTATCAATGTTATTGCGTAAATATATATCAATCAGACGTTCTAAGGTTTTCAGAAGGAATGATGATAGGCTTATGGGTCTTAGATCTTTAGGGTTGGTTTGGGAGCTTTTTCCCGCTTTTGGTATGAACACTACTTTAACTTCTCTCCATGACCGGGGAATGTGAACCAGTTCCAAACAGCTTCTCATAATATTTTCCAACACAGGCAGAATAATATCTGAAGACTTCTGTAGTTCAGCGGGTATTATGCCATCTGGCCCAGCAGACTTGTAAGGCTCGAAGCTGTTCAGTGACCAAAGCAGTTTATCCCTGTTGATCAGACCTTCAGGGATATTTTGAATATTTGACCTATTAGAGTGAATATTACTGATATCAGAGGAACTACCAGGAAAGTGGGTATCTAGTAGTAAATTGAGCGATTCTTCGCTTGATGTCGTCCAGGAGCCATCAGGTTTTTTCATAAAACTTGGTACTACTGGGTTTGTTGAGAGAACTTTCCTAAGCCTTGATGCTTCAGAGACGTTTTCGATTTTACCACAAAAATTTCTCCAAGACATTCTTTTAGATTTCCTAAGTTCTTTTTTGTATTTTTGAAGGGACTTCTTGTATGATTCCCAGTCCGATTCGTTTCTTGAGCTTTTGGCCTTGTTAAACAGTTTACGACTGTTTCTCCTAAGCGGTTCTAGTTCTGTATTCCACCAGAAAGGCTTCTTCTTGCCTCTTGGTGTTATGAGAGGACAAGAGGTTGCCAGAGCATTGTTGAGGGCCAATGTAAGATCATCAACCTTCTTGTCAAGCTCCTGGGTATTACATGGGGGTATTGAGAGATTACAATCTATCAGGTTTTTGAGTGTATCTCTGTACTTTAGCCAGTTAGTTTTCCTGTGATTTCTGAAAGCTACCTGACAAGGGGGATCATCTTCTAATTTGAATTGGATATAACGGTGATCAGAGAACCTTGACAAACCATCAAATCTTTAGCGGTTCTTACATAATTTTCTTCGGTGTATATATATATTTTCGACGTACCGGTTACATTCGATAACGAGAACTTTTCGCCGTGACATTAAAAGATTTCCTTTTTTTTTACATTTACTTATTATGGTTCAATCAATAGACATTTTTGAATAATCATTCGCGCTTTCGAATATCGCGTACTAGACAGAATCAAGATAGAATTTTGAAGATTTATATATTTCTTAACATATTAACTTGCAATCGTTCAGATAAGAAAGCACTTCTCTTTTGATAAACACTTGATTCAATACACTTATAATCATAAGGTAGTTTGTAAGTTTTCTGTGGTTATTGAATAGCCATATAAACAATTTCAATAAGATCTTCTGTATAAACAAAAATTTTTCTCTTTTTGAGCTTAACGAATACAAACTTATTAAAAATTATATTCAAAAGAGTTTAGAGTTTAATAATTAAGGTATCCTCCTGTTAGATATTAAGAGACTATTATTAATAAATCATATAACTATAGGTTATAACGTTTTAAGAAAATTTGCTATTGGTTAATTCATTTGGATTTGAAGATATTTAGTTATGACAGAGTAAGTTATTTTAGGGGAAAACGGTAATCCACCATATCTTCAGACGGAAAAAGGTGGTGCGAAGAGGGAATACATATGATGTAAACGTTGCAACGTTGGAGTCTAAGTTTCTCTTTCTTTGTTGTAGCATTTTTGATAGATATATTGATATAGTTAGGATGTTGTAGTAAGCAGGCAAAGTTTTTGCTTGCTATCATAGTAAGGGGCTGCCTACAATATTAATGAATCGTGGGGACTCTTAGGTCATTAGACAGCCAAGGTCGATAGCAGGAGAGTTGATTCTTGCTTTCGTTTTGGGTGGGTTCAGAGACCAGGGGGATTTCTTGAACATCTTTAATCCTCCCTCCCCTCTTAGTTAGACACCTCATTCTCCACTTTCTGCACAACATCGTGGAAGCAGAGTTGAAGGAAGGTATCAGAGTGGAAGGAGGTAACACCGGTTGTGTAGATCCCGGAGCAAGTGCCCGCGGCTGAGCTAATCGTGGCTATGGGTACTGCCGGCCACCGCAACGGTCGATCTCGACCACGACCCTGCGTTGTCGCATGCCGTTCCGACTGGCTATTCTCAACAAATAGTCAGCCGGGAAGGGGACGTTGCCGACATAGGGTTGCTTCCATCCCATTGGCACAGAAACGCGAGATTGTGGCTAGACTTATAGGTACGAACTGGAGTAGAATCTCTGGAAAATTTATTCATGGGTCGTTGAGATAATGCTTCTGGTCTGGTTACATTCGTGAGGGATTTGAGTAGGGTCCTTGGTTTTAGGTGTAAGCCACGCTTTACAGGTGCTACAAGAGAAACATCTAGTGCTCGTAGTGGATAGGCGTGAACATGTCATCAGATACCCTCTAGGCTGTTCTACGGTGTTTTGTAGTCAGTACCTATGGTAGGCTGGTAGATGGTTCTCGCTTCTGTGATGAGGGATGGATTAGGAATTGAATTTGGGAGAATGGGAAGGGGAGTGGGAGGAGCTGGAGGCAGTGTTAGCGAAGTGTAAGTATTCCTATATGAGGAAATGCTGTATACACCGATACACGGATGAAGACGCTGTTCCTTGATATAGGAGTCAAGGATAGGGCAGGTGCTTGTCTCTTCCTACTTCCTCTTCGGTTTGTGACGTTGATGGGCATTAGTTCGGATCTTGAATACCCATAGGGTATTTGAGTGAAGGGATTGGTGTCTATCAACGGTTGCTGGTGGTGTATAGATTATAAGCTTTCTCCAATTATTTTTACGTTACAGGTGCGTTGAGTAATAGGTAGAAACTATCATCTTATGTCATCTTATAAGTTTCCATTAATATTTTGTTAAATATTCATTTATTCCTATATTAATTTTACGTTACAATGTAGTATTGGAGAGTTTACAGTTGTAATTGTTGGAACAGATGATGTGTTTTTTAAGGTTTGTAATGAGTTGGTGCTTACTTTATCTGTATTTGGGTTTGTAATTGTTTTTAGAGAGTTTTATGGAGGGAGTGTGTGGGATGAACTTGGAAAGGGGGTGTTGGATTATTGGCATTGTTGCTTAGATTTGGAGTTTTTTTTCTAATGGTTTCGGCGAACGTTTCAACTTGGAGGGGAAATTTGTGCTATATTTTCTTGACTATATGTCCGCTTGGCCATAGTGCATTTTTTAATTGTTTTTATTGTTAGGATTTCTTTTGCTTGTTTGTATGTAAGACACAGTTTGCATGATGAGTAAGTTAGCACACATAGTGCGGGTGCATGGTTCTGGGTTATGAGGGGGTGGCTACATCTTTCGCATGTTGTACTGCCGTTACAACGTTTTGTCGTGTGTCCCAGTAATTGGCAATTGCGGCATCGCATGGAGTTGGGGACATATTCTGTTATTTTGGCTTTATAAAATCCGATATCAACAGATTTGGGAATATGGTAGAGATCGAATTTGAAGAGCATTAGGCCGGTAGGTTTCATTTTTCCATCTTCACCTTTCTCAAGGAACTTATATATGTCGGAGACATCCTGAGGTTTCATTTCACCATTGTATATGAAATCTTTAGTAGTCTGGGGAACGAGTAAGAGATAACGGGGTTTGGAGACACATAGATGTCGCTGATAATTATCACATATTTAAACCTTTCCACCTACATTTTCTCTCCAAAACGAGAAATTAAAAAAAAGGTTTGGAGACTCATGGTGTCGCCACAGTCGATCCTGCTATCCATATTACTATAGATTTCATATACAATGATTTGACTAATAATTTCTGTTGCGAACACGTTTATCAGACATGGGGCGTAACAAATTCCTTTCGATTCATTGAGTTTATCATGAAGATTTCACAAATATTAGTGAGCTATCGTTGCGAAGTTGGTTTATATTTTCGTACTCTTTGCTTATTGCATCAATGGATTTTTGAAGGAGGAAAAGGCTCAAGGAAGTAATTAGTTTTTCATTCGTTTTTGGGGACACAACAATAAAGCGAGGATTGTTTCTTGCACTGTGTAGAGTTGGGAGATCTGGGAATCCGTTTAGAGGTATAGTGTTATGTTTTGGTTTTTTTTTGGTTGAAGGTCAGGAGGATCAGGAGGATCAGGATCCAGTATCCCAAATCGACCGCTTATATTATTTGGCCACATGGCCAAATTCAATGGGTGCACTTTTTTTTTTTTTTTTTTTTTTTTTTATAATGCACACGCGCTCAAGGGGTTTGTTATAGCCCTTTTAATGATAAGTCACAGCGCGAGCGATAGGAAGTTAGGAAGGAAGGGAAAGGAGGTGTCGATGAACATTGATCTTGAATGTTTGAAGATCAAAATGGCAAGGAAAAATTGTGCCAGGCAATCCATTCCACATTCGTGTTGTACGGCTAAAGAAAGAATCTCTATATTTCACGGTACGTCCGAAACTGGGCCCTAGTGTAAACTGATGAGCGTTCCTAGCAAGACGAGTATTACGGGGGAAATGTTTACGGGGTGGAACGCAGCTGGCTACCTCGAGTGAGCATTTTTTGTAAAAGAATCTGTAAAATAAGGAAAGACATGAAACATTTCGACGATGTTCGAGTGACGGAAATGTTTCCATAATGCTTCTCTCTCCTATCAATTTTAACGCTTTTTTCTGAACTCTGTCGAGCAGGTGAAGAAAAGTTTGAGAAGCACCTGCCCAGAGATGGGAGTTATACTCGAGTTTAGGGCGTATAAACGCTTTGTAAATTGTAGCCAGATCAGAAGGGGTGAAAAATTTCTTGCATCTATTAAGAAAGCCTAAGCATCTTGCAGCATTTTTGGCAATCTCAAGTATATGATCATTCCAACGAAGATTGTCACTGATACACATACCGAGTACTGATAGCTTTTCGGCCTCCTCGATGCAAGTACCATTCATGGATAATGGCATAGGGGGTATGTTTAGCTTCAACGACAAAAGACAGCATTGAGTTTTCGACGCATTAAACTCCACACGATTTCTAGTACCCCAATTCACAATGCTGTTTAAATCGGAGTTTAACGAGCTTATCATACGATTTCATTATCAAACGTATACGAAAAGCTGAGGGTTGAGTCGTCAGCAAAACAATTTAATGGATTAGAAGTCACAGACAAGAGATCATTTATAAAAATGAGAAAGAGAGTCGGAGACAGAACGGAGCCCTGGGGCACACCAGCATTTATTTTGTGGAGATCAGACTTGAAACCGTCTAACACAACTTGTATTGATCGGTCCAGAAGATAGCTTCTAATCCAACGAATAAGAGTATCATCGATACCAAATGCACGCATTTTCGATAAAAGAGCTTCATGCCAAACTCTATCAAATGCCTTTGAAATATCAAGCGCAATAATCTTGCTTTCGCCAAAGCGATGCACAGATTTGTTCCACTGTTCGGTGAGATATGCCATCAGATCACCAGTGGAACGATTGCTGCGAAAGCCGTATTGCCGGTCATTTAAAAGCTCCCGATCTTCGAGATATTTCTTGAGCTGACGATTTATCAGCGTTTCCATGACCTTGGAAAGAAGGGACGTAAGTGCAATTGGTCGGTAGGAGGAGGGGGAGGAGGAGTCACCTTTTTTTGGGACGGGCTGGACAAATGCTGTTTTCCATCTACTAGGACAGATTCCTGAACGATAGGAGCGATGAAAAAGCTTACGCAGTGGTATTGCCAGCGATGAAGAACACTTCTTCAGAAGAATAGGGGGTATACCATCCGGGCCAGCGGATTTGTGTATATCAAGATCTTGAAGTACTCTTGCTACTGTACGAGTGCGGAAAAATATCTGTCCCATAGAAAAATTAACGTTCTCAAGTACAGGAGGGGCATTGTTGCTTGCAGGCAACTGTTGTATCGTGTATTCGCCGTGCTTTCTCAGTTCGAGAGAAGAGCGAATATCCGGAGAGTTAAAATAATTAAAGATTTATAAAGTTTTTATTATAAAATTAAGTTTTATTCAATAGTTATTATTATTATTTGTTAAACCAAGGAAAGCCTGCTGTCGCTATGCAGGGCTACGACTTTCAATGGTTGATGGTAAATTAACTCTGATTGTTCCTTTCTCAACGATCCCTATTTATACAAATTATTACCACTGATACTGCCTACCATACACTTTCCCTTTCCAACATTACCATTTCCTTCTATTGCAAGGCATGCACATTCTAGTTTAAGTGCATGCCCATTTGACCTAGATCAAAAGAACCAATATCTACACACATTCAATAAATCATCGATTTATTGTAACCATATGTCGCAACCTTTATACTCATTATTTCTTGTCGCACAATTCGCTTTAATTTCATTTATTTATAATATTGTCTCATCATCACAACAACTCCGAGGGCAGTGCATTTATGCTAGCGCGATCGTATTTCAGTTGTGGTGATGAGTAATGAATGAACGTGTGCCTGGACAGAGTAGTGGACAAATGGTTGGAATCAAATATCGATGGTATGATTTGTGTGTTTTTAGAACATAGTGAGAATATGGTGTCGTTTGATCTTGTCACTTTGGTTGAAGTAAAAATGCGTTAGGTATGTGGACTTGGATTGTGCATGAATAAGCAGCATAGGTAATGGGTAGGTGGAACGTTGTGATCACAACATCCCACCCCCCTTAGAAAAAGAAAATTCTGGCCTTGAAGAGGTAAAGAATTTTCGCTAGGGCAACATCGATGAAAAAAGAATAATTTACATATTTACATATTTTAAAATCTTTTGGTATATTCTCTCTGAAGGTGTAATAAGATATTTTTTTTTTTTTTTTTTTTTTGTTTTTTTTTTTTTTTCTTTACAGTATTTACTTAATTTGTAAATTAAAATTTCTTACGTAATCTAGTCAAAATTAATGTATATGTTAGAAAGAATGTAAAACTTTATAGTATTATTAAATTTACATAGTGATTTTTCTTATGTCTAGTGTGCTTTTAAAATTTTCTTTATTTTAAGAATTCAATTTTTTTTTTTTTTTTTATACGTGTATTAAATTATACAATATAAAATGGGTGTATGAACATTATTATCTCCCTAACGCATAATATTCTCGCAAAAAAAAAAATTTTTGTATTAAAAACCGGTTGTTAACACCAATTTCGGTTCTAAAGATGGAAGCTGTTCAGTTTCAGATTGGGTTACAGGATTTTCTTTTGACTTGGGAATTTCGATAATTTTAGGCACATTATTCTTTCCTTTCAGGCGTTTAATTATGTGACGTACGCAAAATGCAAGAAGTAAAAGAAGTATAGCGTAAGTTATAGTATAGTGATGGACGTCATGGGAGGTTATTGTGGAAAGTGGCATTTTTTCTTCCGATTTTATATGGTTTATTTGTTTTGATATTAGTTTAAGTCCATCTTGACTAGAAAATTTTACAAAGGTGATTTGATTATTTGTACTGACTGCCGGAAGTGAAACGTTGTTTAAGTATGACGATATATTTATGGGTGGTATGTATGTTCTGCGCGAGATTGTATCTATCTCGTTATATGCACGAATGATCAAATCTTTGGATTTGATGTAACAATTGCCTAAAGTTTCAATGATAGCTGTGTCATGGAGGGTGTATGTTGTTAACTCATCCCTGCAAATCTCATCTATTTCATAACTTTTTGTAGAAGAGAATAACCACTTGTTGTGAGTAGATAATTGTAACCAAATGGTTGAGAGGTTTGCTTCTTTTATTTCGCATGATGGTGGTAGAGATTTTGATTTGCGGAGCGGATCTACTTCGCAAGTGGCAATTTCTGAATTAGAGTTAAAGAGAGGATGTATCATTGGACATACGAATGTTTTTGCCTGATGTTTACAGTTCACTAGATCATCAGAGTTTAGACTACTATAGTATTCCTTGTTGTAATCTATTAGTAAGTAATCGGTTGTAGGTTGTATGAATACAAAATGACTATTGTAATTTGTTGGGAGAGGGATAATCTTATAGATATGAAAGTTCTCTAGAAGTGGAAGTGGTATTTTAAATTCGTAAATAACCTTTTGTTGACGTATAGTCGCACTTATTGAACTAACTTTGTAAAGGGTTAAAATGTCATCTGTGACCAATGACGAAATTTTTGTTCCACTAGGTATGTCCTGTTTTATTTTGGATAGTGTTGACTTGAGTTGAAGAGGAGTAACAATAGACGGGTGAGGCTTGCCATGATTAGCGTTGCTTACTAAATCGATTATTTCATCTATTGTGTTTTGGTATCGCATTAGTATTAGCGTAATTAAGGTTGTTAAGGATTCAATCTCAGAGAATAGTAGTTGCTCTCGATTCGCGTTGTTTATTTGGTTCGCGAGTTGTCTAATTGATTCGATCTTGGAGCTAATAGTTTGTATCTGATTTTCCATAGCTACTTCTGAATTATTGAAGACATTAGATGTAGTTTCTAAAAGTATAGTTTGCTTTTTTACCAGCGTCAGCAAATGTCTTTCGTTAGCCTCTAACTTTTTGATTTGGTTGTCATAATATTCAGCATCCTCTTGACTGAGAGTCCCAAATAAAGTTTTGCTTAGCATTCCTACCGCGTTTAATAAAGCTCGTTTTTCCCGGTTGTTCCCGTTTCCTACGATAAGACTATGTTTTTGTGTCACCCCCAATATAAGGTGGTTCAGCTCGCTACCTGCGTTATTACATAAAATATCACAACTCACTTTGCCCTGTAGTTGCTCGCATAGTTGGTTTACCTCTGCAACGTAGAGCTGTGCGCTGTTTAAAGCTTCTGTAAATTTCCCTATGTCGTAGTAGGCTATTAATTTCCATTCATTGGAGTATAGTTCAGCTTTTCCCCATTGTTCAAAGTAGATACCAGGGTTGTCCCTGATGGGAGTTATCTGAATGCTGCCTAGGGTCATTGTGACTAAGGCTTAGGTTGAAGTCTTCCTCTTGAATTCCAAAACTAACTCTGTCTCCGAATTTAATATTTGTGGCTTGTAGGTGGCTTATTCTGGTCCCATTGACAAAGGTTCCGTTTGAATATTCACAATCTTTGATTGTAACCCTTTCTTCACTTGCATCTATTTCGATTATCGCATGAATAATCGAAACGATTTTGGTGGGTATGGTTATTCTGTTCGGATAACCGTTGCCAACTTTAGTGAACCCTTTCCGTAGAGGAATTTCTATGTTGGACACCACGTTGTACAATAACCAATATGAATCCGGGACATAGGTAATGGACTCCATTCTGTGGTTAGGGAATATGAGAGAGAGAGGAAGGGGAATTAAAGTTTTTGTTCTTAAAAATGTATATTATTCTATAAATTTCATAATACTACTAATACAACTACTTTTGCTTTCTTGTTGATTTTAAGAACGGTATTTTCATCAGATAGTATTTCAAGAACCTCGTATGGACCTTCCCAAAGCGATGAAAATTTATTTTTTCTAGTTTGGTTTTTTAAGAGAACTTTTTCACCTACGTTAATATTTTTGGGTTGGGCAGATTTGTCATACTGGGTTTTTGAGATTATTTTCTTTTTACCCAGAGCTTCGTTTGCTATCTGATAACCGTGTCGCAATCTAGATTTGAGCTCGTTAGCGTAGTTTTCATAATTATAAATAGTTTTCGGAGTTTGAGAGAATGTGCTAGGAATATTAGCAGGAAACCCGTATAAAAGTTCATAAGGCGTGTAACCTGTACTGCTATGTGGTGTGGTGTTATACACGAACATTGCATATGGAATCCATGTATCCCATGTTAATTGATCTCGATTGACGTAGTGTCGAAGATACTCGGCGAGGGTTTTATGACTACGTTCTAGTGCTCCATTGGTTTGAGGGTGATAGGGTGATGTGTTAAGTTTTTTGATTTTTAACAAAGCGCATAATTCTTTGAACATAGTACTTAGAAAATTAGTACCTTGGTCAGTCAATAGTGTGGAAGGAGAACCGTGTCGGCATATTATATTTTCTGAAAACACTCGTGCTACTGTTGAAGCTTCTGCATTTGTGATAGGAAAAGCTTCTGAAAATTTAGTGAGATCATCTTGAAATGTTTAAAGGTATTTATGATTGTTATAGCTTACTGGCAAAGGACCAACTATATCTAAAGCTATTCTTTCAAAAGGCCGCGAACTAGTTGTTGTAATTTTCATAGGTACTGGAGGATTTCTTTTACTTTTGTTTAGCTGACAAGATGCGCATTTTTGTATGTGTTCGGTAATGTCTTTTCTCATATTGGACCAGTAGTATTTTTGCCTTATTCGTTTAAGTGTTCGCGACACACCTTGATGACCGCCAAAGGGTGAGTCATGATAATCAAAAATGGCTTTTTCTATAAGTTCGGGTTCGTTTAAAATGATTATTTCGTTAGTATAAAGATAAATTTGTAGGTCTTCTTTTTCGAATACTTTTTCTAATAAAATCTTGAATGTGTTCTTGGTGTTGTTACTTAAATTTGGTAGTGAGAAACCAATCACTTTGAAATTTGAATTTTGTATCTCTTTCCTTATAGTGGTTAAAAATTTTTCTGTGACTTGTTCGTCGTTAGTACTTCTCATGGGTATTGGTAGTGTAACAATGACACCAAAGTTTGTTGTGATACTTTTACCTATATCGGGTTTTATAAAATTTGGTATTAATTCTTGGAGTAAGTTTTCATCTGGGGAATCTATTAAGGGTAAAATTATATTTTTAAATGGTAGCTCCTTATTTTGGTGAATATTACCAGTTTTTTCGGATAAAATAAAACTAGAAATTTTTTGTAAATCGTCTTGCGATTGTTGGGGTGATTGAGATATAATTGGTTCGTTTTGTTTTTCTAAGCGTTGTTTTTGGTTTCTTGTGAGCACCATTACTTTATCGTTTGTCTCAATTGGTATTCGACTGAGAGCGTCAGTATTTGAGTTTATTTTACCCGGTTTATAAATTATTTGATATTCATATTCATCCAGCAATATTCTCCACCGAGCGAGCCTAGATGTTGGGTCTTTGAGGTTCATAAGCCATTGTAATGGCTTATGGTCTGTACATATTTTAAATCTTCGTCCGTAGATATAAGGGCGAAATTGTTTGACAGCGTAAACGATTGCTAGTAATTCTTTCTCTGTAGTGCTGTACCGAGTTTCGGCGTCATTTAGGGTGCGACTGGCGTAACAGATTGGTTTATCATTGCCAATCTCTCCCTGAGATAATACAGCGCCAAGTCCAATGTCGCTAGCGTCGGTTGTAACTATGAAATCCTTATTAAAATCGGGGTACGCTAAAACAGGGGGTTCTATTAGTTTACTTTTTAGTGTTTGAAAAGCTTCATCACAAAATGCATCCCATTTAAAAACTACGTTCTTTTTTAATAATTTTGTCAATGGTTTTGCTATGGTTGAAAAATTATCTATAAACCGCCGGTAGTAACCTGTGAATCCTAGAAATGATTTTATTCCCTTTACGTTTTTGGGTGTGGGGTATGTTTTTGCTGCCTTAATTTTTTCAGGATCCGGTTTAAGTCCGTTTTCTGAGATAATATGTCCGAGGTACATTAATTCTCTTTTCAAAAAATTACACTTGTCTGGTTGAAGCTTTAAGTTGTGTTGGCGCAAGCGGTCAAAAATTCTTATAAGTTTGGAGTTATGGTCAGTTAGATCGTATCCGTAGAGGACTATGTCATCGACATATACAAAGCAGTCAAATCCCTGTAAACCAATCAGTACAGTGTTCATTAAACGCTGGAAAGTTGCTGGTGCATTTTTTAAACCAAATGGCATACGATTATATTCGTAGTGTCCGTATGGAGTGCTGAAAGCAGTTTTACACCGGTCTTCACTATCCATAAGGATTTGATGAAATCCATTTGCAAGATCAAGGGTGCTAAAGTATGTTGCTCTGCCTAATTGATCTAGGATATCTGTTATGTTTGGTAAAGGATATGCATCGCCAACTGTTAGTTCGTTAAGTTTACGAAAATCGACCACGACTCTCCATCGCTTATTGCCTTCCTTATCAGCTTTCTTTGGTACCAGGAGCAAAGGGGAGTTCCACGGACTAGCGCTGGACTGGATAATGTTGCTTTGCAGCATCTCGTTTACTTGCTTGTGGATCTCGGTTTTTTGTGTGTCAGGGAGTCTGTATGGTCTGACAAATAAAGGAGGTTTGTTTTGTTCTGTGATGATTTTATGTTTAAGTGTTTCTGTAAATGAGAGGCTATCGCCTTCGAGAAAAAATAAATCATTGTATTCCCTACATATTTTGAGAAGTGATTCTTGCTCCTCCGTATTGCAGTGACTGAGATCAATAACAGACTTTAACAGATTCAACCTACCTTTAACTTTATTATTTACTTGGTTAGACGCTGAGTTAAAATTATCTAAGTTATCCCAATCGAGATCAATATCTTTCATATTTATTCCTTGCTCGGTTTCCAACGAGTCTTTATATAGGAGTCTTTGGGTGTTGCTAGGGTTTCGCCTATATATAACCCTGGCATAAATTGTTTCTTTTTAATGAGTATATCCCCAGGTTTGGACTCTTGTTTATTTTCAAAAGGAAATTTTACTATCTGCTGACTTCGTGGTTTTAAAATAAAAACATTTTGTTCATAAGTACTTTCAGGCGTTACTGAAGTTTTATTTTTAATTGGAGTTGTTTCAATTGTATTATTATTTTTTAAGCTTTTATTAATATTTTCTTGGTCCGTTTTATGATTTCCGAAACCTTTTGTGTGTGTTGTCTTACTTTCTGCTGACTCTTCTATATGATCAGTCTTACTTTCTGCTACACCTTTACTATTTTTTTTATTTTTATTAGACTTGCTTTTCTTTTCGAAATTTTGAAGAGATTCTGGGTCAGTGGATCGTGATTCACATGGCAACTCGTTGCGGCTATGGCTATAGGCCCCGTTCATAGAGCTGCATGTCTTTTTTAGATGCTCACCTCCATTATCCGTAGATAATGGCTCACCCCCATTATCCGTAAATAATGGCTCCCTCTTCTCCATTTCATTATTTTTATACATAGGAATTTGTATGGATTTGTTTTTATAATTTATTGTACATTTGAATTTAACTAGAAAATCGTTTCCAACTATACCGTCGTATGGAAGATTTATCCGATCGGTAAGTAAATGGAAAGGATGTTCTAAAACCATAGTGTGCATTGGTGTCGTGAGTTCTAAATTTCCATATACCATACCGAGGGTTTTTAGCGAGTCCCCTGCTATGGTAGTTATGGTGTACGGGCTGTCCCCTTTATTTAGACTTCCTGGGTGGATATTTTTCAACAAGCTTATATCGGCTCCTGTGTCAATTAAGAAGGTTGTGTATTTTTTATCCGAGGGACTAAATTTAATGCGTATCGTTGGCTGATTGAATTCAGGACAAAACGACACGATAAATTTCAAATCTAGTACTCGGTTTGATGCACCTCGGCTTTGGTCAACATTCGGGAGGGGTTGCCGTAAGTCTCCCCCCGAATTACATCGTTTCCCGAACCTTGTGCCTCAGAATTTGAATACCGGACATCGTGGTTATTATTTTGTCTTTGAGAGAGTTCGGGCGGCCCTGTGTTCCTGCTATAACCGGTTGTGGCGGAGCGACCCGTGTTTCTAAATGGATTTTGCAACCTAGTTGCGCTTTGAGGAGAATTTTGCTGTGGCTCATTCCTGAATAACCGTAACCTGCAATGGCTTTCAGTGTGGTTTGGTTTTCCACAATAGTTGCAGGTGAGGAATTGTACTTCCTTCTTTATGGGTGTCCTATTTGGGAAGTTAGGGAATGGCGTGTTTCGGTAACAGGTTTCCCTTGAGTGACCTGGCTTACCGCAAGTTTGGCAATGCAATCTATTTTGCTGAGGAGGAAATTTCCCTTGATTCGATGTTTGAGGAAGGTGGTCTATGCGCGCGGCATGACCTTCAGCATGGGCAATTGCAGCCTTTAGATCACTTCCCCCGTGAGCCTTAGCTATGAGCCTAAGTTGGTCGTTCTTCAAGCCGTCTTCAAAGACCTGAAGCGCCAACTTTTTATTTTCTTTTACCAGGAACTCCCTGACCGTCTCATCTTCGGTTGTGGCAAAAGTAGCGGAATTTAGATCGTTGAGAGCTAAACAAACTCGCTCACCAAACTCGGTGACTGTTTCTTTGAAACGCTGTTTGGTTGTAATCAATTTGTTATTGGCAGAAGACCGGGTCTGGACTACCTTAAATTCGGACTCTAGCTTGTCCTTGAGGGATGTCCATGTTGGGAGCGTATTAAATTGGGTCAGTTCAAAAGCGGGACCCTGTAACCTAGTTTTTACAATTTTTAAAAACGTTGGTTGTTCAGTGTCTTTAACAGAACTAAACAAAATCTCGCCACATGATATGAACTTTGCCAGCTCTAATGGGTTTCCATCAAAGACGGGAATGATACTAAAAATATCAGAAATCCTTAAATCCATGACAAGTGTTGGGGTTTTTTTTTGTTTTTTTCTTTTTTAAGATTTCAATGGGTTTATCCTCGTTAGGAGGTTGGAAAGGTAAAACCTTAAATAGATCGGCAATAGCTTGTGCACGCTTATTTGCCTTTCTAGTGATTTGTAATCGCTCAATCGCTAACAGAACAGCTCAACTAATATAACCGAAAAAGAATTTAAATAGCACGAAATATACCGAGAGAAAATATGCGTAGGTAAATATATATGTTAAGAAAATTTTTAAAGAAAACTATACTGAGGTGGTTTTTTTTTTTTTTTATAAAAAAAATGTGTGTATATATATATAAAAAAAAAAATTATTAAAGCACTAAATACCTTATGATACTCTTTTTTTTTGATGGTGTTGTTGTTGCTGTTGTTGTTGTTGTTGTTACTGCTTCTGATGATGTTGTTGCTGCTCCTGATGTTGTTGTTGCTGCTCCTGATGTTGTTGCTCAATGCCCAGTAAGCTTCACGCCCTAAAGATGAATGTTACCCTGGGTCTTTATTCACTGCCTGCCGTTTGCCAAATGCTTTCGCTCTAAAGCTAGCAAGGTCTTACAGTTGCAGGTCTTCTAACACTTTTTTTTCACTTTTTCTTTTTCACTTACTGGTGTATAGCCCCAGTACGCATCAGAAGAAAGGTCTTCTGTATTGGCAAACAAATTATTTTTTTTTCTGGTAGGAGATCACTTATAGGATCCCACCGCTGCCACCAATGTTGTATCGTGTATTCGCCGTGCTTACTCAGTTCGAGAGAAGAGCGAATATCCGGAGAGTTAAAATAATTAAAGATTTATAAAGTTTTTATTATAAAATTAAGTTTTATTCAATAGTTATTATTATTATTTGTTAAACCAAGGAAAGCCTGCTGTCGCTATGCAGGGCTACGACTTTCAATGGTTGATGGTAAATTAACTCTGATTGTTCCTTTCTCAACGATCCCTATTTATACAAATTATTACCACTGATACTGCCTACCATACACTTTCCCTTTCCAACATTACCATTTCCTTCTATTGCAAGGCATGCACATCCTAGTTTAAGTGCATGCCCATTTGACCTAGATCAAAAGAACCAATATCTACACACATTCAATAAATCATCGATTTATTGTAACCATATGTCGCAACCTTTATACTCATTATTTCTTGTCGCACAATTCGCTTTAACTTCATTTATTTATAATATTGTCTCATCATCACAACAACTCCGAGGGCAGTGCATTTATGCTAGCGCGATCGTATTTCAGTTGTGGTGATGAGTAATGAATGAACGTGTGCCTGGACAGAGTAGTGGACAAATGGTTGGAATCAAATATCGATGGTATGATTTGTGTGTTTTTAGAACTAGTGAGAATATGGTGTCGTTTGATCTTGTCACTTTGGTTGAAGTAAAAATGCGTTAGGTATGTGGACTTGGATTGTGCATGAATAAGCAGCATAGGTAATGGGTAGGTGGAACGTTGTGATCACAACACAACGTAGAACTTGCAGCAAAATGAGCTGCGAGCATATTCGCCTTCTCTGAAGAGCTGACAATAGGTTTATCGTCGACGATGAGCGTTGGAACTGATGATGACGTTGAGTTCTTGACGTTTTTTACAAATGACCAGAAGTTTTTACTGCCTTTGGGACATTGCAGAATTTTTTGCCGTAACTTCTGGTCATGTAAAAATTTCGTTTTGTGTATAACGGAGTTGCACGAGTTCCTAACTTGTTTGAGTTTTTTCCGATTTTCCTCAGTTGGGTTGGCTTTGTAGGATCGGAAGCTTACTTCTTTCAACCTGATACCTTCTTTACACTCTTCGGAAAACCAAGACTTTTCTTTTGGTTTGATACATTTTGTTCTGTGAGGGACAAAAGTTCTCATTCCAAGAAAAATCACTTCTGTAATCATTTCAGCACTGGCATCAATGTCATTATCGAGGAAGCATAATGACCAGTTAAAGTTGCGAAAGAAATTATTCAGACCGTCCCAGTTGGCTTTCTCGTATTGCCAAACGGTCCTAGTGGGAACTTTTTCTTTAACTGGATGGTTGGAGATCGAGAAATTAGCTGAAATGACACAATGGTCCGAGGTGCCAAATGGAGAAGTTACTTTAATAGTATATTTATCAGGATGGGAAGTAAGGAACAAGTCAAGAGTATGGGCGGAATGCCCATCAACATCCGGTATACGAGTAGGCTCATCGACAAGCTGGGTAAGATGGTTATACTCAGCAAAGATCTCGGTATACCTTCCTTCGAGTGTTGTCTGGCCAGAATATCGGAGCCAACTTGAATTGTGTACATTGAAGTCGCCCGTAATCACGACTTCAGTGTGAGGACAATGGGAAACAATTCGGGAAATTGAATCTGACAAAACATCTAACTCATCACAAGTAGACATGCTGTCAAGATTCGGACTCCTGTAAAGAAAACAGTAATGAATGATATGCTTGCGGATAGTGAATTTGAGCCACAGGAAATTAAAGTTCGTATTAGAACAATGCCCATATTGGGGAAGGCTCTGGCAAGCAATATCATTCCTAACATAAACGACAAGACCATGGTGGGAAAAAAGTAATGGCACTAAGTTATATCCAAACAAACAAAATTCTGATAAATCAGTATTCTGTCCAACCTGGGTTTCACTTAATGCCAAAACAGCTGGCCTGTATTGCACAGTATGGGCGTACACAGAAAAGAAATTCTTTCTTAGCCCACGAACATTTGAATATACAACACAAAAATCACTTACCATTTTGAAAAACTAAACACAAAAGATTCAACTTTGACGAAACTAATTTCAGCCGTGCAGTATAGGCCCATATTAATTCCAATTATAAACAAACTGTCCTAGGTGTTATGCCCATAAAACAATTTGCAAACGGGAATTAATATAGACAAAAAACACGAAAGAAATATACATCAAATGCTGCTCACCATCCAATGCAAAACCTCTTGCGATAAGCCTCACAAGAGGCTTGCATTGCATAGAAAGCAACAGTTATGGGTGGCGCGGGCGGAGAGGATGGGTATTGTTGGATGCTGTGCTGCGAATGAGCGAGGTTTGGTGTATTTTTTCTTCTTTTTATTTTTCACTGGATTATTCTATTTTTTTTCTAGTTTTGGGTAACGGAAAGGGCTGAATTTAATTTCTCATTTTAATTTAATTGCACTATGTATTGTATGTGGTATATGAATTCGGTTTTGGTTTATTTGATTTGATTTGATTTGAACACCGAGAAAGAAAAAACAAGAGATTAAATGGTTTAAAGAGGAAACCAGTTTTAAGCACCTGGCGGCAAAAATGTATCACACAGTAACTTTAAGGAACGATTCTATCGGTTCGATAGTTAGTTGGTGACTGGGAAAAAAATATGTTTAAATGTTTGTTTTATTTTAACTAGTTATTAACAATTATTTTCAACTTTTATTGGTATAACATAATTTTAATTTGGTTTGGTATATATATTTATGTAGGAATTATCTGGCTGCGCACAATGGTGTAGCAGTAGCAGTAGCACGCAGCAATGTCAAAGTAAATGCCAAAAAAAGTCGCTCACAAAGCAGCATACACGAATACAATGTGTAGCACTGAACTCAAACAAAAAATCATGTCTGCCATTTTGGTTTGTTGTTGTTTTGCAGCGCAGCAGGTCGTGAAGTTCAAGTCGAGTCGACTTCTACTTCAGCGACTCTCTCTGCTGCATCTGCTACTTCACATTGTAGCCGTGCAATACGATTTACATACATTTTACTTTGACATTGCTGCGTGCTACTGCTACTGCTACACCATTGTGCGCAGCCAGTTTATCTGTTCTACTGATGAGTGCGACCAAATCATTTCCTGCCTGGCAATGCCATAATACTGGTATAATATCTGCAGGGATACCAACCAATTGATGATACGTCAAGTATAAAAGGTAGGCGCAAACGTGCACGGCTCTTTTTCTTTCAATACGACACCAACCGTTTTCAATAAAAGAGGAAGGCGAGAAAACCTCTAAAACACCCTGACACCAACACCATCATTTTTTATCACCATTGTGAATTCAAAACTGTATTTAAATTAATTAGAAAACAACTAAAACTACAAAATTGGGGGCTCAACCAATAGCGCCAAGCATTTAAACTCGAAACATCATTCTCAAGAAAGACAAAATTCTTTTGGAACATCAGCGTTAGACGTGAGTAAAAAATAACCCGGCATCAAAGGTATGCATTGTTGTCTAACCAATTAAAAAAAAGTGCTGTGTGTAGGTATCTCCTAACTGCTAAGAAAGAAGATATTGAATCGGAAATTTTTTTTAATTAATTTATTGTGATCATGGGTCGGAGGAATAAAAATAGCACGGCATGGAATAATAGGTCTATTGATATTGCTGATATGACAAATGAGTTAGAGGAGAGATCGAGAAAATTAGAAGACAGAGAAAAGCAGTTAGAAAAAAGGGAAAATAAATTGAGGCATGACGTTGAAATTTCTTTGTTGCAAGGTGAGGTGGAATACTTGAGATCGAGAGGTCGAGGTACAGCATCTTTTCAAGATGTTTCAAGTGCGTTGCAGGAGTTTAATGGTGACGATGAGTATGGTGTGCGAGGTTGGATAGAAGACATTGAGAGCGCTGCTACCCTTATGAATTGGAGTCCCTTAGAAAATTTTTTGTTCGTAAGGAGGTTGCTTTCGGGTTCTGCTAAGACGGCGGTCAGGTCTGAAATGGGGTTAAACACGTGGCAACAATTAAAGGAATATTTGATGGAGGAGTTTGGTGAAAATTTTTCCAGTGCTGTGGTTCATAGGAAGCTTTCGCAATGTAAGCAAAAGAAAGTAGAAACTGTCTTACAGTACTTTATAAAAATGAAGGAATTAGGAGCACGGTCGAAAATAGATGAAACTTCTGTGATCCAATGCGTCATTGACGGAATCAACGATTCTCAGGCTAATAAGGTTATGTGTTATGGCGCAAATGATTTTAAGGATTTTAAAAAGAAGCTTGAAATTTATAAAATATTTTCTGAAAGGAATAATGCGTCAAGTTCTAAGGTTACATTTTCTTTAAAAAGAATGAACAGTGGCACATACACCCCTCCAAATTTAAAGAGTTCAGGTCCTGTTTGTTTTAACTGTGGCGTTAGAGGTCATCGTGCAAATGAGTGCCACAAAAAGCCAAAATGCTTCAAATGCAGGGAATTTGGCCATAAGGCACCACAATGCACAAAAGCCCAAAGAGACGTAAGGATAGCAAATGTTTCACCGACATCAAAAGAAAATTTTCAGAAAGTGGTGCAATTTTTTAGTACTCAACACCTAGTTAAGGCACTCTTAGACACTGGTAGTGAGGTTACGTTATTAAACTGAGAGGTTTGTCCGAGAACGGTGTACAGACATTAGGAGGTTTCAGAACGACTCTTCTTTTAGATGGGAACTCTTTTGATGAGGTTGTTCATGTAATCTCCGATGCATTCCTTGCCATACCAATGGTTCTTGGTCAAAATATTTTCACAAATACGTAGCTGGTTATAACAAATGGTGACGTAAAAGTTAAAAAGTTGGACAGTTTTTTACAAAGCTTTGAAATTTTTTCGGAAGAGATGGAATTTCAGGTGGAAAACAAAAATTATTTAGATGAAGTTCAAATGATAGTTGAGAACTACAAGCCAGTAGAATCAAATGCAGATAAGTTTTTTATGAAGATTGTCTTAAAAACAGAGGACCCAATATTCCAAAAACCGCGGAGACTTTCACCTTTAGAGAAAAAAGTTGTCGAAGACCAGGTCGAGGATTGGCTTCAGAAAGGAATAATTCGTCCGAGTTCGTCTGAATTTGCTAGTCCTATAGTGCTGGTTAATAAAAAAGATGGTACCAAGCGTCTTTGCGTGGATTACAGGAAACTAAACAAGCAGGTTGTGTGAATTAATTACCCCCTTCCTCTCAAAGACCAGCTAGATAGACTGGATGAAGCACGTGTATTTTGTACACTTGACTTAGAAAATGGGTTTTTCCATGTTTATATCGAAGAAAAAAGTATAAAATTTACCTCATTCGTCACCACTGATGGTCAATTCGAGTTTCTTCGAATGCCGTTTGGGCTATCCATATCTCCAACAAATTTTCAAAAATACATTAAACCAATTTTTAGGCAGCTGTTAAAAGAGAAGATTATTTTGATTTACATGGATGATATTATAGTGCTAGCAAAAGATTTTACCGAAGCTTTGAAGAATTTAAAGATGGTTTTTGAATTGGCAGCTCAACATGGACTTCGATTCAAATGGAAAAAGTGTAATTTTCTATGCACAAAATTTGAATATTTGGGATACGAAATTACAAATGGTCGCATTAACACATCATTTTTAAAAATAAAAGCAGTGAAAGACTTCCCGGTTGTTGCTGGCAGCTTTTTGAAGGGAATGGGATTTGAATTTGGAAATAGGAAGGACAGAAAGCGGAACTAGAAATGACAGCCAGGAAGTGGAATTCGAAATGACAGGCAGGAAACGGAATGGGAGCTGCCGATATTCAAAAGAAATGGCTGTTGGAATATGGTTGGGTTAGGTAAGTAAGAATGGATATGGGAAGCAGGAACTCGTATACGGAGCTGAGGTAGGATGTGGAAGCGGAACCGGAAAGTGGAATTTTGAGGTAAGTAGGTAAGGTTAAGTAGGTAAGTGGGATGTCACAGAAAGGTAAAAAGAGGTAAGTAGGATGGAAGATGGGGTACCAAAATTTGAGAAACGAGGGGGATAGATAATAGGGGGGTAACTATGGTAAGAAGTGGGGGGGAATTGTCTGATCCTGGAGACATGGCACGCTAGCGAGGCTCGGCTCAGCTCGCCGGAATAGGGGGGGATCTTGTCCCAAGGACAGACGAAGGCCAACAACAAAAACATATATCGTGCCGTAAGGATAGAGGGGGAAAGGAAACCACCACCAAGGAAATAAAAATAAAAAAAAGCAATAGTAAAAAAAAAACACCACCACCAAGGGAATCAAAATAAGAAAAAGAAACCATAATAAAAAAAATAATACCACCACCAGAAATAAAACAAATAAGTAAATACTACCACCACCAATATAATTAAAACCTAAGGATTACCACCACCATTGACCTACCACACTTTGACCCTGCTGCTGTTGTCGCAGGGTTGCTGCACCCTCCCTTCCTGGAGTCCGTAAGCCGGGTTTTTCGGGCTCCCCCATCGAAAGCAAGGGAATCTACCCTCAGGTCATCTCTTTCCGGATTTACTTTGCCAGCCTCACCTTACCCCCTGAAAAGGTCTTCAAATCGCCATAATGGCTAATAAGTAGCTCACGAGAGAAAAACAGGTGATTGGCGCAATTTACAATTCATTGTTTATTTAATAAATTCAGATAAAAAAAAGACAAAAAAATGGAAATCGAAGAAAAAAAAATAAATAAAATAAAATTTAAAATAAATAATGAACTAGGAGATAAAACAATATATGGATTGAAAAGAACATAAAACTATTTCAATAAATATAAATTTGAAAAAAAAAACATAAAAGCAAAAATGAACAAAAAAAAACTTAAAATTTGACAAAGAAAAAAAAATGGAGAACTCTCTAAATTTGAACCATATATTAAACTAAAACTAGAAATAAATATTGAGTGAAAAATAGTAAAAAGGACAAAAAAAAAGTAAAACTATTCAATATAAATAACAAAAATAAATTACCATAAGGAAAATCAGGATACTGGCATTAACGAAATTTAATTGAATAAAATAAAACGATATAAGGAACCAGATATGCAGGACTTATCATAAAAAAACTTGAACTTAATCTAAACTAAAAATATACTATTCTATTTTCTCTTAAATTAAACCTTTTTTTTTTCTTTATAAAGGATACTGCAAAAGAGCAAAAGAGGACCAAAAACAAATAAAAGATCGACAATAAAAAAATAAATATTTAAACTATAGCGCCCCAAATACGGCCTCCGGGTAAACCAATCCGCCCCTGTATCTTAACCCTTTCTACAATTTAGCACCTTTTTGTGCTGGTATTAAAATAAAAAAAAACGCGTCTGACAACGACCCTACCTAAAAGGAGCTCACTTTAGGTGTATGTTGACGATTGTCACTTTCGTGTTGGTAACCTTTGATTTGGATACTGGGGTTTTGTAGTAGTACCACCAGGCGGGCAACCTTCCAATTTTATGTCGCCTTTCACTTTTTTTTTCCTCCTTTACTATTTTGTAGTTTTTGGTTTGTTTTTATAAATATACCTAAATCTACAATTATTTAAAATTTACAAAAAAAAAAAACAAATATTACGCCAAAACAATTACTAACACTAACAAAATAATTTTAAAATATATTTTTCTTTAGGCTGCTGCTATCCGGTTCTGGTAGGTATCATCAAAAAATTACCAAATATGGCCACCCCTTTGGTTAAATACGTGCCCTTGATAATGTCGTCAAGGGCATTGATGTGATGTTCTTTATATATGTGTATACTCTGGTCGTAGGGGTTTTTTCTTTGAAAAAAAAAAGAAATCCGCCTTCTTTGGCGAAATTTTTGCCGCTCAACGAAAAAGGTCGGCGGCCACTTCTTGTATTTCGTTTGTGACCGCCAAATTCAAAATCGGACTTAGACCCCCTCTATGCTTCCACTTAACTTTTTTATTGGATTCGATGAGGTCACTCGTTACATTTAATAATTACGCTTACTTGCCAAAAGATAAAATACGCGCACTGCCTAGTAAAATTTTAGGACTTTTGTTTGAATTTTAAAAAAAATACAACGACTCTAATTTGGCCACTTTGTGTCCAACCAAACACTTACGCTGTTACAACCTTTTTTGGTCGTCGCTTTTGCCTATCAAATTTCTCCAGCCTTCCAATCCTCAGCCTCTACCAACACATTTACCACCCTACGGGTCTTTTAAATATTCCGAGCCGTAACTGTCAGCAACGAATCTATCTCTTCAAGCCTATCTCGCTCTACCCAGAACACCCCCTCAGTTAGTACTGTCTTCGCGGAAACACCTAGGGGTAGGCTCCTATTATGAGGCTTCGATCGCTTTATAGCAAATACACAAACCCGCATCCGGATATCCCTTTTCAGATATTTGCTCTTTCCCGTTTCGAATTTAAATTCTCCTTCCTTCGTCTCCTCATCCCTCTTGCTCTCCTTTGGAATCTTCTATAATTCCTCTTATTGTCACTGCGCTGAATGGGAAATTTAAACAAAAAATCCTTCCCAACCTCAGCATCATCCCTGACTACTTTCTGCCATACCATTCCGATTTGACAGCGCTTGTGTCAAAATGACAATACCAAACACATTTTACATTTCAATCGCAGCAACAATCATTAAAATTCTTTTGCTTTTCTATAAATATATTTTAAACCATCGCATAATACATAAATAACAGACACTATTTGACAAACAATTTAACTCTTACTTTCTGTTCAGTGCCATTCTTCAAATCCATTCTTCAACTCCCGGACCAATTCAGTTACCCAAACCACAACATCCGCGCCAAAACATATTCAACAATCCTCGTAAGTATTCTTTTAACTACATTTTCACACATTAAATAACACCCATTTCATACATATATATATTCCTAATCATACTCTCTTACAGGACACAAACATTTTCATCAATTTCTCAACTCCAGAACCAAATCATCATCAAAACAATCATACACAAGGAGCAGCAAGGCATTCATCGCAGCAACATCACCATGCATGCACAAAATTAGAACCCATCGCAACACGAAACGCTCCGGCCAAGCTCATACACATCATTCGCAAGTACAAAATCTTCATAAAAATTCTCATATTACATTCATTCTAAATTTCAGATTCCTTAACGCATCAGACACATCATTAACATTCACATTGTACAAAAAACATACATACCATACCCCACACTCAACCACAACACTCTTTCATATCCCATACATTATCACCATCAATATTAATCATTATTTTCTTTCAGCTCACCATAAATCGCATCAGTTCCTCATTCCCAGTACCAATCACTTCAAACAACAACATTAAGCCAAGCAAAAAAAACATCAGCAACACATTGGAGCAATCGAAAGGAATTCAGTTACGTCTCCTACTGTTTGCCTGTCGGAATACCATGGTGTAGCCGACGCGGTGAAACGAATCTGTTTCCCACAGGAAATGGTGATGGTGAATGTTGCACCGGCCATCGCCTCGGCTACACCACCACCTTCCGGCAGTCCATTATCTATTCAAACCTAACGCCTTTTTTTTCGACAGGGATCCGCAACAAAGCACCTGATCTGGAGCGTGCCTGCCGAACCAGAAACGATGAGAGGATACCATCGCTAGGACTACCGTGGGGAAGACCACCCACAACAACAAGCCGGGCATAAAACATGGGTCAGTTTACTCTTTCCTGCCTGTCGTAAGTTAATGTATTTACTGTCCTTTACAATTCCTGACCTGTAATTTTGTTTCTTTACAGCCGTCTCCCGAGAATCTACTCTGACTAGGATCGGCTACCTACCTCATCAACATTGGGTCACCCATTATCTACGTCGTGGCGATTTTATAATGGTATGTTTCTAACACCCTTACCTGCTCCTAATGATGAGTAAGTTCTACCCTATATTATTTAAAACACTATGCATGATTTAATTTATACGTAGTTTTAAGGTTTTTTTCTATATATATAATCTATATATGCGCTACTATGTATCGGGTCTTGAGAAAAAAAACATTTAAACAAAGTTAATACGCAAGCGGAATTAGTTCTTTGCTTTTGGGTTCTTTTTGTTCCTCCTCCTTTGTTTTTGGTTTTCAACCCCTTAAGTTTGTCGAGCAGGTTGTTGCATCGGAGACAACTTTTTGCGGTTCTGTTTTTTAATTTCCCTGTTGCTCTATCTTTATACCGCTTCCCTTATTGTTTCATGTAGGATGATATAGATATGCAATGCCAATACCACATCAAACGAAAAAAAACTTTTCCAACGCAAACATAGTAAGGTACCTTACTCCTCTGCGAAGTAAGCATAGGTGTGTTGTTAAACAATTTGAATGGCAGGTAGTCCATTACTACCTTTCTTCTCGTGTACGTCACCACTTTTTGTTTGTTTAGTGTATCGGTCTTATATTGCCATTTGTACGTACATAATTTTTTTCAATCTGAGAAGGTTATGTACCTATGAAAGAGGTATGAGATTTGCAATTTTTGTTTGTTTTATTATTTTTTTTTTTTTTTGACTATATATTGCGGTCGGACATGGGATGAAACGATTCTTTAGAGACAGAAAAAATAAGTGACGTAGGAGGTCTCGCTAATCTTATGTTTGTCCATCTACACATTGGTGTAGGTCAGGTCTGAGATGACTACAAATAAGTTACTCGACGAGAACGAAAGCACGAACTACACAATTGCCAACAAATACATATTCAGGTACCCTATGTATGTACGGCGCGTGTTTGTTAAATAATCTTGGAATAGAAGTGTTGTTTGTAAATTTTGGACATTTTCACAATTATAGCACACACATATCGTTTTGTGAGTCTACCTACTCGTATTGCACTATTACTATTACTAATATTGCACTACGGTGTTGGTTGCCCATTTGATGGGATCACAGATTGTATATGAATTGCGTTATGAGAGTAGAACATTGTTTAAAATAGGGATGAGGGTGAAATTGTGTTTTTGAAGGGTGTGTTGATATAATTTAGAAGAAAGTTGCTCTATTTTGGTTTTAGGAGGTGGTTTTGGATTTTTGTTTATTCTTCCGTGAAAGGAGTATTGCACATAAAGGATATAGGTTGCTGAATGCAACAGGTGTTGTTTCATTGTTTACTTTGGCAAAAGCAGGTACTACTTTTCATGTTTCGAGATGGT
The DNA here is from genome assembly GCA_916050605.2 of Platycheirus albimanus. Classification (NCBI taxonomy): domain Eukaryota; kingdom Metazoa; phylum Arthropoda; class Insecta; order Diptera; family Syrphidae; genus Platycheirus; species Platycheirus albimanus. Next base: position 329,856,313 of record OU696696.1, on the reverse strand, counting down.
TCGCAGGTACTCGTAGTGTTATCAGAGATTTCATTGTTTTAGGTCTTTTGCATGGAAAACTCCAATTTTCTTCCCACTTAAGATTTCTAATTCATACGTGTTCTTGCCTATCGGCCTAACAATTCGACACTTAATAAACTTTGGACATAGTTTCGATGCAAGGTATTTGGACGAGTCGCTCAAGACGAAATTTCGTCGAAATACTTCTTGTCCCGGGACATAACGAACCGAGCGGCTACGCACATTGTAGGTCTTTGCGCTTTTTTCATTGGACTTTAGTATAGTTTCTTTGATTTTCTCTCTAATGCACTGCAGTCGGCTCTGCCTAGGAATGGTAAGTAGTTCACCATCCTCAATACTGTTCAACTTTTGAGCTAGTTCATAGCTCTTGCCGTGTGTCATCATATTCATACCAAAGAGTGCAAAGTATGGAGCGACACCCGTTGACGCGTGTACGGAACTCCTCAACGCACAGGCTATATCACTAAGGTGAACATCCCATTCGCGTTGATCGTCCTTCAGGTACGAACGGATCGCCGATAACAGTGTTTTATTTACCCTCTCAGAGGCGTTCGACTGAGGCGAATAAAATGCGGTTTTAAAGTGGCGAATGCCATATCTCTCCAGCAGATTCTGGAAATCTTTTTCCAGAAACTGCTTTCCATTGTCCGAATGGATTACCTGAGGTACTCCAAACGCATTAAAAATCTCGTTTATCAAAAATTTAGTTACGCTACTAGTGTTTGCCGAAGGTAAAGGCTTTAGGAATATGTATTTTTAAAAATGATCGAGTACCACAAAAACAAAGGAATTTCCGGTTTTAGACCTCAGATATGGTCCCAAAAAATCAATATATAGTTTTTGAAATGGACGATCAGTACTATAACTGGTACATATGGGGGGTCTTAGAATTCGGTTCGAAGACTTACAATGTTTACAAATGTCACATTGGGCAATGTACTGACGAATTTGAACCGTCATGTTCGGCCAGTAAAAGTATTGCCTTATGCGATGCAGTGTCTTCGCGATTCCACCATGAGCAGCTTGCGGAGGTTCATGAGTGTTTTTAATAATGTCCTCAGTCAGAGTCGAAGGAATCCAGAGACGCCAAGTATGATCTATGAGGGACTCATCGCCACCTACAGGAAGTGCTCGTTTATACACAAAGCCCTCATCGATCTTCAGATCTGGAAGTTCCTCGGGATGATCTTGAATCGTAGTTATCAGGTCTTGGTATTCCTCTGATTGAAATTGTTCTGACTCCAGGTCTACTAATGGGACTACTGTTGTCATCTCCAGGCTATCCAAATGTGCCCGAGAAAGAGTATCTGGCACGACATTTAGGGTACCCTTTCGATGCTCTATGTCGAAGGCGAAGGCGAAGGCATGGAGGTCAAGACTCCATCTTGCCAACCTACCGTTCAGGTCTTTCATTCCCATTAACCACTTGAGACTGGAGTGGTCGGTGATGATCGTGAAGTCCATACCCTCGACATAGGGCCTGACCTTTTTTACTGCCATGACCGCTGCCATACACTCCTTCTCGGTCACACTGTAGTTTCTTTGGCAAGAGTTAAGCTTTTGGGAAAAATATGAAATCGGGAACTCTTCGTTTTCATCGTTCTTTTGGAAGAGCACCGCCCCAATTCCAGATTCGGAAGCATCACACTGGATGTTAAATTTCCTCTTGAAGTCAGGATGCGTGAGTACAGGAGCTGTTGTCAGCGCAATTTTCAGTTTATCAAACGCTTCTAACGCCTCTTCCGTCATTTGAAATTTTGCATTTTTCTTTTTCAGAGTGTCCGTCAGGGGAGCAGTCAAGGTGGAGAAATCTTTAATAAATCGCCTATACCACCCTGCTAGACCAAGTAGTCGTCGCACTTGCCTTGGATTTTTCGGGGTTGGGAAATCCACCACTGCTTCGACCTTTGAAGGATCGGCCTTCATTTTCCCACCACCAACGATGAAACCCAAATATCTAAGCTCTTTGAAGCAGAATTTGGATTTCTTGACGTTGATGGTGAGATTGGCTTTTCTTAAACATTCGGCTACTTCCTCCAACAGGGCAATATGGGTCTCGAAGTCCGGTGCAATTATCAGCAAATCATCTAAATACACGAAAACGCGATCCCGTAATCGTGCAGGAATAACCTTGTCCATTAGACGACATAACCTCTGTGCTGCATTACACAGCCCAAAAGGCATGACCGTAAACTGGTACAAGGGTCTTCCCGGTACCGCAAACGCAGTCTTTTCTCTGCTCTCTTTCTCCAACGGTATCTGCCAAAATGCTTCCTTTAGGTCTACACTACTTATAAAGTAGGTATCCGGCAGACGACTGAGGAGCCCGTCGATATGAGGAAGGGGATTGGCGTCCTTCTTGCTAACTGCATTTACCTTACGGGAATCCAGCCAAAAACGATATTTTATGGTACCGTTTTCTCCTGGCTTCTTTATAAGAACGACTGGAGAGCACCAAGGACTCTCACTTTCCTCGATAACGCCGAGCTCGAGCATTCGATCTAGCTCTTGGTACAGGATGGCCTGCACCGCTGGAGAAACGGGATAGTGACGCTGCTTAACTGGGATTGCGTCTCCCGTATCGATGACATGCTCCATAATTGACGTTTTTCCGAGTCCATGACGATCGAAATCAAGAAACTTCATCTTGACTGCTTCCAATTTGGACATCTGATCAGGTGACAGCTGGTGAGCGTTTAATCGGTCTCCGGTCTCCTCTGGAATTGAGACGGAGCTTACTATGTTTGGTGCTATTTCGAAGGCCTTCCAAAAGTCGACTCCGAGATAGAGTTCCTGATCCAAATTAGGAACCAAATACAGGATTATCTCTCGTGTTCGATTATTGTAGTGGATTGGAACTTGAATCTTTTCAATAATCGCCTGGTTTTTCCCGTCCGCTGTTTTCACTTTCGAGTTGTAAGCTTTTATTGAAATATTCATTTCTTTAAGTAAAGCTTCACAATTTTTCCCCAATATGCTAACACTAGCCCCACTATCTAACAATCCAAACATTTCTTTTCCTCTTATGGATATTTTGGCGTATGGTCTAGGGTCAGCGTTGGAACCAATTACCGTAGCTAAAATATTTTTCCTAGCTTGCTTTCTTTGGTTGAACCTATCGCGTGTTTTTAAAATTTTCTTTGAGGTGCTAATCTTACTACTAAATATCCTATCTCTAGCTTCGTTATATTCCCTCCATCTTACATGCAGAGGTTTTCTAATTACTATATTTCTACTAACTACGACATCTTCTTTTTCTTTATTTTCTTTCTTTCTACTTAATATTTTTAAAATTTTCTTTTCTTTTTCCATATTATCAACTACTCCTGCTGATTCTGAGGGGTCTGCGTCGAACGTGACTCCCCCACTGATGTCGCGTTCCGCTGACGGTTTTCCGGGTGACAATTCCGGCATTGGGGATAAATCACCCCATCTTGGCCGCATCGGTAGCAAAACAAACCTTTGGGTGGCAGAGGACAATCCTTGAAGGAATGTCCTTGAACCCGACAATTAAAACATATAAGTGGCCTGGACTCGCCTACCTTACGTGCATTCATCGGCCGTGCATTTGGATGTTGGTATGCCGCTAGGTGAACTTCCTGGAGCTCCGGCTCATCGCCTACCAACTCTATCTCATTGGCCATGTATCTGCCTGGTGGCCCCTGAGGTCTTGGTACCTCGCGATCCTGCCCGGAGAACATCGCCTCGGCATCTTTGCAAGCCACCCGCAGATGGTCCAAAGAGGAAATCGACTGAGGATACACCAGCCTGCCTATCCGCTCATTAAGATTTTTCTTCAGGATGCGCACTAGCTCCACTTCCGGTATCTGCATCCTGAGTTGAGATTTCAGCTTTCCTATGGAGGCAAAATACTCATCGCTGGACTCCCAAGGGCCTTGCCGTCGATCCATTATATCCCTCATAAGTTCGAAATCGGACTTCGAATTCCGAAACTGGCGCATTAATGCGTCCCGAAGCATTGGCCAATCGGGAGTATAATTGGACCGCTGGAATTGCCAATACCACTCGCTGGCAACCCCTGAGAGAAGCAGATGAAAGTCTCTCAAAATCTCCACCCAGGTGCAGTTATATTGGAAAGGTAGTGTCTCCAGACGGAAGATGAAATCCTCCACGGTGAGTGTACCCGGCATCCCATCGAATTTCAATCCCCATTTGTCAATCTTTATAGGACCTCTGGTACTCATTTGGTGATGCTGAGCTGACGGAGGGTAGCCCCCACCGCGAGGATCCCACGCATTCCTGAAGTCATCTTGAGCATAGTTCAACCTGGGCACCCCGGTCGACCCCTCGTAGTCCTGGCTCGTATGTCGGTTTAAATGTCCGTCCGGATTTTCGAACTGACCACGCTGACCATGAGGATTATCCCGCTGCGGTTGGCTTTATAAGTTAGTTTTGTTACCCGAACTGGTCCCTGCTTGGCTTTTGTCGATCTTTGGTTTTGGCCGTCTCGCTTCCAGAGTTGGCTCGGGACGAGTCGTGCGGTTTATGTCTCCCAGGAACTCCAGAAAGTTTCTTCGTACTTCCTCCCTGAGAGATTCGGTTATTTCTCCCAACATGGTGCTGTTATACCAATCGTACGCCTCGACGACCGCAAGGTTGATAACGGTCCTCAGCTCATTTGAGATACCTGGATTTATCTTTTTCGGGGCCTCGGTTTGGCCATGAGCGGAACTTGTCGCCGATGCTGCTTCATCCTTCTTGGCCGCTGCTGTCTTGACGCTTCCCTTTGGCACAGCTCCGGTGGACTGAGCTGTATCTTCAACAGTATTACCCTCAAGTCCTTCTCTTTGAAGTCGCTGCCTCCGGTATTGTTTGTATTGCTCCCATTCATCGGCCGTTGGTCCCCATCTGGTGTTTTGGGGATCACCTTGTTGAGATGGCTCGAACCTCGGATTCAAATCGCGCTCTTTTTGAGCTGGAACCGCGACTCCACCGAAGTCCACCATCCCTACCGATGCGGCCCTCTTGTCTCTGAGGTGTTCCTGGTACTCATCTGCCCAGGTGTACGTATTCCTATAGGGATTCTGACCTGCTGGGTTGACCTCTACTTCGATTCCCCCGAAAAGATCTAACCTACTCCTCCTATTTTCCAGGTTTGCTGTAGAAGGTGCTGGAAATTCACCTCCAACTTGCTCTAATTGGAACCCTAATACATTCGAGCCTGATATTTGCCCACTGACGCCACATACATCTAGGACAGTGTTTTCCAGATTATCTGGCCCACCCCCATTTGTCCCATCTACACTTTCTACATCGCTAGCAGTACTAAAAGAATGTGCTCCGATAGAGTCGTTGCTGGCGGGTGGAAAAGGCATCGCAGGCGATTGGCATGGAAGCTGGTGCTGGTTGCCAGACACTTCTGCCGACGAGGGTTGCGCTTTAGTAACTGGAGTGCGCCTCATGGGTACCATTTCAACCAACTTCAGGCTAAGTTTTCTAGAAAAGGAGCGAGTGATATTTCTATTGCCTAATTTCAGTAATTTATTAATATTTGTTTCTTTTTGTTTTCCAGGTCTCATGCCCAGTTGGATATGTTTCTCTTAGAGAACACCACAATTATCAGACAATCGAAACTTAAGGACAAAAAAAAGCAATCAAGAACAAAATTGGCCTGCAATAACGACAGAAATTATTTTAAAAAAACTAGGTATGCTATTATCGAAACAGAAGAGGAACTAACACTTAATTTAACAATATTTAACTATAATAATTCTTTCTAAATGTAACTAATAAGTAAATTCACTTAAACAAACAGAAATGAGATACATAAAATTATTTTAATTTATAAACTTAGATATTATTTAGATATTAACCTTATTGCTAACTTATTCCTATCTTAAGTATCTTAATATATAAATCTCGAGAACGAGTAAGGAAATAAAAACTAACTATTCTAATGCTTAATATAACTGTAACTACTAACTTATTCTTATCTAAGGAATCGTGCTGTATAAGACTAACAAAACTAGAACCTATTTGACAAAAAAAAACGATTAAATACTCTACTTAAAAACAACGTATAGCTTACTTCTTATAACTTATCTCTTACTAATATTACTACTTATCTTTTATACCTACACTAAAGCTTTATAATACACTAATAAAAATAAAGTAAATGGTCTTTAAAATAACTTAAAGTTGATAGATTTCTTTTATTTATCTAATAGAATTGTTGATATATTTCTGATTATTTTTTTATTTAAAATTTTTTTTCATTTAAGTCGGGGGCGTTTTGAGGCGGTTACTTCCGGTGGTTTATTTGTTTTTCGAGTGAGTTTGGCTGAATTCAATTCCCATGTTTCGTTTAACTGCTCTGTTCATTCAAAGTGTGGTAGATTTAAACATTTAAAATCACGACATAAAAACATTACGAATCCACATCTGCTGTTGTCGCCGGAGCCGGTCGACAGCGTCGCGTTTGATCAGGCATTATAAAAACCATCCTGGTCAAGACTTACGCTTCGATTTAGCTCCGCCGACAAGACCAAATGTGGGGCTAGAGAGACGTTACTTGCGTTGCGTAATGCGAAGTTTCCGTCGCGATTCTATTGGTACGTGTGACCTTCCAAATGAAGACTTACGAAACCTTCGCATCGCGCAACAGCAGTAATAATACAAAGTTTTTTTTTTTTTTTTTTTTTAATTTGTTTGCCCTCGATGACGACGTCCAAACTCTGCGTCGCGAGTAATCAGGCTTTCTCAGGAGCAATCCTGGTTACGACTTACGCTTCGCCTGATGAAGTCATCGGGGACAACCAAAACCTAATACAATACAGAACACACACGTCAGTTTGGCCTGTTCTCGATGGCATCATCAAACATTTCGTCGCAAATGCTCAAGCATTCTCGGAGCAATCCTGAACATGACGTATGAATGCTTGATTATGACATCGGGAACAGGTTTACTGACCTAATTAAGGACAATAGACTAGGACTAATACGTTGGGCGCCATTTTGTTGCTGGCAGCTTTTTGAAGGGAATGGGATTTGAATTTGGAAATAGGAAGGACAGAAAGCGGAACTAGAAATGACAGGCAGGAAGTGGAATTCGAAATGACAGGCAGGAAACGGAATGGGAGCTGCCGATATTCAAAAGAAATGGCAGTTGGAATATGGTTGGGTTAGGTAAGTAAGAATGGATATGGGAAGCAGGAACTCGTATACGGAGCTGAGGTAGGATGTGGAAGCGGAACCGGAAAGTGGAATTTTGAGGTAAGTAGGTAAGGTTAAGTAGGTAAGTGGGATGTCACAGAAAGGTAAAAAGAGGTAAGTAGGATGGAAGATGGGGTACCAAAATTTGAGAAACGAGGGGGATAGATAATAGGGGGGTAACTATGGTAAGAAGTGGGGGGGAATTGTCTGATCCTGGAGACATGGCACGCTAGCGAGGCTCGGCTCAGCTCGCCGGAATAGGGGGGGATCTTGTCCCAAGGACAGACGAAGGCCAACAACAAAAACATATATCGTGCCGTAAGGATAGAGGGGGAAAGGAAACCACCACCAAGGAAATAAAAATAAAAAAAAGCAATAATAAAAAAAAAACACCACCACCAAGGGAATCGAAATAAGAAAAAGAAACCATAATAAAAAAAATAATACCACCACCAAGAAATAAAACAAATAAGTAAATACTACCACCACCAATATAATTAAAACCTAAGGATTACCACCACCATTGACCTACCACACTTTGACCCTGCTGGTGTTGTCGCAGGGTTGCTGCACCCTCCCTTCCTGGAGTCCGTAAGCCGGGTTTTTCGGGCTCCCCCATCGACAGCAAGGGAATCTACCCTCAGGTCATCTCTTTCCGGATTTACTTTGCCAGCCTCACCTTACCCCCTGAAAAGGTCTCCAAATCGCCATAATGGCTAATAAGTAGCTCACGAGAGAAAAACAGGTGATTGGCGCAATTTACAATTCATTGTTTATTTAATAAATTCAGATAAAAAAATGACAAAAAAAATGGAAATCGAAGAAAAAAAAATAAATAAAATAAAATTTAAAATAAATAATGAACTAGGAGATAAAACAATATATGGATTGAAAAGAACATAAAACTATTTCAATAAATATAAATTTGAAAAAAAAACATAAAAGCAAAAATGAACAAAAAAAAACTTAAAATTTGACAAAGAAAAAAAAATGGAGAACTCTCTAAATTTGAACCATATATTAAACTAAAACTAGAAATAAATATTGAGTGAAAAATAGTAAAAAGGACAAAAAAAAAGTAAAACTATTCAATATAAATAACAAAAATAAATTACCATAAGGAAAATCAGGATACTGGCATTAACGAAATTTAATTGAATAAAATAAAACGATATAAGGAACCAGATATGCAGGACTTATCATAAAAAAACTTGAACTTAATCTAAACTAAAAATATACTATTCTATTTTCTCTTAAATTAAACCTTTTTTTTTGTATTTTTTTTTCTTTATAAAGGATACTGCAAAAGAGCAAAAGAGGACCAAAAACAAATAAAAGATCGACAATAAAAAAATAAATATTTAAACTATAGCGCCCCAAATACGGCCTCCGGGTAAACCAATCCGCCCCTGTATCTTAATCCTTTCTACAATTTAGCACCTTTTTGTGCTGGTATTAAAATAAAAAAAAACGCGTCTGACAACGACCCTACCTAAAAGGAGCTCACTTTAGGTGTATGTATGTATACGATTGTCACTTTCGTGTTGGTAACCTTTGATTTGGATACCGGGGTTTTGTAGTAGTACCACCAGGCGGGCAACCTTCCAATTTTATGTCGCCTTTCACTTTTTTTTTCCTCCTTTACTATTTTGTAGTTTTTGGTTTGTTTTTATAAATATACCTAAATCTACAATTATTTAAAATTTACAAAAAAAAAACAAATATTACGCCAAAAAAATTACTAACACTAACAAAATAATTTTAAAATATATTTTTCTTTAGGCTGCTGCTATCCGGTTCTGGTAGGTATCATCAAAAAATTACCAAATATGGCCACCCCTTTGGTTAAATACGTGCCCTTGATAATGTCGTCAAGGGCATTGATGTGATGTTCTTTATATATGTGTATACTCTGGTCGTAGGGGTTTTTTCTTTGAAAAAAAAAAGAAATCCGCCTTCTTTGGCGAAATTTTTGCCGCTCAACGAAAAAGGTCGGCGGCCACTTCTTGTATTTCGTTTGTGACCGCCAAATTCAAAATCGGACTTAGACCCCCTTTATGCTTCCACTTAACTTTTTTATTGGATTCGATGAGATCACTCGTTACATTTAATAATTACGCTTACTTGCCAAAAGATAAAATACGCGCACTGCCTAGTAAAATTTTAGGACTTTTGTTTGAATTTAAAAAAAAACACAACGACTCTAATTTGGCCACTTTGTGTCCAACCAAACACTTACGCTGTTACAACCTTTTTTGGTCGTCGCTTTTGCCTATCAAATTTCTCCAGCCTTCCAATCCTCAGCCTCTACCAACACATTTACCACCCTACGGGTCTTTTAAATATTCCGAGCCGTAACTGTCAGCAACGAATCTATCTCTTCAAGCCTATCTCGCTCTACCCAGAACACTCCCTCAGTTAGTACTGTCTTCGCGGAAACACCTAGGGGTAGGCTCCTATTATGAGGCTTCGATCGCTTTATAGCAAATACACAAACCGCCTTCCGGATATCCCTTTTCAGATATTTGCTCTTTCCCGTTTCGAATTTAAATTCTCCTTCCTTCGTCTCCTCATCCCTCTTGCTCTCCTTTGGAATCTTCTATAATTCCTCTTATTGTCACTGCGCTGAATGGGAAATTTAAACAAAAAATCGTTCCCAACCTCAGCATCATCCCTGACTACTTTCTGCCATACCATTCCGATTTGACAGCGCTTGTGTCAAAATGACAATACCAAACACATTTTACATTTCAATCGCAGCAACAATCATTAAAATTCTTTTGCTTTTCTATAAATATATTTTAAACCATCGCATAATACATAAATAACAGACACTATTTGACAAACAATTTAACTCTTACTTTCTGTTCAGTGCCATTCTTCAAATCCATTCTTCAACTCCCGGACCAATTCAGTTACCCAAACCACAACATCCGCGCCAAAACATATTCAACAATCCTCGTAAGTATTCTTTTAACTACATTTTCACACATTAAATAACACCCATTTCATACATATATATATTCCTAATCATACTCTCTTACAGGACACAAACATTTTCATCAATTTCTCAACTCCAGAACCAAATCATCATCAAAACAACCATACACAAGGAGCAGCAAGGCATTCATCGCAGCAACATCACCATGCATGCACAAAATTAGAACCCATCGCAACACGAAACGCTCCGGCCAAGCTCATCCACATCATTCGCAAGTACAAAATCTTCATAAAAATTCTCATATTACATTCATTCTAAATTTCAGATTCCTTAACGCATCAGACACATCATTAACATTCACATTGTACAAAAAACATACATACCATACCCCACACTCAACCACAACACTCTTTCATATCCCATACATTATCACCATCAATATTAATCATTATTTTCTTTCAGCTCACCATAAATCGCATCAGTTCCTCATTCCCAGTACCAATCACTTCAAACAACAACATTAAGCCAAGCAAAAAAAAAACATCAGCAACACATTGGAGCAATCGAAAGGAATTCAGTTACGTCTCCTACTGTTTGCCTGTCGGAATACCATGGTGTAGCCGACGCGGTGAAACGAATCTGTTTCCCACAGGAAATGGTGATGGTGAATGTTGCACCGGCCATCGCCTCGGCTTAACCACCGCCTTCCGGCAGTCCATTCCCTATTCAAACCTAACGCCTTTTTTTCGACAGGGATCCGCAACACGGTTCCTAAAACCGTGAGGCATGTGCAGAGTTTTCTCGGTTTATCTGGATATTTCAGGAAATTTGTCCCGAATTATGGGGTGACAGCAAAGCCTCTTAGTGACCTTCTTAGGTCAAACTCGAAGTTTGTATTTGGCGATGTGCAGAGAGAAGCTTTCGACAACATTAAAAAATCACTCACACAAAAACCTACATTAATGATCTACAATCCAAACGCCGAGACCGAGTTGCATACAGATGCATCAAAAGTAGGATTCGGTGCAATTTTGATGCAAAAATCTTGTGATGACAATTCTTTTCATCCAGTTTATTTCTACAGCAGGAAAATTTCACCTACACAGGAAAGATACTGCAGTTACGAGTTGGAGGTCCTGGCCATTATTTCAGCTTTAAAAAAGCTGAGGATATACCTTCTGGGACTCAGATTTAAAATAATAACGGATTGCGCTGCGTTCAAGATGACAATGGAAAAGAAAGACTTAGCACCTAGAATAGCCGGATGGGCTCTGTTACTCCAAGATTATGACTATGTCTTGGAACACCGACCTGGAATTAAAATGAAACATGTCGACGCCCTTAGCCGATATCCTGTTTCAATGGGGGTACAAAACGAGTTTCTTAATAAAATACGAGCAGCACAGATGAACGACGAGAGAATCAGAGTTATATTGAAAGTACTAGAAGTTGAACCTTATAAAAATTTCTTTTCAGAAAACGGAATTCTCTACGAAATGACTGACCAGGGTAACAAGCAGTTGTGTGTTCCAAAACAAATGACGAGACAAATCATAAAAGATGACGTGCACGACCAAGGACATTTTGGCCTCAGGAAAATGGAGGATATTGTTACATGAATAGTGTTTGTCTCAACTACAGTTTTATGAATGGTTTTTGTTTCTACTACAGAAATATTACTATATGGTTTTTGTCTCTACTACAGTAAAATGCTGAATAATTCTGCTGAATGATTCTGCTGAAATAACAATGGGGAATTTGAAAGCTCTGAAAGCTTTCAAAGCATCTAGACAGTTCCGAATGGTTCGAGACTTGGACTGTTCGGGAAACTTTGATCCCAAGTATAAATAGGACATTTTATTCGGAAATGGACACAGTTTCATTTTAACCGTGGTAGCGAATAAATGGTGAATAATTAGTGGTGCTAAGATAAAAAAAATAAATAAAGAGTTTGAACTTAGATAAAAGTGAGTTTTATTTGTAGAGATAGTAGTGATAATTTAAAAGTACAAGAAAATAAGTTTTATTTTCGAACCCAAGGCTAAAACATTACAGTGGTGTCAGAAGTGCAATAAAACTTAAGTGCATAATTCATTTGGACATATAAAATTGAAAAGTAATAAATTGATTATGGGTTAACTTGTAAATGCCCTTTACTTGATTGAACTTAGAGCAGTGCTAAAGAATCGGGTCTTCCTACTGCTGGAACCAAAAATGACCTCATTATTAGACTGCAGGAAAATATGACTCAGCAAAATGAAAATCCAGACACATTTATTCTAGATGTTGAAATACAAGACGAACAAGAGCAAGTAAGTACAAGCTCCGACATGTCTAATATGATGGCTTTCCGTCTCGAACGTTTTCAAGAACAGAAGAATCTTCTAGAAGAGCAAAGAAATGAGCTCCAAGACCATTTTGAAAACCAAGAGAAGAATCTGGAAGGCCAGAAAACCCTATTGGAAGGTAAGTTCTCTGAATTTGAAAGCAAGTTCGTTGCTGCTGAAGAGCGCCTAGACAGCATCGAACAACAAATTTCAACTGTAGATGCAAAGTTCCAATACAAATTCGACAATATGGAGAAGGAATTGGACAATGTAAGAAAAATCAAAATCAGAGAAAGTTCTGGGGACTGCATGCGAAAGAAGGAAATGCATCCGCCAACCTTCGATGGACAAACTTCTTGGTCGATCTACAAGAGACAATTTGAAGCAGCTTCGACAACAAATGGCTGGGACAACGAAGAAAAGTTTGTTGCACTCACACTTGCTCTCAGAGGACCTGCTGCAGAACTATTGCAAACAATACCAGCAGAGTTACATGGCAACTTCAAAGCTCTGACTCAGGCGATTGAAAAACGCTTTGGAGATGGCCATATGCAAGAAGTTTTCCGGGTACAACTTAACACCAGGGTTCAGAAAAGTGGTGAGACTCTTTAACAGCTCCAAGCAGACATCGAACGCCTCGCTCATCTGGCATATCCAACGGCGGGTGAGGAAATTTCTAACCAACTTGCTGCTGAAGCATTTGTCCGTGGCTTAGCTGATATCAACCTACAGCGAGCAGTACGAACAGCCGGAAAACGGACGGTTCCTGAAGCATTAGCGTTCGCCCTCACCATGGAAGCAGCAGAACAGGCTTCTCAGAGCATTCATCGGGTAAGAGAAGTAACTGTAGAGGAGTGCAATTGCCAGAGAACGACATTCCAGAGCAACCACCGTGATGGACCTCTCCGATGCTGGAACTGTAACAGGACCGGACATCTCCAGCGCCAGTGTCGTATGCCATTAAGAAGAGGAGTTTGTCAACATTGTGGCAGCAGGAAGAACAGCCAAGAAGAGACTCATAAAACCCCATTTGCAACTGTTTCCCACCCGGGAAAACGAGTAAGAACCAACTTCACGGGGCAAAAAACGGTTCCGGGTATCGATGGCCGTAGAACTACGATCCAGGTTTCGCAGACTAAACTAGACAATATAAGTCTGACAATGGAAGCACCTATAAACGACAAGAAATATGTGGCAACTATCGATACCGGTGCCACCGCCTCCATTGTTAGAAGAGACGTGGTGAAGATGACGTGGCTACACAACACTAATAGCTACTGTCTGAAGACGGCAACAGGTGAGTCAGCTACAGTATATGGGGAAGTACAACTATAGTGATCGGATTGGCAGAACTGGAGTTTTCACATAAATTCCTAGTGGCAGATATTTGCGATGAGTGCATCATCATAATTGACTTCATGAAAGCACATGGAGTAATTCTGGATATCGGTAACCAGGTTCTGAAATATAGAAATGTCGAGATTCCGATGATCTATGGTAACGAAAACTCGTCAACCCTGAGAACTGTCGTCAAAGAAGACCTTCGCCTGCCTCCCTCTTCAGAAGTCTTTGTTTGGACAAACATAAAAGGCGATTCAGGGAACCATCGATACCTTTTTGTAGAACCGGACTCTGGACAAAGTTCCCAAAACTACATCGTGGGAAAAACGCTTGCCACACCTAAGAACAACATGGTGCCTGTCAGAATTGTGAACATCAAACCTTATGAAGTCAACCTTAAAGTAGGAGAAGTTATTGGACAATGTGGTCCAGTCGCAGCAATAACAAGAATCACCGATGAAGAAGTACGAAATCCTGTAGAAGTCAAATTCTTAAGGTCCGAAATTCTCAAATCCTGCAAACTAAATCAACAACAACAACAGGTTGCTGGAAGCCTTATTCATGAGTTTGCTGATATTTTCGCTTCAAAGAATAAACCATACGGAAAAACACAATTGGTGCAACATCGCATCGATACTGGTGATGCAAGGCCAATCCGTCAACCTGCAAGGCGCCTTCCACTAGCCAAACAGGCGGAAGTTACGGATATGATCTCGAAGATGCAGAAAGAAGGTTTGATCGAGAATTCCAAAAGCCCTTGGGCATCACCAGTGGTCCTAGTCAAAAAGCAGGATGGAAGCACCCGGTTCTGCGTGGATTAATGAAGGCTGAACGATGTCACAAAGAAAGACAGCTACCCTCTGCCCAGGATCAGCGACACTCTGGATGCAATGGCAGGAGCTCAATGGTTTTCAACTTTGGACCTGAAAAGTGGGTACTGGCAGGTGGAAATTCACCCAGAAGATCGGGAGAAAACCGCATTTTCGACAGGTAATGGTCTATGGCACTTCAAAGTTATGCCCTTTGGCCTGTGTAACGCTCCGACAACATTTGAGCGTTTGATGGAATGCGTTTTACAAGGGCTTACTTGGAAGACATGCCTGGTTTACTTGGATGATGTCATCGTTTTTGGAAGAACATTTGACGAACACTGCAAGAACTTGAGAGAAGTTTTCCGGAGGCTTCGAGAAGCTCATCTTAGGTTGAATCCAGAAAAATGCACCTTTTTCAAGACGGAAGTGAAATATTTAGGGCATATTGTCTCATCTCAAGGGGTTCAACCCGATCCAGAGAAAGTGGAAGCTGTGAAGAACTGGCCAACTCCACAAGATAAACATCAGCTGAGAAGTTTCGCTGGGTTAGCCACATATTACAGGCAATTCGTGAAAGACTTTGCTGGAGTTGCGAAAAGCCTGCACCAACTCACAGAGAAAGGAAAACCGTTCAAATGGTCAGGTGAGTGCGAGAAAAGCTTCCAGGAACTAAAAACATGCCTCTGTAACGCTCCAGTTCTGGCATATGCTACTCCTGGGAAACAGTTCATCATCGATGCAGACGCAAGCAACGTTGGAATTGGGGCTGTTTTGTCCCAAGTTCATGATGGTCAAGAAAAGGTAGTAGCATATTACAGCAAAGTGCCCTCGAAGACAGAAAGGAACTATTGCGTGACCAGGAGGGAATTTCTAGCTCTGGTACTAGCTACAAAACATTTTCATAAGTACATCTATGGGCAGAAATTTCTCCTTAGAACAGACCATGGAGCGCTAAGGTGGCTTTTGAACTTTAAAAATCCCGAAGGACAAGTAGCAAGGTGGATTGAGAGGTTGCAGACATACCACTACGAGATTCAACATCGAAAAGGAAAACTACACTTCAACGCAGATGCATTATCCCGACGACCATGTAATTCGAACTGCAAGCATTGTTCACGTCAGGAAGAAAAGGAGTCCCTAGTCACTCAACGACTGAGAGTCGAGCCCATTGCCGGCTGGAGTAACGAGGAAATTAGGAATGCTCAACAAGAAGATTCTGACATTGAACCCATCCTTGCATGGAAAGAGCACGAGGAGAAACCACAATGGGTTGACATTTCCGATAGAAGCCCGGTGCTAAAAGCCTATTGGGCTCAATGGAACTCCAAGGTGTACTCAAAAGGAAGTGGGAATCCGCAGATGGCAAGTCCTATGTGATGCAGGTGGTTGTGCCTCGGTCCAAAGTCAATGAAGTTCTCCGTGAGATGCATGATGGCACTTCTGGAAGCCATTTGGGAATTAACAAAACACTGGAAAAGATCCGAGATCGTTTCTATTGGCTTCATGCAAAAGAAGACGTCGAAAGATGGTGCAGGAAATGTGACACTTGTGCTGCTACAAAAGGACCAGGCAGAAAAATTCAAAGTGCGATGCAGCAGTACAACGTTGGAGCACCCTTCGAAAGAATTGCAATGGATATTGCAGGTCCTTTTCCTGAAACCAACGATGGAAACCGATATATTCTCGTGATCATGGATTACTTCAGCAAGTGGCCTGAAGCGTTTGCCATTCCAAACCAAGAAGCAAAAACGGTTGTGGATCAGATTGTCTTCAATTGGATAAGTAGATTTGGTGTACCTAAAGAACTCCATTCTGACCAAGGGAGGAACTTCGAGTCAAATATCTTCCAACAGGTTTGCTCACTCCTTGGCATTCATAAGACAAGGACAACACCGCTGCATCCACAATCAGATGGAATGGTAGAACGGTTTAACAGAACGCTCAAAGAACACCTTTCCAAAGTAGTGGAAGACTGTCAACGAGACTGGGACCGATGCATTCCACTGTTTTTAATGAGCTATCGGAGCGCAGTTCATAGCACTACAGGACATACTCCTTATGAAATCTTGTTTGGTTCAACAATGCGACTACCAAGTGAAGTGAAATTTGGATGCCCTCCAAATGAGCCACAAAGCCAAGAAGAATATGTGGAACATCTCAAAAAGAGACTCATGTACATTCATGAAAGGACCAGAACAAAGATAAAGGATGCCAGTGATCGCATGAAAACACATTATGATGCACATGCAACGACGACAGGGTTTCAAGTGGAAGATCTTGTGTGGTTATACAACCCCCATCGGAAAAAGGGACTGTCACCGAAGCTCCAGCAAAATTGGGAAGGCCCTTACAAAGTTGTCACCAGAATCAATGATGTTGTTTACCGCATTCAGAGAGGTGTTAGAGGCAAAATGAAAGTTGTTCACAGGGACCGACTATGCCGCTACAATGGCCAGGGAAGTAATAGACTTGTTCGGGACGAACAATCTTAAGAAGGGGGCAATGTTACATGAATAGTGTTTGTCTCAACTACAGTTTTATGAATGGTTTTTGTTTCTACTACAGAAATATTACTATATGGTTTTTGTCTCTACTACAGTAAAATGCTGAATAATTCTGCTGAATGATTCTGCTGAAATAACAATATGGAATTTGAAAGCTCTGAAAGCTTTCAAAGCATCTAAACAGTTCCGAATGGTTCGAGACTTAGACTGTTCGGGAAACTTTGATTCCAAGTATAAATAGGACATTTTATTCGGAAATGGACACAGTTTCATTTTAACCGTGGTAGCGAATAAATGGTGAATAATTAGTGGAGCTAAGATAAAGAAATAAATAAAGAATTTGAACTTAGATAAAAGTGAGTTTTATTTGTAGAGATAGTAGTGATAATTTAAAAGTACAAAAAAATAAGTTTTATTTTTTCGAACCCAAGGCTAAAACATTACAATATCATAAAGCTGCAATACTCTATCCCAAATCTACAAAATAAAATTGAGAACTGTCGTAGAAACTGTATTCCATGCATTCTATCTGAGAAAAAGTCAGGAAAGCAAGAAGGCTTCTTGAATTCCATACCCAAAGAAGATCGACCATTAGATACTTATCACTTGGATCACGTTGGACCATTAACAATAACGGGTAAGCAATATAAATATATTTTTGTTGTGGTAGACGGTTTTTCGAAATTTGTTTGGATTTACCCAACAAAAACACTTGCCACAAATGAAGTCTTACAAAAACTTGCTCAACAAAGTGTTGCATTTGGTAACCCAAGGCGTGTGGTGACCGACTGAGGATCAGCTTTTACGTCAAATAATTTTGCTGAGTATTGCGATGAGGAAGGGATTAAGCATGTTAAGGTTACTACTGGCGTTTCGCGAGGCAATGGCCAAGTGGAGATAATGAATAAAGTAATTTTGTCAGTTTTGACAAACCTGAACACTGGTTCAAGTTCACAAATAAAGTTCAACAGTTTATTAACAGAAGCACCAGAAGCACCGGTCGAAGCCCATTTGAGCTTATATTTGGAATAAAGATGAAAAACAAGGATGATCAACGTATTGCGGAGGCAGTAGCAGACGAAATGCGTTTTATTTTTGAGGCAGAAAGGAACCAGATGCGAGTGGAAGCTAGAAAAGAGATTGAGTTGGTGCAACACGAAAATCAAAGAACCTTTAATAAAAAGAGGAAAGCAGCCCAGCTATATGCAGTAGGAGATTTAGTCGCTATACGTCGTACACAATTCGGAAATGCAATTAAAATTTAAAAAAAATATTTTGGTCCTTTCAGAATTACAAAAGTGGGAGCAAATGATCGTTATGACATGGAGAAAGTGGGCGAATGTGAAGGGCCGAGAAAAACAAGTACAAGCGCTGACAACATGAAGCCGTGGTTTAACTACGACGATGAAGATGATGACGAAGATGATGAAGCTGACCAACTAGAGGCAAATAATGCTTTCTAAGAAAAAAACATAGTACGCAAAGAATGGACAACGACTGAAGGATGCTTTTATTCTGATACAACCTTTAGATGTTAAGATGCAAAGAAGACGTATAAATATCTTGAGATGGTTTTCCTACATAGACGTTTTATAGGAGATAGTACGTACGTAAGAGATGTTGTTGAGAAGAAATGTCATTTTCTTAATGAAGAACTGAGACGAAAAATACTTAAAGAAGAACGGTATTAATAATTTTATCAGGCGTTTTTGAAAGGGAGCTGATTTTGAGATGATTGAAAATTTGTATGTTTCTTCGTAGTTTGACCTATTCTTGCAAGCTATTTTTAGAAGATTTTGTTTTCAAGTTGTTTTAAGTTAAATATTTGTTCATCTAGATAACCTGCGAGCTATTATGATGGGATTACTTATGGTTCACCGAGACGTTGAACACCAGGATGGCCGAGTTGTAGGAATTATATCTGTTCTACTGATGAGTGCGACCAAATCATTTCCTGCCTGGCAATGCCATAATACTGGTATAATATCTGCAGGGATACCAACCAATTGATGACACGTCAAGTATAAAAGGTAGGCGCAAACGTGCACGGCTCTTTTTCTTTCACGACGACGCCAACCGTTTTCAATAAAAGAGGAAGGCGAGAAGACCTCTAAAACACCCTGATACCAACACCATCATTTCTTTATTTATTTATTTATTTATTTATTTCGCCAATCAAGTTACAAACTTTATAATGACTACAATATTAATTTAAATAATAAAATTACAATAATTTAAATACTTTAACTTAGTTTATATAATTCAAATTAAATTAAAAATATCCTTCTTAATTTCTTTCCTACTTTTATTAAAATCAATGACATGATCGAACTCATTAAAAGCTATAAAAGAATCAGTTATTGGATTATGTCTTGCATAGCTTGTACTATGATACGGAACATGTAAGAAATATCCATCTCTTGGTCGCAAACAACGAGAAGGAGCATAAATATTGTACATTGATAATAAAATTGAACAATCAATGCTAGAATTGAGGACATCGAAAGCAAAAAATACTGAATACGACTTTCTTCTCAATACAAGAGGTTGTAAATCAATTAAGATACATCTGGTATGATCGAGTTAGAAGAAAAAGCACGGAGAAAAATCGCGCCTAAAGGATTGAAATTAAATATAGGGACTAGAGATATAAAAAGGTAAAATCTTAAATGAACACAAGTGATTATTACGAAATAAATCGCGATGTTGCAAAATGACGAAAGAAATGAAAAAAACATTAAAGGATATGCAGACATTACATTTTTTTCAAATACGTTTTGGGTTCATATTCCGCTGAGCGGGGCGAGCTCTCTCTGGGGAAGTGAGTCTGAGGGAATTCCAATTTACATAATAAATGGAGCCGACAAACGTCGTTTTCTGGCTCCGTATTTGGATCCGTATGCGGAGTCTAGTATGTCAATTTTAAGTCTTCCTTTTGAAAAGTTTGCCGTTTGGTTTTCCGTATCGCTATAACTGGCCCGAAGTATCTAGAATTCGTTTGTTTGTTGCTCGACGGAGGAGAAATTTTAAAAGTTTAAAGTTTAGTTACTGTATGCGTTGATGCGTTGTGTATGAACCGCTTGCAATAAGAATACATGTACTTAATCGAGCTGTCAGTTGACGCAACGGACCAAAAGATTTGCTAGATCGAATAATCCATTTGTTCTTTTTCTATCCTATATTCTAAGTTTTTCTTTTTCTCGGTGCAGTTGAAAAGGTAGAATCAAATTTCTAATTTCCCCCAAATGATATAATTTCGAAATGTGCATTTATGCTTGAAGTGAGTTAATTTGTAATCAAATTTTGAAATTTTCGTAAAAATTACCTCATTTGACCCGACCTAATGAAAACAGAGAATATTTTGATTTTCATAAATAGTGTTGATATTTCTAAAAATAATTTTTTTTTTCAAATTCCAAATCAAACATATCTTAACCTTCCATTAAATATCGTATATTTCCAAACCATTGTCAAACTTCGTGTGTTCTTATGACCTAGGGCGCACAAACACATTGACATACTATATACATGGATATTATGTCAATGTGTAGAATGTATTGTGGGTAGCACAGCCCAATACACAGACCGCCAACTCATACTCCTCTTGCATGAAACACCCTCGAAAAATTTTATCCTGTTTGTGAATACGTGTACAACTCTCTCTGTGCATTTTGTAATGGCAACTATTACTATACCTGCGTATGCCATTTATTTTTTAGGTGTGTTTGCTAGATGGGTTTTAAAAGCAAGGGAGAGCGTCTCACTCTCAAAATAAATGGCATATCAGCTGATTTTTAGCTTGTAGGCAAAAAGAGAGACCATACAGTGAAGGCCCCGACCAAAGAGGATATATACATAGAGTCCAATCTTTCCTACGTTCCATCCGCCTCCGCTAAAATTTTCGTGGTCTCTTTCCTATTGTATTCATTGTCCGTGTGAAACAACAACAATAAACGATGAGGTGAGTTTTGTCTTTTTGACATTTCCTTTTGTTTCTTGTTGACAGCTGTCAGTTTTTCTTTTTCAATTTTCTAGTGAAAGTGCTAAATAATTTATTTTCGATTTTTCATTTTTAAAAGAATTGCCATGCTGGCCATTAAGATCCCGGTCATCACCGAAATATATTGTATTCTCCAACGAACGATTTGTGACCATAAGATCAACGCTCACTAGAGACAACAATTTCTGCTGTAAGCCCGATAACAAAATAAATCAAATCAATTATGCAGCATTAAATTGTATTTAAGCTTTAAAAATGCAATAAGTGGAATTAAAATCAAAATGGCTATGAAAATGTATGGCTGGGTGAGACTGAAGTTATCATTTGGCTTGGAGATCCGACCTATCTCCACTGGAAGTGAATAATGAAAGCAACATTTTTTGCCAACTATTCAGTCAGTTAATACCTGTGATGTGTTTGGTGTTTCGGACATTCATGCTGCTGCTGCTAATGGTGCTTCCACGTGGTTGTACAAGATTGCCAGATAGAATATTCGCTGCATGTTAATGACCACGAATCATGAGACTCGGGATGATTCCAACTCTTGAGGAGCCATTGAGCTCTTGATTTAGGCAGACAAGAAAGTAGAGATAATTTTCTTTCAATACCATCGGGGGTATCATTTATATCGTTAAGTATACTTTTTATGACATCAATTTGAAACTCAAAAACATGATTCAATGCATATTGGTAAAATATATCGAACGATAGAGCTCTGTATCCCAAATATGTAAAGAAAGCTGAAAATTCTTGTGGAAGAGGGAACGCAATTGAGTCCACTGCGAGACAAAACCGTTCAAGTATCAAAAAAATGAATACTGTTGATCGATGCTCAGCTGGTCAATCAATTGAAAGCCTATGACAACTTCAACACGAGCATCAATTCCAGCAGCCCTGCAGACTAGGGCACACAAAGCTCTCGAGAGCTCCAATTGAGCTGCAACATATTGCGAGGCCACTGCATGAACATGAGTGGGTGTTTGTGATCGTTCAAAGAAAGTCTCCTTCAACCAGCGGAAACCAGCGTTTTTGTTTGTTGAATTCTCATGAACGCTCAGTTCTCGAAGATTCACAGAAATGACGTGTTCCTGCTTCGTGGCAGTGCACGTTTCCAGTTTCACAAATGGTAAAGGTTCATTCTGCATTTGTCGCACTGCAGTTGCAAAATCACCTGCATTTGGTCCTGCCAATGGTCCGCCTGGTGATGAGGTGTAGTGCATCTGGATAGTGCTTCTGGTTGATAGCAAGCTGGCGAGAACATTAACTTCTCACTTACTTGTTCCGCAGTGAAGCGATTCTTGTCCTTGTTATTCTCGTTGCGCGAAATAAGTGGACATAATCCTTGCACCCCATTACGCAAT
Organism: Platycheirus albimanus; assembly: GCA_916050605.2. NCBI lineage: Eukaryota > Metazoa > Arthropoda > Insecta > Diptera > Syrphidae > Platycheirus > Platycheirus albimanus. The sequence goes on along the minus strand of OU696696.1, from coordinate 329,833,833 downwards.
TACAATTTCGCTTTTTTTCCATTATTTTTTGCACTTCACTTTGCATTGTTTTTATAAATTTATTATTTATTAACACTTTTTATTTCTGAACACTTCTTATTTCAACTCGCGCTAAAATGAAAATGTAAACATTTCATATATTTGTTTGACGTTTCGAGATTCACCTCCACCACAAAACAACCAAAACTTGGTCGAAGGGGAAATTTATGGAGAAGACACACTTAACATTTCTTAAGGAAGGGCTGCACTAGAGGGCGATTAATATCAATGGAAAACTGATCGATGTTTATTTTTTTGGTTGCTATTTCACAGCTCACCTGTTTGACAATTATGTTGAATTTTTAAAATTGATTACAATATAAACTTTTATTTTCGAAATTTAATAATGGCAGACTTACACAAATTTGAAATTTCGATATTTTAAAGGTTTACACACGGATCCCAACACGCGAATGGAAAATATGATAGTTTCTACCAATTTTCGTTACAGGTACAAAGTTGCAAGCAACCCGATAGTTTCTTTATTTTCATATGGCTCATGACAAAATAGTTTCCCTACCACAGTGTATGTTTTACTTACATACATAATAGCATGTGCATTTGAAAGCAATTTCGATTGACTTTTATTTGCTAATTTTAAATGTGTGTGATTTGAAGATTTTGATCAAAAAAGTACATAGATTTTTTTAAATAAAAATGCTTTCAGATACAAATTACTGTATACACCAACATCTAATCCGGGTGCAAGGCACGCAACTGCAAATACAAAAGAGAATTTGATGCATTAACATAATATACGAATTTACTTGCTGGTCAGTAACTTAAATATAATGACCATATGACAGGTTTAAATTTCTTTTGTTTTACTTTCATGAAGTTTTCTAACTAACTGCCTTATCACAATGGTGTAGCTGCAGCAGTAGTACGTTGCACTTATAATTTGAAGTTGCAGCTGCAGCGCAGAAAGTAGCTGAAGTACTTGTACTTCGACCGATTCATGAACGTGCTGCTCTGCAAAACAACAACAAACGAAAGGGCATAAACCATTTTGCTTGAGTTCAGTGCTACATTCGTGTATACTACTTAAAGAGTGAGTTTACGCTTACAAGTAAACCGGCAACAGGTTTTAGTTTATAAGTAGTAAGGTAGTTTTATTTTCATTTTGTGGCGGGAGTCTCCAAGTTGCGTGGTTAATGTGAGAAAAAAAAAGAGGTTATGTTAATTAAAACTGAAATCAATTTATTTGTATTTATTATAAAACTTATATCACAACTCATATAATATTTTACGTGCCTTTTCGGAAATTAAATTTTCATCTTCTGGCACTACTAGCTACCTAAAATCTATCAAGAATCTATCGATAAGAAAAAACCTACAACATAATAGCGCGAAAGTTTAATAGATTCTTGATTAATTTTAGTTAATTTTTGCCAGAAGATGGGAATTCAATTTCCGAAACGCGTAGCACGTAAAATATAATATAAATTGTGATATAAGTTTTATCTATATATATAAAAATCAATTTAATTTTTGTGTGTGACCTTATTTCTAGAGTTAGGATGGGTGGATTTTTATATATATTCTTTTAAATGAAAGGGACCATAATGTAGATGGTTTAGAAGAAAAAAAATGCTAAAACCGTCAAGCTGAATTTTTTGAAGCCCATTTATAAGATTTGTTCCACTGTAAAGTAATATTTATTCGTAGTATTTATTGGAATTTATTTCAATAAAATTTATTTGATTTTTAATATTTCAAAATAAAAAATAAGGGAGAGCTAGAGTACGTTTTCAACGAACTGTTGGATACCCTATTCCCTATATACGTGCGCCTCCCGCAGCCAGCCGCTGTTCCAGTTTCAGAAACACAATTCTTCTTTATCAGACAGGAACAAATTCAATAACATTAATTTTGTGTGGCACATGTTCAATAACTGCTGGCGTAATAATAATAATAATAAGCAAGGCGTGTGCCACTCCTAAATTTGAGACTTTTTACTGCCAGGGCAATTACTATGAGCTCAGTGACATTCAACTTTAAGCTTGCAGATCGATTTGAACATAACGTTACATACATACAGTAAGTAAATTATCTTTAATATTAGTGTACCTATTGTCTTTTTTTAGGGCAAGTATTGGTTTCGTGCAGAAAAAAAGAATCGAGGTTTAATTCATGACATTACGATGAAAAAGAAGCCCAAAAAAGTGGTTTTCGCCATACCGTGAGCGGTCTGTCTGTGCGGGTGTGCGGATGTGCGTCTGTGCGCTTTTTCACGTCCAGCCACAGCCTAAACGGCTTGACGGATTTTCTTCAAACTTGGTATATAGCAGTTTAAAGAAAAACGGTTGCTGAGGTTTTTACTTGCGATTATAGGTATACTATAAGGCAAGTTATGCATTAGTATACAAAAATAAATTTTATTTCGTTTTAGCCCGTCTCTAACAGTTATCTTTCAAGTAACGGTTTTTTGAATTTTCTCGAAAACGGCTCAAACGATTTTAGATTAAACTCAAAATTTAGATAACTTTAAGCAATTCTAACAAAACTGCGTTTTTTTGTTTTTGGCTCAAATGGTCGTAACGAAAATCAGGTTTAAATGGCTTTTTTTCAAATGGCCATAAGTTCGCAACGGCTTGATTGAATCGACTCAAACTTAGTTTGCTATCGTTCTTTATAGTTTTCTACAGGATGGCTTTGTAAATTTTTTAGTGAAGCCTTTCTAAATGGTAGCTCCCATACAACGAGCCGTTCAGTCTTATAGCCAACTTTTTTTGGTTTTTTCTAATTTCCTCAAAGACGGCTTTAACGATTTTGATTAAACTTTGTGTGTTATATTCTTTTAGTGTTCGTAATAGAACTGCGTTTTTAGTTTTTGCAAAAAATGCTAATAACGCAGATCTGGTATTAACGTCTTTTTTTTCAAATGGCCATAAGTTTTCAACGGTTGTATCGAATTCAAACAAACTTTGTTTGGTATAGTTCCTTTCAACTCTGTATCAGATGACATTGCATTTTTGTCAGTTATTCTTTTTTAAATGGTGGCTCCCATACAAAAAGCCACTAGGTTTTGGCCAAATTATATAGTTTTTTCTAATTTAATAAAAAAAAAAATTCCGCCGATTTTTATTAAACTTTGTATGTAATATAGATACATGAAATGTTTTTATGAAAACTGCAATTAAGTTTTTGGCAACAAATGATAATAACGGAATTTTTTTTAAACAATTTTATTAATTCGGCAATAAACGGATATTTATATCATTTATAGCACCAAAAAGATGACATCTAAATTTTAAATGGGACGCACCGTTATAAGACTTTTCCTGAAAAATCTATTCCGAACAAAACATAAAGTTTGCACAGAAAAAATTATTTAGAATGTGTTATCAAAATCGTAGGAGCCGTTTTTGATAAAAAATTAATATTCCCCTAAAAATCGTATGGCAGGTACCGTTAGTTTTAGAGCTAGAATGCTAATTCCAAAATCCCCTCTGTAGGACGTCATAATAATACTATGTACCAAGTTTGAATCAAATCGGTCCAGCCGATAAGGCTGTAGGTGCTGATACAGACGGATGAACAGACAGACAGAATTGTCGGTCCCACTTTTTTCGACTTCTCTATCATAGTAATGTCATGTTTGATTGTTAGATTATTTTTTTTTACGAATGCATAACTTGCCTTATAGTAAAAATGTGAAAAGTAAGTGCGTTTATTTGTAAGGCTTGCGCTCCTAAGCTACTTAACCGTTTTTAAAATTCTTTAATTAAAAGAAAGCTATACATTATCTGTGAGTTACATAGGCTATACATTTCTTTAGTCTCAACTCTCAACTAGAGATCCTTATGAAAATTGAAATAATGAAACCCAAGGTATCAAAAGTATTCCTTTAGAAGTCAATAATTGAAATGCGCTGGAATTTTTACATGCGAATATACATAAGCTGCAAGTTCGTCGGAAAAAAAAGTTTGAACTATGATAGCGAGGACCAAAAAAGTTGGTCAAAAAAATCTGTCCGTCTGTCTGTCTTATTTGTTTGCCTTTCCGTCTATATGTATGTACCTAAAGACACCTACAAAAGCCCAAACGGGTGTGCTTAATTCTTTCAAACTAGGTATATCGAGTTTTTAAGGTATTGTACAGAAGGGAAATTGATTTTTTTTGCAGCTCGAAAACTAACGGTACCTGCAACTATAGTTATGTTGAACTCATTTTTTCTCGAAAATTACTCAAACGATTTTGATTAGTTTAGCTTTTTATGTATGACCGTATGACCTATCAAATGGCTGGAAACAAAGTTACCAAGAATTGCTAAGAACGGTACCTTCCATAGGACGGGTTTTTTTTTGCTTTCGGCTTTTTCGAAGACGGTTTAACCGATTCTGTCGGAAATTTACACACATAATAGGTTAAAGTAGCTTAATTAATACCTAAGTACTACATTCCTATATTTTTAATAAATATTTTTTCGTTTTTTCAAAAACATTTCTCTTCATAATTTAATATTTTGAAAATAGATCATTAACTTTTTCAAAAATAATAAGAAGTTATATGATAAATGCAGAATACCTATGTATTGGGGGTATTTAATTTCTTTTTGAAAAATGTTCTTCAAAAAATGTTTTTATTCTAAGAAACCAATCCACAAATTTTGATAATTTTACTACCATACATTGAAATTCATCCAAAGAATAAGAGTTTCGAAAAAACAAATTTTTTTTTCAAAATCTCAAGCCAAGACCAATGTCTAATTAGAGCAAGTTGGTGCGATCCAGTAGTGGACTTTATTTTTAAAAATTACTATGGCGAAGGCCAACCCCGTATTTGCCGCGAGCGAAGCCGTGGGTGAAAGCTAGTAATAAATAAATCTTAAATTGATTTAAGTTTTAATTAACATAATCTCTTTTATTTTTCACAGTCATATTTTTGTTTGTCTACAGTCCGTTGTTAGGTTTTTCTGATAAATGTTCAGTAGTCTCAAAAACAATGCTTTGATTTCTCTTGTTAATATAGTGTGTGACCAAAAATATAATACGTGATTAAAAAAAAACAAAAAAATTCTTATCTCGAAATAATGTAATGCAATACTTTGAAGTGTTATCTCAACTTAATAATTCCAGTGTGTACAATCTCGGCGGGGAAATTGGTGTGGTAGGAGGTGTGATACGAGTTTTTGTTTATGTATGCGTTTCTTACGCACACATGTTTTACAAGAAGTATCATTTGACAGCTGTAGCTTGTAGGCAAAATCAAAACAAGGCACAAGATGGGACTCTTTATATATATCCTCTTTGGCCCCGACCCATAGAATCCGTTGCGTCCGTACGTTCGGCAAATCAACTGACAGCTCGATTAAATACACGCGTTCTTACGAGAAGTGGTCCATAGACAGCGCATGCGGCAACGAACGGAATTTTTAACTTTTTCTTCTCCGGCAATCCGTTGTCAGCTGGTTGACAGCAATTTTTTTTCGATTTGAAGTGGTTTCGTTTTGGCATTGAAGAAGAAAAATATATTTGTTCTTCTGAGGGTTTTGGTTATAGTTGTAATTATGTAAAGCATAATTTTTTGCAGCATGTTCGAAGAAAAAAAAAAAGAAAAAAATGGAACGTCAACGGTCAACGCATTCATTGGGTCACCCCCAATCCGGCGATCCGGCAAACGTCAACGGATGCGTTGCCGCAACGGGCCAACGGATCCTATGGGTCTGGGCCTTGAGTTGGCGGTCTGTATCTTATTGGTCCGTGGTGGGTAGAATGAAACAAAAGTCGAACGGGAAGGCAAAAACGAGAAGGCGCAAACTACAGGCAGATTGAAGAAACTAATAGAGAGAGGCAACTTCGACGGTCGCTCTCTTTTAACCTTAAAGCTGCGGATTGTGACATCAATTTGAATCTGTGTTAAACTCCATATAAAAAAAATGTGGTGACAACACAGATGCAAGTTGATGTACATATTCCCCAATATCGGATCAATCAATCAATAGTCCTTTAAATAAGAGAGAAAGAGACACAAATTTTGTTTGTTCTGCACGAGGGGAAAACATGTATACACCGATAAGAGTTCAACTCGTTACATAAAATGTAAACAAAAAGCTTTGCGGGGACGGAGGCGAGGAAAGTTGTATCTCTCTATTAGTTCTTTTCTTTCTCTCTGCTTCAGGTGTTCTTATGACGAGATGCGCAAAACAAATCAAAAATGAAAATTGGAAGGCGTTATCTCTAGTAGTTGTATCGTGATATATTTCACTGGTTCATTTCTAATAAAATTCCCAATCTGCCCTGCCGACATGTTCTTCATTTGACATTGACCAAAACGAGAACTTTTCTGTTTTCTATTCTCCGTTGGTTGATAGCATTTCCAAAGAGTGAAATTAATTTATTACTGCTCAAACCGCCGCTGGAAAAGAATTCCTTATCTTGATTAATAAACACTGAAAATATATATAATCGTATACGTGGGTATACTACCATTATAGTGCATTCATTTATTTAAATTTTATTCAAAGTGTAACGTTTTAGCAAAAAAAAAAAATTAAAATCATGTCCGGCCTACCGATGTTAACAACTGAGCCAGCTTATCAAAAATTGCAACAATATTACAATGAACATGGGAGTAAAATTAATATCAATGATCTCTTTGCTAAAGATGCTGGACGTTTTGATAAATTCAGGTAAAGTATGGACAGTTAGGTGTAGAGATAAAATAATTATCTTTTATTGTAAAAAAAAAATCTCTGTATCTATTAAATTGGATTTTCTTTTAACAAAAAACGAAAATGAAAATTGCTCTCCCTTCAGAGAGGAAATTTATAAAAATAGCTACAAATAGTCCTTTACAACTACAACCTACCACCTAGTAACTCTGGACGTTCAACGACGACGACGACGTGGGAGATCTACCTATAAATTTCCAGTATATACACAAATATTGAACGAAGAGTAGATACATCACAAAACCAAACAAAAAAGACTAAAAAATCACCCCCTGCCCTAACTAACTATTACACCCATAACCACCATCTACTATTACTCCCACTTAATGTTACATAAATTGCATATATAATATAAATAAATAAAATTTTCTTCTGCTGCTTTTTTGACACCTGAGGAGTTTCCTTTACAAAAAAAGATTATTGCACACGGAAAGTGAAAGGATAACCTTTTGAGGGGTTACTGGTTGAATTGGGTGAACTAGGTCAGTGGCTCAATTGAATTTCGCACAACACATAAACAGACTCAACCGCCAACGTCTGCTCCACTGTTCTGGGCAGATTGAACTTAGTGATTGTAGATTGTAGTACGCCTGGGGGAAATTAAACAAAATTCAGCTCTGATGTTCGGTATTAGGGTCTCGTTTTTCAAGAAAATCCATCTCTACTGTGTTGTAAATTTTAGTACACGATGTCTGATTCTCTAGAACTAGATGATTGAGTCAATGAGAAAGCATGTTTGTTTTTTGGTTTACGCTTTGACCTTGATAGTCGTCAAGATCAAGGTTTCATGTTTTTTTCGCCGGCTTTTCAATGTTATTTTCCCTATTGTATGGTTATGTATGATTTAAAATGCAATTAGCTTTCTGAAATCAAATGCCAAGAATTTCTCTGTTAGTTAAATTGAATTAGTAAGGTATGACGTCAACGTCGTGCAGCTGTGTGATTGATTTGAACACTTATTAACTTGATTACGAGTGTGAAAAAATGACTGTTTGTATACTTCAACTGAATATTCGAAGTATATATTTTTTTATAATTTCCTGCATCTATATGATGACAGCACCCAGAAATCAGAAATCTACAACGTATTCTACAGTCCAAATAAGTGTGTAAGTTTGTAGGGGGTAACCCCTAAACTTGTATCACAACGTTTATCTTTTGGAATAAGTGTGTCAGCTATAGTAACCAAACCTTACTTCTATACTCCAAATGCCTCGAGAAATCATGATAATCCAGATGCATCAGGAAATGTATGAAATCCTTAAATTCGATTGAAGGGACTAAAGCGAGCATTAGACGGTCCTTGTAAATGGTCCTTGCAAGGACACTCTGTGTTGAAAAACTGTAACGTTTAAGCTAAGAAAAATATAAAGAGGACCACCTTTTGTTCAGTAGAAACAATAGAATGAATATTTATTTTTATAGAAACATTAATTGAGTTATGTATAAATAAATAACAAAACATACTAGTATAATAAGAAGCTAAGTCCAATCTTGTAAGGTAGTATATTAAGTATTGAATTTATATTTCAACACTCCCACTAAATTCAAATGCTGTTCCTGAGACCCATTGATTTAATATATTTGTTTAGAGTCTCTTTGATGACACAAAAACCATGAACGCTAGAACTGCCTTTTGTAAAGGTAAGTTTATAATTTAAAGTCCCTTTCAAGTATCGGAAAATTCTTTTTACGGCTTCCCAGTGCGTCTTGCTATAATTATTGTTGAACCGGCTAAGACAGTTCACTGCAAACGAAATGTCGGGCCTAGAGACTTGTGCTGCAAATAAAAGACTTCCAATCGCCTAACGATAAGGAATACTTGCCATGTGTTCTCGTTCCAATACAGTTTGATCAATGCAGCTCTTCGAGAATTTTTGATTTGGATCCATAGGAGTAGCTACTGGATTGCAATCTTGCATTTTAAACCTTGTAAGCATATCTCGAATATGCTGTTCTTATTATTATTATTATAGAGTTTCTGCATACCATCCTGGCTAAAAACAAGAGTACCCATCTTTAAGAAGATTGGGTTCTATTTGTCCCTAACCCTAGATCGAGGAGAAAACAATAGTATTAGTTATAAAAACTTTTGAAAAAAACATAAGTCATTGTCCACGATTGTTCATTTATTTGCACTAAGTTATATCACTTTTTATAAACTCACACAGCTTTTTCTTAAAATTGTTTATATTAATTTCACTTTTTACACTGGTCGGCAGATTATTAAAATAGATTATTCCATCATAAAAAATGGAGCTTTGAGTTCTACTAAGCCTACACCGCTCTGGTCTTAAATTAGACCCATTTCTCAAACCATATGGTTGGATTGACGAAACCTCGACTAACCCATTCATCAAATAATCCGGCAACATTCTATTTCGCATTTTAAATATAAAAATCATTGAATCAAAAGCCAATTTTTGTTTCACATTCATCCAACTCAAGCACCCAAGCAAAACATGGATTGGTGTACACACATTCAACTTTAATATTTATTGTTTTCATGCATTTATTTTGGAGTCTTTGAAGTCTTACTTTCACATCTTCATTTGAACCATAAAGTAATGTAGAATAGTAATTAAAATGAGGCAAAACTAATGCGTTATGAATTAGGACAGAAGCATCAAATGTCAGTTGGCTACGTATTCTACTTAAAAAATAAATTTTCTTTGAAATTTTCGCACATGTATTACTGGCGTGTTCCTTAAAATTCAATTTATTATCTATTATGCACCCTAAATATTTCATACTCTCCACACAATTAAGGGACACATCATCCATTTTTACATCAATCTCATCACTCATGATTTGATTTGATTTGATACTTATTTAGCTTCAGCTATTTTGTTACAAAAAATATATATCGTCGTCGTTCTATTAAAACTCCCTAAGTCCATTTTTAGTAAAAATAAGATAAATACGCCAAGTTTATTCAAATGACAAGATCTATGTTCTATCAAAACTCCCTAAGCTCTACGTTCCTCTATTATCAAACTATGTATATAGTATTAAAACTCCCGAAATCCAAAAAATTCTTCGATTTTTTATATTGATTACTAGCTTTAAATGCAAATATCTCAAAACACAAATAATGGATTTAGGGAGTTTTAATAGAACGACGACGATATAATATAAAATAAAAAGAAAAAAATTTAAATTATGTTAAATATAATTAAACTTTACATGTAAAATTAACTTTTTTTTAAATGAAATCACATTATTTTCAGTCTTTAAATCACTAGGTAAACTATTGAATAAATGAAAACCTTTATGGAACAACATATTTTGGCATCTATTGGTTGTAAAGAGGGGCAATCTAAAATCGTTAGCATTTCTTAAATTGTATGGTTGTACATCAGATACATAAACTATTTGATTGAATAAATACGTCGGTAACATTTTGTTTTTTACTTTAAAAATAAACATTAATACATTCATAATTGTTCTTTGATTTATAGTTAGCCATTGTAAACAATTTATCATATCTCTAATAGGTGTTAACATATTGCACAATAAAATACATCTCATCCCTCTATTTTGTAATTTTTGAAGTCTTTCTGACATTTGATTATTTCCCAAAAAAAAGTATAGTTGAACAATATTCGAAATGAGGCTTTATAATAACATTATATACATTTATGGCAGATATTGTTGATAATCTACGTCTTATTCTTTGGAAAAAACCAATTTTCTTTGCAATTTTTTTACAAATATATGTAATATGTGGTTCGAAACATAGTTTTTTATCTAAAATAACACCCAAGTACTTTATTTCTTCAACTTTTTGAATTATTTCATTATTAATTATTAAATTCTGGACGGAATCACCATTAATTATCAATGCTTTAGTTTTAGATGTATTTAGTTTAAATTTATTCATATTAAGATAACATTCTACTCTATTCAAATCCTCATTCAGTTTAACGATACACTCTTCAGCAGATTTTCCTGTGACATATAATAAAGTATCATCGGCAAAAAGTCTGGCTTTAGCATGATGTAGGACCTTTTCAAAATCATTTATATAAATTATAAAAAGTAGTGTCCCCAAAACAGCTCCTTGTGGAACACCAAGATTTACCTCCAGTACATCGGACAGCTCGCTAGCCACTCTAGTACGCTGCGTTCTATTTAATAAGTAGCTCCTTATCCATCCCAGCTCGACACCTAAACCATATCGTTCCAATTTTTGTAGTAGTATACTTCTATCAATTGTTTCAAAAGCCCTTTGAAAGTCCAAAAACAGCAACAATTACTTTTCTTTCATTCAGCTCAGTTTTCCATTGTGTTACAACCAGATTAAGGAGAGATTCACAGCTATGTTGTTGTCTAAATCCAGACTGGTAATCACTCAGATAATGATTAGTCTCCATATAGTTTTGCAATTGCTTATGAACTATTTTTTCCAGTATCTTGCTTTCTAACATGAGCATATTCACAGGACGGAATTCTGCGGGTTTTAATGTTTTTTTTTTACTTTTTCAATGAGAACTACAATTGATTCCTTCTGTAACGAAGAAAAAAATTATATTTAAAGCGAATATTGATACGGAAAATAAATTTACAATTGTCCTGGTCCATATACTATGCATCACCGTGACTGGGCCTGACTGAAGCAAGAGACCTGAAAAGGAACTCCTGTCCCAAGTCGAATGCCATTCAGTGACAGAACTAATAGCACACAGAAATTCATTTTTGTATCCATTCACCACGCACAGAAAACACTTCAGACGAAGTTTACACTCATACTTTTCCTATAGATGGCTCCCTATGGATTAGCACTCATGCACCTCTCCATCCTCAGCAAAAGATTGGACAAACGTAGGTGACATTGCTTGCCTTCCATCAACCTAGATGCCTCCCAACCCACACACCCTGATAGAAGAATCCTCTAGCCCCCTAAATAGTCCACTAAAATTCCCACTAATACATCGACCTTACTAGACTACTATAAATAGACTCATAAGTTCCACTATTACCTTGGGCTTCCTCAACTCTCCTTCTCAGAACTGTGTGATGGGTGACTAACACCATGATCGGTCTTCGTTCAGAAGAGAAGAGTCGGATCAACTATACTGTCTTCACGATTCTATTAGCAAAAGCCTGCGACCCCTGCACCTACTCTTCCAGTAGATTTAACACGAGTAATAGTCTATCCTATACCCTTCCTCTTCCAATCTTCATCCCTAACAGTGCGTTATATACCTCAGACACGTACCCCCTTTAACTGACTTCCACACCAGAGTGGCTTCTCTGTATGAATATTCATTAAAACGGCTTGGACTGAGGGTGCTGTCCACCAAGACATGCGACGGCCTGCAGCATGTGGCTCTGGTTCACCCAGGAGCATATGGGGTGGGGTTCTTGCAATCTTGTGTCAGCTGGTTACATGTGTTTTTTTTCATTATCTGCAGACCTTCAAGTTATGTTGTTGTTCACTTGTATTGTTAGAGTTTTTTTATGGGGGCCCGTTCTACCACAAACCTATCCTACGCGTCAGACGCCTACCAAAACACAGGATGCTAAGGCAGTTTTCGTGATGATTATCTTCGACTCTACTTTATATGCACCGAAACATAGAGCTAGCAAAACCTAACTAAACATGTTCTAACCTAAACCTTAATAAACTCCGTAGCTTCATCATATGGATGGATGTAGATGGTAGCATCCATCATGGACTTACACGACATCGCTCGTAATGGATCCAAATAGTTTCAGCGATGAGTGTCGGCGGCTTGTAATTGTGTGGGGGTGTCTCAAGGTGTTAATAGACACCCCAGCACTCGTAACCCTCCCATTATTGTTGTTGCTGTTACCAACCACAACAAACCTTGGTTCCGAATAGTGCTTGTATCAATATTAATTCAGAACCCCTAAACATAATAGTAAGTAAAGTTCAAATGAACGTCACTTTCCTAAAACTAAATCCCTAAACTAAAACTAACTTCTACTCAAACTCCCAAAATATTACTCTACAACTCATTCATTCAAAATCACACCTCAACGTCTTGGTTCATGTCAAACAACAAATCATCACATTCACTCATAAACTATATCTATATCTAAACTCCATAACCAGATCTAAAACTAAACTCAAATTCCGAATCTAAAACTAAACTCAAAAATCAATTGACCCATCCTACTATAGACCGACGAGAGAAGAAGGGGAAGGTGACCAAACCAATCCCCACCGAACCTGTAACTTAAAGATACATACTTACGAATCTGTAAAGTCTACTAAAAGGTTTCATTATGTAAATCATTATGAAATTCAAACGTAAATTGTCAAAACTAACCAATGAAAAGAGAGGTTGTTTTAACGTTATAAAGGAAATTATTTACTTTTATTCATATAAAAATCTTAATCATAAATTTTACCAAATCTAAATGCTATTCGTGATCTTACAATTCTAAAGTCCTTACAAATCTAAAATCCTTAATTCTATAGATACCTAAAAATAATTAATACACCTATCAGTGATGTTCAGTTGCCACATATTATGTTTTATCTTCATTGAATCATTAGTATTTATGTTCTTTCGTTGATAGTTCAAAAATTCATGTTACGGATCAAATCACAAGTTGTATCCAAAAACTTGAAGTGGATATTTATTCGGGTCTCTATCTTGTGACGTAGTGGCTCTAATGATTCTTTTATTAATTGATCTTTAATTGGAATGAAAAAGGACAAATTAATACACTAACAGACGATACTCATGGAAGGAGGTAGGGAAAAATGATAGCTCTTTAGATTCAATCATGGAAATGATTCATGTTCTTAAATGTCTCAGAGTTCTTTTGTTTCAATTACGAAGAGATTATAATTTACTGTTCGCAAATTATGGTCTCTTTCAGGCAAAAAATGTTTTATATACTTTCAAATATAATCAATATAATCAATATGTTTCAATGTATATCAATATAGTTAGCATAGGTCATGAAAGACTCACCCTTTAATATCCATCGGAGGCAGTGCACTGTATCCAGGAACTTATCATGTAACGCTGGTGTTACTTTTCTTACGTTAAACATGATATATGACGTTAGATGAATTCGTTTAAAGAAGTTAATTTTTAAAGATGACTGCACCTTCCTGAGCTTTATACTCGGGAGTGCCGTTGATATGTAACTGCATGAAAGACATCAAAAATATTGAATGTTTTGAAAGTATGTGCCAAAGGTTTGACTCTATTGCGACTGAGCTGGGGGGGGTTTAGGAATTGTCTTCTTTAAATCGACACACACAAATGGTTTCAATTCTTCACAGATAATGACGCTACTAATGTTTAATCTCTTGCATGATTAACAATCTTCTTCTTGAAACTTTTGTCTACGACCTGGAAGGGGGTGTAGTAATAGTGTTCGTATTAGATCAGGCTTTTTAAATTTGAAAGATAAGAATAGATAGCTAATGAAATTCTGAATAATATTAATATTTGCATGTGGCTATGCACTATAGAAATATGAGAGCAGAATGCTCTGCAAAACAAATATATTCAACTGAATAAATACTTGGTTTCTTTTATGGTTTGTTCTGGATCTTGTTGATACACCGTAGTGTGGTTGTTACGCAGGTGACTTGTGAAAGAAGAGTATATCCTCTCACACAACGTCGGTTCTTGGCCGTAGCCGTTTTCGGTGGGTCCACTGGTGAGACCTTCGACGCGTCGTTCTTCAAATGCTGTTATGTTTCAACAATCATTTGGCTTGACATGCGGCACTATCACCGCATGTGGTTTAAACGATAGTTTCGCCACGTGAATTCTGGTTCTCAAAACGGACGTTATTGGAACGTTCGTGAACAACTGTACGTACACTGTATGAACAAATAATCTTCTTAACGTGCTGACAATTTAGGTGGTTCTCAAATTTAAGGTTATTGATGGCACTGAGGAGGTAATCTGATATATGTACGTCATGAGGTTGTGACAAACGTATTCTTAAATAAAAATTCTTTTTATATGTATATTAGCAAAAGATCATAAAAATAAATTAAGATATTATACGATAACAATAGCTTTAATACAGGTTGAATTTGTTCTCTGCAATCTGCGTTCTGTATTTTGTACGTAGAAATCTGTGTCAGGAACTAAATATAGTTCTATAATTTTTACTGCGCCGTCTCGCGCTCGTAGAATATTTTCTGCTTTTCTTTGTTCAATCTCGTCGACTATTGCTTTACATGCTTCGTCGCATGTGACGTTGTATCTTACTGCATCCACGAGGTTTGACCTCCGCGTGGCTATGCACGTGCCGAAATTCCTTACTTGTGCGAGGCGGCGCTGGCTCTGGCCATATGCTGCACAAAAGAAAAAGGTGGAAAATGCTTTCGCTATAGATTTTTCATAGGAATGGCTATTGTGTATCGCAAGGATACTTGTTCTAACATGGTTGGACGGAATCTTAGACGCGACTATGTCTCGCCAAGAAAATCCATAAATTTACGTATTCAAGAAGTCTGTCACAATGTAAAAAAAGTAAATTACTTACATATTGAAAAACTATCCAATGTGACACGAATTACATGCTGTTCTGACGAATAATTGTAGATCTCAGATTTTTCCTCATCCCAAGATACTTCTCGTTTATTCTAACCTTGAAATTTTCAGCTCTCAGCTCTTCCAAGAATATTCACTAAAATTTTGTTTTGTTATAATTTCACTAATCTACACGTATTCTCTTTATATTATTACTCACATTATCTTTTCTAATATTCACTTTATATTTCTTTATGTTTCTATACACTTTCTTTTAACTTTTATTATATAAATTCTTACTTTTTTGCTCTTTTATTTTTCAGGCGTCTGGTTTTAACTTGCTCTGATGATGAAATTGAAATGAACGAGATTTTTGTGTATGAAATGCGAGGTTGCCCAATTTCCTGTAGGAAATTCCTACAAAAATATCCCCTTCTAGTTATTTCCTGTGAAATTTCCTATTTCTGACAGAAAACTCAGAAGGTTGATCCTAAGGTGGGATCAATATTATGTCTTGCTATGACATAGCAATAGATGGCGTGACTAAATGTTGACAATTTATTGTCGAATTTTGACTTGATTTGCACGTGAAGTGCTAGATTAAATAAAAATATGTCATGGTATTGAATGACAAGTCTGTAGTTATTAAGTTTAATTGAAAATTTTGCATTAATGACAAGGGCTATTGTACTGGTGACGTATATTGTGTGCATGGCACAAATGATGTGGTCCATAATCTTCAAAAAAAGGGAAATTTGTAGATTATCCATATAGGAATAAATGGTTGCTATCGTTGAATTTGAAGATCATATTTTTAAGTTAGATTTCAATTCATATCCATGGAGTATGGGTAAGTCAATCTGTTTTTCATATTAGGTTGATTGTATTTGAATTGGTACTTGTGACAAATTTTCAAGTATATTCGGGTTTTAAAATGGATTTGATGGAAATGTTTTCCCTACACAACTTGCATGTTTGAGTTGAGTCACAGTTAACTCAACCATGTAAGAAAAAGGAAACGGACTATGTGTTTCGATACCTGCATTTTATAAATTCTGACTCTCCCTAAGAAATAAAGGTGTATAGATATAGAGTTACATTTAATACGATACATAACTTATGTATATAATAATACTTAAACAAAAAAAAAAACAAGGGTCTCATGCACAGCTGAGTGAGCCGGGCAATAGGTATAATGATACATATTGAATTCATAATCTACCTTTAATATATGGGTAGCTATCACAGAATGTTTCTTTTCGTTATCTTTTTAAATCCTTAGTGTGACAACGTGATATGTGGCCTTTATTATCCACGACCTCATAAAGATTATCTCCAATTACTTTACAAACTCGAACTTTTACGAATTTTGGACTTAGTTTGGCATTAAAATGTTTTGTTGCATCGCTCAGAACAACATTTCGTTTGTACAATTCGTCGTCTATTTTATAGTTGATTTTGCGACTTCGCAAATTATACTTCTTCTCATATTCTTCGTGTGCTTTTTCTAACGCTGACTTTAAGAAAGAATGAAGAATATTCATCTTGGCGGTTTTTGGTAACCAATCAATTTCTGAGTTGTTCAGACCACCTAACTCTCTAAGTAAACGATAATCAGCCCCGTGCTCGATCATTCTTTGTCCGTATAGAGCTTCATAGGGTGACATGGTAAGTGCGGAGTGCACTGACGTACGTAACGCGCTGCTTATTGCAGACAAATGGGAATCCCAGTTGGTCTGTTTGGGGTTTACATAGGAGCGGATCGCCGCTAGAATAGATCGGTTTACTCTCTCACTTGCGTTGGCTTGAGGTGAGTAAGCTGCCGTTCTGTAGTGTTTGATGCCGTAAATGTTTAACAATTTCTGGAAATCGTTGCTAATGAATTGAGTGCCATTATCTGAGAGAATACTCTCAGGCACACCGTAAGTTAAAAATATTTCATCTCTCAAGAATTTGATCACGTTGGCGGACGTGGCTTTCCTCAGAGGCTTGATAAAGACGAACTTCGTCAACTGGTCTAACACAATGATGATATACGAATTTCCACTTCGTGAGCGTGGATATGGCCCAAGGAAGTCAACATACAAATGTTGGAATGGCCTCTCCACTTCGAAGCTCTTGCCCATTTCGGTACGTAGTATCATATTGGAAGCTTTGGTGGTTTTACAGACCTCACACCTGTCCACGAAATTTTTCACTTGGGTGAACATGTTTGGCCAGTAGAACCTTTGCCTCAGTCTATAGAGTGTCTTTGCCACACCACCGTGTGACGCTCTTGGTGGATTGTGAGCTAACGAGACTAACGAGTCAGTCAACTCGGATGGAATCCACAATTTCCAAGTAAGATCATCTGCGAGAGGGTTACCTTTGGAGTGTTTCATACGCTTATACACGAAACCTTCGGAGACTTTCAGATCGGGAAGCCGATCCTGTTCCTGCTTGATGCGGTCGATGATCTCCAAGTATCCCTTGGACTGGAATGACGGATCATCTAAGTCCAGATGGAGTACCTCCTCGGATTCGACCTGAGTTAGGCACGAAAGGTATGCTTCGACGGTTAATTCGTCATCTTCATATACGCGAGAAAGCGCGTCTGGTACTACATTTAATGTTCCCTTTCGATGCTCTATCTCGAAATCGAATCCTTGGAGTCGCATACTCCACCTAGCTAATCTGCCAGTAGGATCCTTGAGGGTCATCAGCCACTTCAAGCTGGAATGGTCCGTGATGACGCGGAAATGATACCCCTCCACGTATGATCTAAACTTCTGTATTCCGAGAAACGCAGCGAGGCATTCGCGCTCGGAAACGGAGTAATTCCTTTGCGCAGCGTTAAGCTTTTGTGAGAAGTAATATATGGGGCGTTCAGCTCCGTCTTCGTCACGTTGGCAAAGAACACAACCGATTCCGGTCGCGGATGCATCACATACGATCACGAATTCCTTCGTAAAGTCGGGATTCACTAACACAGGGGCTGAGGTCAACGCCTGTTTGATGTTTGAGAAAGCTTCTAGAGCTTCCTGGCTAAGCTCGAACGCTTTGCCCTTCTTCAATACATCGGTTAACGGGGAGGCAAGTGTTGAAAAATCTTTCACAAATCTCCTGTACCAACCGGCCATGCCTAAAAATCGCCTAACTTGGCGTGTAGTTGTTGGCACTGGGAAGTTCGTGATTGCCGCAATTTTGTCGGGATCGGCCTTCAAACAGCCTTGTCCGACCCGATAGCCTAAATATTGAAGTTCATCGAAACAGAACTTGGACTTCTCCACGTTGATTGTCAGTCCTGCATCAGCCAATCTTCGACTTACTATACTCAAAATCTTGAGGTGTTCATTGAATGTCTTCGACACGACTAAGAGGTCGTCGAGATAAACAAACACCTGATCGCGCAGCTCTGTCGGAACTACCTTACTCATCAGATAGCTCAGACTCTGCGCAGCATTACATAGCCCGAATGGCATAACCTTAAAATGGTACAAAGGTCGCCCTGGTACCGTAAACGCCGTTTTCTCCCTAGACGTCATCTCCAGCGGTATCTGCCAGAATGCGTCTTTCAGATCCACACTAGAAATGTAATGTGTGTCTGAAAGGCGGGCTAGCAGTCCTTCTATATGAGCAATCGGTCTCGCATCCTTCTTTGTCACACTGTTCACCTTCCGAAAGTCCAGACACAATCGGTTCTTACCAGGTTTGCGTACTAACACAACTGGGGAACTCCATGCGCTGGTGCTTTCTTCGATGACACCCAAAGACAACATGCGATCCAATTCCTCGTACATCAAGGATTGTATCGCTGGTGAGACGGGGTAGTACCTTTGTTTGATTGGCACAGCATCACCCGTATCTATGTAATGCTCTACCAAGTGAGTTTTCCCGAGCCCCTTACTCGCGAACGAAGGAAAACTCTGAATCACCTCACGGAGTCTGAAGGACTCTTCGTGACTCAGTCTACATTGGACATTGGGAATTCCATCCGGTGAAATTCCCGAAATACTAGAAATTATATGAGGTGCTATTTTAAACTTCCGCCAGAAGTCAACGCCAAGATATAGCCGTTGAGCTAATGACGGTACAATGTAAAATTGCATTTCTTGCAAAACGTTGTTATACTTGACTTTGGTCGTAACCAAACCTACTATCGCCTGCCGTTGTCCATCAGCAGTGGACACGGTAGTCTCTACCCTTTGTATCGCAATGCGCTTCTCCTTTAAATATGGTAAAATGTCTGTACCCAGACAACTAATGGAAGCCCCAGAATCTAAGAGACCCAAGAACTTGTCTCCAAAAATTTCCACCGTCACATAAGGACGAGGATCGTTGGACTCTCTACCTAAAGTAGCAGAAGCGACATTGCGATACGCAGCCCGCTTCTGATGGAAACGTTGTCGCGTTCGGCGAATACGTCTCGACAGTTCAGGAAAGGTTACGATTCTCTTTCTTACTTCATAATAATTTCGTAGCCTCTCGTGAAATGGTTTCTTGTAAAATTCATATTTTTGGCTTTCATTGTTTAAATTTAATTTACCTTCATTGCTAAAATTCATATTGTTTTCGTTTCTTAAATTCATAATTTGTTCTTGTTTTTCATTGGAGTTTGCATTGACTTTATTCGGTTTCAAAATCTTTATGGGAGTGGTAGGTGGAATGTCTTTATTAGGGCCTACAACTCCGGGTTCTGTTTGACGGAACGAATCCCCCCGGATGGTGGATTGTTCCTTTTCGGGTTTCCCGCACACCTTGGACAACTAGGGCAATATGCTCCTTCTTTGCCACAGCGGAAGCAGAAAATGTGTTGAGGTTGAAGAGGACAGTCGCGGAACATGTGCTCTACACTTTTGCAGTTCCAGCAGACGAATGGCTTAGTATCCTTGTGGAAAGCTTCCACAGTACCTGGGATAGCTACAGCTAGGTCTTCCGATGACGAAGCTTCAACCTCACTAACGAATCTTCTTGGCTGCATTTGCGGTTTTAGACCATTAGGTACGAAATTGTTTGAGCGTATGCTCGCTCTCCGGTCTGTGATCATAATATCTCTCAATATTCCGGCATGTATACGCCAATTGTCGCAAACAATGGGTATTGAAAGTAATTAGGTGCGGTCCTAAGCGTCGATTGACGTTGAGCTTAATAATCTCAATCATCTCTCTTTCGGATTTCGGAACTCGCATTCGGGAGTTCATACTCATCATAGAATCTAAATAGTCATTAAATGCTTCGTTAGGCTGTTGCTTCCTGTCATTGATTTTACGAGACAGTTCCGAGTCTGTCTCCAGACTTCGAAACTGTTCGACGAAAGAAGCTTGAAATGAGAGCCAGCTAGAGTGTCTGTTGCTCTTAATGTGTGTCCAGTACCATGACTCAGCGGTCCCTGTCACAAAGTGATGAAAATTCACCAGAATCTCATCCCACAAGACGCCATAACTTGCTCTGACTCTGTCGAGACGGAAAAGAAAATCATCCACAGGGATGTTCTTTCCGTCAAAAATGATACCCCACTTGTGAAAAAGTGGATATCGACTTGAATTGGAGTTACAAGATGGAATTCGCCTGTGTGGTGATGAGGTTTCTGGCGATCCATCTACATTAATCGCGTTCATTCGCGTTAGGAAATCATCGACGTTAGCTCCCTGAGTCATGTCTACTGGGTGCACAGTAGGAACATAAGGTTGGCTATGTGGTCTATGATCTGGAGTTGGCAACGTTGCCAAACGGTCTGCATTAGTGCGAAAGGTATCTCTTGCCATCGCTTCAGCAGTAGGAAAATTTGTCCCTATGGGAGGAATTGGTCTAGTAGCTCCGTTGTTTAAAGGTGGTTGCTGTTGTTGTTGAGTGTAAATCTGTGATGTGAGAAGATTGTTCAAAGCTGGTTGATTGTAAGCTGGAAGAGGATTGTTAGCCGGAGGAAGACTGTTGGAAGTTGTAGGGTTATTTGGCCCTTTAATCATGTCAGTGACTTTGGCTAGAAGAGATTCTTGACTTGCCGCAAGTAAGTCGACAAAGAATTGTCTGTCCTCAAGCCTGTGCAAATTGACAGTTGCGGTGACAATTTCTTGCATACCGGCAGAACGGTTCAAAGCATCTTGTATGCTCTGGTCTTGAGGTTCAGGTTCAGTGGTATTGCCTCCACTCATTTCGAGATGTACGTTTTGGCTACTTCCGGTCAGATTCGCTCTAGAATTAGAATTATTGCTCCCGTGAGCTTCATCTTCTTCATTCATTGGTGCTAACATGCCTGGTGAGTTAATGTATACGTCCCGATAAGCTGGGTTATATGGGCTTTGAATTGTGAATCTCCTTCCTCTTCCTGTCATTGGAAGATTCGAGTCGTTAAAACTCGCGTATGCTAAGTAGTAGTACAGCACGAAAATGAATTCAATAAACGGACGGAAAATATGGAAATCTAAGTGGATGTCCACTTAGTCAGACAAGGGTCAATTAAAAATGGAAAAATTTCAGAATTCAGAAAAAATTACTTCAAGAAATTTCAGATCCTAAACGAGAAATACGCGGATCTCAAAATTACCAAGTATTGTTTCAATCAGATTAATTTCAGTTTCAATCAGATTAATTTCATAAAAATTGCAAGTTCACAAATAATGTTCTGCTATTTATACTCTTGCAGAAGTTCAGAGTCAAAAGAAAATTCAAAAATAGTAAAATGTTTATCAATGTAAAAAATTTCGTAATAAAAAAAAGGGATATTTCAAAAATTTTCAAAAATTTTCAAAATAATTTTCAAAATAAATGTTTGAAAAGGTTATGAAAAATTGTACAACAGTTTCATATTCTGTGGTAGCTTTTCATATAATAGTTTTCAAAAATATTATAAGATATCTGGAATACTTATGGCTATAAGAAGTCTTAATAAACTAAAAGCCTTAATACTATAGATACTTAAAAGAAATAGTAATGCTTATCTTCTAAAAATCTTAATTCTTAAAAATGGTCTCAAGAATATACTTAAATCTCTAAATTAAGGTTCTCAAAAAAAAACTATATCTTAATAAACTATATTCATAACTTAAACCCACGACCCGACAAACACGCAGAATTTGCCAGCCAATCGTGTCCTGAAATGCGACAACCCGGTTAGCACCTGACTACCTGCCGATCGTCCAAATCAAATAACTAAATTGGTCTCAAAACCTGATATACCACGATCCGTATAGCACCTGACTATCTGCCAATCGCCTATATCAAAACTAAATCTCAAAAAAAACTAAACTATGACAATCCGATAAGCACTTGACTCATCAGCCGACTGTCTTTTTTTAGGTGTGTTTGCTAAATGGGTTTTAAAGCAAGGGAGAGCGTCACACTCTCAAAATAAATGGCATATCAGCTGATTTTTAGCTTGGTGGCAAAAAGGGAGACCATATGGTGAGTTGGCGGTCTGTATCTTCTTGGTCCGTGGTCTGTATCTTCTTGGTCCGTGCTTCAGGGCTCAACAAACAAAGCTACAAATACCAAAATATGTTGGAACTCAATTACATACCACATAGGAGTGATCTGCCAGTTATATGCGATCTTTGCAACACGAAGGAACGGGTAGACATACATATCTTGGGATATTGTCCATTCTTGCGAGAAATAAAAAGAAGTGTATTCGGAAATAATATTTTAACAGATGATACTGTAAAATATAAACCTTTAAATAATTATGAAACAATAAAATCAAATCTAATCTAAATCTAAAATGAAATTGATTTTGTTTTTTGTTATTAGCTTTGTTTGTTGAGCCCTGATGTCACCCTGGGGTCGAGCTGGGGTCGCCACAGCGCCTTTTTTGAATTACCTCAACTCGCCCTCAATACAAAATTCTCTGTTGTATGAAACCTGGGGTCGCCCTGAAGTCGATCTTGCTATTTAGCTGGGGCGAGTTGAGGTAATGAATCAGCTGTTGAATTGACTTTTGCTGTCAAGCATTTCTCGTGTATTTTTCTTCTGTATTTGATTTTTCATATAATTTTTTTCAACAAATAGTAAAAGAAATGCTAGTGGATGCATTAACTTCGATGAAAATTAATACAAATCGAACAAATAAAGCAAAATGAAAACTTTTGATTTTGTGTGTCGTGAAAAATATACAATCAGCAGCCCTAATGCGTTTTTTGAGAACGAGAAAACCTGGGGCGACCCTGGGTAAAATTCAACAAACAAAACTATTGTGTGTGTGTCATAAACATCTGAAATGATAGTCAACTTCTTTGTTTGATTGATATGCAACAACATCTTTGACGGAATGCCTATCGTTTTTCTTTAACAAATTTCCAGTTGTGCTCGAAATCGAATCAATGGTGGTTTTTTGGTTTCATGGAATTCAATAGAAATAAACAAATAACCATTTAAAATCTCAAAATCTCACGATTATTGAGTGCTGTTAAGAAAAATTTGAAAAATTGATAAATAAAAATTAATAAATTATCTAATTAAATTACAGCTTACGTTTGAAAACTCTCAACGATGGTGATATTCTGTTGGACTACTCTAAAAATCGCATCACCCCTGAAGTGTGGGCTTTGCTTTTGGATTTGGCTAAAGTTCGCAAGCTTGACGAAGCCCGAAAAGCTATGTTCTCTGGTGTACACATAAATATTACCGAAGATCGCGCTGTTCTCCATACGGCATTACGTAATCGTTCAAGCGATGCCGTCCTGGTCGATGGTAAAGATGTCATGCCTGACGTACGCGCCGAACTGCAACATATGAAAGAGTTCACTAATCAAGTGTTATCCGGTGTGTGGCGTGGATGCACTGGCAAACAAATTGTCGATGTAGTCAACATTGGTATTGGTGGGTCAGACTTGGGCCCACTCATGGTAACCGAAGCTCTTAAGCCTTACTGCAAGGGACTACGATCGCATTTTGTGTCAAACATTGATGGTACACACATGGCTGAGGTTCTCAAAAAGGTTAGTTATGAGACAACCTTGTTCATTATCGCCTCGAAGACTTTTACAACTCAAGAAACAATCACCAATGCTACATCGGCAAAGACATGGCTTCTGGAACATGCCAAAGATGTAAATAGAAAATGTGTTTATATTGTTAATCAACTTCATTATTAGTTTAATATTTTTTATAATGAATTTACTAGCCTGCTGCTGTAGCTAAACACTTCGTTGCACTTTCGACAAACAAGGAAAAAGTCACTGCTTTTGGAATTGACAGCAAGAACATGTTTGGCTTCTGGGACTGGGTTGGGGGGCGTTACTCCTTGTGGTCGGCAATTGGTCTATCTATTTGCTTATCAATTGGTTTTGAAAACTTTGAAAATCTCTTGGAAGGCGCCTACTACATGGATAATCACTTTAAAACAGCGCCATTAGAAGCTAATGTAAGATTTATTTGAAAAGGTGTTTTTTTTTATTAATATAAGAAACGTTTCTGTGTGTTTTACAGGCCCCTGTTATTTTAGCTCTCCTTGGAGTCTGGTACTCTAATTTCTATAACGCCGAAACTCATGCTCTGTTGCCCTACGATCAATATCTTCACCGGTTTGCCGCCTACTTCCAGCAGGGTGATATGGAAAGTAACGGCAAATTCGTTACCAAGAGTTCACAAGTTGTAAACTATAACACCGGACCCATTGTCTGGGGTGAGCCAGGCACCAATGGCCAACATGCCTTCTATCAATTGATCCACCAGGGTACCCGTCTCATTCCTTGTGACTTCATTGCGCCCGCAGTCACTCAAAACCCAATAGCTGGTGGTGTACATCATAAAATTTTGCTCGCCAACTTCTTGGCTCAGACTGAGGCTTTGATGACTGGTAAATCTGAAGCCACGGCTAAAGCCGAACTGGAAAAGGCCGGTATGTCCGGTGAGAAGCTTGCGAAACTACTGCCACATAAGACATTC
Organism: Platycheirus albimanus; assembly: GCA_916050605.2. Taxonomy (NCBI): domain Eukaryota; kingdom Metazoa; phylum Arthropoda; class Insecta; order Diptera; family Syrphidae; genus Platycheirus; species Platycheirus albimanus. The sequence goes on along the minus strand of OU696696.1, from coordinate 329,808,777 downwards.
ATCGGCAATCGTCCAACCAATTCCATTGTTATTAAAAAAGTCACTCCATTCACACTTGGCGCAATGATTGGTAAGAAGATATAAATGATTTAAGTTATTTTGTGTTCTTCCTTTCTTATTAAAAAATTTATTTCGCAGCAATGTATGAGCACAAAATTTTCATACAGGGAATTATTTGGGACATCAACTCATTCGATCAGTGGGGCGTTGAATTGGGCAAGCAATTGGCCAAAGCAATTGAACCCGAACTAGCTGACGGTAGTGCAGTATCATCTCACGACGGCTCAACCAATGGTCTGATCAACTTTATCAAATCCAATTGGTAAACATCACTGAGTCTTCATCAGTTTAAAAAAAAGCAAAAGCTTTCGACTAAAAACAGGAAAAATTAAAACAATCTTTTTATGTTTGATTATGTTTTCAGTTAAAGAAAAAAAAATAATAAAGTAAAACAGCAACAAATGCCATTCACACAAGAAATTTAGGATAAGACAAATATTGTTTGATTGTTGTCTTGTGTTTTAGAAAAAAAAAATTACATTTTCAAATGTAAGTAATATGTATGTAGAAATTATTAACCTGGGCGATACGGAACAGATGTGCTTTTTTTAAAGAAACACGTAATAAGTGCAAAAAAATGTGAACATTGTTATGTGATAACATTGTTATTAGCATTTTATGCTTGTTTTATGTAACGTATATGTTTACGTGCACGGAATGGACGAATGAGCAAACATTAACATTAGGTATATGTTGTACAAAAGGACATAAATTATTCTTTTGTCAACAAAAAAATAAACGTCACATATAAATAAAGCTAAATTGGATGTTAGATACAAAATCAATGTAAGCCTTGTTGTTTTTTTTTTTTATTATTTATTGAAATTTTAGCTTTCTTTAAAAAAAACTATAAAACTTAAAACTAGCTTACAATAAAACAACGGTGTAAAGGCAATTAATGCATACCAAATAGTTGGGATTGTTATGGTATAAAGAAGTTATCAAGAATGTGAGGAGGTGAGATGTGAAGATTTGCACCTTACTTTCTTAGCACTTAGAATAGCTGAGGATGGACAAACAATTGGGACCCTTGGTTGCAGTTGTGCCGAAATCGGACATTTTTTTTTTGCATCACAAGAACACAATGAAAGGTTAAGATGGCTGCATCACGAAGATCAAAATAACACCAATTCAGATTTATACAAAGAGATATAAGCAGAAAGTAGAATGGAAGGCATTCCTCGTCTTTGATGGCATAATCTAGTAAATGGAGATATCTACGACCTGATTTGAAGAATCGGGTATTTCAACCCGATTAAAGGCATTCCCCTCTATAATGGTAACCGATCGGAGAGAAATCTCCTCAGATTCGGACGAATTGTACGAATTTTGTATCATGGTAACCGTTCCGATTGACATCAGAGATCCTTCCGAAACAAAATGGAGTATGCGTTGAAATTGCCAAAATGAGATCAACGCGTTGCGAATTCATGCGATGTCTGTAGTACGTTCGTTTAATGGATTTGTGTAACAATTGTCAACATTGTTTTACTTTTGACGTTCGTAAATTCGGAAATTGTGACAAAGTGTAACATCCGCGTCGTTCTTTTATGCACAATAAAGTTACATTCTGTAACAATATCCAACTCATTTCCAAAAGATGAGTTGAGAATTTTGATCTGTCAAAAGCTGTATCCCTTTATCCTCGCACTGAAATCGTTGTTACGGGCGATTTCAATGTCTACAATTCTTCGTGGCTTCGCTATTCTGGTCAGACAACACCCGAAGGAAGGTATGCTGAGTTCTTCGCTGAGTCAAACAACTTGACTCAGCTTGTCGACGAGCCAACACGAATCCCTGACATTGCAGGTCATTCCGCATACACCCTAGACTTGTTTCTTACCTCTCATCCTGATAAATACACGATAAATGTATTATCGCCCCTAGGCACGTCGGATCATTGTATCATATCAGCAATTTTCTCGTGTTCCAACAGTACAGTTAAAGAAAACCTCGCTAAGAGAACCGTATGGCGATACGAAAAGGCCAACTGAGACGGTCTCAATGATTTCTTCAGAAACTTTAACTGGTCACTATGCTTCCTCGATAGTGACGTAGACTCCAGCGCTGATATGATAAACATTATTCTCTGCGGGATGAGACATTTTGTTCCGAATAGAACAAAAAGTATCAAACCAAAAGAGAATTCATGGTTCGACTTGAGCTGCAAAGAGGTTATCAAGGAGAGAGAAGTAAGCTTCCGATGTTATAAAGCCAACTCTTCTGAGGAAAACCGGAAAAAGTTCAAACAAGCTAGAAAGACCTGTAATGCTCACATTCAAAGAACCAAATTTTTGCATGAACAAAAAGGCAAAAAATACTATACAATGTCCCAGTGGTAGTAAAAATGTTTGGTCATTCGTAAAAAGTGTACGTAACTCTACCACGTCTTCGGTTCCGACGCTCGTCGATAATAACACTCCTGTGGTAAGCTCCCAAGCGAAAGCAGATTTATTTGCAGCAAAGTTTGCTGCTAATTCAACGCTACCCCAGTGTGATATGACTCCTCCTGTACTTGAGAACGTGAATGGTTTTATGGGACAAATCTTCTTTCGCACTCGTATAGTTGCAAGAGTACTAAAAGATCTCAACATACACAAATCCAGGCTTGCCAGATTGGGCTATTTATCGGAAATTGGGCTATCTATTTCCAAAATTGCCGACAGCAATTTCAGTATGACAGCCCAATCATAATTGGGCTATAAATAGCCCAAATCTAATCTTTGACGATTTTATTTTCCGTACACACAAATCATTTATATAAACCACTTTTCTGCCTCTAAACATACCCTTAATGCATTCCACAATAATTTTCTTTCATGAATTGTGTAAAAGCAAAACCAAGAAATCGATTGACTACAGCATCGCTCGATGCAATTATGCTCTTACGTATTGATGCTACAGTTAAAAAAAAATTTTGTAAAGATTTTTCACCCTCGAATAAAATGATTAGTAAATTTAATCAATCAATGTACCAGTGTGATAAAAATGAGGATGACATTGACGATAACTCTGATGAGGACATCGCTTTTCTAGACTGATTTGCAGCAGTTAAGGACTATTCACATGAGAGCGACCAACGAATGAACGAACATTCGTCCATTTTGACGTTTCATTCACATGCAATTTATTTTATTCGTTGCGAACAACGAACGTCATGTCCGTATATCACAATTGAACAGTGAGATTTTGAGGTTAGTCGCGCACGAATAATTTATTCGTTGCACTGTGGATGGTATGTGGAACGCGAATAGAGTTTGACAGTTCGTAGCAATCACTTTGTAGCTCGGGGCGAACAATTTATTTTACACAATTTGACTTATTTAAACAATTGAAATCGCATATTTTAATAAACTAACTTATTTTAAAATTCAATCTCTATCGAGCTGTCACGTTTTAGCCAAGAAATTAGCTTAATAAATGCTTACAATCTGATTTGTTCGTCAATTCGTCCATTCGTTGGTCGCTCTCATGTGAATATGTTAAATGTGATAATATGTTAACTCTTCTTTTTTGGCCTTATGTTTCTTTTTTCGTTGTTTTTTTATATAAAAATGTATTATATATATTTTTTTGTAATTTTTTTTTTAATAAAAATGAATTGTGATTGAAGTTATAAGAAATGTTCTGTTTTTTATTGGTATTGGGCTACTATTTGGGCTACTTTTTCGGCTCCGATTTTGGGCTACAAATTTTTTTAAATTGGGCTATGAAACTAGTTCAAAACATGGCAACCCTGCACAAATCCGCTGGCCCGGATAGTATTTCTCCCATAGTTCTGAAGAGATGTGCTTATACGCTGGCAAAACCACTGCGTAAGCTTTTCCATCTTTCCTATTCTACAGGTCTCTTTCCGAGTGGATGGAAAACTGCATTTGTCCAGCCCATCCCAAAAAAAGACGTATCTTCACCCCCCTCCAATTACCGACCAATTGCACTGACTTCGTTCGCTTCTTTCCAAGGTCATGGAAACTCTGATAAACTTTCAGATCAAGAAATATCTTGAGAAACGGAAACTTCTTAATGACCGGCAGTACGGTTTTCGTAGCAATAGGTCCACTGGTGATGTGATATGTATATCTCACCGAACAGTTTAACAAATCTACATCGTTTTGGAGAAAGTAAGATTATTGCACTTGATATTTCTAAGGCATTTGATAGAGTTTGGCATGAAGCTCTTTTATCTACAACGCGTGCATTTGGCATCGATGAACCCCTCCTTCGATGGATTAGAAATTACCTTTCGGACTGTTCAATTCGCGTTGTTTTGGACGGTTTTCAGTCTGCTACCCACAAAATAAATGCTGGTGTGCCCCAAGGCTCCGTTCTGTCTCCGACTCTCTTTTTAATCTTTATAAATGATCTCTTGTTTAATACTTCTAATCCACTAAATTGTTTTGCTGACGACAGTACTCTCAGCTTTTCATACTCGTTTCCAGATTCACATCCATGTCCTTCGGATGTGGAACTGCAACGAAATCGTATGATAAGCTCATTAAATTCCGATCTTGACAGCATTGTCCAATGGGGAATCATCAACCGCGTGGAATTTAATGCTTCAAAAACTCAATGCTGTCTTCTGTCGTTAAAGCATAACCTACCCCCTATGCCACTGTCCATGAGTGGCACTTGCATTGAGGAAACCGATCAGCTCTGCGTTCTAGGTATGTGCCTCACAAATCATCTTCTATGGAACGATCACATATTTGACGTCGCCAAAAATGCCGCAAATTGCTTAGGCTTCCTAAATCGACAAGAAATATTTTTCCCCTTCTGATCTGGCTATAATCTACAAGGCATTCATTCGCCCGAAGCTAGAGTACAATTCTCATATCTGGGCAGGTGCTCCTGTCACTCACTTGCGCCTCCTGGATAGGATTCAAGAAAGAGCCTTAAAATTGATAGGTGAAAGAACCATTACCGAAACATTTGTTTCTTTTGAACATCGTCGTAATGTTTCTTGTCTAACCTTGTTTTATCGCTACTTCCACAAACAGTGCTCCAGCGAAATAGCCAGATGCGTTCCTCCCTTAAAACAATTTCCCCGTAACACCCGCACCGCAAGTAACGCCCATCAATTTACCCTCGAGCCTAACTTCGGACGTACTGTTAAGTATAGAGACTCTTTTTTTAGCCGCACTACAAGAATGTGGAATACTTTACCCGGCTCGATTTTTCCCTCCCATTACGATATACAGACATTCAAAACCAATGTGCACCGGCACCTCCTTTTATCTCCTATCCTCAATTCCTGAACGCTCGACTCATATTAAGGGTATTAATAACCCCTTGTGTGCGGGCTCAAACTTAAAAAAAAAAAGCGAGAAAAAAAGGAAAAAAAAAAGAAAGTGAAAATGTGCTTACAAATGAAATTGTTTTTTTTAGTTGCGAGATTTTAATTTTGTATTGCTTATTTAATAAAATAAACGAAATAAAAAGTGTTCGATTTTTTCAGTCAGTTTTTTTATTTTATTATTATAAAAAACAAACTAGATTTTTGTTTTGTATGCTTTAATAATTGCACTTATTTATTGTTGTTTAGAGATGAAGAATTGTCGAAGGTGTAACCTTGCGAGATCATTCAAACTTTGTATCGTGTGTGTACTGCCTCGAAGCGGAGGGACTCGTTTGCACTGGTTTTTTTTTGTTTTTTTTTTATAATGCACACGCGCTCAAGGGGTTTGTTATAGCCCTTTTAATGGTAATTCACAGCGCGAGCGATAGGAATTTAGGGAGGAAGGGAAAGGAGGTGTCGATGAACATTGATCTTGAATGTCTGCATATCAAAATAGTAAGGAAAACTTGTGCCAGGCAATCTATTCCACATTCGTGTTGTACGGCTAAAGAAAGAATCCCTATATTTCACGGTACGTCCGAAATTGGGCTCAAGTGTAAACTGATGAGCGTTCCTAGCAAGACGAGTGTTACGGGGGAAATGTTTAAGGGGTGGAACGCAGCTGGCTACCTCGAGTGAGCATTTTTTATAAAAGAACCTGTAAAATAAAGAAAGACATGAAACATTTCGACGATGTTCGGGTGATGGAAATGTTTCCATAATGTTTCTCTCCTATCAATTTTAACGCTTTTTTCTGAACTCTGTCGAGCAGGTGAAGAAAAGTTTGAGAAGCACCTGCCCAGAGATAGGAGTTATACTCGAGTTTAGGGCGTATAAACGCCTTGTAAATTGTAGCCAGATCAGAAGGGGTGAAAAACTTCTTGCATCTATTAAGAAAGCCTAAGCATCTTGCAGCATTCTTAGCAATCTCAAGTATATGATCATTCCAACGAAGGTTGTCACTGATACACATACCGAGTACTGATAGCTTTTCGGCCCCTTCGATGCAAGTACCATTCATAGATAATGGCATAGGGGGTATGTTTAGCTTCAACGACAAAAGACAGCATTGAGTTTTCGACGCATTAAACTCCACACGATTTCTAATACCCCAATTCACAATGCTGTTTAAATCGGAGTTTAATGAGCTTATCATACGGTGTCGTTGTAATAACACGTCCGAAGGCGAAGGCCGTGAATTATCAAACGTATATGAAAAGCTGAGGGTTAAGTCGTCAGCAAAACAATTTAATGGATTGTAACGTAGAAATATTAATGTAATTAAATAGAAATTTGAAGAAGATTTCTTCCTATCATTCCACGCACCAATGGGGCCCGTGAGACTTAAAAACTTAGCCCCACGTTGGGCGCCATCTGTAACGTAGAAATAAAATTATGAATGAAAGAAAGAAATATACACTCACACCTGCCCATAGGCACCACCCCTTCGCCTAAACACCCTATGGATATTTAAGATCTGAACCCATGCCCATTGACACCATAAGCTAGAGAGGAAGCAGGAAGACATAAGCACCCCGTCCATCCATGGACCCTATGCCAAGGAATAGTAACTCCATAGATCTTCGCCTGTACATCGGTGTATCTGGCATCCCCTATAAAAGACATACTTACACTTCGCTAGTACAGTATCTCATTATCCCTACTCCTCTCCCCATTCTTCTAATTTTCCATCTCCATCCCCATCACAGAAGCGTGAACCATCCACCAGCATACCTCCAGGTTCTGACTACAAAGTCCCGCAGAACAGCCTGGAGTATATCCGATAGCATGTCCACGCCTATCCGCCGCAAGTCCTAGGTGTTCTCCTTGCAGCTCTATTATGTTTTAGTACACACCTAAAAACCAAGGACCCTACTTAAATCCCCACGAACGTAACTAGATCTATGATGCTTTCTTAGTATGAGGAAATTTTAGGCAAAAACCAGAGGTCTTACTCCAGTTAGCAATCGGGTATCTAGTTATCGTAAATGTTCCTGTGCCTATGGGATGGAAGCAACTCTATGCCGGCAACGCCCCCTTTCTAGCCAGTTACTCAGAAAGAATGACTGGTAAGAACTGGTTGAGATCGACCGTCGCGTTGGCCGGCAGCACCCATGCCACAGCTAGCTCAGCCAGGCCATGGGCACTTGCTCCGGGATCTGCACAACCGGTGTTACCTCTTATTATCCTGCCGACCGTTGAACTCTGATGGATGAGTTCGAATAAGTAATATTAAATCGCTTGATGGCCCTCACAGTCGTCCAAATCAAGATCTACCAACATTGAAGTTAAATATGAATCGATTCTAGATAGCACCTCTTTATTTCTCTAGTGAATGAAAACATAGACAGAGAAGAAGATTCATGTTTGGTTTATAACAATCGCCCTACTGAACACTACACGTAAGTATCTAAACTATCAGCAAACCTTAGGTATTCGAGGTTGCGGTGGCAGGTTATGATTGTCATCTAACCATACAGCTGCCACGATGATACGCTGTATGGTGATGAGGAGGTGTCTAACCCTGAGGGGAGGGAGGATCTAAGGTGGAATACGATCCCCCGGTCTCTCAACCCACCCAATCTGCTTCAGAAAATCATCTCTCTCTAAAACAGCCTTGGTTGTCCTACGGACCCACGAGTCCCCACGAATCGGATATATTTTGACGGACAACCCCTGATATGAAAAAGCAAGCTAAAATATTGCTTGCTTACTTCATTATGCTAACTCTAAACATAGTATCAAATCCGAAACTATTCTTTAACTACCAAAATATCACGACCAAAACTAGAAGGTACTTCAATAAACGACAAACCCACCTTGTTCCATCCTGAAAGGTTGAGGGATACCAAACTCCCTATAATTAACTTACTCCATCTTAATCGTTATCTGTAAAATCTTCAAGAACTATACTAATCTCAAATGATATGAAAAGGTAAATATCAAAAATTTTCTTTTCACGTTATAATTCAACGAATTTGGTTTTTATTCAATGCTACAATATCTTAAAAACTAACAGCAAAAATCTGCCTTAACTTAACCACTAATCTAAATCCTAATTCTTAACGAGGATATGTTAATTTAACTTTATTTAATGAAAGATCAAAAGTGAAATAAACTTTTGTCAAAAGATCACTACAAAGTGTCAATTAATTTTACTTAAAATTAAAATCTCTATAAACTAGAATACCTAAAATATTTCCTGGAAATAGATAATCTGAAATCCATCTCTATATGAGAAACCTCAGTCTGAATAAAGTCAAAAGTGACTACCGAATTTCAACGCGGCGGTTTAGATTCGATGTTAAATATTCAAGACTAAATGTAAATCTATTTCAAAAAGGTAAGTATTTTTTTTTTTCTAGAGGACGTTAATATTCTTCAATTTCTAATTACACAAAAAAAATTACACGAAGACTGTCAAAGACAAAGGAGAACCACGTAATACGCGAGCTATTACACGAACTACGACATTATATTCAGCAGAGAAAACTTTAAGATTATACCAAAGCAAGTATCAATTAAAACGGAAAGTCAATATATGTTTAAGAAAATTCAATATCCCATACTCATGAACACAGTTCGCGTTCAATCGTATGTTCGATAGTCAATATAAATCAAAAATATAGTAAAATCAATATAGTAAATAAATCTCTACTACCAATAGGGCAGAGAGGTAAAGCTATATCGCTTAACGCTGGTCCGGAAGTGCACTCCTGGGTTAGCTGAAAATGATTAGTTAAACAAGGATATGACTCTATATAATCTGACCATATACTTCGTTTATAGTTTTCGTAGGTGCTTCTATGATTTTCATATATGCTTTCTTATCGACAGGATGTATGTCGCAAACACGACAGACACAGCTGTAGTACGCTGCTGATATATGTGATAATATTATCACAACACCACGGTACACGGTACAACAAATACGGAATGACGTTACAAATCTCAAAAGAATAAAGAAAGTGAAAAAGCTCGAAAACGAAACTATAAGATTCGTTTCCAGCCAAACGCAAACGCGGCGTTCAAACGCGAGTGAAGGTTGGTCGCTACCGACGCAAAGAGAGGTAAGTGGGGTCCAAAAGACCAAGTGAGTAAACCAAAAAAAAAAAGTTGAGTATCAACCGATAATTCAAGTGTACAAAAAAAAATGTAAGAAATCTAATTTTACTTAGCACAATGAAAAGGATGTTGGTAGCACTTCACTTTATTAATTCCGAAAAGACGAATTGAATTACAAATACTTTTCAAGAAACCCGATCGCGACGCGATTGTAGATTAATGTAAATCTTTGGCGGTACGTTAGCCAAATTTAAAATTTCAAGTAACGAAGGTTTCAACATATCAGACGAAAATTCTTGTTATCTTTGATCTTCACTATTTCATTAATTTCAGGACACTAAATGGCATGTCAAATGTTTATCAGATGTTTAATGAGACTTGAAATAAACATAGTCTAGATAAAGAACGTACTATATATGGGTGTGGCACACTGGGAATAATAAACGGACCACTATGACATCACTAAATTACCACCGTCCGTGGTATCTGACGCTTGTCGTTAACGCTGTACGCCGAATGTGTGGCGTGAAAGCGGTCACAAAACAAATGAGTAATATTTTTGAGGTATTGGAGGATAAAAACTCCCAAATAGTTCACCAATAAATGAAAATAAACGTAAATGTTACCTGAGCACTGGATACATATGTATATATATATGTCTCTATTTAATAATCTATATAACTTTTTCTTCTTTTGAGGAAAAATCCACACTGCTGCTTCACAATGACGTGATAGTGATGAATCTACGATGCTCTTCTGACGTAACTGCGTCAGGAAGAAGTGATGAAGTGAATAAAGGTGCTCCCTCGCAGATATATATCAAGTAAAGTTGAGGTATTATGGACCGGCATCGGCGTATATATGCCCGCCAGACGTCCTGGTGTAATCCTACAACACAGCAATATCCTTGGATAGATATATGTATATTAGAGTCTCGGTTGAACGAAGTTGCGTTCCAGGTAAGTACGTCTATACTGATAAGATGATGGTGCCTGCTTCAGGCGATGTCGCTTGAGGAAATGGTATGGACGTCGACGAGCCTATCGGATCAACGTCGACGTCGACATACGTTGCTCCTTTGGTAGGAATAAAGCGTAGGGTCCAAAAACAAAAGGAAGGAACGGAGCTTATGCATTGGCATAAAGGATAGTAGCTCCTTTCTAGTTCCACATCACAACCCAAAAAAAAAAAGGAAGGATCCAGCCAAGAATATACACGGTTTATTGGTTTTACCGGGCGCAGTACGCGTCCATAAAGGTAATTAGTATTCTTTATATGGTGGCGCACAGATACGTTTTATAAAAAAATTATTTTGCCACGTGTGTAAAAACTACAGGAGTAGGCGGTAAATCCTTGGTACGGAGTGAAGAAGTTGGTTCATCCACTTCATCTGGCGCGCAGGAGACGCCTATGGCGTTGTATCATACCTGATTAATAATAGCGAAAGGTTGTATGTGTAATTAAATTCCAATTGCGAACGCAATTGGAATATTCCTTGCAAAAAAAAATTACAAAAGAGAACTTGAACGTTCTGCTATGCCGTTCTTACTTCGTCGAATGGTTTCTTCAAAATGGGGTAGGTATGGCTAGACGTACAACTACTGCCATTAATAAGCAAGTAGCTAAGGCAGAACAAGGAAACTCACTTCCTTTTTGCTCTTCTTGATAGTAGTTTAGCGTAATCTGTATTACTGACGTATGGAAATTCCATATCGTTTCGGCTGCATATTGTAGCTGAGTATTTGGTTGACAACAACTAATGTAGTACAGAAGGTTGACTAATATAAATGCTCCGGATGGAAGAAATATGTTGTTAAACATAAGCGAAAGGACTGAAAAGGACTAATTTAAATGCCGTAGAGGCTAAATTTATAAGCTTGCCAGGTATTTCAGCTCATTGTGACAATATACCACTTTGGGTTTGTCACCAGAAGATACATTACGTAAAATTATAACATATTTTGATGTCTGACACTTATGTCAAATGACAGAAAGGCATTTCAATGGGAATATACATATAGGTGTCAAACGTCATATTGCAGTGGCAAATGATAACGTGTGTAAACATTGAAATCAGGAAAATTTCTACCTACTGTTTTTGTAGAGCGGATATCACACCTTGATGTACGTCATAATGCTACCGTCAAGACTTCGTGCATTCAACTTTATGCGTCAAATCAAGGTAAGAATTCGGACGGATGAATATTTTATATTCGACGGACTGTATTCAGATATCGTAGTGTCTGTCAGTACCTATGCGTATGGCCGTTTCATTGTTCAGTCAAAAAGGTGAACTTGGCTGTACCATAAAATTTGTACTGCAGCGATATCTGGATTACGGACGGTAAAAATAAATGGCGGGTGCGTGTAGCACATGCATGGCTATTATTAGCTAAGTGTCTGTGACGTCATGTCACGAATTAATAAAAATTCTCGGGATGTCGACCATGTTTCTTTTGACTACCGGTGACGTCACGAGTAACCATAGAGAATGAAATTGGGAGACAAATTTGTGAGTAAGTTTGTCTCACAGACTTTTATAGGAACTTATCTATGTCAATTTCGCAGGGAGGTTTATCTGCCGATAGGTGGCAGCAGTGGCATTCAATATTTTATATATCGAAAATAATGTAGCCCAAGGAGTTTTCCCTACAAAACTTGGAATTTTCGGCGGAGTACATTACTTCGTCAAAAGTCCAAGGAAAGGATAACTACCTACCAAGAGAGAGAAAAAAAAGTTTTATTGAGATTTTGGATCTTATCCAATTTAGAGCGAAACGAGTTCTGCGACTCTTTTACATCTAGTCGGTGGAAGATAAAACGGATGCTTAGATCAAAGCATGGAATATAACTAAAGGGTATGACGTTTAGTCATTTGTTGAGGTAGTCCTCAAATAGTTATTTAGACAAAACAAAAAAAAAACAAAGAGTCTCATGCACAGCTGAGAGCCGGGCATACATTTATTTATTTATTTTTTTTTTTTTTTTATTTTATTTATTTATTTATTTCATAGATGAGTATGAGTAACACATTAAGATACAAAAATCTTATAAGCTAGTGCAAAGTTAAATAAAGAAAATAATTGTACATGAAAACAACTCATAGAGGCTTTTAAATCGTTCAAACTCAGAGAAAAAAAAAATGAATGAACCAATTAAATAATTCGTATACAATTAAAAAATTTACTAAGTACAATAATAATTCAGTTATGTAATTAAATAATATGCCTTAAGTTCCTTCTGAAATCCCTTCCTATCACCAAAGTTCCTAAAATGTCGTGGGAGAGTGTTCCAAAGTCGGACGGCATAAACGAAGAACTGACGCTCTGATGTTAAACAAGTAAAACGTGGTTGAAGTATCTGCGCCGTTCTAGTGGATGCACAGAAGGTAATTTTATTGAACAGATTCGGAGGTTGGTGGGTTTGTACAATATTAAAGAGCATAGTTAATGATCGAAATTGTAATAACTTATCGAAGGGGAGGCTGCAAACTTTACTCGAGAAATTAGAGACTCTATCGAATCTCCGGAGTCCGAAAACGTATCTAATAGCATTATTGTAAGCCACATTTAATTTTCTTTTACACACAGTATCACATTTCCCATACACCTCGCATCCATAGGTAAGAATAGGAATGATAAGTGATTTGACTAACAAAATTCTAGTTTTAATAGGAGTGAAATACTGTGATGCCCATAAGGAGCGTAAGACACCATATACTTTACCTACTGCTAAACTGATGTGGTTACTCCAAGTCAGGGTGTTATTGAAAACCATTCCTAAATTCTTGGCTGTAGTAACATATTCTATGGGATTGTTGTTAATGATGATAGTGGGAAAATAAGAGGTGGAAGTACATTTCTTAGAGATGACAATACACTTAGATTTGGTGGAATTAATTGAGAGAAGGTTTTTCTTTGCCCAATTAGATATGTTTTCTAGATCTGCATTGATTCGACTAACACAATCTTCTATAAGTCCAAGGGGGCAACTTATTTGAAGTTGAGCGTCGTCGGCGTAAAGTTGAACTGAAGAATTTGTTACGATAGATGGAAAATCGTTGATGTATAGTGAAAAAAGCAAAGGCCCCAAAATAGAACCTTGCGGCACCCCTGCAGGGACAGTTATAAAGTTGGATAATACATTATTTGCATAAACCGCTTGTTCCCTCCCAGAAAGATAGGAAACAAGGAGCCTTGTGGCAGAGGATGAGAAATCAAAACAATTTAAGAGCTTATTGCAAAGAATATTGTGATCAACCGTATCGAAAGCTCGTGAAAAATCAAGCAGCAAAAGAAAAGTTATATGATCATTATCAATGCTTTGTCTAATTTCATCAACTACTGTCAATAAGGCAGTTATGCAACTATGCTTTTCGCGAAAACCAGATTGCAAAGGTGTAAGTGCATGAGTGGCGTTTAAAAAAGAGTTAATTTGCGTTTTCATTATTTTTTCGAAGACCTTTGACAGAAAGGGGAGTATAGATATGGGACGGAAATCCTTACCACTTGAATTTTTAGGAACCGGTATGATTTTGGCTCTTTTCCAGGCTGTAGGAAAGATACAGGTCGATAAAATGCTGTTGAAAGCAAAAGTAATAAACGGCAGCACTATGGGTAGTAAAATTTTTAAAAATTTAGGATGGACACCATCAATTCCAACCGCATTCGATTTTATGGAGAGTATACTTTCAACTACTTGAACCTGGTCAATTCCTATAAATCCGAACTTGCGACTAGACATGTTTTCTTCGGAGACATTAACTAGAGATGGCGATTGTGTTGAATGTGATACATTTGGTAAAGTAACAAAATCCTGGTTTAGCAAATTCACATCAATGTTTTTGTAGACTTCACTTTGCTGTTTTCCTATTCCTAAGTTCCGTAAATTTGTCCAAAGTTTTTTACCGCTTAAGCAAGGGTCTAGTCGGTTGGCGTAAACTTGAGCCTTAGTTGAACGAATGAGAGCGACAGCTCTATTTCTTAGAGAACAATATTCTTGATGGAAAACACTTAGTTTGTATCTCTTCCAGCGTTTATAGGCCATGTCGCGTTTTTCGATAAGTAAACGTATATCCGTGGTAAACCAAGGGCGTTGTCCAGGATTGATAGTCTTAGTCCTCAAAGGTACATGTTTTTCAAATAGGTAATTGATGTTAGTTTGAAGAAAATCAATTTGCTCATTACATGAAGTCATGAAATAAACATGTTCCCACGCTATACTCCTAGCATCGCACTCAAGTGTAAATTTGTTTATTCTACTAAAATCCCTATAATTGAATGAGGAAGGTGAACTCGTCAAATTAAACGCGAAAGTTATGTAAATGAGGTCATGTTTAGAGAAAGCGGGAGCGGACAACTGATCGTACATGACAACTTTATCAGGTTCACTTACAAAAAATACGTCGAGAAGTGTAGCTGTTTGTGAACTAAAGTGCGTAGGGAGAGAAGTATTAACAGGAAACAAGTTTAAGGTAAGCATATTTTGCATTAAGTGGTTTTCCTGTAGTAAATCACTATTCATATCACCACACACAATGACCTTAGAAGATGAGACCGCTATTTCTTCGAGGAGAGATATAAGAGGTTCAGTATTTATTAGTTTGTGAGGTCTATACACAACACCCAGGAGAAGCCTCTCGCCTTCCCCAGCAAGCTCTAGAAACAAAAAGTCCATTAGACTGTCATTTGAAGACCTACACTTAAAAACACAGGGAATATTTTCCTTTACAAAGATAGTTTTAATAGGAGTGAAATACTGTGATGCCCATAAGGAGCGTAAGACACCATATACTTTACCTACTGCTAAACTGATGTGGTTACTCCAAGTCAGGGTGTTATTGAAAACCATTCCTAAATTCTTGGCTGTAGTAACATATTCTATGGGATTGTTGTTAATGATGATAGTGGGAAAATAAGAGGTGGAAGTACATTTCTTAGAGATGACAATACACTTAGATTTGGTGGAATTAATTGAGAGAAGGTTTTTCTTTGCCCAATTAGATATGTTTTCTAGATCTGCATTGATTCGACTAACACAATCTTCTATAAGTCCAAGGGGGCAACTTATTTGAAGTTGAGCGTCGTCGGCGTAAAGTTGAACTGAAGAATTTGTTACGATAGATGGAAAATCGTTGATGTATAGTGAAAAAAGCAAAGGCCCCAAAATAGAACCTTGCGGCACCCCTGCAGGGACAGTTATAAAGTTGGATAATACATTATTTGCATAAACCGCTTGTTCCCTCCCAGAAAGATAGGAAACAAGGAGCCTTGTGGCAGAGGATGAGAAATCAAAACAATTTAAGAGCTTATTGCAAAGAATATTGTGATCAACCGTATCGAAAGCTCGTGAAAAATCAAGCAGCAAAAGAAAAGTTATATGATCATTATCAATGCTTTGTCTAATTTCATCAACTACTGTCAATAAGGCAGTTATGCAACTATGCTTTTCGCGAAAACCAGATTGCAAAGGTGTAAGTGCATGAGTGGCGTTTAAAAAAGAGTTAATTTGCGTTTTCATTATTTTTTCGAAGACCTTTGACAGAAAGGGGAGTATAGATATGGGACGGAAATCCTTACCACTTGAATTTTTAGGAACCGGTATGATTTTGGCTCTTTTCCAGGCTGTAGGAAAGATACAGGTCGATAAAATGCTGTTGAAAGCAAAAGTAATAAACGGCAGCACTATGGGTAGTAAAATTTTTAAAAATTTAGGATGGACACCATCAATTCCAACCGCATTCGATTTTATGGAGAGTATACTTTCAACTACTTGAACCTGGTCAATTCCTATAAATCCGAACTTGCGACTAGACATGTTTTCTTCGGAGACATTAACTAGAGATGGCGATTGTGTTGAATGTGATACATTTGGTAAAGTAACAAAATCCTGGTTTAGCAAATTCACATCAATGTTTTTGTAGACTTCACTTTGCTGTTTTCCTATTCCTAAGTTCCGTAAATTTGTCCAAAGTTTTTTACCGCTTAAGCAAGGGTCTAGTCGGTTGGCGTAAACTTGAGCCTTAGTTGAACGAATGAGAGCGACAGCTCTATTTCTTAGAGAACAATATTCTTGATGGAAAACACTTAGTTTGTATCTCTTCCAGCGTTTATAGGCCATGTCGCGTTTTTCGATAAGTAAACGTATATCCGTGGTAAACCAAGGGCGTTGTCCAGGATTGATAGTCTTAGTCCTCAAAGGTACATGTTTTTCAAATAGGTAATTGATGTTAGTTTGAAGAAAATCAATTTGCTCATTACATGAAGTCATGAAATAAACATGTTCCCACGCTATACTCCTAGCATCGCACTCAAGTGTAAATTTGTTTATTCTACTAAAATCCCTATAATTGAATGAGGAAGGTGAACTCGTCAAATTAAACGCGAAAGTTATGTAAATGAGGTCATGTTTAGAGAAAGCGGGAGCGGACAACTGATCGTACATGACAACTTTATCAGGTTCACTTACAAAAAATACGTCGAGAAGTGTAGCTGTTTGTGAACTAAAGTGCGTAGGGAGAGAAGTATTAACAGGAAACAAGTTTAAGGTAAGCATATTTTGCATTAAGTGGTTTTCCTGTAGTAAATCACTATTCATATCACCACACACAATGACCTTAGAAGATGAGACCGCTATTTCTTCGAGGAGAGATATAAGAGGTTCAGTATTTATTAGTTTGTGAGGTCTATACACAACACCCAGGAGAAGCCTCTCGCCTTCCCCAGCAAGCTCTAGAAACAAAAAGTCCATTAGACTGTCATTTGAAGACCTACACTTAAAAACACAGGGAATATTTTCCTTTACAAAGATAGCAACCCCACCCCCATTACATCTAGTTCGATCAGCACGAAAAAGTTTATAACCTGCAAGTTTGAAAAAATTATCATTTAAGTGACTAGAAAACCAGGTCTCTGAAATACAAATCACATCAACCCCAGAACCTTCAAAAAGATCCCGAAATTCGTCGATCTTACAGTTTAAGCTTTGAGCATTTAGATGAACTATTTTTAGGCCAGATTTTTGATTAACTAAAATTCTGACTAGTGAACGCAGCACTACAGAACCGTCGGAATCTGGAACTACTCTATTACTATTAACCAACACCGAGCCGGCGATGTTTTAATAAAGTGCAAAAATAAGAAAACGACATAAGAACTAATGCAGGAAAAGATTTCGAAAAGGAGAAAAGGCTAAAAGAAAAAGAAAAAATTAAAGGCAATAATGGAATTATTTCCATAATCTAAAAAAAATAAAGATATTACAAAAGAAATAATTATTTACATTAATATAATAATTTAATTTAAACAAAAAAAAAGATAATAATATTTGCAATAAAAATAATTTTAGTTCAATTATAATCAAAAAAAAAAGAAAAAAAACTGCTTGTATATCTGGCAATGATGTTTAGTTTCGAAGATCTAATTTATTCTAGGTTCGTAAAGTTGGTAACCCAGTAATTCTATTTAAGGTTTCAATGTTGTCAATAATTCGAGCTTCGCTGTCATCTTGATGAAATTTAATGTAAACAAACCCACGCGCGGTGAATGCAGAAAATATTTTTTTATTTTTCTTAAGTGCGAGCGCGTTACGCAAAATAATTTGATTTTTTTTGGTAAGGCTTTCCCGCAAGTAAACCAGGGAAGTGCTTTCAGATGGAAACCCAAGATCGCGCAGTTGAAGTTGGCGTTTGTTTTGATTCTGAAAAGTTCTTATTTTCGTTAGGGTCATATTTCTGTCGTATGGCGAATTAAATTTAACCAAAACGGCGGAATCCAATCGATTATCCGAAGGGCGAGTGCGATAGATTTTGTTAAGTGCGGGTGAAGTAAAACCAATAGTGTTGCAAAGCTTATCAAATATTGTTGAGAGATTCTCATCGGTTTGATGTGGTACACCGTAGAGAATGGCGTCAGTGGCAACAAGTCTATTTTCTTGTACTTCATCTATTTGCTGCAATTTGCCAATAGCAGACATAGCATTTGATAGCTCAGTTTCGTTTGTTGATATTGTTGTTTTTGTGTCGGCAACGGAGCTTTTTATTAGCTTAAAATCATTTTTAAGAGCTTCAATGTCGGCAGTTGTAGCGATGTACGACGACTCAATCGTATTAACCCTTTCGCAGATCTCATTTAAGTTTGTTTGCATTTCGGTTATGTGGTTTTCGATTTTATCAATCTTAGCCAAGATTCGCTCTTCGGATTTGGAAATTAAAATATTAATTTTGGAAATTGACTCACTTTGACTTTTCATTCGTTCATCAATTCGTTTCCATAAGTCACTGTCCATCGTGTTTGGAGCTTTTAACGAAGGGGAGCTGGTTGGTCTTGGTGAGGATGCACTTGTATGTTTATTCGAGTTAGCTGTGTTTCGGATGTATTTTTTTACACTGTCTGGCATAGTAATTGTGAAGTTATGTTTATTTGTAAATGAGTTTGTATATGTTTGAAATGGGAATGAATTGGAAAGTTGATGACTCAGATTCGAGGATAATATTATTATCAAACTAAAATCACTGATTTTAAATTCAATTTATCTGATTTAATTAACACAATCCACAATATGAAATAATGATGAGTATGAAGTTTCAGTAGTAGAAGTGTGTTAAACTTTAAAAGAAGCTACTGGGACAGATTTTATAGGGAAATTTAAACAAAATAACCGGAGCAACAAAAAGCACGTCTATCGAGCTGTTCTCATTCTACCATACATGACAACAATGAACACAAAAAAAAAACAAAGTCAAATTCAGGAATTGCAGTACTTTGACGTACTGTATGTCATGTCTGGTGAAATATTTACGTTCTCAGATACTGAGAATAAGAAAACGTAAATACAGTATGAAAGTCTGGTATATTAGGGTATTTCAAGTGTCTTACCTTTTTAAGTCTTTGGTATGGCAAGTCGACTTATGGCCTCGCCTATCTACGACTTCGTACAAATTGTTTCCAATTACTCGAATGACTCGGACCTTTACAAATTTGGGGCACAACTTCGCACTTAAATGCTTGGTTGCGTCGCTCAAAACATGATTTCTAGCGTAAATTTCATCGTCTACTTTGAATGTTATATTCCTACTGCGGAGGTTGTACTGTTTCTCATATGCTTCATGGGTCTTTACAAGTGCTTGTTTCAGATAGGAATGAACGATGTTCATTTTGGCGACCTTTGGGAGCCAATCTATCTCCGAAAAGTTCAGTCCACCCAACTCTCTTAAAAGACGATAGTCTGCCCCATGTTCAATCATACGTTGTCCGAATAGGGCTTCGTATGGGGACATCGAAAGAGTTGAATGCACCGTCGTGCGTAAAGCACTACTGATCGAAGACAGATGGGCATCCCAATCCGTCTGTAGAGGATTGACATATGACCGAATGGCCGCAAGAATTGAACGGTTGACGCGTTCACTTGCATTCGACTGGGGAGCATACACGGCGGTCCGATAGTGCTTGACCCCGAAAACATCTAAGAATTTTTGAAACTTCTTACCAACAAATTGTGTGCCATTATCAGATAGGATACTCTCTGACACTCCGTAAATCAGAAATATTTCGTCTTTCAGAAATTTGACCACGCTCGCGGCTGTTGCTTTGCGTAGTGGCTTAATGAAAACGAATTTCGTTAATTGGTCTAACGCGATGACTATATAAACATTGCCGGATCTTGATCTGGGGTAAGGCCCAAGAAAATCAACATACAGATGTTGAAATGGCCTATCAACTTCAAAACTGTTCCCCATCTCTGCTCGCAATGTCATATTCGCTGCTTTACTGGTCTTGCACGTCTCACACCGGTCAACGTAGAGTTTAACCTGCGTGTACATACTGGGCCAGTAAAATCTGTCTTTCAACCGATAAACTGTCTTCACCACCCCACCATGCGAAGCACGTGGCGGGTTGTGAGCCAATGAGATTAGAGATTCTGTCATCTCTGACGGGACCCACAACTTCCAAGTTAGATCGTCCGCCAAGGGATTACCAACCGCATGTTTACTGCGTTTATATATATAACCTTCTGACACTTTGAGGTCAGGTAACCGATCCTGTTCCTTCCTGATATGACCGATGATATCGAGATAACCTTCGGACTTAAAGGACGGGTCCTCAAGATCGATGTGGAGTACCTCCGAGGCATCGATCTGTGGTAGACATGAAAGGAAAGCTGACACTGTCAACTCATCATCTTCATAAGCTCTGGATAGAGCGTCTGGCACGACATTTAAAGTACCTTTCCTATGCTCTACCACAAAATCGAAACCTTGGAGTCGCATACTTCACCTCGCTAATCTTCCGGTTGGATCTTTCACTGTTATCAGCCATTTCAGGCTGGAATGATCTGTAATCACACGAAAATGGTATCCCTCAACGTACGACCTGAACTTCTGGATACCTTCAAAAGCTGCTAAGCACTCGCGCTCTGTCACCGAATAGTTTCTCTGTGCAGCATTCAGTTTCCGAGAGAAGTAGTAAAAAGGCTGCTCCGCCCCGGATTCGTCTCGCTGACAAAGTACACATCCGATGCCAGTCGCGGATGCGTCGCAGAGAATGATGAATTCCTTGGAGAAATCCGGATTGACTAACACAGGCGCTGAAGTTAAAGCCTGTTTGATTTGCAGGAAAGCTTCAATAGCTTCTGGGCTCATGCTGAATACTTTTCCCTTTTTCAATGTCTCGGTCAAGGGTGCGGCTAGGGTGCTGAAATCTTTCACAAATCGCCGATACCAACCTGCCATGCCGAGAAATCGGCGAACTTGGCGAGTTGTGGTTGGTAATGGAAAGCTAGTAATTGCTGAAATTTTGTCAGGATCAGCTTTCAAGCAACCCTGACCGACCTTATAACCGAGATAGTGAAGCTCATCAAAACAAAACTTCGACTTCTCGACGTTTATCGTCAGTCCAGCATCAGTCAAGCACTTTCCGACTATCTCCAGAGTCTCCAGATGTTCGTCGAAATCCTCCGACACAACCAACAGGTCGTCCAAGTATACAAATACTTGATCTCGTAACCCTGATGGGATTACGCGACTCATCAGGTAGCTCAAACTTTGCGCTGCATTACACAGTTCGAAGGGCATGACCTTAAATTGGTACAATGGTCGGCCAGGTACCGTAAACGCGGTCTTCTCCCTCGAACTTTGCTCCAGCGGTATCTGCCAGAACGCATCCTTCAGATCCACGCTAGAGATAAAGCGTGTCTCTGTCAGACGTGCTAGCAGCCCCTCAATATGCGCAATCGGACGAGCATCTTTCTTTGTTACTGAGTTCACCTTCCGAAAGTCCAAGCACAATCGGTTCTTACCAGGTTTGCGTACAAGCACCACTGGGGAACTCCATGCGCTGGAACTTTTCTCGATGACTCCTAATGAAAGCATGCGGCCTAGCTCCGCATACATGAGAGTTTGTATCGCTGGAGATACGGGATAGTACCTCTGCTTTATAGGTACGGCATCACACGTATCTATGTAGTGTTGCACAAGATTTGTCTTCCCGAGTCCATTGACTGCGAACGAAGGAAATCTGCGAACAACTGCTTCTAGTCGTTTGGACTCTTCATCACTCAACTTAATCTGATTGGTGGGTTTCTCATCTAGCCCACCGGTTGTAATTCCTGAAAGACCCGCAATTACATTCGGTGCGATTTGGAACTTCTGCCAGAAGTCAACGCCTAAATAAAGACGCTGGCTCAAAGAAGGCACGATATACAATTCTATATCCTTAGTCACTCCTTTATACTGAATCGGGGTAGTAACTACTCCTTACCATAACATTTTTGTCTTTTAAATAGGGCAATATATTGGTGCCTAAGCAACTTATGCTGGCCCCGGAATCGAGAAGACCTAGAACGCTATCACCAAATAGCCTAACCGTCACATATGGACGTGGGTCATTTGATTCTCGACCTATAGTTGCAGACGCAATGTTACGGTAAGTAGTCCGCTTCCGATGGAAGCGTTCCATTACTCGCCGTATCCGTTTGGATAAATCAGGATAGGTGACTATCCTTCTTCGCACCTCATTGTAATTGCGTAATCTCTCGTGGAAAGGCTTACGATACAATGGTTCTGGTAATTCATTCTTAAAAAGCAAATTTGTTTCAAGTGTGTTTCTTGTATTCAAAGTAGGGATTGTTCTACCCTCATCTGTAATAACATTTGGTAATTCATTGTTTTTCTTGATCGGTTTTAGTACTTTAATTTGTGGAGGCCCAAGAGGCTCTGTCGGTTTAGACACTTGAAATCCGGGTAAATCTAATCGGAGCGAACCCCCCCGGATGTTGGGTTGTTCCTCCTCTCGTTTCCCGCTAAACATTCCGGAAAGGACGGACTATATCCATCTGCTAAACCACAGCGGAAACAAAATATTTTGTCTATGGGTTTAGCACAGTCACGAAAATTGTGACCGATGACTTGGCAGTTCCAGCATTTCTGTGGCTTACGATCTCTCTGGACGGCTTCAATGCTTGTAGAGGGTATTGCCACTGTTAGGTCCTGACAAGGTTCGTCAATGATTTCGTTGACAAATCTCCTTGCAGGTGGACGTTGTGCGTTTGGCACGAAATTCGGACGGACATTCTCGTATTAAGACTGAGCTTTTTCGATAGCTCGACAATAATAGGCTAGCTGTCTTAAGCTAGACGGACTGTAGGTTATGAGGAGTTCTCCCATACGCCTACGGACATTTGTTTTAATGATTTCTACGAGTTCCTTCTCAGGCCTGGGAACTCTCATCCTGGAATTCAGATATTGTATGGCGTCGAAAAAGTCATTGAAGGACTCGCCATTCAACATCTTAAGATCAGACAGTTTTCTGAAAAGTTCGGTATCGCTCTCTAGACTGCGGTACTGTTCTACCAAAGCAGTTTTCAACTCGTCCCATGTCGTGTGTTTGTTGCCTTTCAGATATACCCAGTACCAGGATTCGACAGAACCTGATACGAAGTGGTAGAAATTTGCGGTAATCTCGTACCACGACACACCGTAGCTATTTCGGATGCATCCTAGGCGGAACAAAAAATCGTGCACATACATGTTTTTCCTTCAATCTCCATTAATGGAATGGATGAACACGGTTCGAAAAAGTGGCATTCGAGGGAGGTCTGGGTGGCGAAAGTGATGACTCATCGTTGAAATTAAAAGCGTTTACCCGCTCCATGAACTCATCTAAATTAGAGCCTAGAGGCATTTGCGCTGGATTGACATCCGACAAAGGTGGCACTCTAGAACGCTCATAATGTGGAGTAATTCGATCTACCAAATCGACTTCATCAATTGGTCTGTGCGCGGACTGGACATTTTGGTTAGCGACACGTGTAGTGTCTGGGTTGGCTAAGTTAACTTGCCGTGTGACTTACTGGGTTGAAGTAGCGTTAGGCGGATCAAGAGGCCTTGAAGGAGGAGCAACAGACTTGGGAGGGACGATAGGTTGTGTGGCTTTGACAGTTCGTTTCTGTAGAAGCTGGGCTACTTGGTCAAGCAAGCGCATGTGACTTTTCTCCAACGCTTCTGCCATAAACTTCCTATCGTCGACCCTATGTAGGTCAATGGAAGCAGAAACTACTCTCTGAATGTACGCTGAATGGTCAGCAGCATCCTTACGTAATTGCTCTTCGGCTCTCGCTACCTCATCGTCGTCTACTATGACGCTTCTATCGACTGTGTTATCTCTGGGTAGACTCGGCTACGCTGTCTTCGTCCTCGGAGTGATCCTCCACGACGTCATTTTGAACGTGACTGGGTTTCGGTTTCGATCCCCCAGGAGCCATTATGTCGAAATCTCTGTACTTTGTTAGGTAAGTACTCTTGACAGCTCGTCTCGGTCTTGAGCCGTTCATTCGATCGCGACAGTAAGGGTATCAGATAATCCGTGGTATGCGCGTAAATCAAAGACTAAAACAGAGCAAACAACAGCGATGGAAAAGTAAATCAAGTGTATAAGTAAGTGAATAAAAAAAAAATTTAAAAATATACCGTGAAGGTAATCGGACGGAATAAATGCGTCTGTATAAAACAAAGAGTAAAATATTGTAGGCCGTGAGAAGTTCCTCGAACGGTTCCTACCAAGAAATATAACAATAAAGAAAAAGGTAAGTCTGGGTGTAAAAGCTTGCGAATATCCCGTGAGTAAATTCTCTAACGGGTAATCCTTAGTATGAATCGGTACAAAAAGTAAATCCGGTGGATTAAGATAATTCAAGTATCTCGTGAGTAAATCCTCGAACGGGTACTACTAGAAGTAAGTACGGTTGATATGATTTAATCAAAAAGGAAAAATTCAAAATGTTTCCGTGAGTATGAAAACCTCTAACGGAAATTTGCTCAAGTGTAAATTAAAAAAAAAAGTGTAAATAAAAAGAAATTTTTCTAAATCTAAATGTGCTTAATACTAAGAGTGAGTGTATATAGACTCTATTCGTCTATCAAAATCAATAATTCAAAAATGTTTTCGGTAATCCTATAACTAGGTAAATACTTAAAGATAATCTTTAGAAGTAAGTATAATAAATGTCTAACTATATCTGAAAAAATCCAATATCAGAAATCGATAACCGAGATGCTTTATACTTAACTATAATACTATATAATCTATAAATCTAAGCTGTATCCTGAATTGGCGGGCACTATCCCAAACTATAAGCTAAGGGTGGGCTCTATACCAAAACTACACGTCCAATCAAGAAGTTTACGTCTCAACTTGATTGACGGATACTCAAAATAATCAAAATACTCAAAATACTCAAAAGGCGGGCACTATCCCAAACTTACACATCAATTGAGAAGTTTACGTCTCGACTCAATTGACGGAAACTCAAATACGAAATTACTCAAAACTCAGAAACGTTTCGTTTCCTACCAACTATATGCTAAATTTCAAAAATCATCTATACTATAATATGTCTCAAAAAAAAAAAAGATATACTATATACTTAACTAAATAATCTGTTGTGTCATAAAAGATTCAGGAGGTGGATACCCTCCTTTCTATGGAACAAGGTTTGCATGTTGCTTCGGTTATTTGAAGTAACTGACTCAAAAAAAAATTATGAAATATGTATATGTAAAAAAAAAATTTTGAGTGTGTGTAGACTCTGTGACACTTACGGCGTTCGAGTGGTTAGAGGATAAGTATCTTCCATAAATGAAAAGTTGATCAGACATGCAATGGTAACATTACGCTACTGCAGACGTACATCGGGTACTAAGACACCAACTACCGGTTAGCGCTTCATGTCCCGTCACATGCTATCACTACCTAGCGTCTACTGAAAATACTACAATCTCCTTAAACCATTGAGGTAATTGCATAAACAACAAATGTAAATTAGTTTGGATTGGATCTTATGGGATCGTGTTCGAGTGAACAACCAGCTTCTGCAGCTGACGTGCGTCGGGCAAAAAGCTCCAACCACCGGTCAGTAGACCTGCTCATTCTGCTCTCCCACGATCAGGAATCCTAGATGTCACCTATAGAAATATTATCGACACCTCAGCAACAGACGATCGAGCAAATCTACAGCTCAACCCGGACAGAGATCGAAGATAAACTCAAGTAGTGAAAGGTAGAGGAAAAATGGATAGGTCTAATGCAACAGCTAACTCAGGAAAACTCCACCAAATTACTGGACAAAATAGTACCTAGACCACTAGTCACGATGATGTTCACCTATCTAAGGAACCAGATCACAATCAAATAACTCGCAAAAAAAAACTGAAAAATAAAAATTCTCAAGGAAAATTTTTCAAAACCTTCCAACTTCATCAATGTCACTCGGGATCGACCTATCTAACAACAATATTAATCTTAACTTTTCTGACCATTTCGGGCCCCACGTTGGGCGCCATCTGTAACGTAGAAATATTAATGTAATTAAATAGAAATTTGAAGAAGATTTCTTCCTATCATTCCACGCACCAATGGGGCCCGTGAGACTTAAAAACTTAGCCCCACGTTGGGCGCCATCTGTAACGTAGAAATAAAATTATGAATGAAAGAAAGAAATATACACTCACACCTGCCCATAGGCACCACCCCTTCGCCTAAACACCCTATGGATATTTAAGATCTGAACCCATGCCCATTGACACCATAAGCTAGAGAGGAAGCAGGAAGACATAAGCACCCCGTCCATCCATGGACCCTATGCCAAGGAATAGTAACTCCATAGATCTTCGCCTGTACATCGGTGTATCTGGCATCCCCTATAAAAGACATACTTACACTTCGCTAGTACAGTATCTCATTATCCCTACTCCTCTCCCCATTCTTCTAATTTTCCATCTCCATCCCCATCACAGAAGCGTGAACCATCCACCAGCATACCTCCAGGTTCTGACTACAAAGTCCCGCAGAACAGCCTGGAGTATATCCGATAGCATGTCCACGCCTATCCGCCGCAAGTCCTAGGTGTTCTCCTTGCAGCTCTATTATGTTTTAGTACACACCTAAAAACCAAGGACCCTACTTAAATCCCCACGAACGTAACTAGATCTATGATGCTTTCTTAGTATGAGGAAATTTTAGGCAAAAACCAGAGGTCTTACTCCAGTTAGCAATCGGGTATCTAGTTATCGTAAATGTTCCTGTGCCTATGGGATGGAAGCAACTCTATGCCGGCAACGCCCCCTTTCTAGCCAGTTACTCAGAAAGAATGACTGGTAAGAACTGGTTGAGATCGACCGTCGCGTTGGCCGGCAGCACCCATGCCACAGCTAGCTCAGCCAGGCCATGGGCACTTGCTCCGGGATCTGCACAACCGGTGTTACCTCTTATTATCCTGCCGACCGTTGAACTCTGATGGATGAGTTCGAATAAGTAATATTAAATCGCTTGATGGCCCTCACAGTCGTCCAAATCAAGATCTACCAACATTGAAGTTAAATATGAATCGATTCTAGATAGCACCTCTTTATTTCTCTAGTGAATGAAAACATAGACAGAGAAGAAGATTCATGTTTGGTTTATAACAATCGCCCTACTGAACACTACACGTAAGTATCTAAACTATCAGCAAACCTTAGGTATTCGAGGTTGCGGTGGCAGGTTATGATTGTCATCTAACCATACAGCTGCCACGATGATACGCTGTATGGTGATGAGGAGGTGTCTAACCCTGAGGGGAGGGAGGATCTAAGGTGGAATACGATCCCCCGGTCTCTCAACCCACCCAATCTGCTTCAGAAAATCATCTCTCTCTAAAACAGCCTTGGTTGTCCTACGGACCCACGAGTCCCCACGAATCGGATATATTTTGACGGACAACCCCTGATATGAAAAAGCAAGCTAAAATATTGCTTGCTTACTTCATTATGCTAACTCTAAACATAGTATCAAATCCGAAACTATTCTTTAACTACCAAAATATCACGACCAAAACTAGAAGGTACTTCAATAAACGACAAACCCACCTTGTTCCATCCTGAAAGGTTGAGGGATACCAAACTCCCTATAATTAACTTACTCCATCTTAATCGTTATCTGTAAAATCTTCAAGAACTATACTAATCTCAAATGATATGAAAAGGTAAATATCAAAAATTTTCTTTTCACGTTATAATTCAACGAATTTGGTTTTTATTCAATGCTACAATATCTTAAAAACTAACAGCAAAAATCTGCCTTAACTTAACCACTAATCTAAATCCTAATTCTTAACGAGGATATGTTAATTTAACTTTATTTAATGAAAGATCAAAAGTGAAATAAACTTTTGTCAAAAGATCACTACAAAGTGTCAATTAATTTTACTTAAAATTAAAATCTCTATAAACTAGAATACCTAAAATATTTACTGGAAATAGATAATCTGAAATCTATCTCTATATGAGAAACCTCAGTCTGAATAAAGTCAAAAGTGACTACCGAATTTCAACGCTGCGGTTTAGATTCGATGTTAAATATTCAAGACTAAATGTAAATCTATTTCAAAAAGGTAAGTATTTTTTTTTTCTAGAGGACGTTAATATTCTTCAATTTCTAATTACAAAAAAAAAATTACACGAAGACTGTCAAAGACAAAGGAGAACCACGTAATACGCGAGCTATTACACGAACTACGACGTTATATTCAGCAGAGAAAACTTTAAGATTATACCAAAGCAAGTATCAATTAAAACGGAAAGTCAATATATGTTTAAGAACATTCAATACCCCATACTCATGAACACAGTTCGCGTTCAATCGTATGTTCGATAGTCAATATAAATCAAAAATATAGTAAAATCAATATAGTAAATAAATCTCTACTACCAATAGGGCAGAGAGGTAAAGCTATATCACTTAACGCTGGTCCGGAAGTGCACTCCTGGGTTAGCTGAAAATGATTAGTTAAACAAGGATATGACTCTATATAATCTGACCATATACTTCGTTTATAGTTTTCGTAGGTGCTTCTATGATTTTCATATATGCTTTCTTATCGACAGGATGTATGTCGCAAACACGACAGACACAGCTGTAGTACGCTGCTGATATATGTGATAATATTATCACAACACCACGGTACACGGTACAACAAATACGGAATGACGTTACAAATCTCAAAAAAATAAAGAAAGTGAAAAAGCTCGAAAACGAAACTATAAGATTCGTTTCCAGCCAAACGCAAACGCGGCGTTCAAACGCGAGTGAAGGTTGGACGCTACCGACGCAAAGAGAGGTAAGTGGGGTCCAAAAGATCAAGTGAGTAAAACAAAAAAAAAAAAGTTGAGTATCAACCGATAATTCAAGTGTACAAAAAAAAAATGTAAGAAATCTAATTTTACTTAGCACAATGAAAAGGATGTTGGTAGCACTTCACTTTATTAATTCCGAAAAGACGAATTGAATTACAAATACTTTTCAAGAAACCCGATCGCGACGCGATTGTAGATTAATGTAAATCTTTGGCGGTACGTTAGCCAAATTTAAAATTTCAAGTAACGAAGGTTTCAACATATCAGACGAAAATTCTTGTTATCTTTGATCTTCACTATTTCATTAATTTCAGGACACTAAATGGCATGTCAAATGTTTATCAGATGTTTAATGAGACTTGAAATAAACATAGTCTAGATAAAGAACGTACTATATATGGGTGTGGCACACTGGGAATAATAAACGGACCACTATGACATCACTAAATTACCACCGTCCGTGGTATCTGACGCTTGTCGTTAACGCTGTACGCCGAATGTGTGGCGTGAAAGCGTTCACAAAACAAATGAGTAATATTTTTGAGGTATTGGAGGATAAAAACTCCCAAATAGTTCACCAATAAATGAAAATAAACGTAAATGTTACCTGAGCACTGGATACATATGTATATATATATGTCTCTATTTAATAATCTATATAACTTTTTCTTCTTTTGAGGAAAAATCCACACTGCTGCTTCACAATGACGTGATAGTGATGAATCTACGATGCTCTTCTGACGTAACTGCGTCAGGAAGAAGTGATGAAGTGAATAAAGGTGCTCCCTCGCAGATATATATCAAGTAAAGTTGAGGTATTATGGACCGGCATCGGCGTATATATGCCCGCCAGACGTCCTGGTGTAATCCTACAACACAGCAATATCCTTGGATAGATATATGTATATTAGAGTCTCGGTTGAACGAAGTTGCGTTCCAGGTAAGTACGTCTATACTGATAAGATGATGCTGCCTGCTTCAGGCGATGTCGCTTGAGGAAATGGTATGGACGTCGACGAGCCTATCGGATCAACGTCGACGTCGACATACGTTGCTCCTTTGGTAGGAATAAAGCGTAGGGTCCAAAAACAAAAGGAAGGAACGGAGCTTATGCATTGGCATAAAGGATAGTAGCTCCTTTCTAGTTCCACATCACAACCCAAAAAAAAGGAAGGATCCAGCCAAGAATATACACGGTTTAGTGGTTTTACCGGGCGCAGTACGCGTCCATAAAGGTAATTAGTATTCTTTATATGGTGGCGCACAGATACGTTTTATAAAAAAAAATATACAGGATGATTTTGCCACGTGTGTAAAAACTACAGGAGTAGGCGGTAAATCCTTGGTACGGAGTGGAGAAGTTGGTTCATCCACTTCATCTGGCGCTCAGGAGGCGCCTATGGCGTTGATCGATGATCTTTGTCCACGTCGCTCCTTGGTCTGGAATCCCTGATGTTGCAAAAAAAATGTGTAAGTACCAATCTTTATGGCCTCAAATCACCAATATGAGTAAAGATGGCATATGCCATCCTTTCTCATAATTGGTAATAGGAAAGTTGTATCTTACCTGATTAATAATAGCGAAAGGTTGTATGTGTAATTAAATTCCAATTGCGAACGCAATTGGAATATTCCTTGCAAAAAAAAATTACAAAAGAGAACTTGAACGTTCTGCTATGCCGTTCTTACTTCGTCGAATGGTTTCTTCAAAATGGGGTAGGTATGGCTAGACGTACAACTACTGCCATTAATAAGCAAGTAGCTGCGGCAGAACAAGGAAACTCACTTCCTTTTTGCTCTTCTTGATAGTAGTTTAGCGTAATCTGTATTACCGACGTATGGTAATTCCGTATCGTTTCGGCTGCATATTGTAGCTGAGTATTTGGTTGACAACAACTAATGTAATACAGAAGGTTGACTAATATAAATGCTCCGGATGGAAGAAATATGTTGTTAAACATAATCGAAAGGACTGAAAAGGACTAATTTAAATGCCGTAGAGGCTAAATTTATAAGCTTGCCAAGTATTTCAGCTCATTGTGACAATATACCACTTTGGGTTTGGTGTCGCTACGCTGTAGCGGAGGCTGTCACCAGAAGATACATTACGTAAAATTATAACATATCTTGATGTCTGACACTTATGTCAAATGACAGAAAGGCATTTCAATGGGAATATACATATAGGTGTCAAACGTCATATTGCAGTGGCAAATGATAACGTGTGTAAACATTGAAATCAGGAAAATTTCTACCTACTGTTTTTGTAGAGCGGATATCACACCTTGATGTACGTCATAATGCTACCGTCAAGACTTCGTGCATTCAACTTTATGCGTCAAATCAAGGTAAGAATTCGGACGGATGAATATTTTATATTCGACGGACTTCGGACTGTATTCAGATATCGTAGTGTCTGTCAGTACCTATGCGTATGGCCGTTTCATTGTTCAGTCAAAAAGGTGAACTTGGCTGTACCATACAATTTGTACTGCAGCGATATCTGGATTACGGACGGTAAAAATAAATGGCGGGTGCGTGTAGCACATGCATGGCTATTACTAGCTAAGTGTCTGTGACGTCATGTCACGAATTAATAAAAATTCTCGGGATGTCGACCATGTTTCTTTTGACTACCGGTGACGTCACGAGTAACCATAGAGAATGAAATTGGGAGACAAATTTGTGAGTAAGCTTGTCTCACAGACTTTTAAAGGAACTTATCTATGTCAACTTCGCAGGGAAGTTTATCTGCCGATATGTGGCAGCAGTGGCGTTCGATATTTTATATATCGAAAATAATGTAGCCCAAGGAGTTTTCCCTACAGGATTAGAAGTCATAGACAAGAGATCATTTATAAAAACGAGAAAGAGAGTCGGAGACAGAACGGAGCCCTGGGGCACACCAGCATTTATTTTGTGGAGATCAGACTTGAAACCGTCTAATACAACTTGTATTGAACGGTCCAGAAGATAGCTTCTAATCCAACGAATAAGAGTATCATCGATACCAAATGCACGCATTTTCGATAAAAGAGCTTCATGCCAAACTCTATCAAATGCCTTTGAAATATCAAGCGCAATAATCTTGCTTTCGCCAAAGCGATGCACAGATTTGTTCCACTGTTCGGTGAGATATGCCATCAGATCACCAGTGGAACGATTGCTGCGAAAGCCGTATTGCCGGTCATTTAAAAGCTCCCGATCTTCGAGATATTTTTTGAGCTGACGATTTATCAGCGTTTCCATGACCTTGGAAAGAAGGGACGTAAGTGCAATTGGTCGGTAGGAGGAGGGGGAGGAGGAGTCACCTTTTTTTGGGACGGGCTGGACAAATGCTGTTTTCCATCTACTAGAAAAGATTCCTGAACGATAGGAGCGATGAAAAAGCTTACGCAGTGGTTTTGCCAGAGATGAAGAACACTTCTTCAGAAGAATAGGGGGTATACCATCCGGGCCAGCGGATTTGTGTATATCCAGATCTTGAAGTACTCTTGCTACTGTACGAGTGCGGAAAAATATCTGTCCCATAGAAGAATTAACGTTCTCAAGTACAGGAGGGGCATTGTTGCTTGCAGGCAACGTAAGTAAGGAACAAGTCAAGAGTATGGGCGGAATGCCCATCAACATCCGGTATACGAGTAGGCTCAACGACAAGCTGGGTAAGATGGTTATACTCAGCAAAGATCTCGGTATACCTTCCTTCGAGTGTTGTCTGGCCAGAAAATCGGAGCCAACTTGAATTGTGTACATTGAAGTCGCCCGTAATCACGACTTCAGTGTGAGGACAATGGGAAACAATTCGGGAAATTGAATCTGACAAAACATCTAACTCATCACAAGTAGACATGCTGTCAAGATTCGGACTCCTGTAAAGAAAACAGTAATGAATGATATGCTTGCGGACAGTGAATTTGAGCCACAGGAAATTAAAGTTCGTATTAGAACAATGCCCATATTGGGGAAGGCTCTGGCAAGCAATATCATTCCTAACATAAACGACAAGACCATGGTGGGAAAAAAGTAATGGCACTAAGTTATATCCAACCAAACAAAATTCTGATAAATCAGTATTCTGTCCAACCTGGGTTTCACTTAATGCCAAAACAGCTGGCCTGTATTGCACAGTATGGGCGTACACAGAAAAGAAATTCTTCCTAAGCCCACGAACATTTGAATAGACGACACAAAAATCACTTACCATTCTGAAAAACTTAACACAAAAAATTCAACTTTGACGTACCTAAGTTCGAACGTGCAGTGTAGGCCCATATCAAATCAATGAAAAACAAACTGTCCTAGGTGTTATGCCCATAAGACAATTTGCACACGAAATTAATATATAGGTATAGACAACACAATAGAACTATTCGACAAATGCTACTTACCCATCCACTGCAATCATCTTGCGATAAGCCACACAAGAGGCTTGCAGTGCATAGAAAGCAACAGTTATAGGTGGGCTCGGGTGGAGAGGATGGGTGGTGTCGAATGCTGTGCTGCGACTACGAGCGAGGTTTCGGGGTTTTTTTTTTGTTTCTTTAATTTGTTATTTGTCACTGGCTTATTTGATTTTGCGAATTTTGGGTATTGAAAATGATTGATTTTAATTTGTATGTAAGTTGTATGTGAGATTTTTTGGTTTGGTCGATTTTTTTTTTATTATTATTTTTTTTTTTATATATATATATATGTGGGGGACACATGCGCACAGATTTAGCAACGCGACCGCTCACGACGAGTACTTGATCGACACTCCAATGATGCAACTATATGTGTATACAAAGAAGATGGATATGTTCTAGCATGTGTCCTCAAGGGACATGATTCTACGGTCTGTTCGATAAGTAAAGGAATAGAACCGATGAGTCTTGTGTCAGGAAGTTGGGACAAAACTGCCCATATCTGGGCAATAGATGAATCTGGACTATCATGCGCTGTTGTTTTGTAACGGGATCACCAGAAAAGACGATTGTCTATTGGAATTCTGCAGGAGAACGCCTAAGGGTCTTGCAAGGTAAGTTGGATTCTTGGTTGTATGAACTCAAAGTAATAATATAACACCTTGTAGGACACACTGATTGTGTACGAGGACTTGCTAGCCTTGGTGATGGGTCCTTAGTTAGTTGTATCAATGATGCAGTCATCCGTTATTGAAACGAAGATGGCGATTGTGTTCGAGAGCTGTGCGGGCATTCAAACTATATTTATTCGATTGCACAAAACCTTAGCCCTAGGAAGGGACGTGATTATTTCTGGCGGAGAAGATAGCACACTGCGTATGTGGAGTGTGAATTCAGGCGAACTAGGAAAACCAATCAGTCATCCAACTCAAATCAGTGTGGTCCGTTGCATGCCTTAAAAATGGAGACATTGTTACTGGCGCTAGTGATGGTGTCGTTAGAGTATTCTTTCGAGATTCATCCAGATTTACAAATGAAGGCGTTTTCACTGCATTTACTGAAGCTGTGAAGGTTAGAGCTCAAAAGATGAATGAAGAACTTGGAGACATGAAGAAAAAAGAGTAAGAAATTTGTGAATTTGCTTACTCCCGTTTTTGTTTTATAATTTAGTTATCAAACAGAAAGCCTTTTCCATTTGAAGTCATCCTTAAACGCTTGTTTTCTTTGATAGCTTACCTGGGCCTAATTCACTCCTCATCGATGGTACATCTGACAGACAAAAAAAGATTGTTCAACACCCTGACGGCTCAGTTAAGTGCTATATCTGGGAAAATGGCAAATGGAATCTTGTTGGTGAAGTAACAGGCGCCACTGGAAGCTCGTCAACCGCCAAAAAACAATACGAGGGAAATGTTTGTTTTTATGTTTTTGATTGTTAGATTGTCAATAAAATACTGTTTTCTTTTTTCTACTATTTAAAGATTAATGATTTTGTGTTCTTGGTTGATATTTCGGATGATGCTCCTCCTCTTAATTTGCCTCACAACCGTGGAGAGGATCCTTGGCAAGTAGCACAGACTTTCATACACAAAAACTCCCTACCTCAGGCATATCTTGATGAAGTTGCAAATTTCATTGTGAAAAATGCAAAAAGTAATGATGTACCTGAAGAACCGCAGCCGTCAGTTAGGTAAGCTAGATACAAAATCATAAATCGAAGGAGATAGTGGGTTGATTTATATTTATTATTTCGTTACAGTGTGTATCAAGATCCATTTACTGGAGGCTCACGATATTGTTGAAAATTATTGTATAATAATTGGAAGTCCTTAGGTAAAGAAATAATAATTAAGGCAACTTATATGAACAATAGTTTTATTAGGAATAAATACTGAAAAACAAATATTATAGATATATTTTAATAAACTCACTTGATTGAAAAACTCAAGTTATTTTTAGTTAAAGTAATATTAAATAAATAACTTTAACACTCCCACTTTTATTTAATGTGGTAGATAAATGAATTTCAATCATTATTGATGCTGGTATCTTTCATACCAATTAATCTTCTTAAAAGTTGGAAACGTTCACGAGGCAAACTTTTAGTGAATAAATCTGCCAGTTGTTCACTGCTGCAAACGTATTCAAGTTCAAACGTGCCATCTTCATATTATTTGTCCCGAATAAAGTGATGCCTTACATCTATATGCTTGCTGCGCTTATGAAACTCCGGATTTCTTATTAGTTTCATTGCACTCTGATTATCAACCAAGAGTTTAGGTTTACATGTCCAAACTAAATTGAAACCAGATATTAGCTGCTTCATCCAAATTAATTGTTTCACTGCATGACAAGCCGCAACATATTCTGATTCAGTGGTGGACAACGCTACAATTTGTTGTCGCTGTGAACTCCAGGCAAGAGGTCCAGACCCGATTTGAAAGATATACCCAGATGTTGATTTTCGAGTTAAAACATCACCTGCATAATCTGCATCGCTATACGCTTTGACATCCTTCAGACAATTTTCAGTTTTAAAAATAAGGCCATAATCTTCCGTTCCTTTTAAATATCTCATAATTCTATTCACAGAGTTCCAATGGATTCTTGTATGATTTTCCAAATATCTACATACATACCCAACAGCAAAAGATATGTCTGGCCTTGTGCCTATGGCCAAGTACATCAGGCTTCCAACAACTTCTCTATAAGGAACATTTTCAATTAAAGAGTCAGCCTTTCCTGGATGGTCCGCTATGTTCAGTGATGCATTAACATCACGGAGTAGACACTGGATTCGCATTATCCATTTTAAACTTTTTTAAAATTCTCTTTGTTTGTGATTGACTGACCATAATAGATCCATTTTCATGTCTATATATTTCCAATCCCAGATAAGACATAGCATCTCCAAAGGTTATTAGAAAATGTTTTTTTAAATAACACAATAGTTCATTCACATATAACTCGTCTGTTGAAGCTATCAACCCATCTATATAAATTGCTAAAATAAGTTTATGTTTACCTTTGTGACATGTAAAAACACACGGATCTGCTTTGTTTGCTTCAAGTCCATAGATTTTGAGAAAATGTGAAAATGTTTGATTCCAGCATCGAGAAGCTTGCTTTAAACCAAATAAACTTTTTCGCAATTTACACACCCGGCTTGTCCCGTCTTGATATCCTTCAGGTTGCTTCATGTATATTTCTGAATCCAAATCACCATACAAAAATGCAGTTTTGACATCAAATTGTTTCAGAATAAGTTTTTCCGAGGCTGCTATACATAATATTGTTCTAATTGAGTCAAATCTTACTGTCGGACTAAATGTCTCGTTATAGTCGATGCCATACTTTTGAGAATATCCTTTGGCAACCAATCTGGCTTTGAATCTTTCTACTTTTCCACCAATCCCATACTTGATTTTGAAAATCCAGCGGTTATTTATTGGTGTTTTGCCTTCTGGAAGATCGAATAAGTCCCAAGTTTGATTCGTATTCAATGAATTAATTTCATCATCCATCGCCATATGCCACGCATTTGAATCTTGACTTTTGATTGCTTCGAGGTACGATGTGGGTTCACAAACTGTAGCAGTAAAAACATCTCCCAACTCATAATCGTGAAATCTTATAGGAGGGTGAAGAGAGCTCCTGTCCCGTAAAACACGCCTCAGTTCAGTTCCTTCCATTGTTTCTTCAACGTTCTCAGCTTCTGTTAGGTTATGTTGATCCACATCATTAACTGATTCGTCTTCTATTACTTCCTGATGTTCTTCGATTCTCCCACCAGTCTCAGAAACAGTTGCCCTGGGTTCTTGATTGTGTTCCACAGTTTCAGAGTTTATGTTTTCATAAAAGAAAATATCCTTGTTGTTGTCAATTACTGTTTTTACTACTTTATCAAGGACATCTTCTTCTCTGAATACAACATTTCGGCTCAATTCGATTGTATTTGTTTCCTTAATCCAGATTCGATATTCTTTTGTATTGATGCAGTAACCGACGAAAATTCCTTGCTTAGATTTCTTGTCCCATTTTCTTCGTTTTTGTTTAGCAATGTGAATAAAAGCCTTTGATCCAAAAGCCCTTAAATGATCGTTCTTTGGTTCTTTGCCACACCACAATTCAAAAAGAGATTTGTTTGGATCAGTACTTTTCCCAGTTCGGTTCAATATATAGACTCCAGTGTTAACAGCTTCTGCCCATAATTTCACATCCAAGTTGTTTGCATGGAGCATTGTTCTGGCTGCTTCTACAATTGTCCGTATTTCTCGTTCCGCACATCCATTTTGCTGAGGTTGAACGTTCTTACTTTTAAAAATTTCAGCTACATCATTATTAATATATTCACCACCATTGTCAGTTCTAATTGTTTTTACACAAAATACAGTTTCAATTTCGACATCCTTAATAAACCGAGAAAGTATTTCTTTAAATTCAGACTTTTGCTTAAGGAAATAAACTTTTCGGTAATGTGAGAAGTGATCCTTAAACAATACAAAGTATTTGTTACCTTCAATACTTAGTGTTTCTATTGGACCGCACAAATCTGAATGAATCAATTCACATGGATGTTCCGTCTTTGTTTCACTGTGTCCAAAAGGAAGTCGATGTTGTTTCCCAAAAACACAAGCATCACAGAAAAAAGTTTCTTTGGTATCTGAAAATTTTATATCCATTTTTTAAACTTTTGATCACTTGTTGAATATTTTGGTGCCTCATTCTTTCATGCCAAAGTTTTAAAGAGCCACTTCTTGTTGCTAAATTCACCTCCGAACTATCTAGAGGCATGAAATCACTTTCGACTCGAAACATCATTTAAAAAATCTTACCACGCCTTTCTCTCACTGCAACGATAGTGTTTTCAAAG
This sequence comes from Platycheirus albimanus, assembly GCA_916050605.2. Taxonomy (NCBI): domain Eukaryota; kingdom Metazoa; phylum Arthropoda; class Insecta; order Diptera; family Syrphidae; genus Platycheirus; species Platycheirus albimanus. Next base: position 329,770,378 of record OU696696.1, on the reverse strand, counting down.
TAAAACAGACATGAAGTTTTATCAGATTTTAAAGTAAGTCCTTTGTCAAGTGCTGTTCCTTGTGAAAAAAGATTCAAACGAAGGCTTGGAACAAACAAAACATTCTTTAGCACACATGGTGACCATTTGTTTTCAGCATAAGCCAAAATATTTATATCGCCTTTTCCTTGTGCATACACAATGTTTCCATCGCCAATTCGAACTGGTATCGGATTTTGAAGTTCGTTATAGTTTGTAAACCATTTCTTGTGCATTGCCATAATGATCACTTGCTCCCGAGTCCAAGAACCAATTCGTATCTCCATTCATTTGAGCCATTCTAACTTCGCTGATAAAAGCTGTACGTCTTGATTCATCAACGACTTCATTAGTTTTCGCATTCCTTAAAGTACAATCCCTCTTAAAATGTCCTGGTTTATGACAAGTAAAACATTTATTTTCCTTTTTTGTATCTTTAGTACGATTAAGGGTGTTGTTTTTCCATTTTTTTGCTACAAAAGCTCCAACTTCTTCCTTCGTATCATTTTGCTGAACTAACAATCTTGACTCTTCCATCATAAGCCTGGCTGTTAGGTTTGACAAAGTTCTTCGATCATCGCTAGTTGACTCCCATGCACTAAAAAAATGGTTGAATCGTTCCGGAAGGGTCATCAAGATTTTGGTAACAATCATTGATTCTGATACCATTTCACCAGCTTCTTTTAGTCGCTGAGCCATTTCTTCGACTTTCGATATATGACATGCCAAATCCTTAGATGAGTCGAGAGACAGACTGTAAAATTGTTGTTGCAAAAGATGCAGGCTTGTGGATGACTTTTGTTCATAAATCGTATGTAACTTGTCCCACATCTCTTTCGCGGATCCACAGTGCATAATGTGTGACATTGGTTGCTGGCCAACATTAGTCGCAATTACTTTTTGTGCTTGACTATCCAACTTTTTCCAAGCTGCATGTTCCTTCTTGTGTCTTGCTTCAGATTGTGCAACAGTCTCAGATCCTTGCGTCGATAAAACTGGTTTTTCTATTTCTCCGGTTACCACATCGAAAATATCAGATGCGTTTAGAAGCACCTTTACCTGGAATTTCCAGACTGCCCAGCCTTCTCCTCCTTGAAGCTTGTTAATCCTATTTAAATCTCCGTCCATAATTCGCGAAAAAGTTTTAGTAGTACGTATACGACCCGCACTTCCTTCTCAAGCGATTAAAGCTGCTGCTGCAATTTATTATTTTTCGATAATTTCTTCGAAAAGTTGTAATATTCCCCTTTTCTAGAAGAAATAATAATATAACACAATTGTATATTTCTTGCACCTTTTGGTTGTGGACTGGGCCCATAACCTGTTGAAAATTATTGTATAGTAATTGGAAGTCCTTAGGTAAAGAAATAATAACTAAGGCAACTTATATGAACAATAGTTTTATTAGGAATAAATACTGAAAAACAAATATTATAGATATATTTTAATAAACTCACTTTATTGAAAAACTCAAGTTATTTTTAGTTAAAGTAATGTTAAATAAATAACTTTAACAGATATGTGCCTAGTTCTTTTCTAGAAGAAATAATAATATAACACAATTGTATATTTCTTGCACCTTTTGGTTGTGGACTGGGCCCATAACCTGTTGAAAATTATTGTATAATAATTGGAAGTCCTTAGGTAAAGAAATAATAATTAAGGCAACTTATATGAACAATAGTTTTATTAGGAATAAATACTGAAAAACAAATATTATAGATATATTTTAATAAACTCACTTGATTGAAAAACTCAAGTTATTTTTAGTTAAAGTAATATTAAATAAATAACTTTAACAGATATGTGCCTAGTTCAGCTTCGAGTGGCTTAGCTGCTGGAGGCAATGTTGATCCATTCACAGGAGCTTCCAGCTACTCAACTACAGCACCACCTAAAGTTGAAGTCAGTTTTAGTCAAGGAAAGCATTTTCCCTTAACAATGTTCTTGACATTTGACAAGTGTGATCCACAAAAGATCCTAGAAAAGCTAAGATAAGTTGAAAAAAATTCATATCTGCTTTAAAAGCTTGGAAAAGGTCTTCAGTTGACGGCAGCTAGTCGAACTTTTGTGGCTTCAGGACTCTGACCTTTATATGTGGATAATTCTGTTAACCGTTTCTTTTTTTTTGCAGAGAATAATTGTTTTCCTTCAAAGTAGGATTTCTCATTTGACTTTGACGTCTCAGAGCGAGACGGAAAGAGGTATGTTGCCGTTTGCTTAAAATCTCTATTGTACCAATTTCATTTAAGAACGACTTTTTTTGGAAAATAAATTCGGAGGAAAAAATTGTTGCCTTGAAAATTCAATAATTATCTTATAATTCTTATGCGAATGAAAATCAACCAGAAATCTGTTTTAAATACTGTTTTTTTTAATTAAAGGGTAGTACGCAGCTCGAGCAAAATTTTAGCTTTAGTTTTTCTCTCCAAACCTTAGCTAAAACCCTAGCTAAATTTTGACATAGGAGAGTTGTGGAGAATTTGTGATTTAAATGGCGAGTTTGTGTAGAAAATGTCAAAACAAATTTTTTTGACAAATCTCAAGTGCCGCAAGGAACACAAAAATGTTCTTTTATTTTTTTTTTAAAGTTTCGGATGTTATTATATCTCGGTTGTTTCTTTTTTTCTTACCAACCAAAGAAGTTCAAGAAAATTGTTCTCAAACGTTTGTTTATGAGCAAAATTAATTGGCCACCAATATCTCTGAAGAGTGGGCAGCCAGGGGTGGAATTTTGTAAGGTGATAGTTGATAGTCACCATCGCGAATTTGGTATCATGTAAGGTGATAATCACCGTGACTGTCGCCTTTTTGCGATGAAAATCGAGTGACACCTATTTAGGTGTCACACCCATACATTTTTGATTTTTGAGAAGTAATTTGACGGCAAAGAATACAAAAGTTAAAATTGAAAATATTGCTGTAGTGTTATATGATTTCAAATTAAAATATATTCAAATAAAGAGAGAAAAGTGAAGCGCTTTGTTAACTCATTGCTCATTGGAGCTCTCTTCTACCGAAAATATAATCAAAAAGCAAGGCACAGTTTAAATGCACAGGATAAGAAATGATTTATTTGCAAATTAATTCAAAAATAATAAAAAATCAACATTATAACATAATTAAAAAAAACTGCCTATTCCTGCCTTTGAAACCCGTCCACTGCTTGAAAGAAAAGGAAAGAAATTTTTTCTTTGGTGATGTTTTAAACAAAACAAAAAGTTGCTTTATAAACAAATGTTGTGTCTTCAAAAGTATTCACTATCACATTGTTTTTGCTCACAAGAAAATTAAACAAACACAAATATAAACAACAAACAAATTTACTGATGCAGACTGAACCACCCGTAAGTATGTTCATATACTTATAAGTGCATATGTCAACATATAAAGGTTAAGTATGTTCAGAAAATGTAAGCCTCTGACGTCTTTTATCCTCTGATCACTTTCAGAGCAGAGATTCTTAACTATGCTGTTGGCTTGGTCAGTAATACTTTGTTTTAGACGTATTTAATTGCTACAAAAGGAAAGAAAATTACTAAGTTCAATAGCTTTTAGGCTTAGAAAAAGCTATTGATTGAAAAAGACAAAGAAAAGTCGTATATTCATACCCCACACAACATATCAAATAAATGTTCATAAATGATCACTTAAAACATTAATTAAAATAACTTTACGTCTTCGCGTGCGTATATACATACACATAAACGAAAATGGATGCTTTCGCTTTAATTAATTTGTCACCAAAGCTAGTCAAACCCACCACAATAGAGTGAAAACCCACAAATTGTCTTAATTTAGTACTCTTTTACTTAGGTTTAGGGCCGTTTTCCGAGATCTCAGTTTCAGTATCTGCCAAAGTGAAGTACTGAGACCTTATTTTCCTGAACTGACCTAAAAGTAATACAATGACAGTACATAAATCAAAATGTCAAAATTGTAAGTGCTGCCAATAACCCACCAACATTTGGCGATCACCTTACATGATACCAAGTATAGGTGATAATCAAAATCGACTATCACCAGAGCGACAGTCAACTATCACTTTACGTGATTCCACCCCAGAATCAAACTCTTAAGCAGCGAATTGACAATTTAGTTATTAGAACCCTAGCCGAAAACTTTGAAAATGATAAACAATCAATGGCTTCCCATGGAGAGCATGCTAAATCTGGTATCGGCTACGTACCGCAACAGCAGCAATAGGTTCAACAATATAGCCCAGCTCATTCACCTAAGTCACAACTATTTCGTAGGCGACACATAGAATATAAAGATATTGCAGAACACTGTCTCGCGATATGCTCTTATATGCGGCAGGCGACGTATTGGTTTTGATTAACGATCAGTTATATAGTAATTTGGCGAGTATGCACTTTTATCGACTTAATAAACAATTAATATAACTCAACAATAAATGTAACTATTATATTTTTTAGGCAAATAAAACCAAAAAATCTACAACTGTTTTCCGAATTATGCACTGAACAAATTTTGATGCAAATAAAGCCAACAGAGGTAAAAATACGCAAGAAACAGAGGAAACTAAGCAGTGAAATAGCTGATCTTAAACAAAAACTAGGACAGACAAATAAAAGTATTGTCCTTAGTAACAGGGAAATAAGATTACTTCGGTAAGATATTTTTTTAACATAAATTCATCCAATAATATTTTATATTAACAGATATATGGACCTTACTGAAGATGAAAAAGAGCGTTTGAAAGGCTTCTATAAAGTTGCAAAAAAGCTGGAGAAATTGGATAACATTATACAGCATCCATAGAAGATAAATGTGAAGGAATCTTCTAACATAGATTCGAATGAAACTGAAAACAATTTTTCATTTTTAATTGCACAGCTTGTTTAAAAAAAACCTTTATTTATATTTATTTATCACAGCGACTCAGACGATGATCAGGAAAATGTTGAGAAAGATAATTTCCCAAGCCTGGATAGTGTGCCATCCGATAACTGACTTACTGGAACTTTCTCTTCACACATGATACCCATCATCTCTTGGAGTCTCAAATTGCAACCAACTCCGCCGACAATGAGGACCTAGATAAAGTTAAATGTGAGAGAGCTTTCTGCTGACTTAAATGTAACTTACTTCATTCGATCCGCTGTGGGCCATAGCTCTTTCTTTAATCTCAACCAACATGACAAAGATTGTCTCTTGCAGGGAGAAGCAGAGACAGAGATCCTCTTTTGTGTACTCCTCTTCATATCTCAATAAAAAAATAGTCATATTTTTTAAGGGCTTTTGAATTGTATTTTAGAAACTTACCTTTTTACTTTTGTTAGTCTGAAAGATGTACTGTTCATCTTTGATTTCTTTGGAAAGAGTAGTCTCTAATACGAGAACTTGCAGTCTTTAAAATTAAATGTTGATCCACTAACAGCAACATCTTCATGAAAATATATTTTGTTAACTCACATGTACCTACTCGATGACAGAAGCTTTAAAGAAATGCAAATAAAAATACAGCTGTTCTCTTATTCATAAGCGTACCCAGAGAAAAGTTAAAGAGGGGCATTAAAATATCATCGCTTATAGACTCTTTTTGTACAAAACTCTATTTAAAAATTCTTTTGTTTTAGCAGAACACTTTTTAATTTGATTTGCATTCTCTACCCGAAATAGCTTTTTTATGCCTTAAAACAAATTTCCGGTTAAGATTCAACCCCTACGTTACCCCTTTTTAGCTACGACCCGAAAAGATCTGTCAAAATTTAGCTCGCAGAAAATGTGCCGAGCAATTAATTAGTTAGCTAAATTCTGACAGTACACTGGGAAACAAAAGTTTGAAATTTTAGCTAGAGCTGCGTACCACTCGGCTAAAATGCTTTGCTTAATTTTAGCTTAGCTAAATTTTGGAGAGAATTTTGTATGGGAGCTAAGTTTTAGCTCGAGCTGCGTACTATGCTTAAATCCTGACAAGGTTCTCCTTCGATTTCATTGACAAATCGCCTTGCAGGTGGACGTTGTGCACTTGGCACGAAACTCGGACGTGTGCTCTCATATTGAGATTGAGCTTTCTCAATAGCTCGACAATAATAGGCTAGCTGCCTTAAACTGGACGGACTGTCGGTAATGAGGAGTTCACTCATACGCCTACGGACATTTGTTTTGATAATTTCAATGAGTTCTTTTTCCGGTCTGGGAACTCTCATTCTGGAGTTGAGGTGTAGAATGGCATCGTAAAAGTCATTAAAAGACTCACCATTCAGCATCTTGCGATCCAAAAGCTTTCTGAAGAGCTCCGTATCAGTCTCCAAACTGCGGTATTGCTCTACCAAAGCAGTTTTCAACTCTTCCCACGTAGTGTGCTTGTTGCTTTTCAGGTACACCCAGTACCATGACTCTATGGAACCTGACACGAAATGGTAAAAATTCGTAGTGATGTCATACCACGGCACACCATAACTACATCGAACGCAATCGAGGCGGAACAAGAAGTCGTCGACTGACATGTTCCTACCATCGAATTCAATCCCCATTTGTGGAATTGATGGTTGCGGTTTACTGAAGTTTCGTTCGATGGTGGTGGCCTATGTGGCGACGCAGCGGACTCATCGTCGAAATTAAACGCGTTTAATCGCGTCATGAATTCGTCTAAATTCGAGCCTAGAGGCATTTGGGTTGGATTGACCTCCGGCAAAGGTGGCACTCTAGTTGGCTCGTAATGGGGCGTAATTCTGTTTGCCTCATCCTCGTTAATCGGTCTATACGCGGACTGAAAATTTCTGGAAGAAGTTGGTCTAGAAGGGGCATTCAAGTTCACGACACGTGTAGTGTCTGGGTTGGCTAAATTAACTTGCCGTGCGACTTTCTTGTGTCGAAGTAGCGTTTGGAGGGACTGGTGGCTTAGGAGGAAGAGTTGGTTTTGTAGACTTAACTGTGCGGTTTTGCAGCAGTTGAGCAACTTGATCTAACAATAGAGCGTGGCTCTTAGCTAACTCTTCTGCCATAAACTTTCTATCGTTGACCCTATGCAGGTCAATGGAAGCAGAAACTACCTGCTGAATGTAGGCTGAATGATCAGCCGCATCTTTGCGAAGCTGTTCTTCGGCTCTCTCTTATTCCTCGTCGTCTACTATGACACTTCTATCAACTGTATTATTCTCTGCTTGATTCTCGGCTTGACTGCCTTCATCATCGGAGAGATTTTCGACGTTATCGTTCTGGTTACGGCCAGGTTTCCGTTTTGGAGCTGTTGGAGCCATGACTATAAAGTCTTTGTACTTTGTAAGGTAAGTACTTCTAATAGCTCTTTTGCGACCTAGGTTGCTCATTCAACCGTGGAATTAAACGGACGGATAACAACAGTCGCGTAATCCAAAAGATCAGAAAAAAAGGAAGTATTGTCGCCCGTGAGATATTCCTCGAACGGATACTACTCGAGCAATGCAACAATAAATAAGGTAAGTCAAAAATCTATAGTAAAAAAAAACTTCAAATACACCGTGAGCAAGAAACCTCCAACGGATATTTGTCGATCAAGTAATTCAAATAAAGAAAGTTATCAAAGTGAACTTAAATCTAAAAGTGCTTAATATTAAAGGTAAGTATATGTCTACATAATTTCGTCTACAGAAAGCATTAATTCAAAACTCTATCAGTTTCTCGACGAAAAGTTCAGGTGAATACCTAATTATATCCTCACAAAATATGTTCTAAAATTACGGAAGAAAAATTCAAAAAAAAAATTAAAAAAAATATATATTGATACTTAACTAGCGCTCAAAAATCTTAGTTGGTACTTACAATCTTCTTAAATAAGATATACTCAATAATGGTGGGCAATATCCCAATAAACTATAAACTATAATCTGTAGATTCTAAATACGGGCTCTATCCCAAAAATCCAAGAAATTCAAATGGTGGGTTATATCCCAAAGTATACTATATGTGGACACTATCCCAAAAAAAAGGTAATCAAAAAGCTATAAATTGTAATTACGGGCTCTATCCCAAATGACTTAAAAAACTGGGCACTATCCCAACTTACACGTCCAATCAAGAAGATACGTCTCTACTTGATTGACGGACTACTCAAAAAAAAAAGGTCAATACTAAACTATATACGTAACTCAAAAAAAAATATCTAAATGTATACAAGGTTGTATTTCATAGAAGGATTCGGGAGGTGGTAACCCTCCTCTTCGTACGAACAAGGTGTACACGAATCGGTTCTGCAACTTAACCGATAACAAAAAAAATCAAAGTAAAAATATTAGCGTGTGTAGACTTAATACATTACTGCGTTCTATTGCTAGAAAACGGCAATTTCTTTTAAATGAAAAGTTGTTAAAGTATGCGAAGGCGACATTACGCTACTACCGACGTACATCGGGTATTAAACACCAACTACTGGTTAGCGCTTCATGTCTCGTCGCACACCGTCACTTCCTAACATCTATCAAAAATGACTGAAACTTCTAAAGCGGTTAGGGTTGAATAATAAATAACGAAAGTAAGTTGAATTGTAGTTGAAACTAATTGGGTCGTATTCGAGCAAGTGACCAGCTTCTGCAGCTGACGTGCGTCAGGCAATGAGCACTAACCACCGGTCAGAAGACCTGCTCAATCTACTCTCCTACGGCCGGAAACTCAGACTTCACTTATTGGACATGTCAACACCTCAGCAACAGACAACTAAGCAAGACAACTGCTCAATCCGGACAGAGATCGAAAACAAACCTATGTGACAAGAGGTAGTGAAAAGTGGGTAGACCTAATGCAACAGACTGACTCAGGAAAGAATTCACTAAACCATTGGACAAAATAGTGCCTACACCACTAGACTCGATGAAAGTCCTCCATCTAAGAAACCTGTACGATAAACAAATAGCTTTAACTCAAAACTGAAAAATTCTGAAAAATCTCAAAAAAAAAAATTCTTAACTCTCAACTATATCATTCAGAATCGACCTAACTTAAATCAATTCTAATCTTGTTTTCATCGACTAATTCGGGCCCCACGTTGGGCGCCATCTGTAGGGTAAATATTATATTATTATAGATGGAATTACAAGAAGAAAGAATTCATACGCCTCCGGTACCTGTCAATGGACACCAATCTTTTCACTCAAATATCCTATGAATATCCGAGATCCGAACCAATACCCTATCAACAGTACCGACTAAAGAGGAAACCGGAAGAGACAAGCAGACAATCATGATTTGTCCCATTACAGTTCGCCTCCATGTAGTGTTCGGCTTCATAACACATCTATTAACCTAAAAATTTCATTCGAAATACCGTTTGGCATATATTTTTCTTTTATCACAAGTTTATAGTTAAAGTTTATAGTTATTGTTAATTTGTGTTAATTATTTCGTTTGACTGGCAAACCATTTGTTCGTATTTTAAAACATTAATATCGGCTTTTTATACAGTGATAAGTGATTTTTTTAAGGTTTTACTAAAACATAAATACACTTAGTAAAATCATTCTCTTACCTGTCATTCAAGTCTAGGTAACAATAGACTACCAGTGTTGGTGCTGTTAAATATTTGTTGCATACTTTTAGGAGGTACTCCATACTTCAAGTTTTTCAATCTTGTTTACAGTATAGTCCTTTTTTTTCAGACACTTAAAACATAAATTTACTACTCAAAAGTTAACATAATGTCTGAATGTGGAAAATGCTTAAAAATCTGCGACTTTTTGATTGATTCAATCATGTGCCATGGTAATTGCCATAAAACATTTCATGTTAATTGTATTGGTGCCCCTTTCAGTTCAATTAAACTATTCAACAAATCCAAACCGTTTTACTTCTTTTGTGATGAGTGTGATCCTTTTGCGCAATCTAACATTATTCGTGACGTTCTCTACAATACAAAAATGATAGATAAACTTCAGAATCAATTACTTTTACTTAGTGACACAATTGAAGTTATCTCTAATAACCCAATTTTAAAACGTAAGCAAACGAGAAGTGCACTTAAATTTCAAAATGCCCCTGGTGATATCCAATCTCAAAAACGCAAAGGCGGTGAACTCGATCTAACATTACCAATCCCTTCAAAAAAAAAAAAAATAATAATTCCGGTCCTGATAACCCACCTCTGCTTGCTTCATCTTCTGAGACACCAACTCCTCTTCCTGCTTCACCGACCCAACCCGCTTCAACTCAACAATCAGCTGCAATGAATCAACCTTTAGTTGAATCCGTTCAACTTAATACTGCATCACCTTTCCCCTCGGAGGAGCCTACAGCGTCAACATCAACAAACTTAACATCACCTATAACTGACCATCATTCTAATCGTCCACTTTCTCTCCCCGTCCAAACACCTTCTAACTTATCGACGATATTACAGAATGATTTTACTTCGCCTTTGGAATCTGGATTAAAAATTGTGGAAGGTCAAAAAACAATCTTTATCCCGAAACTTGAACCAGCAACGAATGCTCTAGACATGAAAAATTTTATTAAATCTAAAATTGGTACATTACGTTCAACACTAGTCGAGAAAATGCTTCATCGTAACTATTCAAAATACTCTTCGTTTAAGATAAAAGTACCTGACTCAGTTTTCTATTTACTGAACTCACCGTCGTTTTGGCCAAATGGAATCATTATTCATGAGTTTCAAAACAGATCGTCGAGGAAAACTTCTCACCATTTTCCACAACACCTGACAATGCCATTCCTCAATCAGAGCAGCTACAACAATTACTAATGTATTACCAAAATGTAAATGGACTTCGGACAAAGACCAATAAGGTCTATATGAATATTAACAATACTCCCCACGATGTTATTATTCTCACAGAAACTTGGTTAAATTCATCTTTTCTGGACGCAGAGATATTTGATCCCAGCTTTCAAATTTTCCGCCGTGATCGCCATTCAGATTCTACTACAACAACCGTTGGCGGAGGCTTGTTGATAGCTGTTCGTAACCATCTTTTATGTAGTCTAGTCAACGATTTTTTGGATTCCAACTTGGAAATTCTGTGCGTGAAAATAAAAATTCAGTCTGGTCATATATATGTTGTTGCCTGTTACATTCCACCTTCTTCAAACTACGATACTTTTACTAAGATTATTGACTGCCTGGAAACTATTCATGAACAAACTGATGATACAGATGAGTTTATAGTAATCGGAGATTTCAATCTACCCAACCTGAGATGGACTAAATCAACTGAATATGATGTATTTCTACCCGTCAACGCGACAAGTGATAACGAATTCCTTGTGATCGATGGAATGGCCTCCCTTGGACTTAATCAATTAAACGGCATCAAAAACCAATTTGGTAAGACCTTGGACTTGGTATATTTTTCTGATGTCATTAACTCTGATGCTGATGTATTTTTATGTGATACGAAGCTTGTAGAGGAAGATCGTCACCATCCTACTTTATCTATTTCACTTAGCTTAAATATTTGTTGCTTATCTGATATTTGTAAGGATCAGCATGAATTCAATTTTAAAAAATGTAATTTTACACAATTGTTCAACTTACTTGATAGTCTTAACTGGAATATGCTGTTTCTTAATATGGATCTTGACAAGATGATTTTACGTTTCTATGAAATACTATTTGACTGCTTTTTAGAAACTGTTCCTTTGCGCAAAATACGAGTCTTTAACAACAGCCTACCATGGTTTGATCTTCAGATAAAAACACTTAAGAATAAAAGAAATAAGGCTTGGTTAAGGTTTAATCGATATAGGACTGATGAAGCTCTTGATAATTACATTAAACTAAAAGATGAATTCATTAACTACTCTAATTTTCTCTATTCAAATTTCATACATAAAACAGAAAACGGACTTAAATCTAATCCTAATAACTTCTGGAAGTACGTTAATTCTAAAAGAAAATGTGACGGGTACCCAGCCAACATGAGCTATATTAATTCAACTAGCCACTCACCAGAAGTCATAGCAAACATGTTCGCCGAATACTTTCAAAATGCTTTTAAAAATACTTCTGCTAATGATCCTAACACAACTCCAAATTTTAATATTGACCAATTTCCACACCTTAATTCAATTAACTTTACTATCTCCGAAGCAACTATACTTGACTACATAGAAAAGTTAGATGAAAGTTTTAGTCCTGGTCCTGATGGCTTGCCTTCATTCATGTTAAAAAAATGTGCAATATATATGTCGTACCCATTGTTTGTGCTGTTCAACCAGTCAATAAGTAGCTCTAGGTTTCCAGATCTATGGAAAACTGCATTTCTTACTCCGATTTACAAGAAAGGCAAGAAAAACTTAGTATCAAACTACAGACCTATCGCTAAACTGTCCGTCATTCCTAAACTGTTTGAATCTATTGTCTGTGATGTATTGTCTTTTCATTGCACCTCTGTTATATGTGAAAACCAACATGGTTTCGTAAAACAAAAATCTACGGTCACAAATTTATTACAATTCACGACTTTCTGTATTGATTCATTCGAAAAATTTCAACAAGTAGATTGTGTTTTTACTGACTTTAGTAAGGCATTCGACAAATTGAATCATAATATACTGGTCCATAAACTACTATGGGACTAAATGATCGTTTTGTTTTGTGGATATCCTCATATCTAAAAGATAGATTATATAGTGTTGTTTTTAAAACTGAACGTTCTAAATGTTTTCGAGTCAATTCAGGTGTGCCACAGGGCAGTCACCTTGGTCCGTTATTATTTGTGTTATTTATTAATGATCTTCCTTCCGTTTTAGTAAACTCCATGTCTTTAATTTATGCCGATGACGTGAAAATTTTTCGAAAAATTGACTCGACTGTTGATTGTGAACTTCTTCAAGACGATCTTAATAGATTTTGGAACTGGTGCAATACAAATAGTCTGTTCTTAAATATCGACAAGTGTAAAACTATGTGTTTTACTCGCAAACATAATGTATTTTCTTATAATTATATGTTGAATACGTCGCTCTTGTGTAACTTGTCAAGCTTTACGGACCTTGGAGTAGTGTTAGACTCAAAGCTTTCCTTTACTGATCACTACAATTACATAATTAAAAAAGCTAACATGTTACTTGGTTTCATTAAAAGGTTTGCTCGCGAATTTCGTGATCCTTATGTCCTAAAGACTCTTTATGTCTCTTTTGTGAGATCAATTCTGGAATATGGGTGCATCGTATGGGCCCCTTACTACGCTGTTCATATCAACAGAATAGAGAGTATTCAAAAAAGATTTTTGAGATTTTGTTTGCGTTTTCTTCCATGGTTAGATAGAATCGTTTTGCCACCGTACTCTCAAAGACTTCAACTAATAAAACTTTTATCCCTTTTTAGTCATCGTGAGTACCTACAATTCTGTTTTATTGTGCGGTTAATTAATGGATCAATTACAGCCCCATCAGCCCTTTGTCGTATTAATTTTAATTTTAGTCGTTCCAGTTTAAGAAGGCAATTGCCTCTGTGTAACATTTTCAGTAGATCCAACTACGGCGCCAATAGCCCTCTCAATCTCTTGATCAATATATTTAATAAGAACTATGCCATATTAAATTCCATAAATGATAATGTTAAATCTCACTGTTTTAAAAATAGATTTTTTATCCAATATTTATAATATACTCGTAGATATCAGATTTATGTATGTATCAATTTATGAATATATTGTTAGTTTTAATTTTATTTAAGAATGTACCGTTAGTATTTAACGAATTCAAATAAATAAATAACCACTGTACTTCCTTGACTCCTATACCAAGGAACAGCCTCTCCATCGTCAACTGCCCATGTATCGGTGTATCCAGCATCCTTTAATAGGCATACTTACACTTCGCTAACATGGCCCCTTGCTCTCCCTGCTTCTCTTCCCATTCTTCAAATTCCATCTCCATCCCCATCACAGAAGCACGAACCATCTGACAGCATACCATAGGTACTGACCACAAAATCCCGTGGAACAGCCTAGTAGGTACCTGCCAGCATGTCCGCACCTATCCGCTACAAGCAATCGGTGTTCTTCTTGCAGCTGTATTGTGTTGTAGTCTACACCTGGAACCATGGACTCTACTAAGATCCCTCACTCGCAACTAGTATCGAAATGCCAAAGTTATGAATAGCGTTTATATATTTCCAAAGACCTCACTTCAGATCGCATTCACTGAACTAGCCAGAGCTACCTAATTCTGTACTGCAGGGACGGAAGGGCAAAATCGTATCGTCACCTCCAAGTGGTGCCTGCTGGATAGCCGAAAGGTGAACTAACGACGAACGTTGGATCCATCGGATCCATAGGTTGTAGATACCTGAGTTATCTTCTCAGGAACTAGGAGCAGGAAGAAAGAGATACGCTCTGAAGATCCAACCACCACAAAGATCTATGTCATGCACAGGCCTCACAAGCCGGTCATGAAAGGGAAACTCGATTGTGATGAAAACCGCAGAAAATGCCTCGGATGAAAGAACCAAAAATGTTGACGACCCCCCCCGCAAACGAAAAACGGACAACGATTTACGCATATGCACATGGAATGTGCGTACGCTAAACAGGCCGCGTAAAGCCGAGCAGCTAGCCGAGACCCTCGCCAGTCTCAACGCTGATATAACAGCCCTGCAGGAGATGCGATGGGATGGACCGGGCCTGAGAATTACGTAGGACTGTAATTTCTATTATGGGAAATGCCACCTTGATGGGAGATCGCGCTTGTTTGGGTGCGGATTCGCTGTCAGAGGAAGACTTAGGCAAAAGGTCTTGAGCTTTCGCGAAGTCAGCGAGAGAGTGACAACGATCCGCATTAAGGCCAAATTCCACCACATAAGCCTAATTAGCGCCCATGCCCCTACAGAAGAGAAAGACGACGCTACCAAAGAATGTTTCTACGAGCTCCTCGCCAAAACATATGAGCAGTGCCCAAAACATGACATTAAAATTCTTTTGGGAGACTTCAATGCCAAAATTGGGAGAGAGGACATCTTTGGTATGACGATCGGAAAACACAGCCTGCACGACACCACCTCCGACAACGGACTCAGGCTCATCGATTTTGCAGCGGGAAAAAACATGGTGCTGAGCAGCACGCGATTCCCACGTCCCGACATCCACAAGGGCACATGGCGATCCCCAGATGGTCGAACCTGCAACCAAATCGACCATGTTGTGATTGATGGAAGACACTCCTCCAGCATTATGAATGTCCGTACTTTCCGAGGAGCAAACATCGATTCGGACCACTACCTAGTCGGTGCAAAACTTAGGGTACGGATCTCCATGGAAGTTCTTAGGCGAACACCGACTACACCTAGGAAATTCAATGTTGGACGTCTTCAATCGGAAGAGACCGCCGCTGCCTATGCCGACCGCGTATCCCTTGAGCTTGCGAGAAATCCTTCGACTGATGACATGAACCCGGAAGACCAATGGCAGCTATGTCAACAAGCCATAAGAAGTGCTGCGTCAGAGGTATTGGGCTTCTCACATCCACCCCCCAGAAACCCCTGGTTCGACTCCGAATGTGCTCAGGCAAACAAAGCCAAAACGGAGGCATACAAGTCGTGGCTCCAGAGAGATACTAGAGCATCCAGAAATCTCTATGTTGAGTGAAGGAAAGTTGAGAAACGTCTACTCAGGAGAAAGAAAAAAGAACACCAGCAACGCGAAGTCGAAGAGATGCAGAGATGTTTTTGCAGAAAAGAGGTACGAAACTTCTATAAAAAGGTGAAACAGTCTACATCCGGTTTCACAAGCCGCCCTGGGCCCTGCAAAGATCAGGATGGAAATACCATAGTGGAAACGCAGGCGATGTTAGCCATCTGGAGAGACTACTTTAACCGGTTGCTAAATGGCGATGACAGCCAAGATCCCGCCCAAGATCAACTTGTTCCAGTTAATCTAGATGACGACCACGAACTACACCCGCCCGACCAAAATGAAATCAAAGTAGCCATCACCAGACTAAAGATGAATAAGGCAGCTGGATGTGATGGCCTTCAAGCGGAGCTTTTTAAACACGCTGGAGATGACCTGGTCAGGAGCATACACCAACTCATCTGCAAAATATGGTCGGAGGAAGTATGCCCGATGAGTGGAATCTCAGTACCATCTGCCCGATTCACAAAAAAGGAGACCGCCTCCTCTGCGCCAACTATAGAGGCATAAGCCTTTTAAACATCGCCTATAAGATCCTGTCCAGCGTTTTATGTGAACGTCTCAAGCCGTTTGCTGACGACCTGATAGGTCCTTACCAATGCGGTTTCAGACCTGGAAAATCTACCACCGACCAAATATTCACATTACGCCAGATCCTGGAGAAAACCCAAGAGTATAACATCGACACCCACCACCTGTTCGTCGATTTTAAAGCCGCCTACGACAGTGTTAATAGAGTCGAACTGTATCGTGCCATGTCTAGCTTTAGAATCCCTGCTAAACTGATACGCCTTATCAGGATGACGTTGGAGAATGCTCGCTGTTCCGTCCAAGTTGGTAGAGACTCTACTGAAACCTTCGAAACCACCAGAGGGCTAAGACAAGGTGACGCACTGTCATGCAGCTGTTTTAATATTGTGCTTGAAAATGTAATACGGAGCACCCATGCCAGTACAGCAGGCACCATTTTCAATAGATCGACACAATTACTTGGGTTTGCTGACGACATAGACGTGATAGGAAGAACAAAGCGAGCAGTAACCGGTGCTTTCACTACTATGGAGTCAGCAGCAAGCAGAATGGGGCTGAAAATAAACGAGGACAAGACGAAGTATATGCTTTCATCAACAAAAGTCCAATCCCACCACCGACTTGGTCAGAACGTAACCATTGATAGGTATAACTTCGAGGTAGTCAGTGAATTTGTCTACCTGGGCACTGCTGTAAACACAGGCAACAACATCAGCGCTGAAATCAAACGCAGACTAACTCTTGCTAATCGCTGTTTCTTTGGGCTGAGTAAGCAATTGAGGAGTAAAGCCCTATCGAGAAGAACCAAGGTGACACTGTATAAAACACTCATCATCCCGGTCCTGCTATATGGTGCAGAAGCATGGACCCTATCCCAATCGGATGAAAATTCACTTGGAGTCTTCGAGAGAAAAGTTCTGCGTACGATCTATGGTCCTGTCTGCGTAAATCGCGAAAACAACGTTTGGAGAAGAAGATATAACAATGAACTGTACGAGCTGTACAGCGACATAAGCCTAGCCAGAAAAATTCGAATCCAAAGACTAAGATGGCTGGGCCATGTAGAGCGAATAGACATCGACAATCCAGCTCGTGAAGTCTTCAACGCCAAACCCGAGGGAGTCAGAAGCCAAGGTAGACCTCATCTTCGATGGAGTGACCAGGTAGAGGGAGACATCCGTCAACTTGGAGTACGAAATTGGAGACAGCAGGCTAGAGATCGAGCCGGCTGGAGGGGCATTCTCAGCAAGGCCTTGGAGTACCACGCTCCAGTGGCGCCAACATAAGTAAGTAAGTAAGGGACGGAAGCGATCCTAAGCCGGCAACGCCCCCGTTCTCATCGACTGTTCGTAGAGAACAATCGGTAAGAACGGCATGCGACAACGTAGAACCGTGGTTGAGATCGACCGTCGCGGTGGCCGGCAGCACCCTAGCCACAACCAGCTCAGCCAGGCCGTGGGCACTTGCTCCGGGATCTACTTGACCGGTGTTACCTCTTATTTTTCTGCCGATCTTTGAACTCATGGTGTGCGAGTTCGAATATGAAATGTTAAGCTGCTTAAGGGCCCTCATAATCAATGTTGACAAGATTGAGAAGAATCGATTGAAAAGAAATGAAGATTCACGTTTGCACCTCTTATTATGAGTAGCTATAGTTTAGAAGAGAAGAATCGGGACTGAATCATTAAACTAACCCGCCGAACATAACTCGTAAGTATGCGTGTGAAAGCAAACCATAGATGGCTGTGGTTGTATGGCTAATTTATCACCTTCCGATCATTCTGCTGCCACGATGTATTGCAGCATGTGGAAGAGGTGACTAACGTTGTAGGGAGGGAGGATCAAAGATGTAGATCGATCCCCCTTGGTCTCTCAACCCACCCAATTCATAAGCGAAAACCAACTCTCTCGATTATGACCTTGGCTGACCGCGTACCTGTGAGTCCCTACGACTCAACATTATTGTTGGACAGCCCCAGATATAATAAGCAAGCAAAAGAATGCTTGCTCACATCACTTACCTAAATCAAACCTAGTACCTAATCATGGCTCTAAACTTTGCCACTCCAAAATCGCAAAAAAAAAAAAAAAGAAACAATACTCCCTCAGAGTATTTCATCATGTACCACGCCTTGTTTGGTGCGAAGAAGGGTTACCACCCTCCCTAGGAATATCTTACTCGGACATGCTGAAACGTTATACGACCGTCATAAAAATCTTCAAAATACTAAATTCCAAAAAAAAATAAAAATAAGGAATTTTAAGTAATGTTATAAAATAATCACCTTTATTAATATTTCAACTTAAAATCTAACAGGGTCTTAACTTTACTGTAGAATTTTACTGATAATAAAAATGTTTATAAAATAAAATGGAAAACTTGAAAGAATCTTATTGGATTATCGTTGTTAACAACAAAATTGAAATTGAGAAGAAAACTTTTAAAGGCACTTATAATTATTTATTGGCTCAAAATAAAAGTAATATAAAAAACTAAAGAATATAGATTTTTGCGAGAAACGCTTTAAATTTGGTCTTCTTTCTGGTAATTCTCCAATATCAATGCACGTTAATTTAAATGTCTCCCTCTGATCCAGCATAATTCTCCAATACCATCTTCGCTGTCACTGTCACTTGGTTAGGGTTTGTTCGATGACAATTTTGGTGTAGAAATTCTAGGCGTGTTTATTTAAGTTTTTTGAGGAGGCCGCTCTGTCCGCAACGTTCTCCCCCCCGATGAGAATACTATCTTCGATGTGCTTTCCTCATCTTCCTTTGACGGCTCCTCTACATTCAAAACCGCCAATTTCAACACAGGTCGAATATAAACTATCTTTGAAGTCTTAACTGCAACTCGCCTTACTTGTCCGTCTGATGTTACATATGCCTTTACTACGACTCCTTTAAGCCAGCTTCCTCTAGAAAGGTTCTCGTCCACAATAACAACGATGTTTCCCTCTTTAATCGGTTTCACTGGTTCAAACCATCGAGTTCGTTTTGTAAGAGTAGGCAAGTACTCTCGTATCCACCTTTTCCAAAAGTAGTTCGCCAATTGTTGACATCTTCTCCAGTTTTTCCTTAAAAAGAGATCCCGATCATCACACATTACCGGTAATTTGCTCCCATCAGAGCAACCAAGCAGAAAGTGGTTTGGAGTTAACGCCTCTGCATCTTCTGCTTCCAATGAGACGTGAGTTAAAGTGCGCGCGTTGACAATGGATTCAACTTCAATTAGCATGGATAAAAGCGAGTCGTCTTGTAGTCGTTGATTAGCTGTTAATTCGTTCAAGATCTTTTTGACTGATCCCACTAATCTCTCCCAACTTTCCCCCATATGAGGAGAAGCTGGAGGATTGAATACCCATTTTGTAGTAGGGGTGGTAAATTGGTCCTCTATCTTCGTCATATTTAATGATTTGATAGCTTCCTGCAACTCTTTATGAGCACCGATGAAGTTCGTGCCGTTGTCAGAGTAGAATACTGCCGGTGTACCACGACGTCCAATGAAATTCCGAATGCACATTATGCAAGAGTCCGTTGGCAGGCTGAACGCGACTTCCAAGTGGATAGCTCTGATGGTTAAACACGTGAACAACACATCCCAACGCTTTTCATGTCGTCTTCCAGTTGAAACCATCCCGAAATAGTCCAACCCCACGTGGGTAAAAGGACGGAAAAAGGCCGCTAGTCTTGCTACCGGTAAAGGTGCCATTTCTGGGTATGTTGGTTTTGCTCTCTTTTGTTGACAATGAGCACATTTTTGACGAATTGCTCTGAGTTCCATCCGAAGTCCTGGTATCTAAAAATACTGTCTTATCTTGTTGAGTACGCTTTCATGTTACCCGTGGTAATGTTGAACATGATAATGGTGAATAAGCAACTTAGTCATTGCATGCTGTCTTGGCATTAGCAGCGGACGTTTTGTGACCACGTCAACGCACTCCGAGTTATCAATCCGGCCTTTCATACGTACCAATCCTTTCTCGTCTAAATAAGGAGAACATTTAAATAGAGGACTGGACTTACTCACACTTTTTCCCTTGGCCAAAGGTGCTAATTCATCGGTATATGATTCTTGTTGTACCATTTTGACAAGAAAATCCTGCGACTGTTTAAGCTCATCTGAAGTCAATGAAGTTGGACGAATCTTTTCCCCGCTAAATAATTTCTTGAAGTTGCCTGCAACACGAAACACTCAAGCCACCGTACGACGTCACCGCTGCCATGTTGAGAACCTTTCTATCTGAATAAAAGGTACCTGTGTTTGGCGATGTGTGCACAAAAATTTTGTTCTTAACTCTTCCTGAGGTTCTTCTTCCATTCTTATTTGTTCACTTGGCCACTGATGATCATGTTCATATAAAAATGGTGGTCCCTTAAACCATCTTTCCGTGGAACTAAAGGTCGGCATTTGCTTCCATCTAGTAGCATCATCCGCAACATTTTCCGTACTAGGAACCCATCTCCATTCAATAAGCTTAGAGCCTTCAAGAACTTCACTAATGCGGAACATCACGAATTGGTTATATCTTTTAGGGTCCACCTTTAAACATGAGAGGACAGTTCTTGAATCAGTCCAGAAAACTCTTCGTTCGATTTGAATTTGATGTCCCTTTCCGCTGGCTTTGCTGATCCTCACTCCGGACTCTGACTTGGTGAAACATTTCACTTATGTCACCGCATAGAGCTACTTGTCTCGTTCTAAATGCTTAAAACACAGATGGTAGAGCCACAAGTTGATCAGGTCCCTTCATCAGCAGTGTATTCAACGAAATACCTTTTGTCTTCGCAGCTCCATCCCATACTAAACGTATCTTCTCCGATTTGTTGGGGTTTCTTGCAATGAAGATTGGCAAATACTAAGTTTTCGGGAATACCTGTTGCAACTCTTTGTTATTCAGCTTCCTAGCGTAACCCTTTTCCAACAAATTGTTTATCTGCTGGTCCAACTTCCGTCTTAGCTAGGTAACAATAGACTACCAGTGTCGGTGCTGTTAAATATTTGTTGCATACTTTTAGGAGGTACTCCATACTTCAAGTTTTTCAATCTCATTTGTGTTAAGGTTTCTTTTCAATCAAATGATCTTTTTATTATTAATGTTTATATTCCACCGAAAAGTTCTGCGTCAGTTTTTGCCGAGCTATCGTTAATTCTTGATCATATGATTGATATTGCCAGTTCAAATAGCAACATTTTACTGTTGGGTGACTTCAATTTACCTAATATTACGTGGACCCCTTCTGAAGACGAGTCCTATTTAGAAGCTGCCTTGACTTCTTCGCAACAGGAACTTCTTCTTTTGGACAACATAACCTCTACTGACTTACAGCAAGTAAGCTGTATTAATAATTGTAGAAATCGAATTCTCGATTTAGTCTTTTCTTCTGACGCTGTTAGTACGGTAGTGGTAGAATCTACCTCTGCCATTTCTAACGTAGACTCCTACCATCCCCCATTGGATATATTTTTTGATATGAGCAGCAATTTACTTAATAACAGTAATGCCGAAGACTCTTCTTATTCACTTGATTTCCGTAAAGCTGACTTTCAATTACTTTACGACAATTTGAGTGCTTCTAATATTTCGAATATTCATGTTTGCTCTAACATTGACGACGCTGTTACTCAATTCTACGAAATTTTCAATAGCTGCTTGATAAATTCAATTCCTCTTAAGATATCTAAAAATATCAACTCCAGCCATCCGTGGTACACGAAAGAGCTTAAATCTCTACGCAACAAACGGAATAAGGCTTGGAAGTCTTACATTAAAAGTCTTTCAATTTCTGATCAAAATGTGTTCCTTGCACTTTTTGAAGAGTTTAATTTACTTTCCAGAAACCTATATGCAGCATATGTGAAGGAAATGGAAATTTCGTTGAAGATTGATCCAAAGAAATTTTGGAAGTTTGTAAATTTAAAGAAGAAGTCTGATGGGTATCCAGTGAACTTTGTTTACAAAGATTCCGCTTTGACAAGCTCACCTGATATATGCAATGCGTTTGCAAAGCATTTCAGTAAGTCCTTTATTGAAAATCCCGTCAATATAGACTTTGATTTCTTTGACTACTCCCGTGATTTCCCCCAAGCCACTTTTAACAACATCCAAATTGATAATGATAAAGTTCTGTATTATCTTTCATTGCTGAAAGATGATTACTCTCCCGGTCCTGATGGCATTCCTCCTATAATATTAAAAAAATGTTCCTCCGTTTTAGCTTCTCCCTTGCAATTCCTTTTCAAGCTATCCCTTAAATCCATTAAATTTCCTCAAGTATGGAAAGATTCATTTATTACTCCCGTCTTCAAAAAGGGTACTAAGTCCGATATCACCAACTACAGACCGATTTCTAAACTGTCTTCTATTCCAAAGCTTTTCGAACAAGTAGTTTGTGATAGCTTAACGTTTTTCTGCAAGCATTTAATCAGCCATCAACAACACGGCTTTATGCAGAAGCGGTCTACTGTCACAAACTTACTAACCTTTATGAACAAGTGCTCAAGGGCATTAGAGAGTGGACAGGAGCTGGATTGTATCTACACAGATTTCTCAAAAGCTTTTGACCAACTCTCACATGAAATCATCATTTTCAAATTGAAAGCTTTAGGTTTCCCTGTAGGATTTGTTAATTGGATATATTCATATCTCCGAAACAGATCATATATAGTTAAGTTCAGAAATTCGTTTTCTAACCCTTTCCCAGCAAAATCAGGAGTCCCACAAGGCGGCCATCTTGGTCCGTTACTGTTTATACTAGCTATTAATGACGTAACTTCGTGTATTCATTCTAGTGAGATCCTTGTTTTCGCTGATGATATGAAAATTTTCAAATCTATTACCTCAGCTAATGACCGCGTAGAATTGCAAGCCGACATCGACAGATTTGCTATCTGGTGTAGCAAGAATTGTTTAAGCCTGAATCCAGCGAAATGTCAGACAATGACATTTTCAAGGAAACGGGTACCAAGTACACACGGCTATTACATTTCACAACAAGTTTTGCATCGCGTTTTTAGTTTTAAAGATCTGGGAGTAAACTTTACCCCAGACTTGAGTTTCACGGAACACATCAACTTTATTGTTAATAAAGCTAATTCCATGTTGGGATTTGTTAAAAGATGGTCGAAGGAATTTCAAAATCCTTATGTAACCCTAGCTTTATATAACTGTCATGTTCGCCCCCATCTAGAATATGCATCACAGGTATGGTCTCCTTTCTACGAAATTCATAAGTCTAGGATAGAGGCAGTTCAGCGTAATTTTATTCGATTTGCTTTAAAAGGTCTCTCCTGGGCAGATCCATACAACCTCCCACCTTACGAACACCGGATTCAACTTCTACAGATTCAAACCTTGTCACAAAGGCGTATTAACAATGATGTTATTTTTATTCACCAACTTTTAACGGGATTTTTAGACGCACCCGATCTTCTATCATGTGTAGGTTTTAACTATCGCGGAGGGGCTCATCATCTTCGTAATTTAGAGCTATTACATTGTCCCCAACACCGTACTAATTATGGCATGAATGAACCTCTTACCCGCATGTGCAAATTTTTCAACTCAAATAAAAGTATTGTTGATTTTAATATTAGTAAATCCTCTCTAAAAAAAACATTTAAAACCAGTGCACCACGCTCATAGTTTATGTTTTGTATGTTCTCAATGTTTTTATATCTATTTAGTATAAATGTATTTGTTTATTTATTTTTAATTTTTTGTGCTGGTGTTATGCTATTTGTATATTTTGCTTACTAACAACTAACACCTGCACTAAATGATGTAGCCAGTGAGCACATAATATGTGTTGGCTAATCTCTGATTGTAAGTCAATGCTTGATATAAGCTTCTTACTCTCGAGAACTGATAGTGTAAAAAAAAAAAAATCTTGTTTACAGTATAGTCCTTTTTTTTCAAACACTTAAAACATAAATTTACTACTCAAAAGTTAACATAATGTCTGAATGTAGAAAATGCTTAAAAATCTGCGACTATTTGATTGATTCAATCATGTGCCATGGTAATTGCCATAAAATATTTCATGTTAATTGTATTGGTGCCCCTTTCAGTTCAATTAAACTATTCAACAAATCAAAACCGTTTTACTTCTTTTGTGATGAGTGTGATCCTTTTGCGCAATCTAACATTATTCGTGACGTTCTCTACAATACAAAAATGATAGATAAACTTCAAAATCAATTACTTTTACTTAGTGACACAATTGAAGTTATCTCTAATAACCCAATTTTAAAACGTAAGCAAACGAGAAGTGCACTTAAATTTCAAAATGCCCCTGGTGATATCCAATCTCAAAAACGCAAAGGCGGTGAACTCGATCTAACATTACCAATCCCTTCAAAAAAAAAAAAAATAATAATTCCGGTCTTGATAACCCACCTCTGCTTGCTTCATCTTCTGAGACACCAACTCCTCTTCCTGCTTCACCGACCCAACCCGCTTCAACTCAACAATCAGCTGCAATGAATCAACCTTTAGTTGAATCCGTTCAACTTAATACTGCATCACCTTTCCCCTCGGAGGAGCCTACAGCGTCAACATCAACAAACTTAACATCACCTATAACTGACCATCATTCTAATCGTCCACTTTTTCTCCCCGTCCAAACACCTTCTAACTTATCGACGATATTACAGAATGATTTTACTTCGTCTTTGGAATCTGGATTAAAAATTGTGGAAGGTCAAAAAACAATCTTTATCTCGAAACTTGAACCAGCAACGAATGCTCTAGACATAAAAAATTTTATTAAATCTAAAATTGGTACATTACGTTCAACACTGGTCGAGAAAATGCTTCATCGTAACTATTCAAAATACTCTTCGTTTAAGATAAAAGTACCTGACTCAGTTTTCTATTTACTGAACTCACCGTCGTTCTGGCCAAATGGAATCATTCTTCATGAGTTTCAAAACAGATCGTCGAGGAAAACTTCTCACCATTTTCCACAACACCTGACAATGCCATTCCTCAATCAGAGCAGCTACAACAATTACTAATGTATTACCAAAATGTAAATGGACTTCGGACAAAGACCAATAAGGTCTATATGAATATTAACAATACTCCCCACGATGTTATTATTCTCACAGAAACTTGGTTAAATTCATCTTTTCTGGACGCAGAGATATTTGATCCCAGCTTTCAAATTTTCCGCCGTGATCGCCATTCAGATTCTACTACAACAACCGTTGGCGGAGGCTTGTTGATAGCTGTTCGTAACCATCTTTTATGTAGTCTAGTCAACGATTTTTTGGATTCCAACTTGGAAATTCTGTGCGTGAAAATAAAAATTCAGTCTGGTCATATATATGTTGTTGCCTGTTACATTCCACCTTCTTCAAACTACGATACTTATACTAAGATTATTGACTGCCTGGAAACTATTCATGAACAAATTGATGATACAGATGAGTTTATAGTAATCGGAGATTTCAATCTACCCAACCTGAGATGGACTAAATCAACTGAATGTGATGTATTTCTACCCGTCAACGCGACAAGTGATAACGAATTCCTTGTGATCGATGGAATGGCCTCCCTTGGACTTAATCAATTAAATGGCATCAAAAACCAATTTGGTAAGACCTTGGACTTGGTATATTTTTCTGATGTCATTAACTCTGATGCTGATGTATTTTTATGTGATACGAAGCTTGTAGAGGAAGATCGTCACCATCCTACTTTATCTATTTCACTTAGCTTAAATATTTGTTGCTTATCTGATATTTGTAAGGATCAGCATGAATTCAATTTTAAAAAATGTAATTTTACACAATTGTACAACTTACTTGATAGTCTTAACTGGAATATGCTGTTTCTTAATATGGATCTTGACAAGATGATTTTACGTTTCTATAAAATACTATTTGACTGCAAAATACGAGTCTTTAACAACAGCCTACCATGGTTTGATCTTCAGATAAAAACACTTAAGAATAAAAGAAATAAGGCTTGGTTAAGGTTTAATCGATATAGGACTGATGAAGCTCTTGATAATTACATTAAACTAAAAGATGAATTCATTAACTACCCTAATTTTCTCTATTCAAATTTCATACATAAAGCAGAAAACGGACTTAAATCTAATCCTAATAACTTCTGGAAGTACGTTAATTCTAAAAGAAAATGCGACGGGTACCCAGCCAACATGAGCTATATTAATTCAACTAGCCACTCACCAGAAGTCATAGCAAACATGTTCGCCGAATACTTTCAAAGTGCTTTTAAAAATACTTCTGCTAATGATCCTAACACAACTCCAAATTTTAATATTGACCAATTTCCACACCTTAATTCAATTAACTTTACTATCTCCGAAGCAACTATACTTGACTACATAGAAAAGTTAGATGAAAGTTTTAGTCCTGGTCCTGATGGCTTGCCTTCATTCATGTTAACAAAATGTGCAATATATATGTCGTACCCATTGCTTGTGCTGTTCAACCAGTCAATAAGTAGCTCTAGGTTTCCAGATCTATGGAAAACTGCATTTCTTACTCCGATTCACAAGAAAGGCAAGAAAAACTTAGTATCAAACTACAGACTTATCGCTAAACTGTCCGTCATTCCTAAACTGTTTGAATCTATTGTCTGTGATGTATTGTCTTTTCATTGCACCTCTGTTATATGTGAAAACCAACATGGTTTCGTAAAACAAAAATCTACGGTCACAAATTTATTACAATTCACGACTTTCTGTATTGATTCATTCGAAAAATTTCAACAAGTAGATTGTGTTTTTACTGACTTTAGTAAGGCATTCGACAAATTGAATCATAATATACTGCTCCATAAACTACATACTATGGGACTAAATGATCGTTTTGTTTTGTGGATATCCTCATATCTAAAAGATAGATTATATAGTGTTGTTTTTAAAACTGAACGTTCTAAATGTTTTCGAGTCAATTCAGGTGTGCCACAGGGCAGTCACCTTGGTCCGTTATTATTTGTGTTATTTATTAATGATCTTCCTTCCGTTTTAGTAAACTCCATGTCTTTAATTTATGCCGATGACGTGAAAATTTTTCGAAAAATTGACTCGACTGTTGATTGTGAACTTCTTCAAGACGATCTTAATAGATTTTGGAACTGGTGCAATACAAATAGTCTGTTTTTAAATATCGACAAGTGTAAATTTATGTGTTTTACTCGCAAACATAATGTATTTTCTTATAATTATATGTTGAATACGTCGCTCTTGTGTAACTTGTCAAGCCTTACGGACCTTGGAGTAGTGTTAGACTCAAAGCTTTCCTTTACTGATCACTACAATTACATAATTAAAAAAGCTAACATGTTACTTGGTTTCATTAAAAGGTTTGCTCGCGAATTTCGTGATCCTTATGTCCTAAAGACTCTTTATGTCTCTTTTGTGAGATCAATTCTGGAATATGGGTGCATCGTATGGGCCCCTTACTACCCTATTCATATCAACAGAATAGAGAGTATTCAAAAAAGATTTTTGAGATTTTGTTTGCGTTTTCTTCCATGGTTAGATAGAATCGTTTTGCCACCGTACTCTCAAAGACTTCAACTAATAAAACTTCCATCCCTTTTAAGTCATCGTGAGTACCTACAATTCTGTTTTATTGTGCGGTTAATTAATGGATCAATTACAGCCCCATCAGCCCTTTGTCGTATTAATTTTAATTTTAGTCGTTCCAGTTTAAGAAGGCAATTGCCCTCTCAATCTCTTGATCAATATATTTAATAAGAACTATGCCATATTAAATTCCACAAATGATAATGTTAAATCTCACTGTTTTAAAAATAGATTTTTTATCCAATATTTATAATATACCTACTCTTAGATATCAGATTTATGTATGTATCAATTTATGAATATATTGTTAGTTTTAATTTTATTTAAGAATGTACCGTTAGTATTTAACGAATTCAAATAAATAAATAACCACTTTACTTCCTTGACTCCTATACCAAGGAACAGCCTCTCCATCGTCAACTGCCCATGTATCGATGTATCCAGCATCCTTTAATAGGCATACTTACACTTCGCTAACATGGCCCCTTGCTCTCCCTGCTTCTCTTCCCATTCTTCAAATTCCATCTCCATCCCCATCACAGAAGCACGAACCATCTGACAGCATACCATAGGTACTGACCACAAAATCCCGTGGAACAGCCTAGTAGGTACCTGCCAGTATGTCCGCACCTATCCGCTACAAGCAATCGGTGTTCTTCTTGCAGCTGTATTGTGTTGTAGTCTACACCTGGAACCATGGACTCTACTAAGATCCCTCACTCGCAACTAGTATCGAAATGCCAAAGTTATGAATAGCGTTTATATATTTCCAAAGACCTCACTTCAGATCGCATTCACTGAACTAGCCAGAGCTACCTAATTCTGTACTGCAGGGACGGAAGCGATCCTAAGCCGGCAACGCCCCCTTTCTCATCGACTGTTCGTAGAGAACAATCAGTAAGAACGGCATGCGACAACGTAGAACCGTGGTCGAGATCGACCTTCGCGGTGGCCGGCAGCACCCTAGCCACAACCAGCTTAGCCAGGCCGTGGGCACTTGCTCCGGGATCTACTTGACCGGTGTTACCTCTTATTTTTCTGCCGACCTTTGAACTCATGGTGTGCGAGTTCGAATATGAAATGTTAAGCTGCTTAAGGGCCCTCATAATCAATGTTGACAAGATTAAGAAGAATCGATTGAAAAGAAATGAAAATTCACGTTTGCACCTCTTATTATGAGTAGCTATAGTTTAGAAGAGAAGAATCGGGACTGAATCATTAAACTAACCCGCCGAACATAACTCGTAAGTATGCGTGTGAAAGCAAACCATAGATGGCTGTGGTTGCATGGCTAATTTATCACCTTCCGATCATTCTGCTGCCACGATGTATTGCAGCATGTGGAAGAGGTGACTAACGTTGTAGGGAGGGAGGATCAAAGATGTAGATCGATCCCCCTTGGTCTCTCAACCCACCCAATTCATAAGCGAAAACCAACTCTCTCGATTATGACCTTGGCTGACCGCGTACCTGTGAGTCCCTACGACTCAACATTATTGTTGGACAGCCCCAGATATAATAAGCAAGCAAAAAAATGCTTGCTCACATCACTTACCTAAATCAAACCTAGTACCTAATCATGGCTCTAAACTTTGCCACTCCAAAATCGCAAAAAAAAAAAAAGAAACTATACTCCCTCAGAGTATTTCATCATGTACCACGCCTTGTTTGGTGCGAAGAAGGGTTACCACCCTCCCTAGGAATATCTTACTCGGACATGCTGAAACGTTATACGACCGTCATAAAAATCTTCAAAATACTAAATTCCAAAAAAAATAAAAATAAGGAATTTTAAGTAATGTTATAAAATAATCACCTTTATTAATATTTCAACTTAAAATCTAACAGGGTCTTAACTTTACTGTAGAATTTTACTGATAATAAAAATGTTTATAAAATAAAATGGAAAACTTGAAAGAATCTTATTGGATTATCGTTGTTAACAACAAAATTGAAATTGAGAAGAAAACTTTTAAAGGCACTTATAATTATTTATTGGCTCAAAATAAAAGTAATATAAAAACTAAAGAATATAGATTTTTGCGAGAAATGCTTTAAATTTGGTCTTCTTTCTGGTAATTCTCCAATATCAATGCACGTTAATTTAAATGTCTCCCTCTGATCCAGCATAATTCTCCAATACCATCTTCGCTGTCACTGTCACTTGGTTAGGGTTTGTTCGATGACAATTTTGGTGTAGAAATTCTAGGCGTGTTTATTTAAGTTTTTTGAGGAGGCCGCTCTGTCCGCAACATTCTCCCCCCCGATGAGAATACTATCTTCGATGTGCTTTCCTCATCTTCCTTTGACGGCTCCTCTACATTCAAAACCGCCAATTTCAACACAGGTCGAATATAAACTATCTTTGAAGTCTTAACTGCAGCTCGCCTTACTTGTCCGTCTGATGTTACATATGCCTTTACTACGACTCCTTTAGGCCAGCTTCCTCTAGAAAGGTTCTCGTCCACGATAACAATGATGTTTCCCTCTTTAATCGGTTTCACTGGTTCAAACCATCGAGTTCGTTTTGTAAGAGTAGGCAAGTACTCTCGTATCCACCTTTTCCAAAAGTAGTTCGCTAATTGTTGACATCTTCTCCAGTTTTTCCTTAAAAAGAGATCCCGATCATCACACATTACCGGTAATTTGCTCCCATCAGAGCAACCAAGCAGAAAGTGGTTTGGAGTTAACGCCTCTGCATCTTCTGCTTCCAATGAGACGTGAGTTAAAGGGCGCGAGTTGACAATGGCTTCGACTTCAATTAGCATGGATAAAAGCGAGTCGTCTTGTAGTCGTTGATTAGCTGTTAATTCGTTCAAGATCTTTTTGACTGATCCCACTAATCTCTCCCAACTTCCTCCCATATGAGGAGAAGCTGGAGAATTGAATACCCATTTTGTAGTAGGGGTGGTAAATTGGTCCTCTATCTTCGTCATATTTAATGATTTGATAGCTTCCTGCAACTCTTTATGAGCACCGATGAAGTTCGTGCCGTTGTCAGAGTAGAATACTGCCGGTGTGCCACGACGTCCAATGAAGTTCCGAATGCACATTATGCAAGAGTCCGTTGGCAGGCTGAACGCGACTTCCAAGTGGATAGCTCTGATGGTTAAACACGTGAACAACACACCCCAACGCTTTTCATGTCGTCTTCCAGTTGAAACCATCATTGGCCCGAAATAGTCCACCCCCACGTGGGTAAAAGGACGGGAAAAGGCCGCTAGTCTTGCTACCGGTAAAGGTGCCATTTCTGGGTATGTTGGTTTTGCTCTCTTTTGTTGACAATGAGCACATTTTTGACGAATTGCTCTGAGTTCCATCCGAAGTCCTGGTATCCAAAAATACTGCCTTATCTTGTTGAGTACGCTTTCATGTTACCCGTGGTAATGTTGAACATGATAATGGTGAATAAGCAACTTAGTCATTGCATGCTGTCTTGGCATTAGCAGCGGACGTTTTGTGACCACGTCAACGCACTCCGAGTTATCAATCCGGCCTTTCATACGTACCAATCCTTTCTCGTCTAAATAAGGAGAACATTTAAATAGAGGACTGGACTTACTCACACTTTTTCCCTTGGCCAAAGGTGCTAATTCATCGGTATATGATTCTTGTTGTACCATTTTGACAAGAAAATCCTGCGACTGTTTAAGCTCATCTGAAGTCAATGAAGTTGGACGAATCTTTTCCCCGCTAATTAATTTCTTGAAGTTGCCTGCAACACGAAACACTCAAGCCACCGTACGACGTCACCGCTGCCATGTTGAGAACCTTTCTATCTGAATAAAAGGTACCTGTGTTTGGCGATGTGTGCACAAAAATTTTGTTCTTAACTCTTCCTGAGGTTCTTTTTCCATTCTTATTTGTTCACTTGGCCACTGATGATCATGTTCATACAAAAATGGTGGTCCCTTAAACCATCTTTCCGTGGAACTTAAGGTCGGCATTTGCTTCCATCTAGTAGCATCATCCGCAACATTTTCCTTACTAGGAACCCATCTCCATTCAATAAGCTTAGAGCCTTCAAGAACTTCACTAATGCGGAACATCACGAATTGGTTATATCTTTTAGGGTCCACCTTTAAACATGAGAGGACAGTCCTTGAATCAGTCCAGAAAACTCTTCGTTCGATTTGAATTTGATGTCCCTTTCCGCTGGCTTTGCTGATCCTCACTCCGGACTCTGACTTGGTGAAACATTTCACTTATGTCACCGCATAGAGCTACTTGTCTCGTTCTAAATGCTTAAAACACAGATGGTAGAGCCACAAGTTGATCAGGTCCCTTCATCAGCAGTGTATTCAACGAAATACCTTTTGTCTTCGCAGCTCCATCCCATACTAAACGTATCTTCTCCGGTTTGTTGGGGTTTCTTGCAATGAAGATTGGCAAATACTAAGTTTTCGGGAATACCTGTTGCAACTCTTTGTTATTCAGCTTCCTAGCGTAACCCTTTTCCAACAAATTGTTTATCTGCTGGTCCAACTTCCGTCTTAGCTCAATATCTGAAAGTGTCTTTCTTTCAATACATTCCAATCTTTTAAGCGCCATTGGGTAACTGTCTGGCATTCTGATATCGTCGTACTTCCATAACAGCCCACTCTCGTAACGGTCGCCTATTCGCCTGGTTGTTTTCTTCAGGATTTCCACCGATCGCTTTTCATCCACGGAGTTAACAAGATCCTTTCAAGTGCCGTTGTTCTCCAGAGCAAAAAAATCACGCACCTCATCATGGAGAGTCTGTTCGCATTCACATATTGCCAAATGATGATGTATCTGATGTTCCATCGTACTGCCATTACCACCACAAACAAACCCATCCCAATCTTGTTTCCATAACGATTGGTTGATTTGGTCCACCCTCGCAGACCTTAAGTGCCACACCCAGATATTCATTAGGAACACCTATCAACAGTTTGGGTTGTACGTTCGAATATGTTGTCAAAGGTAACCCTCTTAGATGCTTAAACTTTTGCTGTGCGATACGAGCTTCGAATGATTGTTGTGGCAAGCTAAGTTTCTGTACCGTACGAATATTCTGCAACATGTAGTGCTTAGGAGTATTAGTAGAATCTTGCCAAGATGGTACCTCTACTGACACTAGCTGTGATTTTTCCTCTACGCGTACGACGTCCGCAGTCCACTGCAAACAAAATACTTGATCAACTCCATGGAGATCCAGCGTGTCAGCTGTTTCCTGTTCCAGCAATGTCAATGACGAGCCACTATCTAAGAAGGCGTATGTGTCAACTGTTTTTCCATTTGCATGTAAGGTGACAGGAGCGATTCGAAACAACACATCATCATCCTGTCGTTGATGTGCATTACACACCTGTGCATTTGATAAATTGTGAAGCAAACTATGGTGTCTTTGCTCACAACCATTTGTGCAACATCCGATCTTGATATTGCAACGTTTGCGTGAAGAATGTCGCAAACAATTCTCACATATGTTGTGTTTTTTCGCCACTTTCCATCTCTCTGCCACAGATAGCTTCTTAAATTGTCCACAGTCAAACAGTCTATGATCTTGTTGACATACAAAACATCCACTTTGGTTAACTTTTACTTGCTGCAACTTTTCCGCTTCTTGATGAAAATGCAAATTACCAAACCGTTTTTCAGATCGGCTTTCAATTACTAGTAATGTTGTCAACGTACTTGTCGCTTCAGCCATAGCATTCAGCCAACAAGCAAAATCTTCCAACTCCACTTGCTTTTGTTTCTCTTTTGCTGCCATCGCCCAATTCAACCTTAATGATGGTGGAAGTTTGTCTACCAACTCTTGGAGTAGCATTGGGTTGGCTAGATGATTACGTAAGTCAGCTGCTTTCATTGTTGATATAAGCTGGCGGACCGACAAAGAATAGTTAACGATGGTGTCAAATCTTTCCGCCTTCAACAAGGAATTTATTATTAATTCCGGCCTTCCAAAGAGCATTTTTAATGCTGAAAGTGCTTCAGGCATCGTGTCTGGTAACAACAAATAATGTCCAGCGACTTCCATTGCTCTTCCTTTCAATGCACGCTGAAGGCGAACCAAGTTTTCTGCATTAGAAAAACCACACAATTGTGTGCTGTTGTTATAATTGCTGATAAATACAGCCCATTCCTCTGGACGACCACTGAACACAGGAAGATCTTTGGATAATGCTTGACGTGCAGACAGCTGTGTTGAAGAAAGAGTTCTTGTTGTATCGACCTTAACATTTTGTTTGTCTGCCACAACTTTTCGTGGCAACTCTTTCTTTTCATCTTCTTCGCTACTCTCCGCCAGTGCAGCTGCTTCTGGTGCTTTCTGCGATGCTACACTTTTTATGGATTGCGAGTGTGCCGCTAAAATAGTTTTGTTCGCCGTACACTTTTCGCAACTCCAAGGATCCTTAGCCACCGATTCATCCACGTTGGCACATGTGAAGTGATACCAAGCATCACATTCGTCACACTGCACCATCTGGTCGGTGTCTAATTCTTTGCAACTGGCGCAGGATTTGTTAGCAGCTGCTGGCTTTCCTCCTGGCATCTTGGTTGTAGACAAAGGAACCTACGAATTAAGAAAGTTAATTCTTTGTCTTTACTTTGTAGAACAAATTTAAAGATTTTGTTAACAACAAAATTGAAATTGAGAAGAAAACTCTTAAAGGCACTTATAATTATTTATTGGCTCAAAATAAAAGTAATATACAAAACTAAAGAATATAGATTTTTGCGAGAAGCGCTTAAAATTTGATCTTCTTTCTGGTAATTCTCCAATATTAATGCACGTTAATTTAAATTTCTCCCTCTGATCCAGCATAATTCTCCAATACCATCTTCGCTGTCACTGTCACTTGGTTAAGGTTTGTTGGATGACAATTTTGGTGTAGAAATTCTAGGCGTGTTTATTTATGTTTGAGAGGAGGCCGCTCTGTCCGCGACAATCGTTTTTTTAAAGTTATACAATTTGTTATATATGTATGTCCAGAAGATAATCTATAAAGTATAATCTATAATCCTAACTATCTAATGTACCTAATACGTTTACTGAATCTAAAGTGAAACTCGTTATAAAGTTTATTTTCATTTAAAAGTAAATTAAAACTAAAAGTAGGATTTGATTTGTCACAAGAAGTGTGAATGCAAGTAGCTATAATCATAAAAAGAGATCTTGGATGTTATTTCAATACTATAATATCTTCGCAGTTTAAGTTATTTGTGTTATATGGTAAATTATTAAATAACAAGAATTCTATCCATATACCGCGGAGTCGGGCTCAGTGTCGATGAGCTTATCAAATCACATAGGCGAAAATTCTAACACACGGACGGAAGAGTTAATTCGGACTTTCAAACGTATTATATACGAACGAACGCGAAAGGTTTCTTTTTGTAAATCCAAAACGATAAGACAAAAGTAGATTTTCAAACCCCAAAATACCCGTATTAAAAGGTACCATACACGAATGAATACAGTTTGTATCCAATCGAGTAAATGTATATATTACAATATAGTTAAATGATTTAAGAATATATTCCATAAATAAACATGCAAAATTTAAAATGTCACCGGCTACCAATAGGGTAGCTTCAGTTAACGTTATCAATATTCTGCTGTCGCTGAAATGCACTCCGGGAACAACCTGTAAAGTGATTAGTTAAATATATGTAAAGTGGAATATATCGCTTTTATTCCTCAAGATATTTACTGAGGTGAGCTCTTTCAATCTCTGATTCTATGATTCGGTAAAACGGGTTGGTTAGGAAAGAGACCTTGAAAATCTAAAGTACCGTCTCATTAAGTTAATATTCATG
This sequence comes from Platycheirus albimanus, assembly GCA_916050605.2. Taxonomy (NCBI): domain Eukaryota; kingdom Metazoa; phylum Arthropoda; class Insecta; order Diptera; family Syrphidae; genus Platycheirus; species Platycheirus albimanus. The sequence goes on along the minus strand of OU696696.1, from coordinate 329,734,880 downwards.
TTTCGTTCTCAGACATAGTAGACACTACCATTAACCGCGCGTAACGATATGTAACTTAATAGGCTTGGTGTCTGTTGGTGGACAAATATCGATTAAACACGAAAGTACTTTACAATAAACAAACTTTGAGATCGTATGGATGGATTGCCAAAAGCAGTAAGTGAACAAGTAAGTTGACGCGGCGTTAAAAAACGCGAACAAAAGTGGTCGCTACCGACGCGAAGCTGATTTGTCATGAAGACCAAATGAAATAAAAAAGTGAAACGCGAAAACAAAAAAAAAAGTGAATAATAAAAGAAAACAACCAAATGGAATTCACTGGTTAAGTACTTCAAGCTTAGCTGGCTTGCAATAATAGCTCGGATGGTACACTGAATTCTGGTAGCATTTACACATATATAGTTTCGAATCCCCGAGTTACTAAATTGAAACGCGGGCTTCGTCGCAGACTTCTAAGGAAATGTCGATATTGTAATCTAATCTTTTAACCGAAAACGATCTCTTTCGGATATCGCGGTAATCGGACATAATACGGAACAGGACAAATAAAAAAAAACACTTGACTTTAGTAAGAAGCACCCACTTTCTGTATGGTCATAAAAGTATACGATAATAATCTCATATATAAGGAAAATAACTAATATATACCACTTATAGATCTCTTATGATAATACAGATTGCTATGTTGATAACGTGGAGGTGGAGGAGGCACTAGGTCCAACCACCGAGTGAAGCAAAGATGCAATGAGTCAACTCAACAAAATATGTGGTTGTTGATAGAGCATACCACCGTCCGTGGATAAATACTTCGTACATTGACTACGAACGTTAACTGGCAATTATTAACCCGCCTGTGGGTTTTGTCGGAGCGGTATTTATGCTTCGCCCTTAATATTTCACACTTATAAAAATCATAGATACAAATCTTTACCTGGTTTATCCAGAATGATATTATTAGATAGATAAATACAAAAGTAATTTCCGGAACAGGTAGGTATAGATGTAACAGGGTAAAGTTGCAGGATGATGTTGTGCTGGTGAATATTGTTTCCGGAACCAATGATTATGATTGCAGGAACTAGAGATTATAAAAACAGGAACTGGTGAGTATATTGTAGAACAGACATGGACCGGCATCTGTGTATAAACCACACGCCAGGCGTCCAACCACTTGTAACGTAAAAGAACTATATGAGAGAATAATGATGAAAGAAAAGGAAAATTTATAATTTGTCAACAGCCACTGAATCTCTGTCACTCAAATATCCTACGGATACCCAAGGTCCACACTAGCGTCCATCAACAACACAAACCAACCGAAGAGGAAGCAGGAAGAGACAAGCACCCCAATACTTCCTTGACTCCTATATCAAGGAACCGCATCTCCATCGTCCTTTGCCCGCATATCGGTGTATCTAGTACCCCTAGATTAGAAATACTTACACGTCGCTAACACGGCCTCCTGCTTTTCCTACTCCTCTTCCCATTCTTCACATTCTCTACCCATCCCCATCACAGAAGCAATAACCATCCATCAGCCTACCATAGGTCCTGACTACAAAGCCCCGTAGAACAGCCTAGAGGGTAGCAGGTAGCATGTCACCGCCTATCCGCCACAAGTATATGGTGTTTTCCTTGCGGCTCCTGTAAACTGTAGCCTACACCTGAAAACCAAGGACCCTACTTTAATCCCTCACGAACGTACCTAGACCTCAAATGCAAATTCCAAAATTCTCAAACATGTTTCCGAAGGTTCTACTCCAGGATGCATCTATACGTCTAGCTACCCTCACGTGATTCCGTGTGAATGGGATGGAAGCAACCCTATGCCGGCAACGCCCCCTCTCTCTATAACTACTTGGTGAAAACAGTCATCAAGAACGGCATGCGACAACGCAGGGTCGTGGTTGAGATCGACCGTCGCGGTGGCCGGCAGTACCCTAGCCACAACCAGCTCAGCCAGGCCGTGGGCACTTGCTCCGGGATCTACACAACCAGTGTTACCTCTTTTTTTTCTGCCGACCGTTGAACTCTGATGTCCAAGTTCGAATATTAATGTTAAAGTGCTTAAGGGCCCTCATAACCGTTGAAGAATAGATTATAGGGAATTGACAGGAAAGAGAGATGATTCATTGATGCACCTCTTAACGTATTGCGAGTAAATTTAGTCCGAAAGAGAAGAATTCTGTTTGAATCACTGCACTGACCCAGAGAACATGACACGTAAGTATCAAAAAAAAGCATCCCATAGATCTTCGTGGGAGCCATGGCACCTGAATTATCATCTACACGTTCAGTAGCCACGATGCTGTGCTAAACGTGGAGGGAGAGGTGTCCTACCTAGAGGGGAGGGAGGTTCTAAGATGGTAATCGAACCCCCTGGTCTCACAACCCACCCAATTCGGTGCCAAAAACCAACTCTCTTGGCATCGACCTTGGCTGTCCACTGGACCTGTGAGTCCCCACGACTCACTGAATTTTATCGGGCAGCCCCTTAACATAAAAAAGCAAACAAAAATAAAAGTTTTGTCTGCCTACTCCACTACTCTAATCATGACATCGTATCTAATTCGATACCATGCTCAAAATTTCCATCGTTGCATCTGAAAGAAAAAGTCATTGTATATATAAACTATAGTACTATCACCTGCGGTGCGCCATCTATCGACGAAAAACTAAGCTCGAGAATACCATGGGAAGCAACAACAACAATTAAAATGGTGGAAATTGTTGTTGTTGCTTCCCATGGTATTCTCGAGCTTAGTTTTTCGTCGATAGATGGCGCACCTCAAGTGGGAATACTATAGTTTATATATACAATGAAAAAGTTTTCCTACGATCATACTTAACCAAGTTCCATCATAAAAAGAAGCGAGGGTTACCACCCTCCCTATAGTAAACTTACTTCGTCATAACTGAAAATATGTGACTCTTTAAGAAAAGGTGAACTTCAAGAAAATAAAAGTGACCACAAAGTTTCTCAAACATTATAAAAAAATCACTGGATTTTGTTTATTAATTAAAAATCTTAAACGCTAACAAAAGGTGTATCTAAAATATAGTGCCTAAATCGAATTGTAACTACAATGATATTACTTGAACTTTGTCAATTTAATTTGAAGATAAATTTTCTTCCAAACAAAATTAATTAAAAATAATAGTTAGAAATGTTTATGATAAATGAAAGTCCGTTTCATAAATAGCTAGTAGTTCATATGCTTAAAATCCTTAAATGTGAAAAGCTAAGTTCTTGTACATTGAATGCAATCTCTTATCAATAATATATATGCAAATAAAATTTAATTATATCGCTCAAAGAAAGATTCAGCAAAACATACATTGCATTCTAATTTATCCAGAGATGGATATAAACTCAAAGCATCAACCGAGATTGATAGCAGTAACAAATCAAAAGAAGGGTGCAAAAATAAATAATTACAATTAATTAATTAAAATAACAATTACAAAAAAATTGTAAGGACTTTCGACGCTGCGGTAAGATCTCAACGTCAGTTGCGAATGTTGAGTATTTTCCTTGAATAATAAAAAAAAATCGAAAAATGATTTCGAATATCATTCGATTGCTCGCGAAATTTCTTTTCGTATAAACAGTTATGGACAACGTACGAATAGAGTTGGAGTATCAAAGTTTGTATAACCTCGACCAAAGTAGAAGTAAAAACACGCAAGAAAAGGATTAGGGAAAGGCAAATTACCAGTAGTTTATCAAGTGTAGATATAAAAAAAAAGTAATTATATAAATGTATATCAAATACCCCATACGCATGAACACAGTTCGCGTTCAATTGTATGTTCGATCAACAATTCAATATAACAATATAGTGTTAAATCAAAAATATAGTAATAAAAAAAAAGTTAAGTTAAAAGTGTTATATCAAAAACTCTTCACTACCAATGGGGTAGGAAGAATGTATACGCCCGCTTTACGCTGTTGCGGGAGTGCACTCCAGGAACGCTGAAAAGGGGTTAGTTAAATATTTCTTTATATTAAATATGGTATTAATACTACTGATAATGTAACGTGGTCCTGCCACCTTTACAGTTTGTATATAAACAACTGGGTATCTGTGGCAAATTCTCAATAGTGATGATTTGTTAGCGCATTAAAGTTGCGCTGGCTATGCCAAAGATGTGAACGACACAATCAAGACGCGATACAAAAGGAACATTGAATTGGACTAATACAATTTCTAGTATGCAATATATCATATGCAGGAAGAAGTATAGATACTCAAGAAGGCACAGGATAAGATAAAGTTAAAAAAAATATAACTTTATGCGCGAACGTGGCGTTAACGAATGAACGCAAGTGGGAATTGGTCGCTACCGACGTGGACTGAGAGAAATGGGGTCTTTAAGACCAAGTGAAAAATAAAAAAAATGAAAACGATTGAGTGAAATAAATAAAAATAAGAAAGGTTATTAAATTCATACGCCTCGATAGGAGGATATCGTACGATGGTAGCACTCACTTTATTACGCTTAAGATTACCAAAAGAAAAATGAATTAGCGCGGGGAGCACGGGCTCCTTGAGGTTAAATCTCTCTCAAAGAAATCGATCTGAACACCGGGCCAATTTGTCAAGGCTCTGATATCAAGCCATGCACACTGGATAAAAAAAAGGTATTTAATTTTGACACCAATAAAACGTAGTAGCTATCAGAGACCTACATGTTACACGCTAATGCCTTTGAATCACTAATCAAACGTAAGATACGCTAAGATAATTAAAGTATATAAATATAATATGGGTGTGGCACTTCTCCCACGCCTTGGGTATCAGATGATTAGAATTTTTGTATGCCACCGTCCGTGGCTGCTAGCGTCTAACGCTGACGTTGAACGTAAGTATGTGTGGCGTCGACACGATCGCTAATGCACTTAGGTTGAGGTGCTTGAGCATCTATGCTCCGATATGTTTCACAATTAATATTAAGTGAAAAATCGTTACCTGTTTTTACAGCATGAAAATACTTTTCTAATAGTAAGTACACTTTATTATTTAACTCCTGTACCGCTGCTTCTTGATGCTGTGGTAATGATGAACTCTGTTGATCCCGCGGTGCTCCGAAATATATAACATGGAGTTGATGAAAACTGGATAGGGACCGGCATCGGTGGTATTACACCCGCCTGGCGTCCTGATGTCTGCTCACTTGTAATCCCGCGATGAAAGATATCTTCAGCCTGTCGTGGCTGGGTATTGTTCCTCTGGCATCAAGGTGCGTCCTTCCAAATTTGCCGATAGGGCGTTTTGGACGACAGAGTGGGTAGGTTTACCACATAAATTAGGTGATGGCCTGGCTTAACGTTGGAGTCAGGCGTGGGTGGCGATGAGCTGATGATGGGCTGACGAACGGCACACGCCAAAACGACACGTGTACACGTCTCGCCAAGTATAAGCGAAAATTTTCCTCTTGGTCGCAACGTATTTTCTTGCAGAGAAGAGGACAAGGTGCCGCTTGCGAATTGAACGAATCACGTTTCAATAGAATGTGCAGCTTGCGCCGAAGTGAGACTTCGTGGGTAGATGCACAATAAAAAAAATAAACTTTATAGGATCTGCATGTATTCTCAAATGAAATTACTACTCTGATGTAGGGTAGCTTCCAAAAAAAAAAAAAAAAGCTTCCTGTGCCACCTCGCCTGACTCGTCTTAAGGATGAGTGATAAGCGCCTACTGTCTCCCAGGGATGAACAATAATATACCAGAAATGGTTAAAGAGAAAATTAGTACGTCGGCCATGTGGCGGGGCAAAATATCATAGATTACAGCGAAGAACAATGTTCTATTGCATTAATCAATGATGAAACAAATATCCTTACCTTAAAACGGATGCACACCCACTTCTCGGTATTATTTCCTAAATTGTATAGCAATTTGGAAATCTTTGCCTCGGATTAGGACTTAAAATGGCCGCGCACAGTGGTCAGAAAAAAATATAATTTAATTTTTGTGTTCTGCACTGGCGCTGTTTTGTCGTCGAGTTGATTCTTCAAAGTGAAAATGGCATCCACAACCAGTATCCTATCATGCTTTCTTCCTTTCCAGGAAGCCAACGCCCTGTTTTCCAGTCGCTTTCCCAAAACTACATTTCTCGTTCTGTTTCTTTGTGACTTGATAGGTGGCGTAAGTAAAATATCGTTAAGGAATAGTGCGCACTGCACTACTTCTAGCTAACTTGTGATTTCAGATACTTGACAGGTGCTTTATGTCATGTGGATAGGAGAAGATTTCTGCACTAAGGTCCAGTTATACTAAACTATGTTGAATTGCGTAACGTGAGATATTATAACTATAGGATTTTTATCATTCACTAATAGTTTGGGATATCATATCTGGATATTCCCGGTAATACAAAAATAGAGTTCAATAGAAATTGAGTGTAGGTAATGCAAACACGTACTTCAGGACAGTGTTGTGATATGTCAATCGTGGCATTGCACTGTTTGTCCTGTAGGGCAGGAGCGGATATTATTTTGTTTGGATGTACGACACCCAAAGAAACACTCCATCAGATGTGTTTAGATCCATAGATCTAGGTTCTCCTCGTCTCGTGACGTCATGTGTGACCACGGGTAGAGATGCCTCGGTGACACGAAGTATAGTTACGTCATTCTACCATTAATTATGAAAGAATCTATAATCTTGCTCATGAAAAGCACCGAAGCGTGAATGTATTCTCTCTCGCTTCGTGCGTATTTTAGTCCGGTCATATACCAGCTATTAGCGAATGTCATTAGGAACCGAGACTGTACGATTGCAATTGCTGTTGCGATAGATTGACCACTTAGAAAGTGAAACTTTGAATCGTGGCAAAAGTACGTTACCTAAAAAGGGTTTTCAAGGTCTTTATTTTTTTGCTCGGATGCAAGTGACAGTTATCTGACATTTCTTGCGCTGGTCTAGAAATTTCCTAAACTACTTTTGGATGTGAATAACTTCCCTATCAGTGTTACCCATTCTTCTGTAGGTTTGGTTCTAGCAGAGCATTAATTCCAAAAAAGTGTGTACGCAGTGCTATGTTGCTTTACCCGACATCCACCAAAATGGCGGATCGCGCATGCGTTGGAAGGCCATCTAAGATTTGGAAGTAAGTGGATTCCTTCCTGGAAATGGATTCCATTTATGAAAGTGATGTTAATAGTGGAACTATACTCTGGTGGATTGTGATGAGTGCGTTCAGCACGGGGTGAGAAACTGTGAGGTTTCTCAAATAGGTGGCACCAGTGGCACACATGAATGTTTGTACTGGCGAGAAAGTCTTCCCTACACACTGATGACACAAAAATTCCTTCCTATGTACGGTGGGGCCCACAACCCTATCGAGACTGGGTACCCGTTCCACGATATTGCTAATGATGCGCCTCCAACAGGCGATAAATATAGAAATATGTGGCACAGTGGTACCACGAGGTATAACTCAAGGTGGTAACCACGTGCCGTCGATCGATGTGAAGCGTTACCGCGTCACAAGACAAAAATGCCGTGGAATTTCCACGTCCTGTCGCTGGAGATGATCGCAAACGTCGGCGAGCCGGCGAGCGGGTCGACGCACGACGTTTGCTCGCAAAGTTATTAGAATCGTGACTTCGAATCTTGGGTATTGTCCTGGTCGGTGCGCACGTGCGTGCTAGGACCAGATTGCGTTGAAAAATCCAAGAAAAGTTTTAAAACCACTTGGGAATTCTGATGCGTTGTATGCGCACATATATGTATTTGTACGTTTATGTATATAACACCATAGCGCTTCCGTATCTGGGAGCAGAAAAGTACATGTAGGTAATAAAAAAAATTTTTACTGCTCTGCCTCCAGCGTCGTCTTTTTTTTCTGGTGAAAATGATGAAAGGTGGCGCAGCTTCGCCTGCCCTGTCCAATTCCTTAGGAATCTCGGCTCCTCTTTCTCCCTGGTCAGTATATTCCTAAAGAGATTACAAATAGAAATTACTCACATTAGCGTGTCTGCCATGTGGTACGGCCGATTTCTTTTCAGTCATCGAAGCAAAAGCGGAACGAATTTGCGACGATGGCTAATGAATATTGATGCCCTTACCTTGTAGTTTATGGTTGAATTTATTTAAAAAAAAGGTCTGTATTTTATTATAATCAAGCGTTTTTGATTATTTAATTAATAAGTAATTTTTCCTTTATTTAATAAATATATAGACGTAGATATTTTACTTTTTGGTAGTTTATTAGTTCTAACCTCCTTGGAATATAATTATCTAGTGAACAGGAAATTAACTTATTTCGAACAATGTGGTTTTTTGACGTATAAATTGGTTTGACATATGTCATTGACAATTGCTATTTCAAAAGGAAGTATTCAATGATTTATAAATAAATGTATAATATGAAATAGTTATTATTTTAATACAGTTCAGTTCAAAAGTATAATTTTTAATTTATTTTATAAAATAAATAATTTTAGAATTTTAGATTGGTTGAACATTCTCCCCCTCTTGAAGAGCTAAAGGTGCTTCAATAATTGGTAGCCGGCAAGGATTGGCTGTTGCTCGTTTAAGTGTTCCGCAAGCTGTTTTCAAAGTAACCACGCGAACTATGTCGTCCGCACCAGGATGCATTTCGATTACTCTGCCAAGCTTCCATTTGAGTGGAGGAGTATTGTCATCCTTTATGATAACAATATCATTTAATTGAAGTCCAGTTCTGTCCTTTAGCCATTTATTACGCTGCTGCAAAGTGTGCAAGTATTCGTTTTTCCAACGATGCCAAAATTGTTGCATGAGCCATTGAACTCGCTGCCAACGGTTTAAGTAGGATACATTTTTGTCACACAAGTTTGGTTCTGGAAGTGCGATTAGTGAAGTGCCTGTTAAAAAGTGGCCAGGTTAAAGGTTTAAGGTCATTGGGATCTTCGGAAAGAGGAGAAAGTGGACTAATTCAGAATACACTCTATCTGTACAATTAATGTGTTGAATTCTTCATATGTCAAAGCTGCAAGATGTAAAAGACGTTTCATGTGATGTTTTGCAGATTTAACGGCTGCCTCCCATATCCCACCAAAATGTGGAGATCTGAGAGGTATATTCTTCCACTCAATACCATCATCTAAGCAAACCTTCATTATTTCCGAAGTGGATTGTTGATTGTTAAACATATCATAAAGTGCCCTCAACTCATTACGTGCTCCAATATAATTAGTCGCGTTGTCGCTATAAATGGTACGACAAAGACCCCTTCTGCTGATGAAACGCCTTAAAGCTCCCACGAACGAAGAAGTAATAAGGTCTCCAACTAATTCAAGGTGCACAGCTTTGGTGCTAAGGCACACAAATACCGCTACGTATGCTTTCACAGCAGCAGTCCCACGACGTCTTGAGTGTACCATAAATGGCCCATAAAAGTCTGTTCCGACAGTAGTGAATGGACGAGATGGCAGCACTCGATAGTCCGGTAGGTTTCCCATTTTTGGATATTCAAACCGTGGAAGTGCTCTAGCACACAGAACACAGCGGCCGACAATTCGTCGAATGAGTGGTTTGGCATGAATGGGCCAAAATTGCTCGCGAATTATTGAATTATTGTACTCCAACATGATGATGATTTTCGTGTTTGTACTTTATTAAAGCGATCGTAAATACGTGGTTGTTTGGAAGAACTGCTGGGTATTTATGTTCATATCCAATATTGGCATTACGTATACGTCCACCAACTCTTAAGATTCCTTTATCATCGAGAAATGGACTCAGAGAGAAAATATATGATCTAGGAGAAATTGATTTTTTTGTGCCAAAAGTGTGATATCGTTTGCGTATCTAGATCGCTAAATCATTTTTATAATTCCATAAAGAGTATTATCCATTTCCAATACTGTTATTGCTCCCTTTGCCTTTGGTACACCTCTTAATTTGGATAAACCGTTTGTGACAAATCTCAACATATAAGTAGTTACTCTCAGGGTTTTTTTATAGTCATTATTAAATTTCATCTTATCTAAGAAATCGTTATCTTCTTGTATGGAAAAATTATGTTTTGTGGCCTTTCGCTCTAAAAGTTTTTCATCAATTTTCTCAGCAAATTGCAAATTGGGCCAATTTTCATGACGGAGATATAAAAAATCTGGCCCGTAAAACCATAAGTTTGAGTCCTTTAATTCACTGGGATAGGCTCCCCTAGACACAATGTCTGTGGGATTATGTTTTGAAACCACATGGCGCCATTGTTCAATGGATGATAGACTTTGTATAATGGAAACTCTATTAGCCACAAAGGTTTGCCAATGGTGTGATTTCGAGGACAACCATGCTATGACTATACTGGAATCTGTCCAATAATTCACACTCTCAAAATTGTCACCGAATACAAGGCGAACTCTTTTTACTAATTGTACCATCATCTGCGCAGCACACAATTCAAGCCTTGGTAAGCAAACGTTTTTCACAGGAGATACCTTGGACTTTGCACATAAAAGTCGCACAGATACGCTTCCATTTGGCAGAATAGATCGCATATACACACAGGTTCCGTATGCTTTCTCTGAACTATCTGAGAAGGCGTGTAGCTGTATATGCTGTACATTACCCCACATAGCCTGTCTTTCAATTGAGATTTTATCCAATTCTAATAATTCCATTCGAAATTTTAACCACATTTGGAAGTATGCTTGCGGAAGAGCTTCATCCCAATCAAACTCTTGTTTCCAGAGTTTCTGCAAAAATATTTTTCCCAAGACAATCACAGGATTTATAAGTCCAAGTGGATCGTATAAGCGTGCAATATCTGCTAATACAGTGCGTTTAGTAATATTCTTGGTTGTAACAGCATTGACCTTGTAAAAAAATGTATCAGCCTTTGGATCCCACACTACACCGAGTGTTTTAATGACATCATAATTATTTAATTGAAAAAATGGTTCTCTATCCTCAAGCGAAATATCATGAAGTAAGCTATCATTATTAGAGCACCACTTTTTAAGTTTTAATCCGCCGCTTTCAAGAATACCTGTCAATTCTCTCTTGATGCATTCAAGCTCCTCTAACGTGTTAGCTCCAGTGAGAACGTCATCCACATAGAACTCTGTTTGCAGAGCCAATGCTCCTATTGGAAATCTGTCGCTCTCTTTTTCTGCTAGATATGAAAGCGCTCTGGTAGCGAGAAACGAAGCTGAAGCCGTGCCATATGTTACGGTGCAGAGACGATAGATCTTTATTTCTTCATCTGGGCTCTCTCTCCATAAAATTTGATGAAATGATTGATCATGTTTATTAAGAGAAATCTGGCGGTACATTTTAGTGACGTCAGCAGTAAATACATAATTATGTGATCGAAACTTGATTAACAAAGAGAACAAATCAGATTGTATAACGGGGCCCACGTATAATATTTCATTCAAGCTCACACCGTTATCGCACTTAGCACTAGCATCAAATACTACTCTTAACTTGGTACTAGAGCTCTCCGGTTTTGATATGCAGTGATGGGGAATAAAATAGTGCGATTTTTCAAAATCGTGGTTTTTAACCTCTGCCATGTGTGCTAGTTGTTCATATTCCTTCATGAATGAAACATATTGTGCTGCAAGGTCGCGATTTCCTTTTAATTTGTGCTCTAGTGCATAGAATCTTCGAAGAGCCATTTTATATGAATCTCCCAATGAATTTGGGTCCTGCTTAAAGGGCAATCTAACCTCGATCCGCCCATTTGTAAGTCGTTTCACGTGTTTGAGGAAATGCTCTTCACATAATTTTTCACTTTTTGTGAATGAAGACTGTATCGCTTCATGGTTTTCAACTTCCCAAAATGACTTAAGTATGACGGCCATATCACTGTTTTCACTGATTTCAGATACAACGTGCGCGCACCGAACCGTATTGTTGCATTCCCTCTGCATAGTACTACCAGACACCACCCAACCCAAAACAGTGTTTTGAAGAGTCGGAAGATGAGGTCCAAGCTTAATTTGACCGATGGATAATAGACCAAAGAAGTGCTCAGCTCCTATTAGAAGATCAACTCGATTTGGTGTTCCAAATAATGGATCTGCCAGGTTAATATTTGGTGGTATAGAAAAATTATTGGTATTAATGGGAGCATCGGGAAGGAATTCAGAAATTGTGGTCACGATAAATGCGTCAATGTTTTCAGTGTAATTATAAATCTGGGATTTAATGGTGAGGTTGATTTGATGTTTGCAAATCACTCTGTTTTTTCCTATACCACAAATTGACATCACTGTGTTTTTTCGCTTTATGCCTAGCAAGTTTGCGAATCGTTCAGTTAACAAACTGACATGAGAGGCAGAATCAAGAAGAACTCGACAAGGAATTGGAGATCTTTGTTTATTTAAGGCATGAACTATGGCGGTGGCTAGAATTGTATGGCTGGAAGAATAAAGTGCATCCGATGGAGCTGGAAACAAACTACCCTTATGTAGATGAAAATTTTGGGGATGTTTTTGCAGCATCGGTGAAGGATGACTAATGGAGGAATATCCACTGCCATCCAGTATTGATGGTTGACCATTTAAATTGCATAGTATATTATAAGTAGATTGTCGCAGTGAAACATCAGGAGGACTGGATACAATGCTATCATCATGAAGAAGTGTGTGATGTGAACTATTGCACTTACGACATTTTTCAGCTTGACAATTACTTGTATCATGATTGGGTTTGATACAATTAAAGCATAAATGATTACTGCTTACGAATATTTGTTTTTGAGAAAAGGGTAGCTTCAAAAACTGGTAGCACTTGTAAATATGATGGTTACGTTTTTTACAAAATAAACAATTTGAACGCTTATCAACGTTATCATTCGATTGAGAATGTTTTTGAGCGAGGGCTATGATTGTTATTTTTAGTATTTCTTAACATACTTGCCTGTGAACTGTCATCGCTTATTATCTGACTGCGTTTGACCAGAAATTTTAGCAGCTCCTGATAACTAGGCATTCTTTCGGTAGGACCTTCCTCATTCCATTTGTTGAGTGTAGCAGTGTCGAGCTTTGGAAGAAGAATTTGAATAAGTAGGTCATCCCATTGGTTCACTGGGCATCCGAGAGTAGTCAGAGAACGAAGATGACTGTTTATCTCATCACAAAACTGGCGAAGACTTTTCGATGAAGGTTTGCGAATAGGTGGGTACATCATAATTTTTTTTATGTGTTCGGTGGTAATCAATCGCTTGTTGTCATAATTTTCGATGAGAAGATTAAGCGCTACTTTGTAATTTTCATCAGTGATTTCCAAAGATTGTACTGTGCGAGCAGCCTGCCCAGATAGAGATGAAATCAGGTAATTTAACTTCGAAACATTGCTTAATGTGAAGTTATTGTGGATTAGGGAATTGAAAATTGCATGAAAGGGTAGCCACTCGGTAACTTCACCTGAAAAAATAGGAATGTTAAGTTTCGGAAGTTTTAACTGATTAGATGATTTATTTTTGAAGAGATTCGACATTTTCCGTTCGCATCGTGGCCTTTCGACATTGAACTTCATGCAAGATTTTTGATCTAGATTTATAATACAGCTCTTCGTAATCCGCACGAACGTCGATTTTGGCCGTAGTTTCCTCAGGATCGATCTCCTCCACCTTCATCTCTAGCTGCTGTAATGCTTTGAAACTCGATTCCAGAGCATTGAGTCGGACTTCAAACTCAGCGACAAGTGTTTCTGCAGCAATGTCCGATAAGAAGTCGTTGATGCGATCCATTTGTTTAGTACAAACCAGACGACGATTTTTTAGAGCCTCCAACTTTTTTAAATCTTTGGATGTTAACTCATCATCCTTTTTATCCTCGGTCATCGTGATGTTACAGATAGTGATGTAAATCACGTCGGGGTCACCATGTATTTTATTATAATCAAGCGTTTTTGATTATTTAATTAATAAGTAACTTTTCCTTTATTTAATAAATATATAGACGTAGATATTTTACTTTTTGGTAGTTTATTAGTTCTAACCTCCTTGAAATATAATTATCTACACTGAACCAAAAAGGGACGTAAATACAATGTAAAACTACATTGACTCAATGTATTTTACATTATTTTTCAGCCGATGTAGGTGTTCGTTGAGACAATGTATGCTAGGTCATTAATCAATGATGGCGTTCATTAACCAATGAACTTTACATTGAGACAATGTAAAAAGTTCGTAAAGCAGATTTTCACATCCCAATGTACCGATTCATTGAGTCAATGTATGATACATTGAAAGAGTACATTAACACACAAAAAAGCTCCCTTTGAAAGCTATAGAGTTTGTACATTGAATTTACGTATAGCACATTGCGCCAATGTATTAGTTCATTGACCCAATGTATTTTTTCCGTAAAAGTAAAAAATAAAATGTAAAACTTCAGCTTTAAATACGTAATGAACATTGACTCAATGTACTTTGTACATTGAGCCAATGTACTTTGTACATTGAGCCAATGTACTTTGTGCATTGACCCAATGTACTTTGTACATTGAGCCAATTTACTTTGTACATTGGGCCAATGTACTTTGTACATTGCCCCAATGTGTTTTGGTACATTGAGGCAATTTTATTTATGCATTGAGCTAATGTATTTTGGTACATTGAGCCAATGTACTTTAGTACATTGAGCTAATGTACTTTCTTCTTTGAGCTAATGAACTTTAGAACATTGAGACAATGTACTTTGGTACATTGAGCCAATGTATTTCGGTACATTGAGCCAATGTATTTCGGTACATTGAGCCAATGTACTTTGGTACATTGAGCCAATTTACTTTGATACATTGAGCCAATGTACTTTGGTACATTGAGCCAATGTACTTTGATACATTGAGGCAATGTTTTTTGGTACATTGAGCCAATGTAATTTGGTACATTGAGCCAATGTTTTTTGGTACATTGATCCAATGTATTTTGGTTCATTGAGCCAATGTACTTTGGTACATTGAGCCAATGTAATTTGGTACATTGAGCCAATGTAATATGGTACATTGACCCAATGTTTTTTTGTACATTGATCCAATGTATTTTGGTTCATTGAGCCAATGTACTTTGGTACATTGAGCCAATGTAATTTGGTACATTGAGCCAATGTAATATGGTACATTGACCCAATGTTTTTTTGTACATTGATCCAATGTATTTTGGTTCATTGAGCCAATGTACTTTGGTACATTGAGCTAATGTACTTTGGTACATTGGCTCAATGTACCAAAGTACATTAGCTCAATGTACCAAAGTAAATTGGTTCAATGCACCAAAGTACATTGGTTCAATGTACCCAAGTACATTGGCTCAATGTACCTGAACTTAGAAAACTTGGGACTTAGAAAATTTTTCGTGATTTTTTGACTTCGAAAAATTTTAATGATTCTTGGACTTAGAAAATTTTTTTTGCGATTTTTTTAGGATTTTGGGACTTAGAAAATTTTTCGTGTTTTTTGACTGAAATTTTTTTATGATATTTGGACTTAGAAATTTTTTTGCGATTTTTTTTGATTTTGGGACTTAGAAAGTTTTTGTGTTTTTTTGACTTAGAAAAATTTTCATGATTTTTGGACTTAGAAAATTTTGTGTGATTTTCTCAGGATTTTGGGACTTAAAAAATTTTTTCGTGATTTTTTGAAAATTCTTAAAATGTCTAAATACAAAGAGAAGTCACATATTTTGGTTGTTTGCATGGAAATTGTTGGTTTATTATAAGAATTTTTCGTTTTCTTATAAAATACATTATTGTCATGATGGTTGAAATGGAAAATAAAATGCACGACTGGGTCGCACGAACTTGCTCTTATGATAAGCAATTGCGTAGTGGCTGCATATATGATTATTAAGAAAAATTAAATAATTTCGAAAATTCTTTTATTTTTTAAATTAGTTTAAGAGTTTTCTCGGAAAAACTAAGTATGCAATAAAATTTCAAAGCTATACGGCAATCTAGGAAAAAAAAATGTTGAAAATCGTTGGACCAGTTTTTTTTTTAAAAGGTTATTTTTGAAAAACTTTTTCAAAAAATATTTTGAAATTTATTTGAGTATGCAAATATATGGCAATCTGTAGTTTACATTTGAAAAATAATTTAAAAAAAAATCAATGTACCCGTTTCCAACATATTTCGAAAACCAAGAATTTTTTTGAAAAAATTATAAAAAATCAAAAAAAAAAGTTTTTGAAAATTTTGAAATGCCATATTAATAAAATTATGAATGACTTCCTGTGGCCAAAATTTTATTGAAATCGAATGTATACTTTACGAGAAAATTTGATTTGAAAATATTGGTTCTATGAGAGGTACCGTTATTAGACAAATTTTGAAAAAAAATTTTGAACCAAAAGATAGATTTTCTTGCAAAAATAGCTTTCTGAAAGTTTGATCAAAATCGTTAGAGCCGTTTTTGAGAAAATCAATTTTTGTCTTCAAGATTGTATGGCAGGTGCCGTTATTTTTGGACCTAGAACAAAAATAAAAAATACGTTCAGAGGGACGGCCAAATAAATCCTAAATACCAAATTTGAAGCAAATCGGCCCACCCGTTCAGCCTCCAGAGGCGCGAACAGACAGACAGACAGACAGACAGACAGACAGACAGACAGACAGACGGACGGAATTCCCAGACCCACTTTTTTCGACTTCTCCATCATCGTAATGTCATGTGTGATTGTTATCTCAAATTTTTTTTTCTGCACGAATCCATAACTTGCCTTATAGTACCTATAATCGCAAGTAAAAATTATTTAAAATGTGCCAAAATCATTTTAAGTTTTCTTTTTCCTGAAGGAAATTAATAAGAATTTGAGTTTTTGGATTTGATCCTTTCAATATAATTTTATAAGAATAAGTCTGTATAAAAGCCAAAAATGAGCAAGAAGCAGTCGGGTAGTGCAAATTAAAAAGTTGAAATGTCTTGAAACAAATGTCTACTGTCGAATGAAATTTTTAAAATGGTGTTAAATTACCATCAAAAAGCACAAAAAGTCTTTTAACTCTAGGATGCTCTCACCAATCGTAAATATAAAGGGCTGTATTGCCCCTGACCACTGTTGTAGGTGGAGGAGGTGGTCTTCGATTTCCTGTGCTGATTTGGCGATGTCAAGAAACGGTGCAGGGAAATAAGTCCCCGGGTACTAAGTCCACCGAGGGACTTTATTCCCACTTAGTGGGAACTTATTTCCCTGCACCTAAAGAAACGCCTCTTGAGAATCTTTGGTGGTGTATTTGAGGGTGCTCCTTTTCCCAGTTTTTTCCTTTAGTACTGGTTTCTGCGTCGGGACTAGATATCCATGAAGGCAACGTAAAACAATAACGATTCTGGTATCTGGATTTTTAGACTTCGATAATATCTTGCGATTTTTTTAGGATTTTGGGACTTAGAAAATTTTTCGTGATTTTTTGACTTAAACAAATTTTAATGATTTGTGGACTTAGAAAAATTTTTGCGATTTTTTAAGGATTTTGGGACTTAAAAAATTTTTCGTGTTTTTTTGACTTAGAAAAATTTTCATGATTTTTGGACTTAGAAATTTTTTTGCGATTTATTTAAAATTTTGGGACTGAGAAAATTTTTTGTGATTTTTTTTTTGGATTTTAGGACTTAGAAAATTCTTCGTGTTTTTTTGACTTAGAGAAATTTTCATGATTTTTGGACTTAGAAAATTTTTTGCGATTTTTTTTAAATTTTGGGACTTAGAAAATTTTTCGTGATTTTTTGACTTAGAAATTTTTTTATGATTTTTGGACTTAGAAAATTTTTTGCGATTTATTTAAAATTTTGGGACTTAGAAAATTGTTTGTGATTTTTTTTTTGGATTTTGGGACTTAGAAATTTTTTCGTGTTTTTATGACTTAGAAAAATTTTAATGATTCTTGTACTTAGAAAAATTTTTTTTGCGATTTTTTTAGGATTTTGGGACTTAGAAAATTTTTCGTGATTTTTTGACTCAAAAAAATTTTAATGATTTGTGGACTTAGAAAATTTTTTGCGGTTTTCTTAGGATTTTGGGACTTAGAAAATTTTTCGTGATTTTTCGACTTAGAAATAATAGCTTCAATAATTGATATTAAATGATTTTCTAATTAATAAAATTTAATGTGATTTTAGTTATGATTTCATAAAATAACAATTAATTACCAATCTATGACCGAGGGGACCCTTGTACTGTTCCCATTTCGCCAATATGTCTGAAGTGGAATCTGCATTTTGAATTTCGTTTAGTCTATGGTTAGAACATGCCACCCAATAGCTATCAAACTGGTCAGCTGTCAAATTATCAAATTTGAGTGATTTGATGCAATCATCTGCATTACTTTCTGGAACTAAAACATCCTCGATATAAATAAAGTTTATTTTAAATGAAGTTTTCTTTACCGAACAGTTTCCTTGCTTTCGATATGTTTTCGAATTTTGAATGTTTTGGAGGGACTGGACTAGATCTGAGTGATTTGTTAATTCCAGATTTGATATTGCAAAATTTATTGTAAATTCTTCCTCTTTTAGCATTCCTGTAGTATTCCTATTCAATAAACATTAAAAAATGTAGAGATAAATTTTTTTTGAATAATTTGAAAAGAATAATTTGTAAATATTTTAGTATTCTATATCGCAGTGTGTTGAAAAAATCTACCATTATTCAATTCTAATATCAAAAATATGAACAAAAAGACGATTGCGGCACTTAATTGCTTATAAGCAATGTGCAATGTTATAATTTTCAAATAAACAGAAACAAAATGTATGCAAACTGAATAATCTTTACCTTTTTTTCTGTTCGAAATCTTTCAATAATTTCAGCTTCAATTTTATAACTGGTTGACAAATTTAAATGTCTTTTATTTTCTTCAAAATAATGGGCTATCGTACTTATAAGCATTACACGTTGTTCTTCTTGAAATTCCCCATTGTTTTTATAATAATCACATATAAGCTGACCTTTACTTGTGTTTAATATTTGGTTTAATGATATTGAATCGTCATTAGTAGACATGATGATTGCATCATAATTTGATGAACTACTTTTTGGAGTTGAACAGTTTGAAATTTGGTCTAATGAACATGGGCTGTGTCTCAAAAACTCTGCTGAATCAGATGTTAAGGGACACCCAAAGGACTTTCTCCATCTTTCTAAGCAGTCTTTAAATAGTACTTGAGTACCGAGAGGAAAATCTTTTACAGCTTTGTCTACATCTTTTGGTTTTATTATTTTCAAGATATGCACGAAGATCTTTTGGTCTATTATTAAGAAAATAATATAAATGAAGGAATCATAAGCTTATGTGGGTAAGTTAATAAACGAAACATTAGAAAAGTTACATAGCATATATTTCGATCATCATTAATTTTTTTTTTAATTTATTGCTAGATCCTGAAAGCCAGTGACAGGTACGAAAATAAACTATAAATTTAAATATGGCTGAAATGTTCCACATGTTCACAGTTCAGGTGAGGTCGGCTAAATTGATTGTCGATTGTCACTTAATTTTCCGTCTATGTAAGGTGATCATCACTTTTTCTAAAGTTTGATTTAATCGTTCGTTTTAATTTTCAAATGACATTTGTCAGAAACATTATAAACTTTTCGGAAACTGTGTCGTATGACAGCGAAAAATAAAAAGGAAGCTATTTTTGTATCTATTTTCGGAGCTGTAGCTATTTAGGTAAGATTATCATATGTGATTATCACCTTACACATACCGAATTTGTAAATTGGGACTATCATCAATCGCAAACCACCTTGGCTGATTCAATCCCAGATGAAAAAATATTATCATTGGCTCCCAGTTATTGCTTATCTCATTAACCTTTTCAAGAAGAATAATACCTACCAACAAAATAATCTTCTAATTCAGAAAAATCCCAAGATTGAAGAAGAGTCCGTAACTCTTTCATTTTTGTTTCATTGTCTAGTGAATTCCTTGGAATCGTTGCATTTGTTATGTCTATAACAAATATTTCTTCAGTATTTTTACCTAATTGATTTTCATCAAGTTCCTCTGATAGATCCTCATAGATCAGATCCTGTGCATTGACGATTTCAACTGGTATAAAATCATCTTGAGTATTGCTAACATCAGTAAACTCTTGTGTTTCAGCAGTTGTTGTCGACTCCATTTTTTTTTAATATTGCTTATTATGTTATTTAAATATGTGCTAATTTGTAAAACGAAATTAAAGTTTGATAAGATCAAGGTTTAAATATTTGCAGAGTAATATTCTTTGACTTTGATCATTGTTCTACCTCTCGAAGTTTTGACCTTAGTTAAGGGTGGTCCTACCAAATTTTCAATTTTTATGATCGAAAACTCCCCCAATTGATTTGGTTCTATATCATAAGCTAAGAAGTGAGGATTATATTGAATCATATTCAACTTTTGACAAAACAGTGAAACTGATTCAAACTCCACCATAAAAATATTTAAGATCACATATATCTCAATACCACTTTTATAAACTGATACATAAAATCCATTTTTGAACATGTACCCGTTGCATTTTGCTTTTAAAAGTGATTGTACTGATTCATTTCGGATTTTTAATATACTCGATATGATGGTATCATAACAGCTTTTAGTCTGATCTGATTCATTTATAGAATAAGAGCTACCATATATCAAAGGTTCTACTATAGAATACGCAAATTGGAGTTGATATTTTTAAGCTAAACTCAAACAAATGTTCTTACGGGATGTTATTGCATGAGAATACACTTTAAATTGTCTATGTTTTGATTCATATTTAAAACACCAAAATGCTTTTAAAGGTCCTGATTTTCTTAGAACAGTTGGGTAGTGAATGAGATGTTTTGCTTTAAGAGTATCATTGAAAAGGCGTACATAATCTTCGTTATGCTTTGCTATTTTAAGGTGCAAAAGTTCTATAAGAGCTAAGTTTATTTCATAGCAGAGTATTATATCAATAATTTCGAATAAATTTAAAAGAAACTTCCAAATCTCATCATCTTGGGGAACTAAATCACCAACCATAAGTGGAAAGCAATACACAAAACTCATCATTTCGCGGGCAGACATTTTTAAATGCTTTTTAGATAAATGGGAAGAAGTTATATCGCCTGAAGTATTATCAATTTCAATTGGACCATAATCAAAGCAACGTTTTCTTGAATTTAATATTTCTAGGTTAAAGTATTTTGCAGATTCCATAAAATAGTTCAAAGCATTGCAAAGATTGTAGTGGCAGACACCTTCAAAAATATCATGCATTACATCGACACTATAGTTGTCCACGACGTGGAAAGATGGTATTTCATTTAGCAGAGAAATTTTTCGAATTCCACTTTCTGATGAATTATTATCAGTAACATCTTTTGCATAGTTAATTTCACTGCGCATAAGGGAGGTATTTTCAACACTGGCCTTATGTGTTTGTAATTTATTCATTTTGCAAAATCTGCAAAAGCTCGTACTTACAAAAGATCTATTGAAGTTAAGAAATGAATTCAATCCCAAATTATCTCCTAAAATCAACCCTAATATAAAATGGACTCTGATAGTACCATTTTCCGTAAAAATATCAACTCCGGTAACTTCAAGATCTATAAGTTCCTTAACTAAGGTTTTCCAACACTTTTCATTTCCAAATGATTTTATATCTTTGGACTTAATAACTGCTCCTAAATAAATGTTATCTAGCTTTGATTCTTTTTCTGGTAGACAAGGAAAGGAATAATACAAATTGCTTACTGAATGTTTACCACTATGTGAACCCAACGGGTTATTCACCTCAAATTCATCATTGTATACAAAGTATGGTATAAGTTGTTTACCCGGATACATTTCACATTTCTTTTTCCATAATTCCCCTTGAACAAAGTTTTTTACACTTTTTGAATTCAATGATTGGGTTCGTATATATTCAAGAACATTGGCTAACATATATCAAATACTTTTTTAAATTGGAATTTCAGTGGCATAATAATACCTTTCACTTTTTGCTTATCGTATTCTAGGGAACCATTGCGAAATACCGTATCAATGGATTCATTAATAGTGAATTCCTGAGGAACTTCTACTAATTTTTCTTGTTTCAACCATTGAAACAAAAGATAATCTGTATTTGAAAGTTTGAATGGATTTTTACATTGAGACAATATATCTCCTAAATCGGTATGTATTTTTGGGCAGGTGGCACTAATTTGGTGGACAGAAAAAGATTTCAAAATATTTAAAAGTGGATCTATGATATACTGCTGTATATTTTTTTGAATTTCATACACGTCTTTTCTGTTAAAATTGTGATTGCTATGCAACTTCAATGTTAAAACTGATGCAGATTTTAAAAATGAACTTAGATCATTTTTTGAATTGTACTCTGATGGAAGACTCTTCAGACTTTCTGATATATTTTCTAAAACTTTGTTTTCAGTTATTATTTCAGTTTTAGGAGGATCGATTGTATCATTAAATGGACTAGTGACTACCCGTTTATGCCTTCTTTCATAATGTCTTTTGAAACTTCCCAAGTCCTGAAAAGCTTGATAACAATATTCTTCAGCACATCTTAATGTACTGTGTGTTTTAATATCGTGTTTTTTTTTTAAATGATGGATAAGCAATTCAATTGTATTAAAATCTTTTTTACAAATGAAACAGATCATGTTTGCTTATGTTATATCAAACAAATAAACTGAATATAGTTGCCTTTAAAGCTTCTATCGTTAAAAAGCTTGAGACGTTATAAAATAAAGAAATATAAATAAATATCAAAAAGTAGCAAAACTAACTGGAAGTAGAAGAACTTTAAACCTTGATCTAATCAAACTCTCAGCAAATATGCAGACTTAACTAAAAAAATATTGTATTTTCGACCTTAAACAACAAAATACAGCATGAGCGAAGCTAAAAAGTAAGAAAAAACTGTTAATTTCATTGGTATATAAGGCTATTCAACAACTCATGTCGGAATTGAGGTCCGATCGAGTCCAAATTCGTTTTAAGTAACTTTTTTTATTTATAGCCAAGATAAGCAAAGAGCAATTGAATAATTGGCAAAAAATGTGAAATGTAAATGACGATCCCATTAACTTACATTTCCAGTTTTTTAAATCTTGCTTATTCCTCTACTGCTTTGTTCGTACTTTTATTACAACAATATAGTTTAAAGTTGTTTTAACTCTGTAAACAAAACGAAATTATATAGATTTAAGACTTCTTGCCCAGACAAAAGCTATATTTCCAAAACGATGATATTCTTTTGACAGTTCTGAAGGTGTTTTTTTTTTTTTTTTTTTTTATAAACCCTACTTCAAAAAAAATTAATTAAAGCGAAAAGTTTTTTTTTTTCTTTATAGCCTGTGATGATTTATTTACACAAGAGGAACATTTTATTCTTTGAGTGATAAGCCACCACTCTTGATAAATAAGAAGTTTTATTAAGTGAAACTAAAACCTTGATAGACTAACTTGGCTTTAACCCCAATTCAAGAAATAAAGAGGAAACGTTCCGATGATTTTTTGTTTGGGTTTTCAACGCATACCTTTGGATTTCGTGTAAAGATTTAAGTTTGATTAAACCCTATAAATTTTTTTCTCTCAGTTATTCATTCAGTTATTTAATGCCAATGAGAGATGAATAAAAGGCTATGATAGAGAGCTACCCTCAGCAAAACTTGAAAATTGTTTAATAAATTTTTATATTAACATTAAAAGATGATCAAAAAAAGTTTTATTATATATTTAAAGTGAGTATACCCCATTTAGTAAAGTAAAAAACATTTAAAATTGTTTAATTAACAATAAAAATCAACAAACTTACCTTTTTTGCTTTAGTTTAAGTTTTTAAAGATGTAAATTTTCACGGAGTTTCAAGTTGAGAAGTCTTCATTGGAAACTAAAAAAGATATTTTGGCATTAGAAATGGAAAAATATCTATGAAAGGTTATCTGCCCTACTAGCTCTACAAGTACCTTATTTTGTGTGAAGGTTTAAATTATATAATAGAGGCCTCTGTATTGAAATCTCAATAGTTGTTTCAATATTGCTTTCTTTAAATATTATTTATTGTTTATAAAGGTATTTCATGAAATTATTTGAAAACACACATTTTCTTTCAGGAGATCGCTTGTGCTTATGGCTGAACAGAACATTAATATATTTCATCTAATAAACTGTCAAATCGATATTTTGATATTTGCTATGCAGATATTTATGATATATAATGATGACTTGTAGATCTAGTAGAGTAGTTTTCGCAATATTAGCATAATAGTTTCGATATATTTATGTAGATGTACAAAATTAAAAGAATTAAAAACCACCACTAACATGTTATTGTACAATTGGTCAAATGATGCACACGTCAAGATTATTAAACCCCGACGATGCATCCGCCGTATCGTTTAATGACCAATTGACTGACATCCCCGTTTCCTATAAGATTTTCCTAAATAATAAAATATTTATTTGGAATATCGCTTGCATTGCCTTTTTTAGTTCGAAATTCTTCACGAAGTGTGTTTTAATATTTCACATGTCATCTCGTCATTAAAAGCAAAACAAGTTATTGTTGGATTTAAGATATTATGAAAAAATAGTAAAGTAAAATTTTTTAGTTTAGAAAATTTTGCTAACACTTTGATTTTAAAAGAATCTTCATTGTATCGGTTGGGAAAAATAAAATCTTACATTTTATAAAGGTGTGAATATAAAGTATGTGAGCGAAATTTTGTCTAGCTATATAGCAAAAAAGTTTCAAATAATTGTTATTTAGAATTCAATCAAAAAGTTGAAAACAAAAACGAAATTTTGTTTTTGTGTTTAAAGTTAGATTATCTCTTATATAAATAATATTCCAATAAAATTAAAGTTTATTTTATTTATACGCTTTGCTAAAATTGAATTTGAATTCAATTTTAAATAAAATGCACGACTGGGTCGCACGAACTTGCTCTTATGATAAGCAATTTTTGCTTAGTGGATGCATATATGGATTTAAAAAAAAAATTTCAATAATTTCGAAAATTCTTTTATTTTTTAAATTAGTTTAAGAGTTTTCTCGGAAAAACAAAACATGCAATAAAATTTCGAAGCTACACGTAAATCTAGGGGAAAAAAATATTGAAAATCGTTCGACCAGTTTTTTTTTTTAAAAGGTTATTTTTGAAAAACTTTTCCAAAAAATATTTTGAAATTTATTTGGGTATGCAAATATATGGCAATCTGTAGTTTACATTTGGAAAAATAATTTAAAAAAAAATCAATATACCCGTTTCCAACATATTTCGAAAACCAAAAATTTTTTTGAAAAAATTATAAAAAATCAAAAAAAAAAAAGTTTTTGAAAAAGTTGAAATGCCATATTAATAAAATTATAAATGACTTCCTGTGGCCAAAATTTTATTGAAATCTAATGTATAGTTTACGAGAAAATTTGATTTGAAAATACTGGTTTTATGAGAATTACCGTTATAAGACAAATTTTGAAAAATATTTTCCAACCAAAAGATAGATTGTCTTACAAAAATATCATCCTGAAAGTTTTATCAAAATCGTTAGAGCCGTTTTTGAGAAAATCAATTTTTTTCTTCACGATTGTATGGCAGGTGCCGTTATTTTTGGGCCTAGAGCAAAAATAAATAAAATGCACGACTGGGTCGCACGAACTTGCTCTAATGAGTGACAGTGGTTAGGGGCTTGAGATTTTGATAAAAATAAAATTTTCAAAATTCTTAAATAAATACTTAAACTAAAATGAGCTGAAAAAAAAGTACGCCATTTTATTTCTTCGATAAATTTGAATTTATGAGAATAAATTTATAAAAATCTGTGGAGCGGTTTTTGAGAAAAAAAGTTTTTTTTGAAAAACTTTTCGAAAAAATTTTTCAAAAAACCCCAGTTTATAGGTATTGAGCAAATACATTTATTTAAAATTTATAGAAAAAAATTTAATAAGCAGTTTTCAAAATATTAATTTTTAAATTTTTTTTTTTTTTTAAATGCTTTTAAAAATACAAAAAAATATTTTTCAAAAATACTGGTATGCAATACAAATTGAGCTACCTACAGCTATATGTGTGTGAAATTTCGAAAGAATCGGTTGAGTCGTTTTCGAGATAGTCGAAAGCAAAAAAACCGGTCCTATGGAAAGTACCGGTCTTAGCCATTTTTTAAAACTTTTTTTCCATCCATATGATTGGTCGTACCTAAAAAGCAACACTGATTTTTTTAATTTGTGTGACAGGTACCGTTATTTTTTGAGCTAAAAAAAAATTTCAATTTCCCCTCTGTACAATTCCTAAAAAAGTCTATATACCAAGTTTGAAGCAATTCGGCCCACCCGTTTGGGCTGTAGGTCTCTATACATACAGACAGACAGACAGACATACAGACGGACAGAATTTTTAGACCATCTTTTTTCGTCTTCCCTATCATCGTAATGTCATGTTTGATTGTTATCTCAAAACTCTTTTTTTCGACGAATGCATAACTTGCCTTATAGTACCTATAATCGCAAGTAAAAATATGTTCCGAGGGACGGCCAAATAAATCCTAGATACCAAATTTGAAGCAAATCGGCCCATCCGTTCAGGCTCTAGAAGCGCGAACAGACAGACAGACAGACAGACGGACGGAATTCCCAGACCCACTTTTTTCGACTTCTCAATCATCGTAATGTCATGTGTGATTGTTATCTCGAAATTTTTTTTCTGCACGAATCCATAACTTGCCTTATAGTACCTATAATCGCAAGTAAAAATACGAAGAGACATTTATAAGTAAAACACGTAGCTTTAAAAAATTTCAATATGACTTGTATTCTGGAAGCCGCTATTAATATGTTAAATGGCAGACTCTAGCTTTGAAAAAGCAAAGTTTAAACTATGGAAAACATTTGATTGGCAGCAAAATCAAAAAATATTTTAATTAAAGTTCGTTTAATTTATATGCATAGCTGTAGTTATTGTTTTTTTAATTGTTATTATTTATATTTTCGTATTTACTACACATGTATATGCAAATATTTATGAGAACGTTAACTTGCATATCTAGGAGAGATGTAGAATAAAATATTTATTAGCTTGAATAATCGCAGTTTTTTGTTTTTTTTTTTTAAGTCGAAATTCTTCACGAAATGTGATTTAATATTTCGAATTTCGTGATTAAAAACAAAACGATTTATTTAGTTGTTGGATTTGTGATAATATGAAAATATAGTAAGGGAAAAATTCGTATCTTTGGAAATTTTACTAACACTTTTGTGTATGAATTTCATTTTGTTAGAATGCTACTTTTAAAAATTCTTCAAAGTTGGAATTATTTGATGGAGCTGGTTTCCTATTTAATGTCGATCAATTATAAGTTTTTGAGTTTAATTTTGCTTAAAACACCAATGCGTGTATTGCAACATATATGTTTAACAAGCCATTCAGTGTTTCATTATATTTTATGGAAATTTTCCCCCCAATGAAAACAAAAAGGTTTCGTATCTTTGGAAATTTTACTAACACTTTTGTGTATGAATTTGTGTAGGTTTACTATTAACTTAGTTTTGGGCTTAGAAATTGTTTCACTCAATATAAACTAGTATACCAATAAAAAGTAAATGTAAATTAAAGTTTAGTTTAATCGTTTATTGCGACTTAATTTTTACATTTTATTATCTACTTTTTATGTGATGTGATACTATGTTTATTTAATTCATTTAAAATATTACAATCAAAGAAACGATTCTGTGCAATTTATATATTATGTTGGTTCAGTGATGTTTTTAATGCTGAAACATTAAAATTGAACCAGTGAAAAAGTGGCATTAAAAACCTAAACAAGTACAAGTAGAAGTACGTTCATTTAAATTATTGGCTGAACGAGTTCTTACAATCATCAGGAAATGCTTTGATATACTTCTACATTGGGACAACGTACTAGTACATTGACCCAATGTTGCTTACAACAAAAATCCAATACATTTCAAGTAACGCAACTAGTAGCGTCTTTTATTGGAGTGCGTTCAGCAAAAAAATTGGCTAAACGCATTTTTACATTCAATGAATGCTTGAACAAAGATTAATGTACTTTTACATTGAGACAACGTACTCATACATTGGCCGAATGTAAGGTACATTGGCCAATATTGTATGCAATAGAGCGAATTTTAAGAAATGCAATTTGAAGGGCCTTTTATTGAAACCAATGTAATGATACATTGCACAATTGCAGACAAAATTTGCACAACGTTCGTGGCACAACGTAAACGTGAATAAATTGGTTTTTTTGTATTTTTATTTTTAATGTTCGTAAGACAATACATTTACTTAAATTCGAGAAAAATATTAATTTCATTTTGTTGTACATTAGAACAACGGACTTACTTCATTGGCACAATGTACACTGTTCATTGAAGAAACGAATTTTATTCGATAAATTTAATGTATTGTGCGTTGTGACAATGGACAAAAATTAACGAAAAATATTCGTTGACACTACGAACTTTGTACATCAAATAAACCTAAAAAATTGATGTTTTTCATTTCATTTACAATGTTCGTAAATTTTTTCGTTGGGACAATGTATAAGTACATTAATTTAAATTCGAGAAAAAATATTTATTTCATTTTGTTGTACATTGGAACACCGGACTTACTTCATTGGCACAATGTACACTGTTCGTTGAAGAAACGAATTTTATTCGATAAATTTAATGAATTGTGCGTTGGGACAATGGACAAAAAATAACGAAAAATATTCGTTGACACAACGAACTTTGTACATCAAATAAACCTTAAAAAATTGATGTTTTTTATTTCATTTTTAATGTTCGTAAATTTGTTCGTTGGCACAATGTATTAGTACATTAATTTAAGTTCGAGAAAAAATATTTATTTCATTTTGTTGTACATTGGAACAACGGACTTACTTCATTGGCACAATGTACACTGTTCGTTGAAGAAACGAATTTTATTCGATAAATTTAATGTATTGTGCGTTGTGACAATGGACAAAAATTAACGAAAAATATTCGTTGACACAACGAACTTTGTACATCAAATAAACCTTAAAAAATTGATGTTTTTTATTTCATTTTTAATGTTCGTAAATTTTTTCGTTGGGACAATGTATTAGTACATTAATTTAAATTCGAGAAAAAATATTTATTTCATTTTGTTGTACATTGGAACAACGGACTTACTTCATTGGCACAATGTACACTGTTCGTTGACGAAATGAATTTTATTCGATAAATTTAAAGTATTGTACATTGTGACAATGAACATAAATTACCGAAAAATATTCATTGGCACAACGTACTTAGTTCATTAAATAAACGTGAAAAAATGGGTGTTTTTTTAATTTTTATTTTTAATGTTCGTACATTTTTTCATTGGGACAATGAATCAGTACATTAATTTAAACTCGAGAAAAAAATATTTATTTTATTTTGTTGTACATTGGCACAATGTACACTGTTCGTTGGCGAAACGTATTTCATTCACTAAATTTAATGTATTGTACATTAAAATAAATGTTCGTTGGCACAATGTACTCATTTCATTGAACCTAATCAACGTACATTGAGACAATGGACAAATATTCCTTTCCGATCTGCGTCTTTGAAAATTTTTATGAATACCGTACATTAAACCAAAATGGCCATCACGCGTCCTCAATTTGTTGTATGGGAATAGCTCAATGTAAGCCGTTTCGTTGAGTCAATTAAAGGTACATTGGTCTTGAAAATTATTCGTACATTTTGTACATTGACTCAATGTATTTCCGTTCTCAATGAAAAACAGCTCAATGTAAGGCATACATTGATTCTACGTACGATTTTTTTTCAGTGTAGTGAACAGGAAATTAACTTATTTCGAACAATGTGGTTTTTTGACACATAAATTGGTTTGACATATGTCATTGACAATTGCTATTTCGAAAGGAAGTATTCAATGATTTATAAATAAATGTATAATAGGAAATAATTATTATTTTAATACAGTTCAGTTCAAAAGTATAATTTTTAATTTATTTTATAAAATAAATAATTTTAGAATTTTAGATTGGTTGAACAAGGTCCTTATTTGCCTATAATTAGGTAAATTCCAATTATTAGGCCAAATAAAATGGGCGCGGCACTGCTGCGATTTATTAAGATCTGTAGTACGTTCGTTTAATGGATTTGTGTAACAATTGTCAACAATGTTTTACTTTTGACGTTCGTAAATTCCGAAATTGTGACAAAGTGTAACATCCGCGTCGTTCGTTTATGCACAATAAAGTTACATTCTGTAACAATATCCAACTCATCTCCAAGACATGAGTTGAGAATGTTAATCTGTCAAAAGCGAGAAAAAAAAAGAAAAAAAAAAAAAGAAATTTTACATTTGACAAGAAGTGTGTGTGTTCCACAAAATATTCTGAGAACGAGGACGACAACCAGGACGATGGGAGTTCGGATTCACTAAATTCAACCTCATCTCAAGTTGTAAGTAAATAATAATACAAATTATTTTCCAGCTTTATTTTCATACCATTGCTACGAACTTTCCTCCTCCCAAACCACCAACTCCAGTGGCAACCCCTCAATCGTCTCAGACGATGACGAGACCGAAAGCGAAGAGGAAAACGTTGCCGAAGCTAACTTGCCAAAAGACACTAATGATAAGAAAACAACTCACTATGGTTTCTCATTTCCTCCGGAGCCTAAAGGCAGACCAACCGTAGAATTTATGAGAAACTCATTTCGTTCTGCGACATCAATGAATTCGGAACGAACTATCCGCAAGAAATGTATGATCCCTTGCAATGGGTCAGGAAAGTTTCTACGAGGAACTGGCCAAAGCGCCGAAAGTTGAAATGACGAAGAAGCAGAAGGAGAAGAAGGATAGTGATAAGATTGAACAAGCCACAGCAGCAGCGAGGAAAGTCGAGGAGGAAGCTAAAAAGAGGTGAGTTTGTTTTTTGTCCCATTGTTTAGTAAAGTTGGTGCTATTTTTTGTTTATTTTGCTTAGAATATCAAAATGGGATCAACCGGCTCCAGTCAAAACAGCACCACCAGCTTTAACAACTACAGTTACCGGAACTAAGGGAACGGTCATATCTGCGTTCGCTTCCCAAGAAAGCTAATGTGTAGATCAGGAAAAATAAAAAACAACCTTCTTTAGACCTGTATTTGTTTGGAAATTGGGTTGCCAGATTAATCATTGGACAGCTTGCTTTGATTGTTACATCAATACCTCCACCTGTTCTGTGATAAGACAGAAATAGATCTCCTAAGCGGAATTGAAGATTACGTTTAACTGTGTCGCCCTCTAGTGCGACTGCCCCAACGCTTCCTTTCTTTCAACTAAATACAATACAAACTGAAGATAGTAGCTGCGCCTAGTACCCACTGATTGCAACAGTAATAACTTCCTATTCGTAGTACTAGTTTGTATGATGAATCACCATAGTGGCCGTCAGCAAGTAGAGTCATGTCTGGAGCCAACAATTGAAATTGTCAAAGGAATTAAGTCGGGCAGCGCCAATCTTCAAATAGCAAT
Organism: Platycheirus albimanus; assembly: GCA_916050605.2. NCBI lineage: Eukaryota > Metazoa > Arthropoda > Insecta > Diptera > Syrphidae > Platycheirus > Platycheirus albimanus. Next base: position 329,703,424 of record OU696696.1, on the reverse strand, counting down.
AGCAACATTCTATCTTAACGCTACCATATCACAGAAGCAATTTACAGCCAATGGCGACATGTGCTGCCTCATAACGGAGGGAATCATCGAGCTGCTCACCTGGTCTAATGACTTGGAAGCCTGCTATAGATCGATTCAAGCAATTGGCAATCTAACAACGACATCGCATGCTCAACTGACAAGCGCTCAAGTTATATCAGTTGACTTGGTCATGGATCCTACACCCAAATCAAGGCAGGCAACTTTTTCTAAAATGGAGCAGGAATGTGAAGTAGCCCGACGAGTTACATACATTATGCGGGGGGTTGGACTTCGTTTTGGCTCCCAATTGAGGCAGTATTAGATAATAAGTTGTTAAAAATCAATAATGTAAAGAATAAACCTATAAGTGTTAAATTAAATAAAAAATGACTTCGTTTGTGTTCTTTAACTCACAAATACAAAGTATTGTTTTTTCTTTTTTTTATTCTTACGGATTTACATTACATACAGTTAAGATATCAAAAATAGAGGATTTATAGAAAAAAAATTTGTGTAAATCTAGATAAACATGAATTATAACAGAAGATAGCGTCCCCTTGACTAAGTTCTCATCGTTTTAGATCTTTGGCGCCAGGTAATAGCGGATATGTCCCAAATCGGGAATACGATATTCAACTACAAGGGGAACATCTGCTGACATCGACATCTACACTTGGTTTGACAAAGGAGTCGCCTTTGTGAATGCGTTCAGGTAGCGGCAAGCAAATGTAAGCGTTACTGGTTCCTGCATTTCAATTGTGAAGGCATCTTCTTCCTTGTCAATATTTGATGTTTGTGCCAACTGGACGTTAGCCGATCCAACATCGCCTGAAGCTGAGAATTTGACACCTTCTTTGGTGCAGCAGATCACCACAGATTCACCGAATCGCGCCAAATCTCTCCAAATGCGAGCAAATTCCATTGAAGGCATTCGCACCACACAACTGTATTCAGTTTCTGGAATTCCTAACTGCTCCTGATCTAGATTCATCAGTTTCATCTCATAGTCGGAAACTTTTTCTTGATTCTGTGACTGTGTCGGCGTTGTCCTGAGCCTTAACCGTTACGTTGTCCTCATTGTTTGCACATTTAAGGATTTTTGCCATGCTGCCGAGATTCATTCCCATTGAGATATTTCGGTCACAGCGATATTTGTCAAAACCATCTGAGCGAAGACTAAGAGACACTAAGGAGACGTGGGAGTTGTCCATCGCTTGCAGCTGAAGTGGTGGAAAACATTTTATTAAAAACACAATTAAAGGAAGTCATGAACTTACTTGAATTCCAGAATCAGTGCATTCGAAAGTTCCTTCATTAAGGAGATCCTTGATGGCATCAAGGACTTTCTTCAGCGTGATAGCAGAAAGGAGGCGCGCTTCGAATATTTTTGTTGCCTAAAGTTACAAAATCAAAACTTGAGGACAGATATAAATAAAGGCACTTTATCTTTCTGAACATTTTGTTAATTAAAGTAAAATGTGGATTATTAGCTAAAAATTGTTTGAGATCAAGACAACTTTCTTGTTGAAAACTATTTCACAAAATCAATAAATGAAAACATCTCGAAAAACGTAAGCTCCATGTGATTTTGGTCAAACTCGAGTGAAATGTTTTGCTTTTTTTATAATTAAATTTCATTTGACAGAACAACAGAAGTCGTTCTTAAATGAAATTGTTACAATCGTAACAATCTCTAACATGACACTTCAACACTTATTTTTGACATAACAACAATGTGGAGAAAACGAACGCACCACTGCTCTGGAGTTGTTTCTTGGCTAAGGTACTTCTTCAAAATGAAGTCTATAGCTAAACTTGCCATCCACACTACCTCATTCCAGGTATATTTCCTCTTTCCAATGTTTGATGTGTTACTCCGCTACCTAGATAGGTGGCGTGCGTTAGGAGGCATTAAGCGGTAATGCTCACTGCTCATTTTGTGAAAAGTGAACTCTGACTTGTACGTCAGTATGACAATTTGATCAATTTGGATGGGATTATTACTGTGTGGCTATGGACTACAATGACATAATTTGTGTATTGTACTGAGTACTAAAAATAGAGAGATTTTAACTGCTCTTATACACATGTATCATTGCCGCAAAACTGTTTCTGTCACTAACAAAAAAATTATTCGTGCGAGAGAACTGTCAAAGTGACGCGAGTAACTTTGTTACGTGTATGTTTTGGCGTAATTCGTTGTGAGAATCCTATAAAGCGATATGGATTTCGTGATTTGCTCAGGTAGGACCTGTGTCAACTATCAGATGGTGATATATTTCATATTTCATATTTATTTATTTAATAACTTATACACAGTAAGATACAATATCTCATTTAATAGTGAAAGCTTCAACGAAATTCAATATAAACATTATTTAATGTGTTACAAAACAGATTTTACTTATTTAATAACAAATTCAAATATTCATTTTAAAATAATAATAACAAAATAAAAGTAGTTAAGAATAAAAAGAAGTAAAAGAAGAAGAATAAGAAGAAGAAGAAGAAGAAGAAGAATGTGCCTGAAAAAGAAGTAACTATACAAATAACTAATCATCATCATCAAAATTGTTCCATCAGGAATAGCTTGACTTTCATTTTAAACAATGGTTTGCAGCTTATTAACCTTATTGGGTATCGAATTATTAATACTGGTGTAAGAAAAGTATCTGTCATTAGGTATCGGTATGGCGTGACAAGTTCTTACTGTCATCCCGTATATCGAATCGAATATCTGGCGTGACATTTCGGTGGAAATAAGAAACCGTTGTTTCCTTGTTTCCCTACAAGGTGACAGCTGGTGTGACATAATCAATACTAGATATATAACGACAGCTTTTAGATTCATCAATACTGAGTTCACATCTACGCATAGTTCTAGGTACTGAGGAAATGACACCACAAAATGACTAGTGACAAACAGACATTGCGAATGTATGGGTTCAAGTTGACAGTTCAAGGAAAATAATCGGCCGCATCGGCTACTTTGCTCGAATTGCTGCTTAGTGTCCATCTGTCGCTTTTTGCGGATCCGACATACTCTACGCCGTGTAGATTTCTATATATCTTCTCAAACTGATGTAATCGCTGCGCTTGTGAAATTGGGTGTGCACGGAGCATAAACTGAACTAGTGCGAAAAACACTTATCGTTCCATTGTGGCTTTCCACTGAAATCTTGGGAACGAAAGCATTCTGGAAGGCCTTTGGTAGCCTGGGGAATTGTGGAATCTGATTTTTGGACGTGGAGTCCATTTTGAAATTGGATTCCTTTTAGTGGAATCTGATTTTGGTGGATTCCATTGAGTGCGTTCAGCACGTTGTGAGTAATCAATCTACTCGCAAGTAGATGGCACCGGTGGTGTTCACTTCTTGTCAGTGACTGGCGAGAAAGTTTTCCCTACACTTTTCAGGATAGTTTAAAAGACTAGACTTACATAATAGATTAGAAATGGCCTTCCAAGCGGTGTGAATGAAGGCTACGCATTTTGTATTTCGATGAGTTTGTAGGAAAATATTCTTTATCCTGCTCAGTTCGTCGGTAATCAGTTCGGTGACTTCTGACCGGTTCGGTATCAGACGATCGAAAACCTTTTGTGCTAGAGCAAAGTTCTTCTGGTGTTCAGCGGCATTAAAGAGCTGCGATGTCATGTGGTAAACAGATTTACACAGTTTTTTGCTGACGTCCTCCGACTGTAAGGATATAAGCAAAAACAAAAACAAAAACAAATACAAAAAGCCGGCAATGAAACAATATTGAGCTTGATGCATGCTCACTTTGTGTATCCTTGCCTTCGAACCAAGTGCTGCAATGTACTTCCTATAAATAACTGAAAAATTAAATAAAAGAATAATTATTAGTGCGCAGTGTAAAACAGACAAAAATCGAATATTTACTTCTTCACATTCGACTGTAAATAAAAAGTAAACAAAACGCCATTTTAAAAACTAGGCCATTGTTATACTGTTATAATGTTAAAGGTTTTACAATAATATAACAGTCTTCAAATTGTCACAACTTTTTTGTGTGAATACGCTATCCAGTGTAATATAGAGATCAGTGTACTTACCTCATCGTTTCTTGTTGTTGTTTCACACGGACAATGAATACCATAGGAAAGAGACCACCATTGAATATGAAATCTATAGTAGTCTTGGGAACGAGTATGAGATAACAGGGCTTGGAGACACATAGATGTCGCTGATAATTATCACATATTTAAACCTTTCCACCTACATTTTCTCTCCAAAACGAGAAATTTGGAAAAAAGGTTTGGAGGCTCACGGTGTCGCCGCAGTCGATCCTTCTATCCATATTACTATAGATTTCATATACAATGGAGACCACGAAAATTTTAGCAGAGGAGGATGGAACGTAGGAGAGATTGCACTCTATGTATATATCCTCTTTGATATATACATAGATTCCAATCTTGTGCCTTGTTTTGATTTTGCCTACAAGCTACAGTTGTCATATTGTTCTTTTTGTTAAACATGTGTGTGTGCTACAGCTGTCATATTGTTCTTTTTGTTAAACATGTGTGCGTTCACACCTTACTACTTACCTCATCGTTTCTTCTTGTTGTTTCACACGGACAATGAATACAATAGGAAAGAGACCACGAAAATTTTAGCAGAGGAGGATGGAACGTAGGAAAGATTGGACTCTATGTATATATCCTCTTTGGTTTGGGTATAGAGACGAGTAGACGTGAAGTTCAAGGAGCAGAGTTTTTTTTATCGAGACGCATGTAAACATTACCATACTTAATAAATATTCGAATTAAAGTTAACAATTGATTTAAATTTATTTAAGATTGTTTTTTTTTTGGTAAAGTCGCAACAGAGCTAAAGGTTAGCTGAAAACGATCGGGTTTGTTGGTAATAATTAACAGTTCATATACTGGAACTGCCAAGTGAGGTTTCAGGCTCCTTGACCCCCCTGAGGTCAGCCGATAAAAAAAAAAAAAGGAAGAGGTGGCTGGTTTACTGCTGGAACACAATGGAGCCGGAGCCGGAGCCGGAACCGCAGCCGCAGCCGCAGCCGTATCGCATGTCAAAATATTGAATGCACACGAATTCAATGTTGTGAACACAACGAGATGGATCCGCAAACGCAGCCGCAAACCGCGAAGGACGAGTTGGCCAACTTTTAAGAAATACGTGCGTATTTTTGACATTCCATAAAAAAAAAAGAAAAGAGGAACGTGCTAATAAAATCCTTTTAGAAATTAGGTCAGGTAATTAAAAATTTATTGAAAAGACTATACATGATGCGATATATGTTTTATCATCTTTTATATTCATATATATGTATGTTTCTCAGTGGAAATTGTAAAAAAACGTGGAGTACGTACGACTCCATTGTGGGCACTTCTAATTAGGTAGTAAGTAAGTAAGTAAGTAATTTTATTGAGGTTTTCTTTGTTTTTTTTACATCAGTAACTTAAATTCACTTAAACTAATACACTAGTAATTATCTTTAAATATTTATTTAGAATTATTGACTTAGAATTGGTCTAGCTATATGCACATAAATTATTTGTCTCTATTTAATTTGACAACCACAAAAACTGAATGATAGTGCTACGACTTCAGAATGAAATGCAAGATATGGGTCCACTCAACAAGACCATAAAAGAAACTTAACTTATGAAAAAGGTGGATAGAAAGAGAGGAAGGTTTATAACAAATAGAAGATGAAAAATGAGTGGCGGATACAACATAGTTGCAACCGACAGAAACACCCCTAGATATAGGAGTGCGTAAGAGCAGGACAAGGCTCAGTATTCGTTTTGAAAAGAAGAGTATATAGAATTTTTATTTAATGTTTTTATATCTTGTCTTTTTTTTTCTTTTTCTTTTTTGATGTTATTTTATCTCTTTTCAGCTTAATTTTGATTTTCATAAATTAAATTGATACGGTTCAGCTTCAAAATACATAGATATTTTACAAAACTAATATTTTAGGAGAGATCTTAGTGCTACTTACAAATATTCACAGCTGGATTCTTGTTTTTTATTTGCGTCTTATTTATACTAGCAACACTAAAAGTAAATAGTATATGTTATGTGTAAAATATACTTAGGAAGGCAGTTTATTGACAATAGTATCACATGTAAGGTTATATCTATTTTTTGTTTACAGTCTTTTGTTTACATTTTGTACATTCATTTATTGTGCCTGTTTGGAAGCAAATAATAAAGTTTGTAACGTAAAATTATTAAATGAAATTACAATTCGAAAGAGTTTCTACGTGTTGGAAACAGAGTTTGGCAATTATAAGCGAAGCTCGAAAACTCCCCTAGAATCTTGGGATTTCATAAGAACCCACGACTCCCTTTATCATTGCTGATGAACACCTGACTTCACCCCAAATACCCTATGGATACCTAAGACTCAACCCCGATGTCTACCAACAATGTAAACCAGAGAGGAAGCAGGAAGAGACAAGCGAATATACCTCCTTGACTCCTATACCAAGGACCTGTATCGCCCTGTACTCGTGTATCGGTGTATCATATACTCCTCCTAAAAGGCATACTTACACTTCGCTAACACTAACACTCGCTCTCCCTACTCCTCTCCCCATTCCTCCAACTTATTAACCCTTCAATTCCATCACCATCCCCATCACAGAAGCGCAAGCCATCTGGCAGCCCACCCCGGGTACTGACCACAGAACACCGTAGAACAGCCTAAGGTATATCTGCCAGCATGCCTGCGCCTATCCACTACGAGTAATAGATGTTCTCCTCGTAGCCATATCATGTTGTAGTTCACACCAAAAAACCAGGGATTCTACTGTACCTTATACTCATAACTAGGATCGTGATGCAGCTCAATTGGTGTATCAGTTCTTTCCCAGAGGATTCGCTCCAGGTTGCACCTATCACTCTAGCTATGACTATCTACCTCTATCTCTGAAGGGATGGTATTGATCCTTTGCCGGCAACGCCCCCTTTCCTGCGAATAGTTCGTTAAAACAATCTGCAGGAACGGCATGCGACAACGCAGAACCATGGTCGAGATCGACCGTCGCGGTGGCCGGCAGCACCCATGCCTCGACTAGCTCAGCCAGGCCGTGGGCACTTGCTTCGGGATCTACACAACCGGTGTTACCTCTTATTATCCTGCCGACCGTTGAGCTCAAGATGGGTGAGCTCGAATAAAAATATTAGAATGCTTACTGGCCCTCATAATCCACAAAGAAAAGACCTGATAGAAATGATTGAAAAGAAATTTTGATCCTAGGATGCACCTCAGGAAGGAAAGTATGAGTAAACGTTGGAATGAAGTAAGAAATCACGTTTGGACTGTTAATTCAACCTGTAGAACAACACACGTAAGTATTTCTAAATTAGCAAAACATAGGTGATCATGTTTGCAATGGCTTCTAGAACCTTCCATCCATTCTGCTACCACGTAGCTCTGCAGAATATGGAGGATGAGGTGTCTAACTCATAGGGGAGGGAGGATCAAAGGTGTTAAGGTGACCCCCCAGGTCTCTCAACCCGCCCAAAACAATAGTAAAAATCATCTCTCCTACTACTGACCAGTGGCTATCTATGGACCTTATGAGTCCCCAGACTCAATGACGATTTCGGTAGCCCCGAAACATGATAGCAAGCAAAAGAAAATTGCTTGCTAACTATAATACTATAACTAAACCATGGTACCTATTAAAAGCTGTACCAAAAACCAAATAACCTCGAAACTACACTCTGAGTATCTTAAAAGTACTCCATGCTCGCACTATCTTGTTCCGTCCGAAGTGGGATGAGGATTACCACCCTCCCTTTTAATAACCTAAACCATCATTATGAATACTAAACCTGAAAAAGTCTCCAAGAAAATCTTATGATCAAGAAAAGAAAAAAAACTGAAAATTTTTGTTTTCTGAATCGTTATAAAAGTAAGATTGTTTTATTTAAAGAAAGTCTTATGATCTAACAGGGCTTTAACTTAATTGAATATACTATAAAGTTTCGTTCGAACCTATTCTTATCGAATACTAGTAAGTATTAATCTGATTAAACCTAAATACCTGTAACATATGTTTGAGCTTATTCAATAAAGAAATAAAGAGGTCTTTAGCAACAGCTAATATAGACAAAAGAGTTCCTCTTAATTAACTTTGTTAACTTGAGTTAACTATCTAAACAATAGGAGCAAAGTCTGAATTAAATGAATCTAACATTTATAATAAGCTCGACATAGGTGATACTCAATCAAAGAGTCACCATCAATAAATACCTATCTGTGAATTTAATATTATTATTAAAGGTGTGCAATCAAATATAAGAAAAATAGTAATAGCAAAATCAGAAGAAAAGAATTTAAAGTCTATTAATGATTTTAAAAGATAATTTGCGGATTTTTTACAGGCACGACAATAGGATCATTAAGTCCTTCTATAACATGAACGCGATTATAGAAACTTTATTATATGTCGCCGAGCAAAATATCAAGGAATTTCTAAACTAAAACAAAACGAGATTCTTTAGATAATCGTACCGGAATCACAAAAGCAAACAATGCAAAGCGTCAGACAGATGGATCTGATTAAGGTATTTCACCTCAACACAGCAAAAAGGATAGTCAGTTGATAATTAAATAAGATAAGGATATTAAAGGTGTAAGATACCATGTATGACAGAACACAATTCGCGTCTGACACACACTCGATATAGTAATTTAAGTTTATATCAAAGAAAAAATATTTAAAAAATCAAGTCATGCAAATATATTAAAATCAATATAATAGGATGATACTATTGAGATCTTTGTCTCAGTATCGTTCTTACAACGGCGATCCGGGAGTGCACTGCTGGACACCTTCCTGTGAACAAAATGTTTATTGATTAATATAATACGTATCTCTACCTTAAAGACTGACTTCTGACTATTCTCGGTTCCAAAGCTCTGAACTTCAAATAGTTCGTTAATGTTACCTTCGTTAACCGATTGAGTTAAAACACAATACGTGGGTACAAAATACATAAACAAGGAAAAAGGAAAAAGGAAACCAAATCGCGTTTCCTGTAAGACGGTATGTGGCCACCGGTATCACCGACTCACTACGTGGTAGTAGCTGCGTGTAATTCATAAATATACAAATAATAACACAAATCCCAACTAATTATGTATAGGATAGGTATATCGTCACCCGAATATACGACAAGACGGTGTTATCCAAACGCGTTTGAGAAATCGACAATGATTTGAAAAACAGTTCTCAAAAAGAAGAAAACTAACGCGGCGTTTCAACGTTAAGTTAAGCGGTCGCTACCGACGCGTTACGGAACAGTCACGAAGACCAAGTGAGAAAAAGAAATAATATATCGAAAGTATGTTGATTCATAAAAAGGAATCCGTGAAGGAAATATATATAAAAAAAAGAATTATGTTTATTAAGTGGATAAGTGAGTAAAATTTCTCTAATCTCGAAGAGAGCACGACGATTAGGAATTTATGTGGCCATTAGAAAAGCTCATATTACCGGATCTGATCAGAATAAGATTACCGATTACCGATATGCTATACACATTTCCCGATCAATTATACTATCGTTCAAAGAAAAACAATAATCGATTTCAAGAAAGAAACATTTACACGCGAGGATACTTTATAGACTGCGTCTTATTATCTTAGATGAGGATTCTACATATACCTCTCTACACACCAAAGCAATTAAAATCACAACACATCACTTTCTAAATATATATACTTATATACCTAAATAGATCATCATATGTAATATCCAAAATTTCTTAACAAAGTACGGAGGAGGAGGCGTGAAGTCCTGCCTTCCGACTGGTAAGATCGAACAATCGTACCACCGTCCGTGGCCGACAGCGTTGGACGCTGGTGACACTCGTGTAAGTTTGTGCCAGAGAAACAAATTGCGCTGGTATTTACCAGGAGTGTGGTTGGAGCATAATCGCTCCCAGTGCATTCACAAAATTTAGTAAAATACAAAATAATCGTTACCTGATAGATTGTTGGTATCAAAGCACCTTATTTTGGGTTTTATATATTTTATAATTTTACATGTATATATTCCGGAACTGTTGAGTTAAAGATGACGGTGACTCTGGAGTCGAATGATTGTGTTTTTGGAGTTTAAATCCCGCGTTGTATATAGATGATGAGTATTATGCTGGTGGATCGGCATCCATGCTTTAGCATGCGCCGGACATCCAGGTGATATCTTGAAGAGGCTGTCCTCCTAATGATTGAAGTGAAATCGGTCTTTTAAAGACTAGTGGTGTAAGGAGTTGTCTCTGTTGTAGGTGATTCCTTCGGTGTCTCAAGAAAATCCTGTGCAGGAATCGTGTAGATGGCGTGCCACCATAAAAGTTAAAAGGAAATGTGGCGTGGCTGGCCACAAAAAGGTGTGGTAGTTGCTGACGAGCCTATCGGATCAACATCAGACAACTACGCACACAGGATTACTTCGAAACTCCGAAAGGGGTTTCGGGGCGCCAGCACGTGGCCTAAGGATGTATTCCGATGGAGCGGACTATGTATCCGGACGCTCAGAAAAACAATGTAATACACTTTGAATTGAATAGTGCAGCCTGCGCTCGAGAATTTATTCGCTTCGGCCGAATGTACATGGATATTTGGGCGGAGCAGTTGCTCATGCGTATAGATAAATAAAAAAGAATATGATTCCCAAGGATCTGGGTGGGTCGGTCCTAAAATCCTGCCATGTGGCTGTTGGACAAATTCCGTTGGAGCTATATAAAAGGTCTCATCTGGATTAATTCTATGCTCCTGTTCCTATAAATACAAAAAGGATCCATAGAAACAAGGTGGCCAAATGTTGCGACGGATTTCGTTGCTATATCTTCGAGCAAATCTTTTACAATTGCTCTCGATAAGCATGTCACTATATCTCCTTGATCTTACATTTTTATCCTAATATTATTGGTGTTTGTATGATTTAAATCCTTAATTGCTTGCGCAATTAAAGGATTTTTCCTTTAGAGTTAAAACAAAATGGAGCGCGGTCTGCTGCACAAAAAAAATTTCGTCTCCGTTCTGCAAGGGTGAAGTGGCTTCGTCTATGGATATCTTCAGAATGAGATCCACTTCCGAAAAACTGATAGACGTTGCTACTTCCAAGTAGCCAACGCCCTATTTCCAATATGATTTCCAGTTTCCCCTGTTTGTTTTAATTTCTCGCTCCCACTAATAGGTGGCGTGCAAAAATAGCATTAAGGTGCCATGCTCACTGTGTCACTTTCATTATTCCGGTTTAGTGACGTATCAGATATGCAACAGAATTGAATAAATTGACATAAACCAGAGAATTAAGGCTCAGATGACACTGGTTACTGAGAAATCTATATCAAACAATACATGTTAAATGGAAAAGACTCTGATTACCGTGAAGGTCTGATATGATTGTCATAGATATTTTTGACGAAGGAAACGGTGATAGGCACAAAAGTCGATTAGTGACGTAGATATTCGTAATAATATTTGTATCTAAGTGCGTTTTACCCTCCAGACTATTGCAAAAGAACCAGATTATCATCTCACTCTAACTAAGACATCTGTCAGTTGCGAATTTCGGTGGAATCTAATGGATATATCAGATTCAGCTGATGATTGTTATTCGCAGGGTCTGCTTAGCCTGTTGACAGTAAGTTTGTCCCTTCGAGGGTACAAAAAAAAGTGCATAGTGACCATTAGTCAGGATACGTTCCGAACGGAACGACGATAAATGTGACACTGAATTTTGATCTAGATGCCGTATTTTGACTTATCAGATTTCTTGGCTTTGACAGCTGTCTGCGAATTCTGGTAGAATGGTACAATGAAACCTTGAATAGCGAGCTGAAAGATATGGCAAGTAGGTCAGATCAACACTTGGAGAAAAATTAATCGGCCGCATCGAGAAATCTCTCTCAAATGCAACTTGACGCCTGCCAGTCACCTTTTTTTCAAGTCTGGTATTCTTCATGTCACAGATATTATTACTTTTAAAATTGCACTTCGGTCAAAATGATCATTTCCCTTGTTAGGCTTAGTGCGAATTTGGTGTTATTTGAAATAATGCGCATTTTGTCTTTCGTTCCATCATATCCTTCCATCGAAAGTTTATGGGAACGACCGCACATTGGAACTCAGACAGGGTGGGGAATTTAGAAATTCAAAATGGCAGGAGGAATCTATTTTCTTGTGTGGATTCCAATTCGTGTGGAACCTTCTTTGGGTGGAATCCATCGAGTGCGTTCAGCACGTTGTGAGTAAAGTGGAAGTCTCGCATGTAGATGGCACCGCTGGTGTACACTGGTATGTGTGCTGGCGAGAAAGTTCACCCTACAAAGCTTGGAATTTCGACTTAGTCTACTTAGTCTAATTTCCAAGAAAAGGAGAACTGCTCGCGAAATAACTTCGTCGTATGAAGTTTTCTCACTCGTCGTATCTTAATGACACTGCGACTCTTTCACGTCTAGTCGGTCGAAGACAAATATAATAGAATTGCGATGTATACCTTCTGATGACGTTTGCGAACCCTATAGGTTTCCTGCAAGAAAGAAAAAAGAATTTTCAACCAAGAGTCTCATGCACAGCTGAGAGCCGGGCATACGTCACAGTCTTAAGCAGGATATGCGACCTTAATCACTTTGTACACAATGCCTGAAGAAAATGGTTGCGACCTCTATGATCTAAATTTAAAAAAAATGTACGTCTGGTATTTAATTTAAAGTTTCAAGTCAGGGAAATAAGTACAAAAGGTACTTGTATTGTCTTGGCTGGTAAATCATTAACGACCTCAAGGATCGGAATGAAAAAATGTTAAAATCAAGGAAATAGTTGTAATTCAAGTGTCTTATCTCTTTAAGTCCTTTGTATGGCAGGTCGACTTATGGCCTCGCCTATCTTCAATTTCATAAAGATTGTTACCAATTACTTGACTTACACGAACTTTCACAAACTTTGGACATAATTTTGCGCTCAGATGTTTCGACGCGTCACTCAGGACATGATTCCTTGCATAGATTTCATCTCCTACTTTGTACATCACTTTCCTACTCCGAAGATTGTAATTCTTTTCGTAGGCTTCATGAGTTTGGACAAGTGCTTGCTTGAGATATGAGTGGACAATGTTCATCTTGGCGACTTTGGGTAGGCAATATATCTCCGAACAGTTCAGTCCACTTAACTCTCTCAACAAACGATAGTCTGCCCCATGCTCTATCATGCGTTGCCCGAATAAGGCTTCGAATGGGGACATCGAGAGGGTTGAATGCACCGTCGTGCGTAACGCACTGCTGATCGAAGACAGATGTGCATCCCAATCCGTCTGCCGTGGGTTGACATATGAACGAATTGCTGCAAGAATCGAACGATTGACACGCTCGCTCGCGTTCGACTGGGGAGCATACACTGCCGTTCGGTAGTGTTTCACCCCGAAAACGTCCAAGAATTTTTGGAACTCCTTCCCAACAAATTGTGTACCATTGTCAGAGAGTATGCTCTCTGGTACTCCGTAAATCAGAAAAACTTCATCTCTCAAGAATTTGACAACGTTCGTGGCCGTTGCTTTGCGTAGTGGTTTGATGAAGACAAATTTGGTTAGTTGACCTAACACGATGATGATATAAACATTTCTGGATCTTGACCTGGGGTACGGCCCGAGAAAGTCAACGTATAAATGTTGAAAAGGCCTATCCACCTCGAAACTGTTTCCCATCTCTGTTCTCAACGTCATGTTAGCTGCCTTACTGGTCTTGCATGTCTCACACCTGTCTACGTAAAGTTTGACTTGCGTGTACAGGCCGGGCCAGTAGAATCTATCTTTCAACTTATAAACCGTCTTTACCACTCCACCATGCGAAGCACGCGGCGGATTGTGAGCCAACGAGATCAACGACTCCGTCATCTCTGAGGGGACCCACAACTTCCAAGTTAGATCGTCGGCCAAGGGATTACCAACCGCATGTTTAGTGCGCTTGTATATGTACCCTTCCGACACTTTGAGGTCAGGTAGACGCTCCTGTTCCTTCCTGATATGACTGATGATATCAAGGTAACTTTCAGACTTAAAGGACGGATCCTCAAGATCGATGTGGAGTACCTCCGAGGCATCGATCCGTGGTAGACAAGAAGGGAAAGCTGACACTGTCAATTCATCGTCTTCATATGCTCTCGACAGAGCAACTGGCACGACATTCAATGTACCTTTTCTATGCTCAACCACAAAATCGAAACCTTGGAGTCGCATACTCCACCTCGCTAATCTTCCAGTTGGATCCTTCATAGTCATCAGCCATTTCAGGCTGGAATGGTCTGTGATGACGCGAAAATGGTATCCCTCAACGTAAGATCTAAACTTCTGGATACCTTCATAAGCTGCTAAGCATTCGCGCTCTGTCACCGAATAGTTTCTCTGTGCAGCATTCAGTTTCCGGGAGAAGTAGTATATAGGCTGCTCCGCCCCGGATTCGTCCCTCTGACAGAGTACACATCCGATGCCAGTCGCGGATGCGTCGCAAAGAATGATGAATTCTTTGGAGAAGTCTGGATTGACTAACACAGGTGCTGAAGTCAAAGCTTGTTTGATTTGCAGGAATGCTTCAATAGCTTCTGGACTGAGCTTGAAGACTTTTCCCTTTTTCAGTGTCTCGGTCAAGGGTGCGGCTAGGGTGCTGAAGTCCTTTACAAATCGCCGATACCAACCTCCCATACCGAGAAACCGGCGAACTTGGCGAGTTGTGGTTGGTAAAGGAAAGCTAGTAATAGCTGCGATCTTATCTGGATCTGCTTTCAGGCAACCCTGACCGACCTTATAACTGAGGTAGTGAAGCTCATCAAAACAAAACTTCGACTTCTCGACGTTAATCGTCAGTCCTGCTTTAGTCAAGCACTTTCCAACTATCTCCAGAGTCTCTAGATGCTCGTCGAAATCCCTCGACACAACCAACAGATCATCCAAGTATGCAAATACTTGATCTCGTAACCCTGATGGGATTACGCGACTCATCAGGTAACTCAAACTTTGGGCCGCATTACATAGACCGAAGGGCATGACCTTAAATTGGTACCAGGTACCGTAAAAGCGGTTTTCTCCCTCGAACTTTGCTCCAGCGGTATCTGCTTCAGATCCACGCTAGAAATATAACGTGTCTGTCAGACGTGCTAGCAGCCCCTCTATATGTGGAATTGGACAAGCATCTTTCTTGGTTACTGAGTTCACCTTCCGAAAGTCCAAACACAGTCGGTTCTTACCAGGTTTGCGTATAAGCACAACTGGGGAACTCCATGCCCTGGAACTTTCCTCGAAGACTCCTAAAGAAAGCATGCGATCCAATTCCGCATACATAAGGGTTTGTATCGCTGGAGATACGGGATAGTACCTCTGCTTTATTGGTATGGCATCACCCGTATCTATGTAATGCTGCACTAGGTTAGTTTTCCCGAGTCCATTGACTGCGAAAGATGGAAAACTACGAACAACAGCTTCTAATCGCTTCGACTCTTCATCATTCAACTTTATTTGGTTAGTGGGTCTTTCCTCTGGCCCATCGGTCGTAATTCCCGAAAGACCTGCAATTATGTTTGGTGCGATCTGGAATTTCTGCCAAAAGTCAACGCCTAAGTATAGACGTTGGCTTAACGATGGCACGATATATAGATCTATATCCTTTGTCACTCCTTTATTCTGTATTGGGGTAGTAACTACTCCCACAATGGATTGCTTGTGTCCATCGGCCGTTGACACAGTAGTCTCTACCTTCCTTACCGCAACATGCTTGTCTTTCAGATAGGAAAGTACGTCGGTGCCTGAGCAACTAATACTAGCCCCGAGAAGACCTAAGAAGTTGTCTTCAAACAACCTGACCGTCACATAAGGACGAGGGTCATTCGATTCTCGGCCTAAGGTTGCCGACGCTATGTTACGGTAAGTAGTCCGCTTCCGATGGAAGCGCTCCCTTGTCCGTCGTATTCGTTTGGACAATTCTGGAAATTTGACAATTCGTTTACGCACTTCTTCATAATTGCGTAACCTTTCATGAAAGGATTTACGATATAATGGTTCTGTAATATTACTGTTCAAATTCAACTTTGTAATGGGTTTGGGTTCTACAATTGAAGTAGGGATTGTTCTACAATCATAGTTCGGTAATTCATTTTTTGTTCTATCTGGTTTTAAAATTTTAATCTTAGGAAGTTCAAGAGGCTCTTTGGGTTTGGACACTTGAACTCCGGGTACGTTTAAGCGGAGCGAACCCCCCCGGTTATTGGGTTGTTCCTCCTCTCGTTTCCCGCTAGACATTTCGGACAGGACGGACTATACGCGTCTGCTAAACCGCAGCGGAAACAAAAGACGTTGTCAATAGGTTTCGCGCAATCGCGAAAACCATGGCCAAGAACTTGGCAATTCCAATATTTATGTACCTTACGATCCCTCTGGATCGCTTCAATGTTGCTATTAGGCAACGTGTTGCCGAGGTCGTCGCTACAAGCGAAATCCTAAAACCACCCTTCTCATACTCAAAACGAATTCGGGTAGGGATTTGCATTATTATCTACATACACTGGGAACTGGGAACACTGACAAGACCATCGTCTCACCCTATGCCCAACCAGTGAAAAAAAAAATATAATGTACATGACCTACCCCAAGAGAACATTCATTAGGCTAGGCAAATTAAAAAGTAGAGAATAAATACCAGGTACAAATCCGAGACCAAATTCAAGGTCACTGATCAAGATATGTAGCTAATGGTTTTTTGTAGATACATCTAAAAACAAAATCACCCCGTTCCGATCCAAGGCTCGCCCAGAAAGCAAAGTCCACTGCCGACTGGATTTCCTAGAAAAAAAAAAATAATTATTGTCAGAAACCACCACCAAATGCAAAAAAAAAAATACAATTGGATACTTTTTGTTTTGGGATACACGAAACAAACCCAACAGCGGGATGGTCCCTGTCGTGTTGTGGATCATCGAATGGGTCAACTCTTTAGGATTCTTTTGAAGAGTGTAGTTTGCTAACAATAAAAAAATAAAAAAAGGAAGAAAATTATTTGCACAAAAAGAAAAAATACAAACAGCAAAACAAACACTCACTGCGCACGCAACTTGCTGCCTTTACGATGTTATGTTAGTTGTCCGTATATTATTTGTGGTGTCTTATCTTTTGTATTTATTTTGAAGTATTATATTATTTATTAATATTTATTTACAAGAATATTTCTCAGAACAAACACATTTCCACGAACAAATTTATTATTATTATTAAGTATTTGAGAAATGTCAAATGTCAGAAAGCTCGGCATTGTTGCGAATATAAACAGCGCGTAAGCTCCCAAATGACGGCAAGTAGAAGAAGTAAATAATCATGGTTTGGATATAGGGAACTGCAGAATTGTAGTAAGCAGTTTAGGTTCAAATCCGACTAACTATTTGAGTGATAATTTTGTGCAATAGTTTAGATTTAAGATAAGAATTAGATAGTAATAGGATAAATAAGAAGTGCAATAATAATTAAGATACGAGAAAGGTATTCTGATAAGTATTTGTAAAAATAGGAAATTTATTCTTAAAAGTAGACACTCACACACACAACTATGACTAAACAAATACTTGACAAACAACAGAACGTAAAAATAGCTAAAGATACAAACACTAACGCAGGAACTGGGGAAGAAAAGCTCTTCGAAAAATATTTCCAGCTAAAGAAGATGAGAATGGGGGATATTGAAATTAGGGCAATAGGCCAATGACCGGGAATAAAGCTTTTTTTTTGATCGAAAAGAAAAATGAAAAGTTGAAGCACAACCACCCATCTACAGTGACGTGCGAAAGGCAAATCGTAGAATACCTACTAGAAGTCAAATTAAGTGATTTTCGTTAGTTTTTTTTTATAATCCTATTTTTTGAAGTGGTTAATAAAAGTAACGAAAAAAGGTAATTAATGAAAATTAAGAATAAAGTGAGTGTTATAATTATGAATTTTCTTTAGTGGATTAGAAAAGTGGAATCGAGGGATGATATATATATATACATACCTACATATATATAGATAAAAAAAAAAAAAGGGGTGCTGCAAATATCCAGTTTCCGGTGAAGGGAGGATAATTCTATCTCCAAAAGTATCCAGAAAAACTCAAGGTTAAAAGCAGAGGTATGTGTTAGAATTCGAGATTTTTTTTGATGATATTAACCTAGAATACCTATACTCTGTTCAGGTTTAGGATTGAATTTAGACGATAGAGTCCTCGTATGGGAAATACATATAGGTATACCTATAACTATACAATCCTCATACGTGCATCTGGCTAACTAATAAGATAGTCAGACCATCCTAGACCTCTGCAGTGTATAAAGGAGGCCCCCAAATAAGGACACGGAGTTGATACTTAGTTGCTAAAGTGCAAGGGCATTCAAGGGCACGCCCCGAGATACCCTTCGGTATATATGTGAATACCGATATACGTGACTGCGAGTTTTTTTTTTATTAATCTTAAGATAATGAGTATTCCTTTGCTTTTTGATCTTCTTTTACATTTTTGAAGTTTTTTTTTTGATTAATTTCTTTTTTTTTGATTTTTTTTAAGAATTCGTAATATGAATTTTCCTGAAGTAAAAATTTCGTAATTAATTTTAAAAATCAAGAATTCAATAACGTAGTTGTACTAAGCTAGAAGAAAGTGGATGTGTGATATTTTTTTTTGAACTTTTATGACGACCATTTTGATAGCGTATATTATAAAACGCATCTATAAAGATTTGGTGTGATTAAGTGAGCAGAAGTAAGCCTCACACTAGTGTTTACGCATAAATATACTTACCCTCATCCAAGTACGTGCTGCCGGCAGGACTTCGTGGGACGAGAAAAATCGTAAGTCATTTTTTTTTGTATCTATTAAATATTATTAAATACCGCATTTTTATATATGCAAATATATACATACTTACAAACTGGTCAGTAGGTACATTGAGCATTTTGAATAGTACACATTTATTTTTTTCTAGTTTTCTGAAGGTTTTCTTCTAGATTCAATTTTAACTATTGTAATAAAAGGCTTATGGCCACTTTATTTGAAAAAGATTTGTTTTGCTTACAATGATCGAAGGTTCATGATCATGAAGTGCTAAACTAAGCTGCCATGGTGTGTGGGATTACAGGTAAGGCCGACAGTTAAGAGGGGGTGAGGTCATTCGGTCAGAGACATGAGAGGACGGCATACGCTAGACTAGGGATGATACTGTGGACAATTCTGACTTGAGATTATGACTGGAGTTTGAGTCAGGGGCTATTTCAAACAAACATGGCCAAGAAATAGTATCGGTCTGTATCTTAAGATACACGTATCCTAAAGATACTAGGGAGGGTAGGCCAACTTTTGACAACTCCATCTGTCAAGGCTATTCGTTGACTTGGTGAACCATTGCCTCAGTGAGACACTGGATTACTAAGGATATTATAGAATTAGCATAGTTAAGGTTTAGTTTTACGATTTAAATTATATCATTTTGATATAAATTATTAGATGTAACATATATTATATCTAAATTAATATAAAGTAAATTAGAAAATAAGGGATTAGTTAGATTTAGGTAAATTTTTAAATATTCTTTGTAGTAATACACCAGTCTTCCACTCGGGCAGTGGCATAGATATCCAGATTTGAGTTCATCCTTTCCTTTTCAATAATTTCTTTTCCTACATACACCTATATCCAGATCCTTCTCCTTTCCTTGTACCTTTCCTGGCACGAAACTTTTTGTTTGTTGAGTTGGAGATGTATGAAAAGGGGGACAGAACTACCCCATGTCCTTCGAGCTAGGCCGAGCTAAAGCAAGCGTACCGCCCCCCTTTTCTGCATTGAAGTTGAACCTCTGTGGTACCCAGACTCGCAACAATGGCGCCCAACGACGAACGGCATAGAGATCGGTTGAGACTTCAAGGAGACGATTTTTCACAGCAAAGGTCGTCCCCTTGGACTTACAACAATCTCCTATAATTTTTCCCATATTTTTTTTATTTAATTATTCTTTTACCCGAAAAAACTCAAGTTTGGATATCGTTTATGCTCCTTGTACAGTGATAGATGGAAGAGAGCTGTCCAATCCTACAGGTCAAGAACCAGCAGATTCAGTGAGGTAATCTAAAGTCTATCACAATTCAGGGAGCGGAATAGAAGGAGAAGGTGGACACTTGGGCTTTCCAAAAAGTCAGGTTCAACCAGACAAATAGTGAGGTTCAAGCAAGAAATCTTCAAATTCTATTCGTGTGAAAGCCTTTCTCAGACTGCCCGGCCATCCTACTACCAGGTTTTACACCAGTTCTTACGACGTGGTAGGGGAGTAAGTGATAGGCTGACACACTCACCAAGTCACGAAGGCACCAGTCATAATCACAACTGACTAAAATACAGGACAAATGACCTAATGACCTTATTACCTTCTCAGAAACTGTTTAGGAAACCGAGCCTTAAATTCCACACACCAAGCAACCCCAATATTTTACGAACCTTCCAATCATTATAGATTTAAAACATTTCATTGATCCTAATAAATTGATACACTAAAATTTTTTCTTTTTGAATTTTTTTTCATTGAAGTTAATTTTTTTTTAAACATAGATATTACGAATTTTTTTTTATTTTATTATATAACACTGAAATAACTTGTAATATACCTTTCTTCTTTGAAACAACCTTTTTACTCAACTTTTGAATAACAGCCCAATATTGAATTAATTATTCAATAATAATTGAAATTATATAGTTTCAAAGAGTTCCTGAAGTTACCTTGAATATTACCTTCTTTTATTATCAATCTGGTTACTCTTGAAAATAAACCCAATTTTGAATCATAACCGTCGGTATATTTTCATACGTATCCCCACATAGCAAAATAACCTTTTTTTTTGCCATAATATGAATAAATTTTGTTTGAATTTCGCTTCGAGCATTTAAATTGGTATTAAAAGCAACTACAAAAAAAAAAAACTAAGCACTCTCAAAACTAAATTGCCAAAAGATTCGGCAGTCCAAAATGGTCCGAAAGAATTTGGGGGCAATTCCTAAGGGGACACTGTCACAACGAGGGGGAGGAAGAGGAAGAGACCCACATTTACTCAGGTCAAGTAGGAATGGGGTGGATGTAGTCGAAGTTCCTCCGACAGAAACCAATCCAATATCCGCAGATGAGAATGGCTTAGCACTTCAAACTTCGCTTCTTCTGAATGAAAATGACTCCTTTTACGAAGAAGGTGGCCTACAAGAAGAAGATAAAGGAGATGACATGGCTTTAGGAGCAGTGGGTTTGAGCCCAGGGAACAATAACAACCCAACTGAGCTTATACATCTCGAATCAGAGGAAGATGAGAGTGACGAAACCCAAGGAAGACCAAAGAAGAACGACTCAGAGAAGGCAACTCTAAGCAACATCGACAAAGTTATCGAGTCTGCAGTGTCCAGGTCAATAGAGGCGACGCATAGGAAGACCATGTTATTGCTCAACCAACAGATGCAAAGCATGAAAACCATGCAGACAATGGTACAAGTTGTCACCAATAACGTCTCGACACTTCATGAGAGACTCCAATTGGTTGAGCAGTCCAACATAATATTGCACGAAAAGCAAAGCAAATTGGAGAAACTCCATGGTCATAAAATTGAGTCGACGGACAAGCTTTTGACTCCAACGGTCGTTCGTTCGAAGTCAGTTTTAACACCAGCAGAACAAGCTGAAAAACGTGTAGAGATACACAAATGGGGAGTCAAATTTGACGGCGACTCCAAAAAGATGTCAGTGGAGAGCTTCCTATTTAGGATTGAAACTCTACAGAGAACAAACGGTGCCACGAATGAACAGGTATTTGCCAACTTCCACCATCTGGTAACCGGACCCGCAGAAAAATGGTATTGGCAATACCTAGAGGAAAACCAGGGTGATGTTATGCTCAACTATTTTGATCTAAAAGACGAACTTTTAAGACAGTTCAAACACAACAAGAAGGATCATGAGATTCTAAGAGCCATAGCAGACCGAAAACAACAGCCTCATGAATCCTTCGACCAATTCTACGAGGATATAAGGGGGCTCACCCTCCAGATGCAGACTAGACCGAATGAAAAAGACCTCGTGTCAATCATCATGAGCAGCATCAGAGATAGAGTGGCCAGTCTAATTTTTGGATGCTCAATCAATAGCATTAATGAGTTGAGGGAGGAATGCAGACGAGCAGAAAAACACCTAGCTGCAAGAGAAAATAAATTTAAGAGGCAGGTGAATGAGCTGGAAGAGCGGGATGTTCCCTTCAGCAAAGCAGTGACTGAAGAATCTGATGAAGAAGAAGAAATTGCTGCCTTACAACACAAAAGAACAGACCGATTCCAGTCAAATACCAAAACAGATAAGCGAAATAATACATACAAATTAAATGAACGTGAGAAAAAGACAGAACTTACAATGGACAAAACACTACCAGCTCCAGGATGTCAATCCACTTTCCACGCACTAACTTGCTTTAGCTGCGGCCAAGGGAACATCTCGTTCAAATGTGCGCCCTGCCAGAGCCAGGGAAACTTGAAGATCGGCAGTGCAGCCGGGGCAACTCCGCCGAAGACTCCAATCCCGGATCACGAAACCCTGGAAAAATAAAAATTTTAAAGCGGAAAACCATAATTGAGTCTCCTCACCATGTAATCCTTCCACACAAAAGCCTGCATCAGCGGATGCTGGAATACGAGGAAGCTAGGAAAAGAATATTTAACGAGGAGGTTACCTTTAAATTAGAAAACGAATTAGTAAATACGAGTAGAAATTTTAAAAAAATAGCTAGGCTAAGGGAAAAGTGCAAAATTATTAAAAGTAGAAAAAACAGAATAGAAGCTACAGTACTATCAGTATGCGATGATAACCGCCCATACGCAAAAGTTACTATTAAGGGGGAAGAAATGTTAGGACTTTTGGATAGCGGGGCTTCAATCAGCTGCTTGGGGAGAGGTGCAATAGATTTCATTCAAAAACACCATATTCAAATAAATTCAATGTGTCTAGATATCAAAACAGCTGATGGTAAAAACCAAAAGATCAATGGACGATTCACCACTAATGTCTCATGGGGTGGTAAAACCCAAGAGATGGAGTTGTATGTCGTCCCAAGCTTACAACAGCAACTCTATCTGGGGGTAGATTTCTGGAGAACTTTTAAAGTTGCTCCAAATATTATCAGTTCACTCGAGACTCCATCATCGGCGGAGGGGCAAGAGATTAATCCTTTGCGACAGCTTTCGCACACACAATCTGAAGAGCTGGAGCGGGTCAAGCAGACATTTCCTTCTTTTGCAGTACTAGGATTGGGTAAGACTACAAAAGAAGAACATGTCATAGAGATGGAAGACGACACCATTCCCATCAAACAAAGACACTACCCGATATCGCCCGTAGTGCAGAAGTTAATGTATGCTGAGCTCGACCGGATGCTCGAGTTAGGAGTAATTGAAGAGAGCAATAGCGCGTACAGTTCTCCAGTTGTGTTAGTGCGGAAGCCAGGCAAAAATAGACTTTGCTTAGATTCACGGAAGGTGAACGCCGCCACCAAAAAATTCGCGTACCCTCTCCCACATATTGAAGGAATTCTAAGTCGACTTCGTGACACGCACTTCATTTCGAGTATCGATTTGAAGGACGCTTTTTGGCAGATTCCTCTGGAGCTCAAATCAAGAGAGAAGACGGCTTTCACAGTCCCCGGTCGACCATTGTACCAATTCACGGTTATGCCATTTGGATTGTGCAATGCCGCCCAGAGGATGTGCAAGCTGATGGACAAAGTCATCCCCGCTCGTTTGAGAGAGAATGTCTTTGTCTATCTAGATGATCTATTGATTTGTTCTCCAGATTTTGAAAACCACATGAGCGTTCTCAAAGAGGTAGCGAAGTGTTTGCGGGAAGCTGGTCTGACAATTAATGTAGAAAAAAGCAAATTCTGTTTTAAAGAGATTAAGTACTTAGGCTACTACGTCGGTGATGGTTGTCTGAGAACTGATCCCGAAAAAGTTTCAGCGGTGAAGGATTTTCCTGTCCCGAAGACCCCTAAACAGCTCCGTCGATTCCTAGGGATGACGGGTTGGTATCGACGCTTTATACCAAACTTTGCTTCTATTTCAGCCCCAATGACAGACTGCCTTAAGAAAGGAAAAGCTTTCTCCATGACAGAGGAGGCACTCACTGCCTTCGAAAATTTAAAGACATCCTTAGTAACAGCACCCATACTAACAAACCCCGACTTCACGAAACACTTCTATATACAATGTGACGCATCATCTTCTGGCGTAGGGAGCGTTCTTTTCCAGATGGACGAAGAAAAAAACGAACGACCCATAGCATTCATGTCCCAGAAGCTTAATTCCGCCCAGTGGAATTACAGTGTGACAGAACTTGAGTGCTATGCGGCCATTTTGTCAGTAAAGAAGTTCCGAGCCTACATCGAAGGATTACCTTTTACTATCATAACCGACCATGCGAGCCTGAAGTGGCTGATGACACAGAAGGATTTGAGTGGTCGATTAGCCCGGTGGAGTTTCAAGCTCCAGGGCTTTGACTTTACCATAGAACATAGAAAAGGTATCCTTAATGTAGTCCCGGACACTCTTTCAAGAATCCATATGGACGAGATCGATACTAACATGCCAGAAGTTGACTTCAATTCCCCATACTTTTCATCAGTAGAGTATGAGGAGCTGAAGAAGACAATAACTGAAAACCAAGACAAATTACCAGACACCTGTATTTCAGATGGCTACGTATATAAACGGACAGACAGACGGACAGGCGATCCAATCCAAGAAGACAGGGCCTGGAAGCTTTGGGTTCCGAGGGAGTTGTGTGGGGGGCTTTTGGAAACAGCTCATGATTCCTTCACCGCCGGTCATGGAGGAATCCATAAAACCTTAGCCAAGCTAAGACAAAAATATTTTTGGCCAAATATGACCATTGAAGTAGAAAACTATGTAAAAAGCTGTGATATTTGCAAATGCAATAAACCTACGAACCAAATTTTAAGGCCACCCATGAGACACCAGACCATAACCGAACGACCATTCCAACGACTATACATCGACTTTTTAGGACCCTACCCACGGACTAAGACTGGCTACACCCACATTTTTGTAGTATTAGACCATTTTAGCAAATACGTATTTTTAAAACCCATACGCAGAGCAACAGCAGCCGAGGTAGTACAATACCTCGAAGAAGGTGTTTTCCATATGTTCGGCGTCCCCGAGTTTGTCCACTCTGACAATGGAAAACAATTCGTTTCAGAATTGTTTTCCAGCTTTCTGATTAGATATGGCGTAAAACATATACGCACAGCTTTCTACTCCCCACAAGCAAACGCTTCGGAGAGGGTAAATGGATCAGTACTTTCCAAAATTCGGTCCTATATTGGTAGTGATCAACGAAATTGGGTCACTCATTTGAGTAACACTGCATTTTCACTTAGGAGTGTAGTTCATGACTCCATTACATACGAACCATATTACGCAGTGTTCGGGACTCAAATGGTGCAACATGGAAACGCGTACGAACTGCTCCGAAAGCTTGACATGTTGAAAGACACTGATGTGCAAATCCTGGACAAAGCTGATAAGTTAGCACTTATTTGCAAAAATATATTTGACAACTTGAAACTAGCACATAACAAATCGACGAAAATATACAACACAAGAAGTAAAGACATTTCATATAAAATTGGACAAATTGTCTATAGACGCAATTTCAAACAAAGCAACCTAGCAGACCACTATAATGCTAAACTAGGTCCAAAATTTGTCAAATCAATCGTGCTAAGGCCAATTGGAAACTCCCTATATGAAATAGGGAATCTCAGTGGAGAAAAAGTGGGCACTTATCACGCAAAGGATTTGCATATTTGATAGATTTTTATTTTCTAGACGCACTCAGGCTGCTGTTGCTCCTAGAAATTTACAGTCTGTGATATGTATGTTAAGTTTTTGGTCCTATAGTTATTTATTAGATTTAATCATTTATTTATTTTATTTATTAACAGAGATTTATTTATTTATTTTATTTATTAACAGAGATTTATTGATTTTATTTATTAACAGAGATTTATTTATTTATTTTATTTATTAACCAAGATTTATTTATTTATTTATTTTTATTTAACCACACACTCAGCATATCCTTCCTCATTTATATAAATTATGCTTAGTCTTTGGTATAAGTCACCTACAGAATTATTTTATGGTATTCGAGAATCACAGACTGATAGTTACATAAGCATGCACTACCATAAAAATAACCTTCCTGTTAACATTACTAGCCTATTTACGAATCATTTAACTCAATGCCGACTAGCTTAATATAAAGAGGAAAATGAGACTCGAATTCTAGGGCATGGGACGGACCACACGTTGACGAACGGCAGAAGAAATTCAGAATAAATGTCACCCCTTTGAAATGTCGTTGAGTAACCACTATAAGATCGGAAGAAGGACAAGCAACGACCTTTTTTTTTCGAATCCAGTCTATTCCCGACCACTCAAAGACTGTTGTCGTATTTGTTGCCGAGGTCGTCGCTACAAGCGAAATCCTAAAACCACCCTTCTCATACTCAAAACGAATTCGGGTAGGGATTTGCATTATTATCTACATACACTGGTAACTGGGAACACTGACAAGACCATCGTCTCACCCTATGCCCCACCAGTGAAAAAAAAAAAATATAATGTACATGACCTACCCCAAGAGAACATTCATTAGGCTAGGCAAATTAAAAAGTAGAGAATAAATACCAGGTACAAATCCGAGACCAAATTCAAGGTCACTGATCAAGATATGTAGCTAATGGTTTTTTGTAGATACATCTAAAAACAAAATCACCCCGTTCCGATCCAAGGCTCGCCCAGAAAGCAAAGTCCACTGCCGACTGGATTTCCTAGAAAAGAAAAAAAAAATCATTATTGTCAGAAACCACCACCAAATGCAAAAAAAAAATACAATTGGATACTTTTTGTTTTGGGATACACGAAACAAACCCAACAGCGGGATGGTCCCTGTCGTGTTGTGGATCATCGAATGGGTCAACTCTTTAGGATTCTTTTGAAGAGTGTAGTTTGCTAACAATAAAAAAATAAAAAAAGGAAGAAAATTATTTGCACAAAAAGAAAAAATACAAACAGCAAAACAAACACTCACTGCGCACGCAACTTGCTGCCTTTACGATGTTATGTTAGTTGTCCGTATAATATTTGTGGTGTCTTATCTTTTGTATTTATTTTGAAGTATTATATTATTTATTAATATTTATTTACAAGAATATTTCTCAGAACAAACACATTTCCACGAACAAATTTATTATTATTATTAAGTATTTGAGAAATGTCAAATGTCAGAAAGCTCGGCATTGTTGCGAATATAAACAGCGCGTAAGCTCCCAAATGACGGCAAGTAGAAGAAGTAAATAATCATGGTTTGGATATAGGGAACTGCAGAATTGTAGTAAGCAGTTTAGGTTCAAATCCGACTAACTATTTAAGTGATAATTTTGTGCAATAGTTTAGATTTAAGATAAGAATTAGATAGTAATAGGATAAATAAGAAGTGCAATAATAATTAAGATACGAGAAAGGTATTCTGATAAGTATTTGTAAAAATAGGAAATTTATTCTTAAAAGTAGACACTCACACACACAACTATGACTAAACAAATACTTGACAAACAACAGAACGTAAAAATAGCTAAAGATACAAACACTAACGCAGGAACTGGGGAAGAAAAGCTCTTCGAAAAATATTTCCAGCTAAAGAAGATGAGAATGGGGGATATTGAAATTAGGGCAATAGGCCAATGACCGGGAATAAAGCTTTTTTTTTGATCGAAAAGAAAAATGAAAAGTTGAAGCACAACCACCCATCTACAGTGACGTGCGAAAGGCAAATTGTAGAATACCTACTAGAAGTCAAATTAAGTGATTTTCGTTAGTTTTTTTTTATAATCCTATTTTTTGAAGTGGTTAATAAAAGTAAAGAAAAAAGGTAATTAATGAAAATTAAGAATAAAGTGAGTGTTATAATTATGAATTTTCTTTAGTGGATTTGAAAAGTGGAATCGAGGGATGATATATATATATACATACCTACATATATATAGATAAAAAAAAAAAAAGGGGTGCTGCAAATATCCAGTTTCCGGTGAAGGGAGGATAATTCTATCTCCAAAAGTATCCAGAAAAACTCAAGGTTAAAAGCAGAGGTATGTGTTAGAATTCGAGATTTTTTTTTTTGATGATATTAACCTAGAATACCTATACTCTGTTCAGGTTTAGGATTGAATTTAGACGATAGAGTCCTCGTATGGGAAATACATATAGGTATACCTATAACTATACAATCCTCATACGTGCATCTGGCTAACTAATAAGATAGTCAGACCATCCTAGACCTCTGCAGTGTATAAAGGAGGCCCCCAAATAAGGACACGGAGTTGATACTTAGTTGCTAAAGTGCAAGGGCATTCAAGGGCACGCCCCGAGATACCCTTCGGTATATATGTGAATACCGATATACGTGACTGCGAGTTTTTTTTTTATTAATCTTAAGATAATGAGTATTCCGTTGCTTTTTGATCTTCTTTTACATTTTTGAAGTTTTTTTTTTGATTAATTTCTTTTTTTTTGATTTTTTTTAAGAATTCGTAATATGAATTTTCCTGAAGTAAAAATTTCGTAATTAATTTTAAAAATCAAGAATTCAATAACGTAGTTGTACTAAGCTAGAAGAAAGTGGATGTGTGATATTTTTTTTTTGAACTTTTATGACGACCATTTTGATAGCGTATATTATAAAACGCATCTATAAAGATTTGGTGTGATTAAGTGAGCAGAAGTAAGCCTCACACTAGTGTTTACGCATAAATATACTTACCCTCATCCAAGTACGTGCTGCCGGCAGGACTTCGTGGGACGAGAAAAATCGTAAGTCATTTTTTTTTGTATCTATTAAATATTATTAAATACCGCATTTTTATATATGCAAATATATAACGGGTGATTTTTTAGCTGGTTTGGTTTTGCCAACACTGGTTTTGACAGCTGACGTGTGTTTAGTACCTTATGTCACTGTCAAACAGCTTCAGTTTGGTTTGCAATTTAACCATGGATCGTCTTACAAATGAACAACGCTTGCAAATTATTGAATTTTACTATCAAAATTCGTGCTCGGTTCGAAATGTTCAAATTGTTCAAATTGTGTTCAGCGATGTGGCTCATTTTTGGTTGAATGGGTACGTAAATAAGCAAAATTGCCGCATTTGGAGTGAAGATCAGCCAGAAGCATTGCAACAGCTACCAATGCATCCCGAAAAAGCCACTGTTTGGTGCGGTTTATGGGCCGGCGCGCCGCGGCGGCATTATTGGGCCATATTTCTTCAAAGATGATGCGAATCGCAGCGTTACTGTCAATGGTGAACGCTACCGAGCGATGATAACAAACTTTTTTTTGCCCGAAATGGAAGTTCTTGACTTGCATGATATATGGTTTCAACAAGACGGTGCCACATGCCACACAGCACGCGAAACAATGGCGCAATTGCGAGGCGAGTTTGGTGAACAGTTAATTTCACGTTTCGGGCCGGTCAATTGGCCGCCTAGATCGTGCGATTTGACACCATTAGACTATTTTTTGTGGGGGTATGTCAAGGCTAATGTCTATAGGGACAAGCCCGTTTCGATTGACGCACTGGAAGCCAACATCCATGCATTCATTCGTGAGATACCGGCCGATATGTGTGAAAGAGTATGCCAAAATTGGACTCAGCGGATGGGCTACCTGAGACGCAGCCGCGGTCAACATTTGCATGAAATTATCTTTAAACATTAAATTGCAAGGTTCAAACTATCGATTCAAATAAATATTTCATTCATTTTTTCGAATTTTTTGTGTTTTTTTTTTTTTAAAGTTCTAAACCTCTTAAAAAATCACTCGTTACATACTTACAAACTGGTCAGTAGGTACATTGAGCATTTTGAATAGTACACATTTATTTTTTTCTAGTTTTCTGTAGGTTTTCTTCTAGATTCAATTTTAACTATTGTAATAAAAGGCTTATGGCCACTTTATTTGAAAAAGATTTGTTTTGCTTACAATGATCGAAGGTTCATGATCATGAAGTGCTAAACTAAGCTGCCATGGTGTGTGGGATTACAGGTAAGGCCGACAGTTAAGAGGGGGTGAGGTCATTCGGTCAGAGACATGAGAGGACGGCATACGCTAGACTAGGGATGATCCTGTGGACAATTCTGACTTGAGATTATGACTGGAGTTTGAGTCAGGGGCTATTTCAAACAAACATGGCCAAGAAATAGTATCGGTCTGTATCTTAAGATACACGTATCCTAAAGATACTAGGGAGGGTAGGCCAACTTTTGACAACTCCATCTGTCAAGGCTATTCGTTGACTTGGTGAACCATTGCCTCAGTGAGACACTGGATTACTAAGGATATTATAGAATTAGCATAGTTAAGGTTTAGTTTTACGATTTAAATTATATCATTTTGATATAGATTATTAGATGTAACATATATTATATCTAAATTAATATAAAGTAAATTAGAAAATAAGGGATTAGTTAGATTTAGGTAAATTTTTAAATATTCTTTGTAGTAATACACCAGTCTTTCACTCGGGCAGTGGCATAGATATCCAGATTTGAGTTCATCCTTTCCTTTTCAATAATTTCTTTTCCTACATACACCTATATCCAGATCCTTCTCCTTTCCTTGTACCTTTCCTGGCACGAAACTTTTTGTTTGTTGAGTTGGAGATGTATGAAAAGGGGGACAGAACTACCCCATGTCCTTCGAGCTAGGCCGAGCTAAAGCAAGCGTGCCGCTCCCCTTTTCTGCATTGAAGTTGAACCTCTGTGGTACCCAGACTCGCAACAAACGCTACTACAAGATCCTGACAAGGCTCTTCTGCGATATCGTTAACGAAACGCCTTGCAGGTGGACGTTGTGCATTTGGCATGAAATTCGGACGGACGTTCTCGTATTGAGATTGAGCTTTTTCTATAGCTCGACAATAATAAGCTAGCTGTCTTAAGCTAGACGGACTGTAGGTTATGAGTAGCTCACCCATGCGCCTACGGACATTAGTTTTGATGATTTCTATGAGCTCCTTCTCCGGTCTAGGAACTCTCATCCTGAAGTTTAAATACTGAATGGCATCGAAAAAGTCATTGAAAGACTCACCATTCATCATCTTACGGTCGGATAGCTTTCGGAAGAGCTCGGTATCGCTTTCCAAACTGCGGTACTGTTCTACCAAAGCAGTTTTCAACTCGTCCCACGTCTTGTGTTTGTTGCTTTTCAGGTACACCCAGTACCATGATTCAACAGAACCTGACACGAAGTGGTAAAAGTTGGCGGTAATTTCATACCATGATATGCCATAACTGCCAGGCGGAACAAGAAATCGTCCACGGATATATTTTTCCCATCAAATTTTAAACCCCATTTATGGAATGGATGGACACGGTTTGAAGAAGTGACATTCGAGGGAGGTGGCCTGGGTGGCGAAAGAGGTGACTCGTCGTCAAAATTGAAAGCATTAACCTGAGCCATAAACTCATCTAAATTTGAGCCTAGAGGCATTTGTGCTGGATTGACATCCGATATAGGTGGCACTCTAGTACGCTCATAATGTGGTGTGAAACGGTCTGCCAAATCGATTTCATCGACTGGTCTGTATTCGGACTGGACATGTCTGTAAGTGGATGCTCCATTTGGGACATTGTAATTTACGACACGTGTAGTGTCTGTGTTGGCTAAATTAACTTGCCGTGTGACTTGCTGCGTCGAAGTAGCGTTAGGCGGAACAATTGGTCTTGTTGGTGGAGCAACTGGCTTAGGAGGGACGACAGGTTGAGTGGCTTTGACCGTTCGTTTTTGAAGTAGCTGCGCTACTTGGTCAAGTAAGCGTTGATGGCTTTTCTCCAGCGCTTCTGCCATAAACTTCCTATCGTCGACCCTATGCAGGTCAATAGTAGCGGAAACTACTTTCTGAATGTAAGCTGAGTGATCAGCAGCATCTTTACGTAATTGCTCTTCAGCTCATGCTACCTCATCGTCGTCTACCGCAATACTTCTATCGACAGTGTTATCTCTTGGTAGACTCTCGACTAAGCTGTCTTCGTCCTCGGAGTGATCCTCCACGACGTCATTTTGCACGAGGCTGGGTTTTGGTTTCGATCCCCCAGGGGCCATTATGTCGAAATCTCGGTACTTCGTAAGGTAAGTACTCTTGACGGCTCGTCTCGGTCTTGAGCCGCTCATTCAACCGCAAAAAAAAAGAAGATAAGTGTAAGGAAAACTTCAAATATACCGTGAGCAAAATCCTCGAACGGTTATTCGTGAAAACAAATCAATGTCAGTTGTAAATCTGGTGAGTATAAAATAAATTCTCAAGTAGTCCGTTTGAGTTCCTCAGCCGGATTCTACTTGTGGTAGCAAATGCTGTTTTGATTAAATCAAAAAGTGAAAATTCAACAATATTCCGTGAGCAACTGCTTCCAACGAATATTCGTCAATCCAGTTATTCACAAGAAAAATTATATGGGTACAAAAAAAAGGTTATATCTATCTATAAGTGCTTAATATTAAAGGTTAATATATATATTATTCGTCTATCAAAAACAATACTTCAAAAATGTTTTCGGAAATCCTATATTTAACTGGATACTTAAATGTAGACTTAAAAGATAATATAATACTATATGTATACTTATATCAAAGAGGAAATTCGATTTTAGAAAGTTAATAGTTAATCTATATTTCAAAACTAACTTTCTACTGTAAGATCTAAAATTCTAAACTGTGTTTAATTAAATGCGGGCACTATCCCGAACTATAATTAAAGGTGGGCACTATCCCAAAATTCTAAAACTGTAATACGGGCTCTATCCCACTAGATACTGAAAAATTCTGAAACTGTAAACGGGCACTATCCCAAAAGACTATATGGCGGGCACTATCCCAAACTACACGACAATCAAGAATTTACGTCCCAACTTGACTGACGGAAACTCAAAAAAAAATCGATACTTATCTGAATTAAAATCTCAAAAGATAAATATACTTAAATGCTTATAAATTTTTATGTCATAAAAAGATTCGGGAGAGGGTAACCCTCCCTTCTTCGGAACGAGGTATGCAAATTTTACGGTTCTGCAACATAACCGACTCAAAAAAAAAAATTATCAAATAATGAAAAAAACTTAGAGTGTGTAGACTGAATAAACTTACGGCGTTCTATTGTAAGCGAAACGACAATCTCATCTAAACGAAAGTTGTTCAGGAATGCGAAGGCGACATTACGCTACTGCTGACGTACGTCGGGTATAAAAACTCCAACTACCGGTTAGCGCTTCATGTCTCAACGCATATCGTCACTTCCTAACATCTATCAAAAAAATAATTTTCCACATACAAAAACTGAATCGAATAACAATCAAAAATAAGTGTTGAATAGTAGCTGACATGAATTGGGTCGCAATTTGAGTGAATGACCAGCTTCTGCAGCTGACGTGCGTCGGGCAAAAAGCACCAACCACCGGTCAGAAGACCTGCTCATACTACTCTCATACGACCTGGATCTCAGACATCACCATTTGGACATATCGACACCTCCGCTTCTGACGACCGAGCAAAAATTACTACTCAATCCGGACAGAGATCGACGATACCTACAAGTGACAAGAGGTGGAGGAGAAGAAGGTAGACCTAATGCAACAGACTGATTCGGGAATATTTCACCAAACCACTGGACAAAATAGTGCCTATCCTACTAACCTCGATGGTATTCCTCTATCTAAGAAACATAATCATCTGCTAAACGACTTCGAATCAAAATAAAAACTTAAAAAGAAAATCTGAGAAATTTTCAAAAATTTCTAACTTTTTTCCTACGCTACTCAGGATCGACCTATCTTTCGTCAATTCTGGCCTTATCTTTGCAAACTAATTCGGGCCCCACGTTGGGCGCTATCAGTAACGTAAAAATTATTAAAAGAAATTACAATTCGAAAGAGTTTCTACGTTGGAAACAGAGTTTGGCAATTATAAGCGAAGCTCGAAAACTCCCCTAGAATCTTGGGATTTCATAAGAACCCACGACTCCCTTTATCATTGCTGATG
This sequence comes from Platycheirus albimanus, assembly GCA_916050605.2. Taxonomy (NCBI): domain Eukaryota; kingdom Metazoa; phylum Arthropoda; class Insecta; order Diptera; family Syrphidae; genus Platycheirus; species Platycheirus albimanus. The sequence continues at coordinate 329,669,201 of OU696696.1, read as the reverse complement.
AACACCTGACTTCACCCCAAATACCCTATGGATACCTAAAACTCAACCCCGATGTCTACCAACAATGTAAACCAGAGAGGAAGCAGGAAGAGACAAGCGAATATACCTCCTTGACTCCTATACCAAGGACCTGTATCGCCCTGTACTCGTGTATCGGTGTATCATATACTCCTCCTAAAAGGCATACTTACACTTCGCTAACACTAACACTCGCTCTCCCTACTCCTCTCCCCACTCCTCCAACTTATTAACCCTTCAATTCCATCACCATCCCCATCACAGAAGCGCAAGCCATCTGGCAGCCCACCCCGGGTACTGACCACAGAACACCGTAGAACAGCCTAAGGTATATCTGCCTGCATGCCTGCGCCTATCCAATACGAGTAATAGATGTTCTCCTCGTAGCCATATCATGTTGTAGTTCACACCAAAAAACCAGGGATTCTACTGTACCTTATACTCATAACTAGGATCGTGATGCAGCTCAATTGGTGTATCAGTTCTTTCCCAGAGGATTCACTCCAGGTTGCACCTATCACTCTAGCTATGACTATCTACCTCTATCTCTGAAGGGATGGTATTGATCCTTTGCCGGCAACGCCCCCTTTCCTGCGAATAGTTTGTTAAAACAATCTTCAGGAACGGCATGCGACAACGCAGAACCATGGTCGAGATCGACCGTCGCGGTGGCCGGCAGCACCCATGCCTCGACTAGCTCAGCCAGGCCGTGGGCACTTGCTTCGGGATCTACACAACCGGTGTTACCTCTTATTATCCTGCCGACCGTTGAGTTCAAGATGGGTGAGCTCGAATAAAAATATTAGAATGCTTACTGGCCCTCATAATCCACAAAGAAAAGACCTGATAGAAATTATTGAAAAGAAATTTTGATCCTAGGATGCACCTCAGGAAGGAAAGTATGAGTAAACGTTGGAATGAAGTAAGAAATCACGTTTGGACTGTTAATTCAACCTGTAGAACAACACACGTAAGTATTTCTAAATTAGCAAAACATAGGTGATCATGTTTGCAGTGGCTTCTAGAACCTTCCATCCATTCTGCTACTACGTAGCTCTGCAGAATATGGAGGATGAGGTGTCTAACTCATAGGGGAGGGAGGATCAAAGGTGTTAAGGTGACCCCCCAGGTCTCTCAACCCGCCCAAAACAATAGTAAAAATCATCTCTCCTACTACTGACCAGTGGCTATCTATGGACCTTATGAGTCCCCAGACTCAATGACGATTTCGGTAGCCCCAAAACATAATAGCAAGCAAAAGAAAATTGCTTGCTAACTATAATGCTATAACTAAACCACGGTACCTATTAAAAGCTGTACCAAAAACCAAATAACCTCGAAACTACACTCTGAGTATCTTAAAAGTACTCCATGCATGCACTATCTTGTTCCGTCCGAAGTGGGATGAGGATTACCACCCTCCCTTTTAATAACCTAAACCATCATTATGAATACTAAACCTGAAAAAGTCTCCAAGAAAATCTTATGATCAAGAAAAGAAAAAAAACTGCAAATTTTTGTTTTCTGACTCGTTGTAAAAGTAAGATTGTTTTATTTAAAGAAAGTCTTATGATCTAACAGGGCTTTAACTTAACTGAATATACTATAAAGTTTCGTTCGAATCTATTCTTATCGAATACTAGTAAGTATTAATCTGATTAAACCTAAATACCTGTAACATATGTTTGAGCTTATTCAATAAAAAAAAATAAAGAGGTCTTTAGCAACAGCTAATATAGACAAAAGAGTTCCTCTTAATTAACTTTGTTAACTTGAGTTAACTATCTAAACAATAGGAGCAAAGTCTGAATTAAATGAATCTAACATTTATAATAAGCTCGACATAGGTGATACTCAATCAAAGAGTCACCATCAATAAATACCTATCTGTGAATTTAATATTATTATTAAAGGTGTGCAATCAAATATAAGAAAAATAGTAATAGCAAAATCAGAAGAAAAGAATTTAAAGTCTATTAATGATTTTAAAAGATAATTTGCGGATTTTTTACAGGTGCGACAATAGGATCATTAAGTCCTTCTATAACATGAACGCGATTATAGAAACTTTATTATATGTCGCCGAGCAAAATATCAAGGAATTTCTAAACTAAAACATAAAGGACGAAACGAGATTCTTTAGATAATCGTACCGGAATCACAAAAGCAAACAATGCAAAGCGTCAGACAGATGGATCTGATTAAGGTACTTCACCTCAACACAGCAAAAAGGATAGTCAGTTGATAATTAAATAAGATAAGGATATTAAAGGTGTAAAATACCATGTATGACAGAACACAATTCGCGTCTGACACACACTCGATATAGTAATTTAAGTTTATATCAAAGAAAAAATATTTAAAAAATCAAGTCATGCAAATATATTAAAATCAATATAATAGGATGATACTATTGAGATCTTTGTCTCAGTATCGTTCTTACAACGGCGATCCGGGAGTGCACTGCTGGACACCTTCCTGTGAACAAAATGTTTATTGATTAATATAATACGTATCTCTACCTTAAAGACTGACTTCTCACTATTCTCTGTTCCAAAGCTCTGAACTTCAAATAGTTCGTTAATGTTACCTTCGTTAACCGATTGAGTTAAAACACAATACGTGGGTACAAAATACATAGACAAGGAAAAAGGAAACCAAATCGCGTTTCCTGTAAGACGGTATGTGGCCACCGGTATCACCGACTCACTTCGTGGTAGTAGCTGCGTGTAATTCATAAATATACAAATAATAACACAAATCCCAACTAATTATGTATAGGATAGGTATATCGTCACCCGAATATACGACAAGACGGTGTTATCAAAACGCGTTTGAGAAATCGACAATGATTTGAAAAACAGTTCTCAAAAAAAAGAAAACTAACGCGGCGTTTCAACGTTAAGTTAAGCGGTCGCTACCGACGCGGTACGGAAAAGTTACGAAGACCAAGTGAGAAAAAGAAATAATAATTCGAAAGTATGTTGATTCATAAAAAGGAATCCGTGAAGGAAATATATATAAAAAAAAGAATTATGTTTATTAAGTGTATAAGTGAGTAAGATTTCTCTAATCTCGAAGAGAGCACGACGATTAGGAATTTATGTGGCCATTAGAAAAGCTCATATTACCGGATCTGATTCCGAATCAGAATAAGATTACCGATTACCGATATGCTATACACATTTCCCGATCAATTATACTATCGTTCAAAGAAAAACAATAATCGATTTCAAGAAAGAAACATTTACACGCGAGGATACTTTATAGACTGCGTCTTATTATCTTAGATGAGGATTCTACATATACCTCTCTACACACCAAAGCAATTAAAATCACAACACATCACTTTCTAAATATATATACTTATATACCTAAATAGATCATCATATGTAGTATCCAAAATTTCTTAACAAAGTACGGAGGAGGAGGCGTGAAGTCCTGCCTTCCGACTGGTAAGATCGAACAATCGTACCACCGTCCGTGGCCGACAGCGTTGGACGCTGGTGACACTCGTGTAAGTTTGTGCCAGAGAAACAAATTGCGCTGGTATTTACCAGGAGTGCGGTTGGAGCATAATCGCTCCCAGTGCATTCACAAAATTTAGTAAAATACAAAATAATCGTTACCTGATAGATTGTTGGTATCAAAGCACCTTATTTTGGATTTTATATATTTTATAATTTTACATGTATATATTCCTGGATGAAACGCCAATTTTTTGTTGGACTAAAGGCCATAAAAAGCTATTTTGAATCAATAATTCAACAGTCCATTATTAGTGCTGAGTCTTCTACTTGGTTGATTTTATTTTATTTAATTTATCAATGCAGTATATAGAGTTTGTATTAAGAAAAATTTAAAAACTACTTCTGAGCCAGGCCACGGGCTTAAACTTCCTTCTTAATGATTAAAATCTTAATCTTGTTGGATATAGTTCACATTAGGGTTTTGTCAAAAATTCTATGTAAGTTGTACTAGAAAAATTTAAAAATTGCGTATTGACAAGGTTTCTTTCACTGTATGTCAACTGATGATTCCAAAGTGAGATTCCTGGATGAAACGCCAATTTTTTGTTGGACTAAAGGCCATAAAAAGCTATTTTGAATCAATAATTCAACAGTCCATTATTAGTGCTGAGTCTTCTACTTGGTTGATTTTATTTTATTTAATTTATCAATGCAGTATATAGAGTTTGTATTAAGAAAAATTTAAAAACTATTCCGGAACTGTTGAGTTAAAGATGACGGTGACTCTGGAGTCGAATGATTGTGTTTTTGGAGTTTAAATCCCGCGTTGTATATAGATGATGAGTATTATGCTGGTGGATCGGCTCCCATGCTTTAGCATGCGCCGGACATCCAGGTGATATCTTGAAGAGGCTGTCCTCCTAAAGATTGAAGTGAAATCGGTCTTTTAAAGACTAGTGGTGCAAGGAGTTGTCTCTGTTGTAGGTGATTCCTTCGGTGTCTCAAGAAAATCCTGTGCAGGAATCGTGTAGATGGCGTGCCACCATAAAAGTAAAAAGGAAATGTGGCGTGGCTGGCCACAAAAAGGTGTGGTAGTTGCGGACGAGCCTATCGGATCAACATCAGACAACTACGCACACAGGATTACTTCGAAACTCCGATAGGGGTTTCGGGGCGCCAGCACGTGGCCTAAGGATGTATTCCGATGGAGCGGACTATGTATCCGGACGCTCAGAAAAACAATGTAATACACTTTGAATTGAATAGTGCAGCCTGCGCTCGAGAATTTATTCGCTTCGGCCGAATGTACATGGATATTTGGGCGGAGCAGTTGCTCATGCGTATAGATAAATAAAAAAGAATATGATTCCCAAGAATCTGGGTGGGTCGGTCCTAAAATCCTGCCATGTGGCTGTTGGACAAATTCCGTTGGAGCTATATAAAAGGTCTCCTCTGGATTAATTCTATGCTCCTGTTCCTATAAATACAAAAAGGATCCATAGAAACAAGGTGGCCAAATGTTGCGACGGATTTCGTTGCTATATCTTCGAGCAAATCTTTAACAATTGCTCTCGATAAGCATGTCACTATATCTCCTTGATCTTACCTTTTTATCCTAATATTATTGGTGTTTGTATGATTTAAATCCTTAATTGCTTGCGCAATTAAAGGATTTTTCCTTTAGAGTTAAAACAAAATGGAGCGCGGTCTGCTGCACAAAAAAAATTTCGTCTCCGTTCTGCAAGGGTGAAGTGGCTTCGTCTATGGATATCTTCAGAATGAGATCCACTTCCGAAAAACTGATAGACGTTGCTACTTCCAAGTAGCCAACGCCCTATTTCCAATATGATTTCCAGTTTCCCCTGTTTGTTTTAATTTCTCGCTCCCACTATAGGTGGCGTGCAAAAATAGCATTAAGGTGCCATGCTCACTGTGTCACTTTCATTATTCCGGTTTAGTGACGTATCAGATATGCAACAGAATTGAATAAATTGACATAAACCAGAGAATTAAGGCTCAGATGACACTGGTTACTGAGAAATCTATATCGAACAATACATGTTAAATGGAAAAGACTCTGATTACCGTGAAGGTCTGATATGATTGTCATAGATATTTTTGACGAAGGAAACGGTGATAGGCACAAAAGTGGATTAGTGACGCAGATATTCGTAATAATATTTGTATCTAAGTGCGTTTTACCCTCCAGACTATTGCAAAAAACCAGATTATCATCTCACTCTGACTAAGACATCTGTCAGTTGCGAATTTCGGTGGAATCTAATGGATATATCAGATTCAGCTGATGATTGTTATTCGCAGGGTCTGCTTAACCTGTTGACAGTAAGTTTGTCCCTTCGAGTGTACAAAAAAAAGTGCATAGCGACCATTAGTCAGGATACGTTCCGAACGGAACGACGATAAATGTGACACTGAATTTTGATCTAGATGCCGTATTTTGACTTATCAGATTTCTTGGCTTTGACAGCTGTCTGCGAATTCTGGTAGAATGGTACAATGAAACCTTGAATAGCGAGCTGAAAGATATGGCAAGTAGGTCAGATCAACACTTGGAGAAAAATTTATCGGCCGCATCGAGAAATCTCTCTCAAATGCAACTTGACGCCTGCCAGTCACCTTTTTTTTCAAGTCTGGCATTCTTCATGTCACATATATTATTACTTTTAAAATTGCACTTCGGTCAAAATGATCATTTCCCTTGTTAGGCTTAGTGCGAATGGGGTGTTATTTGAAATACTGCGCATTTTGTCTTTCGTTCCATCATATCCTTCCATCGAAAGTTTATGGGAACGACCGCACATTGGAACTCAGACAGGGTGGGGAATTTAGAAATTCAAAATGGCAGGAGGAATCTATTTTCTTGTGTGGATTCCAATTCGTGTGGAACCTTCTTTGGGTGGAATCCATCGAGTGCGTTCAGCACGTTGCGAGTAAAGTGGAAGTCTCGCATGTAGATGGCACCGCTGGTGTACACTGGTATGTGTGCTGGCGAGAAAGTTCACCCTACAAGTTTAATTAAAAGAGTAAATAAGAAGTTGGCCTCCCTAGCCTCTATAATTATGTAACGATCGTTTTTTTATAAAAAGGAGCCAGGAATGAAGACTCACCGGCTCTAATTTCGAAAAGCGGGCCCGAGTCCTCGCTGAAGATACTGATCGGAGATAGGCAATAATGATCCAAAATAGGATGGCCGATATTTTCTATGTAGATATTCCGAAGCAAGAAATTTTCGTGGGATTCCAGCGCTAAAACTCTTTTTTTTGCTAACGAAACAAGATAGTCGAGTAAAGGTTTTATTCCTGAATCATTGTAGAGTGTTTTGTTATTGTGCCATTTGCCCGACGGCATGCGCCTTTTAGATATACAATTTCTAATCATTCTCCTTTCGAATCTTTGCAGTTCAGTGGCAACATTTGGGGTGATCTGGAACCAGATTAGGAAACCATACGACAACAAGAGGCGAATTAAAGTTTTATACATTAGGAGTTTTGTGTTTTTCTCAACGCTCTTGGAATTGAGAAGTAACTTTAGTTTGGAGGCAGCCGCTTAACCTAAATTTAGTGCACTACGTGAGTGAGAGTTCATTCTGAGTCTTTCGTGGAGTCGGGTTCCAAGGTATTTAAGGGAATTCTTCAATGATATTGTGTTACCCTCGACCTGTAATTTGAGTTGGCGGCTCTCACTGACAGCAAGGTAGTTACCTTTCCCAGAGGCATTTCTAAAACATATGAACTCGCATTTATTGAAATTCAGGTCGATTCCCCATTTCTTGTAATACGGGATCACCAAATTGAGGTGAGATTTGATTTCATTAAGGGCCTCATTGGGTCTTTCGTGAGAGCTGAGAAGTAGGGTGTCATCTGCATAGAGAATTGCTTCCGAATTGTTGTTATGTATGGGGAAATCAAATAGGAACAAGTTGAAAAGGAATGGGCCCAGGATAGATCCTTGGGGCACCCCGAGAGAATTGGGATATGGACAGAAAATTCGTTTTCAAAGAAAACAGAGAGACTTCGATCCTGCAGAAAACTTTTAATTATTTTAATGAACTTAGGGGGAAAATTTAACTGATGAAGTTTGAAAATGAGTCCAGAATGCCAGACACAGTCGAAAGCCTTAGTCAAATCTAATGCACAAGATACAGTGCATTGCCTGTTCCTCAGGCCCTTGAAAATCTTGTCGTGAAGAGTGAGCAGTGCATGCTCCGTAGAATGATGAGGCTTAAAACCAAATTGTTGCGCTTGTGTAAGCTCAACATCAAAGTAATTACGGATTTTGGAAAGGATAATTTTTTCTAGAATTTTGCCGAGGTTAGACAGTAGAGAAATAGGGCGATAGTCAGCAACATTGTTGGAACTTGAATTTTTTTTTTATTGGGTTGAGCTTAGCTTTTTTCCAAGCAATCGGGAAATAAGAATTGTTGATACAATTGTTAAATAAGGGGAACAGATGTTTGGCAATTGTAGACTTGATTTTATGGAGGATAAAGTTGGGAAAGTTATCATGATCGGCTGATTTTTTGTTGTTTAGGGTGAAGATTGTGGATTCAATAGCACTAGATGAGACAAAATTTTCGTTGGCTGGACTGTCTGACTTGTTGTGAGGCGTGAACTCAGTGATGCAAAGATCAGAATTCCAAATATCGAATACACTGTTGAAAGTGTTGACTTCAAGTTTGTTTTCCGAAGGCTCAGCTGGAATTTGGAGAGAATAAAGGTCAGCATAATATGTACCAAATGTCTCGGCTTTTTCAGCTGAAGTAGTAAGAACTCTGTCAAGGTGGAGAAGATCAGAGCAGTTAACAGGATTTTTTTTACGTCCAGTGATATTATTGATGAATTTAAAAACGTTGGCAGATGGTTTTAAAGAACTAAGCTTGAGTCTGAACTGTTCATTAATTTCAAGTTTTACCTTATCGCGAATGATTTCGCTAAGGCAGCTGATTCGGGAAGATAGTTCCTGATAATCCGAATTTGTTCGGTCTCCATAGAAATGAAAAATTCTTTTGAGCCTACGTTTCCAAATCTTTCTGGTTTTGAATAGATCAAGAGTGGAGTCTGAAATTCTGAGATGGTTGGTTTGAAGACCTTTTTTTTTGCTGTGGTTATCGATGCAACTAGATAAGATGTTTGTAAAGGAGTCTATAAAGGAGTCTATTTCAGGATTCGTAAGGTTTCTTTCCACTGGAAGAGCAATACTGTTTAGCTGCGAGTTGAGAGACCGGTTCAAACTTGGCCAGTTAGTATCTTTAAAACTAGTAAACGAGAGAGGAGTTGCGGGGAAATGGTTATTGTTTTCGAGTTTAATGCTTAACAAGACTAAAAAGTGATCAGAAATTAGATCTAAGGTAATGCATGCTATATTGTTGTGAGACCGGAGTTTTGACGAGATGATAAAAAAGTCAATGTGAGAACCTGAATTGGTGCAACAATATCAAAGCCCATGAAGTGGTCGTCGAAAAACCATTGGGCCAAATGACAACCATTAAAGTTTATTTTAGAGTCTCCCCAAAGGGTGTGTCGAGCATTGAAGTCACCTCCTATAATAATGTAGTCAAAGTTGGCTAAAGAGGCAAAGAGATCATCTGGGGCAGCGCTCAGACTGAGGCCCGTGTTGCAAGGAATACATATTGAAACTAAGGCTAAAAGTTTGGATGAATTTTGGAATTGTAATAGGATTGAAGCTATTGTTGCCGAGATAGTAGAATTTGAGTAGGCTTTTTGAGTAAACCTAATGGAATTTGTAATTAAGATGCCAGTCCCTCGGCCGTCATTATTTCGAATGAAATCATATTTTTCATTGAAGTGTGTAACGTAAAAATTAATTTAATAATTAAGAAGAATGAAATTAGGAAGATTGACAGATGAAACTCATATGCGATAGACCACAAGAGCCCTACACGAGATGAGACCACCCCATGTACTACCACCCTGTGATATATACACATTCCACCCTACGATTGCCAGCAGGCACCCGAATCTGCCTCCTAGACACCCTATGGATATCCAAGACTCAACCCCTATGCCTACCAACAACGCAAGCCAGAGAGGAAGCAGGAGGAGACAAGTACCCCCACATATCCTTGACTCCTATACCAAGGAACGGCAGCATCGTCATCCTTCATCCGTGTACCGGTGTATTCAGCATCCCTAAATAAGACATACTCACACTTCGCTAACACGGCTACCTGCTCTCCCCACTCCTCTCCCCTTTTTCCTCAAATCTTCTTATCCATCCCCATCACAGAAGCGTGAAACATCTATCAGCCTACCATGGGTACTGACTACAAAGCCCCGCAGAACAGCCCAGAGGGTACCTGACACCATGTTCACGCCTATCCGCTGCAAGCATAGATGTTCTTCTTGCAGTTTGTATGATCTGTAGCCTACACCTAATAACCAAGGACCCTACTTATATCCCCCGCGAACGTACCTAGACCAGTAATGCAATTTCTTAAGATCTCAAACAAGCTCCCAGAGATTCCACTCCAGTTCGCACCTTTGCGTCTAGATACTGTTCCCTGATTCTGTGCCTATTGGGATGGAAGCAACCTTATGCCGGCAACGTCCCCTTCCTCACCACTTACTCGTTAAGAATAGATGGAGAGGACGGCATGCGACAACGTAAGGTCGTAGTCGAGATCGACCGTCGCGGTGGCCGGCAGCACCCATGCCACAACCAGCTCAGCCAGGCCATGGGCACTTGCTCCGGGATCTGCACAACAGGTGTTACCTCTTATTATCCTGCCGACCGTTGAACTCGGATGTTTAAGTTCGAATAATGATTTTTAAAAGCTTATTCGCCCTCATAACTCTCGAAGTATAGATGTGGTAAGAAATGTCACATTGATAGAAGAAGACTCATAAATGCACCTCTCATTATGCTACGAGTGAACCCAGACTGTAAGAAAGAAAGCCTAATCTAGTCATTATGCTAACCCTAGAGAATGCAACACGTAAGTATCAACGCGCAAACAGACCATAGGTCTTCATGGCTGTTGTGGCACGAAACTAAAATCTACCTATCCAGCTGCCACGATGATATGCTGTATAGGGATAGAGAGGTGTCTAACCTAATGGGGAGGGAGGATCCTAGATGTTAACGGTCCTCCCGCTCTCACAACCCACCCGATTTGATTCCGGAAATCATCTCTCCCAAGAACCAACCTTGGCTGACCTTTGGACCATTGACTCCCCACGACTCTTTGTTATTAATGGGCAGCCCCTTAACATGATAAGCAAACATAAGAATGTTTGCTTGATATTAAACCTCACCTAAACATAGTACCTAGTACCGAAAACTACTACTATCACCGAAGTAGTACCTAAACTAAAACAAAATTAACTGTACACAACCCTTGTTCCATTCCGAAGACGAGAGAGGGGTACCACCCTCCCTAAGCTAAACTCACAAATTCATCCTGAAATCCGAAAATACTTCTGAAGAAAATTCCAACTTCAAAACAAAGGAGATTAAATGTAAATAAAGAACAACTTCGAAAAATTTTTCTTTTTAACGTTATAATATTAAACTATTTTATTGAAATCTAAATATATATTTCGGACTTAAAGTTAGTAAATTATATTTTCTTAAATAATGCTTAACTTCCTACCAAATTAACTTACTTGATTTATTTTTAACTTTAGTTAAGTGTTTACAATTAGAAAGCGTCAATGTAATTCAAATGGAAAATCTAATTGTTTGCTTAGTACACTAGTCTTAGAAATGCTTAAGCGTTTTAATGCTCATCTCATGACTTTATTATAGTTACATGGGCATGTCAAAGCGGTAAATAAAAAAAGTGAAATAAAGGTTAATATTGAACCTTAGCTTGTTCAAGCTTCAGTGTCAACCAAGTGTTGATCACTCTGGAAAATATACCGAATTAAATTCCTATTAAATATTTTTCGTAACGCGGATAGTCTTAGTAATGGAGATAGAATAAAAAAAAATTCGTATTAAACTTCTCTACCGCGGCGTTTAAATTGTTATCGACGACAGAATGAACGAACAAAGTTCAAGAAATTATTAAAATTCTCAGTAATAGACCAAAAGGATGTCGATATTAATAATGGTCTCGGCTTTACACGAAGACGTGAAACAAAGGAAAACAGGAAGTCTTGACCCAAAATCTCAAGCTCTTCCCACAGATGGGAAACACGCAAAGGATAAAAAAGTAGCCGTGGTTCAAGATCTTGCACTTGAAACAAGGATAAATGGACAAACAATCTCAAAAACAAATATACCCTAAACGTATGAAAACAATTCGTGTTCACACGTATATTCGAATTTATGCAATTAATGTCAATAATAATATATTCATGCAAAAAAAGATTAATATAATGAAATTTGATGTAAAGGTAGTCTACCAATTTGGGTAGGTCAATATATTTAAAACTCCTCTTTACGACGCTCCGGAAGTGCACTTCAGAATTGCCTGAAAAGGGTTAGTATAAAAATGTATGATAGCTAAGTTATTGTAGAATACTATTATTATTCACTAGCGAGTTAGCTATAGCTTAATTTACACTCGCTACACAAATGCTTCATAGATTTGCTTGCGAATTCTTATAGGTGTCTCAGATGAGATGGACACTATCATGGGTACGAGGATAGGAAGAATAACGTATAGTACAGATACACGATACACGTTATTGAAAGAAAATAGATATGATACGAGTGAAGAAAAAGAAAAAGAGTGATAATTGCGAAGTAAGTGATTATACGTTAATAAACATACGCGGCGTTAAACGCGAATGCGACTCGTCGCTACCGACGCTGGGTGAGTGAGTCTATAAGACCGAGTGAGTGATGAAATAATCAGAAGGAACTATTCCATAACGTAATAGTCTTTCAAACTTCGAAATATAAACGATATGTTCAAATAATGACCGATTAAACGGGAAGAAAGTGTTATCACTTAACTAGAGGCGGCAGTAATTCACCTTTAGAATAACCTCTTCGGTAATTAATGGCACAAAATAAAGGGTACCTTGTATATGCGAGATGCTACTAAAATCGAAAAGAAATTCGCGTCTTTACTCTATTTACTTCAATAAGAAAAAAAAGTTATATTTCACGATCACGAACACGGGGATAAGGAAATTGACACGAAAATAGAAGCACCGATCTTATTCTTGCTTGCATTAATCCAAATTTGAAAGATTCATAAACTTGCACTTTTTCTAACACCAAGGTAATATATATATAAATATGCATATAATTATAGATAATTATCTTATAAATAATCAAATGCTAAGGCGGAGGAGGAGGCGTTAGGTCCTACCATCCGAATAATTCGCAATAATTCGAATAATGTTATGGAACCACCGTCCGTGGTTATGGGCGTCAGACGACGGCGTTGAGCGTTCTGTCTTTGGTCAACAGATACTTCACGACAGATTTGTTATGGAGCGGAATATGCCTCGCTCATAAAATTTCACACCAAACTTAGTATAAAAATAGTAAAATCTTTACCTGGTCAATCCAGTTAATTTATACACAACAGAATCATAAATTTTACACATAAATTTCCAGCAACTGATGAATATCTCGTTCTGATGAGGTTTGAAAGCTCCCACGACGCTCCGTTGACAAAATTTTTATAAAATTGAATGATGTGGACCGGCATCTATGTCGATACATACGCCAGGCGTCCAGTTGATCAGCAACTGATGAAGTTATTGTAATTCTGCAAACTCCTGATGATGACGTCAGCCAAATCGTGACTGGGTGTCCTTCCTCTGCTCACAATCCTCCCTTGTTTGGACGTTGGCGTCTCAATAACTGACTCTAAATGTTATGGTCAGCTTATTATAGGCATCCGGAGGGGAGTTCGCGATGACATCAACCCCTGGTCGGATCCATTGAGTGGACAAGATTCGTAGGTGGCCCGAGCAAATGGGCTGCCACGAAGATACCGTGTGGTACTTGTGAACCGTAGTAAAATAATGTGCATAAAATGTGCACAAAGTAGCTTGCGCTCCGCAGGGATTGCTGAGGGCAGACACAATATGTGTTCCCAGGCAAAAATTGTGGTATCAGATCTGTACCAAAGTGTATAGGGCACTAATAGTGCAGTGTGGAGTAGATTTATGTATAATAAAAAGGTAGGTATTACTTCGATAATGCACGGAGTTTATTTGTTTTCGGTGCACAATGCAAATTCCTCTTTATAATAAGTATGATAATACCACTGATGGCACGTGTCTGGCCAGTAGGCGGTACAAGTATATCCGACGTAATTTACGTTGGATGGGATGCAACACGTGCGATTATTCGCAAAATCTTATGCGCATCCAATCTAATCCGCAGCCTCGTCCGTCCCAATTAGCGTCTTTTAAATTTCAAGACGACTAATATCTCCTGGAGATGGACCATCCTTTAAAAGAAAGAAAATATGGGCGTTAAGCCAATGGATTGCATATTGCCGATGATAATGCGTAAAGGTGTCAAGACGGCGTTACCAAAAAAATAAAAAAAATGCTTTTTCGGTTCTCGAACGCCATATGGTGCTAGACTTACCTTTATCTGTAGGCTGAAATGCCTCCGGGATTGGTCAAAAAAATGATTAATAACAGGTATTAATTCCTTTTCTACGTGAATATTGAATTTCTCAACTAAAAAAAATGGACGCGACTTGCTGCGATAAAAAAAATTTCTGCTTAGGGTGATGTTCCTCGGCTGGTGTCTGGCTTCTAAATGAGATCCACATAGGATTTCTCCTCCTCTATTTTCGTTTTCCAGGAAGCCGTCGCCATTTTGATATTCTTATTTCCTTCTTTCCAATTGGTTTTCCAATGTGAACATTTGTTTGACTGAATGCGATATTGAATCTTAAGGGTTCGGTATCACTGCACCGATTATTCAGAATTGAACTCTTCCTGTCAAAAGATAATTTGCGGTAGTGGAAAAAGGTGGATATTTCCGTTTCATGCGTTAGTTATCTCGGCAGACTTCACTTATATCTTCGCAGAATTTCCATTGACATCGAATTTCCTCTGTTGAAGAGGTTTCGGCGTTGATGTTTTTCATGAGTGTAATTGCTGGTAAGACATATGCAGTGTCTTGTAATGGTGCCGATAGTTCATATGGAGTATTAAGAAGGATTAATTTCACTGAGTCGACTCAGTTAGAGTTCTGGTGACGTATAAAGGTAAGGAATGAATATCGTACGTACCGTATAATTGGTAAGTAACTTAGATTGCCGTGAAAGTTTGGCATAATCATGTCAGGAATATTTTTTTCTTTAATGGAATAGATAGTCTAGGGTATGGAAACTAAGTGGTGTCGCTAGTATCAAACAAAAATCTGCCCTGGCTTGACATCTGTCATACGCAATTCTTCGTATGATCTGTTAACATATGTGAACTCACAGATATTTCCTATTACCTCCACTGATGTGATCTACGTAGCGGTCGTTGCTATTTTGCTTACCAATTCGTGGGAATAGGTATCTGTAACAGAAGAAGAGTCTGAGCATAATTCGCGTGAGACAGTGACAGTTGCAATAGATATTTTTTTGTTCCGAATATTATACTGGACATATCAAGGTTTCCGCATCTGACTCGGATAGTTACCGTAATGCTCAGATAGGACGTCATCGTCGCTTTTTGCGAGGTGAATTGAACATATGACACATATGACAGGTTATCAACTGGGGAAAAATTATTATATTATGGTCCAAGAGTCTCATGCACAGCTGCGGGCCGGGCATCAGATTGGATATGAGGCGGAAAATGTATGCGCCTTATTTATTGCAAGATAATTGTATTTAAATCTGGTGGAAAAAAAAATTTTGCGATCTCAAAGATCACAAAAAAAAATAAGAAATTTTGGTGTCAATCCGGGATTTGGTTATAATTTCGAAACAGAGGAATACATGTTATGTGTATTCTTGCGTCATGATTGGTGAATTGGCTATCACTTGAATTAATCGAAATTACAAAAGAAAAGTTTAAGTCTGGGAAGTGGTTATAACTTCAAGCATCTTATCTTTTTAAGTCTTTTGTATGACAGGTTGACAAATGGCCTCACCTGTCTTCAACTTCGTATAAATTATTACCAATCACTTGATTTACGCGAACTTTGATGAATTTCGGACATAATTTGGCGCTTAGATGTTTTGTTGCGTCGCTTTGAACTTGGTTTCTCTTATAAATCTCATCACCTACTTTGTACATTACTTTTCTGCTCCGAAGGTTATAGTTCTTTTCATAGGCTTCGTGAGTTTGAATCAGTGCTTGCTTTAAGTAAGAATGTACGATGTTCATCTTTGCGACTTTGGGAAGCCAATCTATCTCCGAACAGTTCAGTCCACCCAACTCTCTCAACAGACGATAATCTGCCAAGTGCTCTATCATGCGTTGCCCGAACAAGGCTTCGTATGGGGACATCGAAAGAGTTAAATGTACTGTCGTGCGCAAGGCACTGCTGATCGAAGACAGATGGGCATCCCAATCCGTCTGTCGAGGGTTTACGTAATATAAACGGAGTATTTACCTTCAATCGCCCGTAATCCGTAAATCTAATGAAATTATCTAAAAATAAAGAGAATAATGTAAATAGAAGAAAAAAAATTACTTTTTTGATAAAATACTACTTACCCTGACAAGTTTTCTGCACAAATGTCAAACGGTTGCAATATAAACAAATAAACAATCGAGAACGAACCTACTTTCCAATAAGTTTCCAACGGCTTGATTTATAATACTGGAAAATGAGAAGATCTACACTGTGGTAGATTTTTTTTTCTTTCTGGGATGGTTGACGGATAATATTTATCATTAGTGGGCTATTCAGAGAGAACTATCAAAGAAGTAGTGGTAGGATGAAATCATACTTACCAGAAGTAATAAAAAAAAAACTGATTGCTTGCGAAAGTAGTGGTAGGCTGAAATCATACTTACCCGAAGTAATACAAAAAAAAAAGAAATGATTGCTTGCAAAAGTATTTGTGTTAGGTTAATTTCATACTTGTCAAAATGCAAATGGGAAATACAAATGCGATTTTACAAAATTGTTTATGTTTAGGTTTAGGAAGGGAGAACGGATGACATGGTGTGGGTTATTTCTGCTGTATCGCGTTAGATTTCATACCTCCCCGAGGTGGTAAGAGGGGATCTTATGTTGAAATGAGGGGAATGACGAAATACTGGGTAAAAAGAAAGTACGAAATTAACTAATACGTTACCAATTTAAAAAGTAGCGGTTAGATTTGAATCGTACGATCGAAAGGAATGGGAGGAAGAATAGGGATAGGTGGCCTGAGTGATACCGTGGGCTTTGTTAAACCTTTTAACAAGAACCTAAATTATTCCTAATTTGGTGTCCATGCAAGGTGCTAGGAAAAAAAAAAGTCAAGCGGTTCATCCAAGTAGTGTGCCGGGGTATTAAAAGTGTTCTTTTTTTTGGTAATAATGTGTGTCGGAGAACGATAGTTAACCAAAGTCAGACAATAACGAAAATTAAGAAGATAACCGGAAAAACGTGAGGAAACCAACTTAGAGGTGGGTGCAACTTGAAAAGGAGAAACACATTAATAAAAGGATTTCTACTTACGTGGCCTTATTTTTTTTGCGGTCAAAGACTAGCAAAAAGAGTCTTGGCCGCCAACCATAAAAATTCCGGATTTCAAAAACGAAAGAAAAATTTCTGAGAAGAACAAAATTCCGAGTGAGGAAGAAGGAGGTTAAGGAAGTGATGAGAACGTGGCATCAGCATCAGAAACGTTCTACAGCAAAAACTATACAGCTTTGAGTTGTCAATCACGAGGCAACGAATTTTTTAAGTGCCCCAACCAAATTAACAACCGGATAGAGTCCAGAAATATCAAGGTCACGTGAGTCTTTTTCAAGAAAAAGTACCCAGATTTTTTTATGTAAAGAAAAAAAAAACTAAATTTTATAAAAGTTTGCGCTTTCTGCCAATTTATTATAGTAAACTATTCATACCTATATATATTATTTTTGACTTGAAATTAATTGGTAGCCAAGACGCCTTAATTTATATTAATCCCTAAGATAGGGTATGTACTCTCGTAGGAACTGATCTTACAAGAATAACATATACCTTTAGATACTTACTTGTATTTTTTTTTGTTATTAGTTACGTTTCTCGAGTTTCAATTAAGTCTAAGATCAATATAGTGATAAATCCTGTTTTTTTTTCGTAAAGTTTAATTTATTTATTTTCCTTATATTCTTTGAATTTGTACGCGAATACGGTTTTGTTCCCTGGCGTTGAATTCTATGTTTTCTTTCGATTCTAGTAAAATATAAAAACTCCCCTCCCTCTAAAAAAAAAAAAAAAAAAATAATAATAATCATCTACATATAAAGAGCTCTCTATAGGTAGGAATTTGGGGTGCTATTAAGGGCCTCGCCCAGTTCAAATATTACGGTAATCGGGGAATAAACTCAAATCGCTTTATCTTAATCCTAATATATGTATATAGCTTTTGGTTTTTATTGTGAATTAAACTATAGTTCAATAAATTTTGTAAAAATTTGATTTATGAATATCGTCTGGTCTTCTTTGTTGGAATTTTCCTGAAAACGAGGGTTAGCGTGATGGAAGTTTAGGTTCTTTATTCCAGGGGTGTGGATGGTAAGTTGGATTAGCGGTGCAGTAATGAAGTGATCGGACATGACATGAAGACTAATCATTTGGGGAAATCCAGGAACAAGATGGCCACCGGATTTCCAGGTTGGGTGGGTACCGGCTACGCTGCGACAACATCAGCAGCATCTTAGAGCAGCGAACACGTCCGTCCGTTGATTATTCCAAAATTTATTTTTCAGGCCTGATCTATGTTTTGTTGCTGGTGAGGTCTAGCTTCGGGGACAAGATCCTCCCCATTCCGGCGAGCTTAGCCGTGCACCGCGAGCAGGCCCCGATCCTCGAGTTAGACACTCCTTCCCCCCCATCTATCCCTTGTCCTACCTACTCCTTGTTTACTCCCACTTTTCATCCTCCTCTCCACCTACCCCTCCTCTTGCCTCGCAACAAAGTAAACGAATACTTGATCTCGCAATCCTGATGGGATTACGCAACTCATCAGGTAACTCAAACTTTGTGCTGCATTACATAGACCGAAGGGCAGTGGTCTGCCCGTTACCGTAAAGGCGGTCTTTTCCCTCGAACTTTGCTCCAGCGGTATCTGCCAAAACGCATCCTTCAGGTCCACGCTAGAAATGTAACGTGTCTCTGTCAGACGTGCCAGCAGCCCCTCTATATGCGCAATCGGACGAGCATCTTTCTTTGTTACTGAGTTCACCTTCCGAAAGTCCAGACACAATCGGTTCTTACCAGGTTTGCGCACAAGCACAACTGGGGAACTCCATGCGCTGGAACTTTCCTCGATGACTCCTAACGAAAGCATACGGTCTAACTCCGCATACATAAGGGTTTGTATCGCCGGAGATACGGGATAGTACCTTTGCTTTATAGGTACGGCATCACCCGTGTCTATATAATGCTGCATTAGATTTGTTTTCCCGAGTCCATGGACTGCGAAAGAAGGAAATCTACGAACAACAGCTTCTAGTCGTTCGGACTCTTCACCACTCAACTTAATCTGGTTTGTGGGTCTCTCTTCTGACCCACTGGCCGTAATTCCTGAAAGTCCTGCAATTACTTGAGGTGCGATCTGGAATTTCTGCCAAAAGTCGACGCCTAAATATAAGCGTTGGCTTAAAGTTGGCACAATATACAGATCTATGCCTTTTGTCACTCCCTTGTATTGGATTGGGGTGGTAATCACTCCCACAATGGTTTGCTTGTGTCCATCGGCCGTGGACACGGTAGTCTCTACCTTCCTTACCGTAACATTTTTGTCTCGCAAATAGGGAAGTACATCTGCGCCTAGGCAACTAATGCTTGCCCCAGAGTCGAGAAGACCTAAGACACTGTCGCCGAATAAGCCAACCGTCACATAAGGACGTGGATCAGTAGATTCTCGGCCTAAGGTTGCTGACGCGATGCTACGGTAAGTAGTCCGCTTCCGATGGAAGCGCTCCCTTCTGCGTCGTATTTTTCTGGACAATTCCGGAAAGTGACAATTCGCTTACGCACTTCTTCGTAATTACGTAGCCTTTCATGGAAAGATTTACGATATAATGGTTCTGGTAAATTGTTCTTAAAATTCAATTCTGTTTGTGGTTTGGGTTCGTTATTCAATGTAGGGATTGTTCTTCAATCATTAGTCTTATTAATCGGTAATTCATCATTAATTCTATTCGGTTTCAATATTCTAATCTTTGAAAGTTCAAGAGGCGTTTTCGACTTAGACACTTGAAATCCGGGTAAATCTAATCGGAGCGAACCCCCCGGTTGTTGGGTTGTTCCTCCTCTCGTTTCCCGCTAGACATTTTGGACAGGACGGACTATATGCGTCTGCTAGGCCGCAGCGGAAACAAAAAACTCTGTCAATGGGTTTCGCGCAGTCGCGAAAATTGTGACCAATGACTTGGCAATTCCAGCATTTCTGTGGCTTACGTTCTCTCTGAATAGCTTCTACGCTGGTAGAGGGTATTGCCACCGTTAATTCCTGACAAGGCTCGTCTACAATTTCGTTAACGAAACGCCTTGCAGGTGGACGTTGTGCATTTTGCACGAAATTCGGACGGACGTTCTCGTATTGAGATTGAGCTTTTTCTATAGCTCGACAATAATAGGCTAGTTGCCTTAAACTAGACGGACTGTAGGTGATGAGGAGTTGTCCCATGCGCCTACGAACATTTGTTTTAATAATTTCTACGAGTTCCTTTTCCAGTCTGGGAACTCTCATTCTGGAATTCAAATGTTGGATGGCGTCAAAAGAGTCATTGAAGGACTCGCCATTCAACATCTTACGGTCAGACAGTTTTCTGAACAGCTCGGTATCGCTTTCTAAACTGCGGTACTGTTCTACCAAAGCAGTTTTCAGCTCGTCCCAAGTCGTGTGTTTATTGCCTTTTAAATAAACCCAGTACCAGGATTCAACGGATCCTGATACAAAGTGGTAGAAATTGGCGGTGATTTCATACCATGACACACCATAACTGCTACGTATACACCCTAGACGGAACAAGAAATCGTCCACCGCCATATTCTTCCCGTCGAACTTCAATCCCCATTTGTGAAATGGATGAACACGGTTCGAAGACGTGGCGTTGGAGGGTGGTGGTCTAGGAGGCGAAACAGGTGACTCGTCATCGAAATTAAAAGCGTTTACCCGCTCCATGAACTCATCTAAATTAGAGCCAAGAGGCATCTGCGCCGGATTGACTTCCGATAATGGTGGCACTCTAGCTGGCTCATAATGTGGTGTAATTCGATCTACTAAATCGACATTATCTATCGGTCTGTACGCGGACTGGACATTATTGGACGTAGATGGACCGTTGGCTGTGTAAGCATTGGTGACACGTGGAATGTCTAAATTGGCTAAATTAACTTGCCGCGTAGCCCTTTGTGTTGACGTGACGCAAAGTGGATCAACAGATTTAGGGGGTATAGAAGACTTAGGAGGAGCGATGGGTTTAGGAGGAGCAGCAGGTTGAGTTGCCTTCACAGTTCGTTTTTGGAGAAGCTGGGTTACTTGGTCAAGTAAGCGCATGTGGCTTTTCTCCAACGCTTCTGCCATAAACTTCCTGTCGTCAACCCTGTGTAGGTCAATAGTAGCTGAAACTACCTTCTGTATGTATGCTGAGTGGTCAGCAGCATCCTTGCATAACTGCTCTTCTGCTCTCCTTACCTCCTCGTCGTCTACCTCTATACTTCTGTCACCAGCTTCATCCCTAGGTAGACTTTCGTCATCAGAGTGATTCTCTACGACATCGTCTTGGCTACGGACTGGTTTGGGTTTCGGAGCTGTAGGAGCCATGACCTCGTAATCTTTGTATTTCGACAGGTAAGTGCTTCTAATAGCTCTTCTACGACTTCGGCCAGTCATTCAACCGTGAAGATAATCGGACGGAATAAATACGTATGTATAGAACAATGAGAAAATTATTGTAGGCCGTGAGAAGTTCCTCGAACGGTTCCTACCAAGAAATATACCAATAAAAGAGAAAAAAAAAGGTAAGTCTGGGTATACAAAATTCGCGAATACCCCGTGAGTAAGTTCTCCAACGGGTGTTCGACTGTAAATCCGGGGGATAAAGTATTTAAGTAGTCCGTGAGAAATCCTCGCGCGGATACTACTTGTGGTAAGTAATTTTAATACGATTAAATCAAGAAAGGAAAATTCAAAATATTCCGTGAGAAAAGAACCTCTAACGGAAATTCGTTGATCAAATAATTCAAAAAAAAAAAAATTTGTAAATCTAAAAGTGCTTAACAATAAAGATAAATTTAACTAAAGTCTGTTTGTCTATCCAAAAACAATAATTCAAAATGTTTTCAGATATCCTAAATCAACTGGATACTTATGTGGAATAAATGTAATATGTGCTTAATTATATTAATACGAAAATTCAATATTGGGAATCAATACTTAATTTGTAATCAAAAATTAGCTTTATACTTTACGATCTAAAGTTTTATACTATAGGTAATACAGGTGGGCTCTATCCCAATAAACTATATACTATAATCTGTAAGTTCTACAATACGGGCACTATCCCAAAAAAAAAAAATCAATCTGTAATCTAAAAGTGGCGGGCTCTATCCCAAAGCTACACATCAATCAAGAAGTTACGTCTCGACTTGACTGACGAAAACTCAAAATCTTTAGATACCTTGGATACTAAACGTCCTCCAATTATCCCAAAAAAAACTAAACTGCACTATATCTCATAAAGACTGAAATAAATCTCAAAAAAAATTAGATCTATAGGTTTATATTTCATTAAGAATTCAGGAGGTGGTAACCCTCCCATCTTCTTTGGAACAAGGTGTGTATGCTTCTCGGTTCAGTAACTTAACCGACTCAAAAGAAAATATTTAACAATAAAAAAAATTTTTAGTGTGTGTAATTTTAACAAAACTTACGGCATTCAGGATTACTAGAAGCCACAATCATTCCTTCTAAATGAAAGGTTGGTCGGGTATGCAACGGAGACATTGCGCTACTACAGACGTACATCGGGTATAAAACACCAACTACCGGTTAGCGCTTCATATCCCGTTGTACACCGTTACTTCCAGACATCTATCAAAAATGCTTAAGAACTCCTACAACTTCTGGGTAGTATAACAACTAACAAAAGAAAATTGAATCTGTAGTTGAATATATTGGACCGCGTTTGAGTGGATAACCAGCTTCTGCAGCTGACGTGCGTCGGGCATAATACACCAACCACCGGTCAGAAGACCTGCTCATCCTGCTCTCACACAATCGGGTATCCTAGGCTTCCCATGCAAGAAAGTATCAACACCTCTGCTACTGACAATCAAGCAAATCTACAGCTCGATCCGGACAGCGATCGAAGATACGTATAAGTGAAAAGAGGTAGGGAAGAGTGGGTAGACCTAATGCAACAGCTGACTCAGGACATGATCACTAAATCACTGGACAAAATAGTGCCTGCACCACTAATCCCGATGTCGTTCCTCCACCTAAGAAACTTCAATAACAAACAAACAACTTCGATTTAAAAAAAAGGAGAATCAAAAAAAAAAAAAAATTTGAAAATCTGCAAAAATTCCTAACTTCTTCTAAGTTACTCAGAATCGACCTCAACTATGACAAATCAAATCTATACTTCTCGAGCTAGTTCGGGCCCCACGGTGGGCGCCATCTGTAACGTAAAAATTAATTTAATAATTAAGAAGAATGAAATTAGGAAGATTGACAGATGAAACTCATATGCGATAGACCACAAGAGCCCTACACGAGATGAGACCACCCCATGTACTACCACCCTGTGATATATACACATTCCACCCTACGATTGCCAGCAGGCACCCGAATCTGCCTCCTAGACACCCTATGGATATCCAAGACTCAACCCCTATGCCTACCAACAACGCAAGCCAGAGAGGAAGCAGGAAGAGACAAGTACCCCCACATATCCTTGACTCCTATACCAAGGAACGGCAGCATCGTCATCCTTCATCCGTGTATCGGTGTATTCAGCATCCCTAAATAAGACATACTCACACTTTGCTAACACGGCTACCTGCTCTCCCCACTCCTCTCCCCTTCTTCCTCAAATCTTCTTATCCATCCCCATCACAGAAGCGTGAAACATCTATCAGCCTACTGACTACAAAGCCCCGCAGAACAGCCCAGAGGGTACCTGACACCATGTTCACGCCTATCCGCTGCAAGCATAGATGTTCTTCTTGCAGCTTGTATGACCTGTAGCCTACACCTAATAACCAAGGACCCTACTTATATCCCCCGCGAACGTACCTAGACCAGTAATGCAATTTCTTAAGATCTCAAACAAGCTCCCAGAGATTCCACTCCAGTTCGCACCTTTGCATCTTGATACTGTTCCCTGATTCTGTGCCTATTGGGATGGAAGCAACCTTATGCCGGCAACGCCCCCTTCGTCACCACTTACTCGTTAAGAATAGATGGAGAGGACGGCATGCGACAACGTAAGGTCGTGGTCGAGATCGACCGTCGCGGTGGCCGGCAGCACCCATGCCACAACCAGCTCAGCCAGGCCATGGGCACTTGCTCCGGGATCTGCACAACCGGTGTTACCTCTTATTATCCTGCCGACCGTTGAACTCGGATGTTTAAGTTCGAATAATGATTTTTAAAAGCTTATTGGCCCTCATAACTCTCGAAGTATAGATGTGGTAAGAAATGTCACATTGATAGAAGAAGACTCATAAATGCACCTCTCATTATGCTACGAGTGAACCCAGACTGTAAGAAAGAAAGCCTAATCTAGTCATTATGCTAACCCTAGAGAATGCAACACGTAAGTATCAACGCGCAAACAGACCATAGGTCTTCATGGCTGTTGTGGCACGAAACTAAAATCTACCTATCCAGCTGCCACGATGATATGCTGTATAGGGATAGAGAGGTGTCTAACCTAATGGGGAGGGAGGATCCTAGATGTTAACGGTCCTCCCGCTCTCACAACCCACCCGATTTGATTCCGGAAATCATCTCTCCCAAGAACCAACCTTGGCTGACCTTTGGACCATTGAGTCCCCACGACTCTTTGTTATTAATGGGCAGCCCCTTAACATGATAAGCAAACATAAGAATGTTTGCTTGATATTAAACCTCACCTAAACATAGTACCTAGTACCGAAAACTACTACTATCACCGAAGTAGTACCTAAACTAAAACAAAATTAACTGTACACCACCCTTGTTCCATTCCGAAGACGAGAGAGGGGTACCACCCTCCCTAAGCTAAACTCACAAATTCATCCTGAAATCCGAAAATACTTCTGAAGAAAATTCCAACTTCAAAACAAAGGAGATTAAATGTAAATAAAGAACAACTTCGAAAAATTTTTCTTTTTAACGTTATAATATTAAACTATTTTATTGAAATCTAAATATATATTTCGGACTTAAAGTTAGTAAATTATATTTTCTTAAATAATGCTTAACTTCCTACCAAATTAACTTACTTGATTTATTTTTAACTTTAGTTAAGTGTTTACAATTAGAAAGCTTCAATTCAATTCAATTCAATTCAATTCAATTCAATTCAATTTTATTGGAAAGTACAAGTAAGACTGAGTCTTTTATAGTACTATTTTTACAGAATGGATTAAAAATTGCATATAAAGAAATACTAGCATTAAAAAGAGAATATTATAAAAAAGATACAATTAAAAGGAAATAATATAAACCTTAACATTGGATATAATTATAACGTACAAGTAAATTATGTGTAATATATATAGTACCTATGTTTTTTTTTTTTTTTTTTTTTTTTTTTTAAGATGAATATAACTAATAACAATATAGAACAAATTAACAAAATTTAAGAGAAAAAGAAAAATATATATAAAAAGATTTTACAGAGACAAAAAGAGATAAAAACTACATTCCTTTTTTCCTAACCCCTCTTTTCCCGTGAATACAGCTTAGTTTAGGAAAGCGAGCTCGAAAAGTGGTTAAAAATTTCCCGTTTGAAATTTGCAAAATCTTTCAATTGCTTTATTCTATTTGGCAAGGAATTCCAAAGACGAATGCCATATACAAAGAGACACCGAGAAGAGTTTAAATAATTATGCGAAGGTGCTATTAGATTTCCTGTTCTAGACGATTGACAGTGGCAGATTTCTTTATAAAGATACTGAGGTGTTTTTGTGTGAATGATTTTATGTAAAAAGATACAGATTCTGAAATTATTATATTCCAGCAGTGTGCAATTAAGTATTTTTGTATTATAAGAAGATATGTGATCGTATCTACGCAGTCCATATATATATCTAGTCATGTCGTTAAACGCAACACGGAGCTTGTGGTCAGACAAAGACTCCAGTTTGGGATACACAACTTCAGAAAAAGAAATAATGGGAACAAGAAGCGTTTTAACCAGGCGCAATATAGTTGCAGTCGGTGTAAAACTACTTGAAATCCATAATTTCCTGAGAGTTCCGTATATACGTCCCACAACTGAATTTATATGCTCTCTACAAGAAAAGTCATGAGAGATTCTGAACCCGAGACTAGTCACAGTTTTTACATAAGGGATAATGGAGTTACTTAAGGAAACAGAGGGAAAAAATTCGGTCTCATATTCTTTCTTAGATATTACCAATGCCTTTGTTTTTCCAGGATTCAATGTCAATCCATTTGCAACGGACCATTCATCAATTGCCACTAGGTCTTCATTAATACGAAAGATGAGGTCATCCATTAGGCCAATTCTTTGTGAAAGATAAATCTGTATATCATCAGCATAAAGATGAAAAGAGACATTTTTACAAACGGAAGGAAGGTCATTAATAAATATACAGAAAAGAATTGGGCCTAAGATTGAACCCTGGGGAACACCGGCGCTCAGTAAACAAGGTTCAGAAACAGCACCCTGTACAACCACTTTCTGAATTCTGTTAAATAAATAACTCTTAATAAGACAAATAGCCAAATCAGAAAAACCAAAATAGTGTTTTAGTTTTTGACAAAGAACACTATGATTAACTCTGTCGAAGGCCTTGGAGAAGTCTAATAAACATAAAACCGTTAAGTTGTTTTGGTCATATTGCTTTCTAATATCCTCAAAAATCTTGACCATTGCAGTGGAACAGGAATGATTAGCTCTAAAACCAGATTGAAATGGGGACAAAAGGTTCTTTGAGGTTGTATGCTCAATTATTTGTTTCGTAAGAATTTTCTCCAAGACCTTTGACAGGCAAGGTAAGATACTTATGGGCCGATAGTCGGAGAGCTCAACTGGTAGAGATTTCTTTAGGACAGGTGTAATCAAAGCTGATTTCCAAAGGGTTGGGAACGTAGAAGACGCAATAGAGTGATTGTAAATGTGGGTAAGTGGGTTTGAAATATAGGGAAAAATAAGTTTTATAAATCGAGCGGGATTCCGTCTTCACCAACAGCATCTGATTTGAGGATTTTAAAAATGCTTATAACTTCATCTTCCGAGACGACCTCAAATTCAAAAGGATGACCATGTTCATACATCAACTCATCTCTAGGGCTGAAATTGGTTGTAGTGAGAACATTATTAGTAAACTGTGCGTTAAGATCGTTTGGGCTGAATAGACATTCAGGGATCTGTCTCTTTCCAACACCAATTTCACGAAGGTTTGCCCAAAGTTGTCTAGGAGGAAGGTTAGTGTCAAGCTTTGAGGCGAAGAAATTTCGTTTAGCGATACGCGTGATTGAACTTGCTTGATTGCGCACTGTGCAGTATGATCGCCAATTTTCAGGACTGGGAGTCTTTCTCCATTTTATATAGTATCGTCTACGTTTCTTTATAGCAAACTGGACATCGGTAGTATACCATGGGCTTTTTTTATTTTTGATGGAAACGGTTTTTAAAGGGACATGCTTATAAAACAAATCTTTTATGAAACTTAAAACGAAATCAAGCTTATTATCAACATTAGCAATGTTAAGGCAATCATACCATGGTAAACAACTTGCATCCCAGCATAGCAAATCAAGATTGACGGATTTAAAATCTCTGTATGTAAAAGAGAGCGGAGTTTGCGAGTGGGAGAAATCGATGTCATACGTACAGAAAATAAGATCATGATCTGAAATTCCATCAAGACACAATTGATCATTGAGAAGGACATTTGTTTGATCAGATACAATAATTAAATCAAGTAAACTTGGTGAACAGTTTGGTGCATATCTGGTTGGGTAGCAGTTTACAATTTTAAGTCCGGAAGTAGCGACAGCATCAAGAAGCTGAGATGAGCTAGAGTCAGATCTTAGAAGGTCAGCATTGAAATCACCACAAATAAGGATGTGTTCATGCGTTATTAAAAAGGGTTCCAAAGCAGTGAAAAAAGGGGCCGGTGAATTACTTCTATTAGGGTTGTATACGCATGCAACCAAACAGTTTGTATTTTGATCAAAAATTTCGAGAATGATATATTCAATGCCATTTGTAGCTGATTTGCTTAAAATCTTATATTTAAGGGTTGATTTACAATAAATGGCAACACCACCACCAGTCGTTGTAGTACATCTATCATTCCTTATAAGGTTATAATTTGGTAGACTGCGAATACAGTCAGGAATGTCAGAGCTAAACCATGTTTCACTCACACAGACAACGTCAACATTCACATTATTAAAAATATGCTTCACATCGTCAAACTTAGAACTATTTAGACTTCTGGCATTAAAATGACAAATTTTGAACCCAGGACGCGCTTTTGATAAAAAGTTCAACACTAAGTGTGCTGAATGTGAATTGCCATTGCCATAAATGGCATTATGAAATCGCGACATTATTATTACAGAAATAAAGCAAGTGTTAGGGGCGAGAGAAACAAAAAAGGAGTAGAATAAAAAAAAAGTGCAAAGAGAAATGCGTAAGGAGAATTCATAAAAATAAACTACGAATATAATAAATTGTTCAATACTTATAAAATCAGCATCAAAAAATAATTAAGTTAAAATAAATACCTATATGTGAAAGTGAAATTATATAAAAAACAATATTTTTCAAAGTGGATCCGCTCCTGGGGACATTTAAAGTTGCAGTTGTGGTTGAAGTTCGGCAGACATCATACAAGATTGGATTTTTATTTCCATATCATCGCAAGTCTTTTTAACAAAAACAAAACCATTTCTCGTTCTGACCGAAAATAAAATTCCCTCTCTTTTAAGTTGAAGAGCGTGTCGCATTAAAGAGCTGTTTTGTGCAGTTAGGCTTTCATTTATATAGATACGACGATTGCATATGTTTGTATCAAATGTATTTGGAATATCATCTTCATTAAACAGCTGCGAAACTGTTAAACCTTTGTTTGCTAGGAAAGCCGAGATGAGTGCTTTTTTCTCTGCAGGAGAGGATAGCCGTATAAGTAAAGGGCATTCATTTGAGTGATTCTTCTGTGAGCGCAAGCGAAAAGCATCAAAGTGCGGAGTAATTTTGTGATTGAGTCTATCTGCAATTTTTTTGGCAAGATCAGTTGGGCCCTCAGTTAATATGTGAGGCAAACCACAAACAATAACATCGCTAAGCCGCTGTTGACGCTGAGAATCTTCTAGGTGCTCTTTAATTATTTGGTTTTCACTTTTTAAGTCAATTATTTCCCTTTCGCATTGCATTAATCGACTGCTCAGAGTGATTATAGTGTTTTGTATTTCCTCTTTCATTTTTTGTTCAAGTGAAGATAGCAAGCTTTTGAATTTTGCTTCAAACTCATGAAGGTTCTCGGGCACGTGATTTAGGCTGTTTTTTTTTTGGAAGAACGGTCGGTGTAGATGATGATGAAAATTTTCTGTTCTCCGGTGTTAAGAGTTTGTCCGGAATCTTTTCATTTAGTTTTGATCTAGTGTTATCACTTATTAAGGCTTTTCGGCTGGAGGAGGCAGAGTTCGTGGTGGAAGCAATTGTAGGTTTAGTTTTTTTGCCATTTATGGAGATTTTATCTTTCATATTGAGTTTGTTGAAAGAGTTGTCACTGTTGTGGGTGGTCTTGACGGTGTTGTTGGGAATATTTGAAAGGAGTGTGACTGTGTTGGTGGTATCGGCGGTATTAGTGGTGTTGTTGGTGTTGGTGGTTTTGGGGGTGTTGGTGATGTTGGCAGTGCTGGTGGTTATGACGGTGCTGGTGTTTGTAATGGTGATGGGAGCGACGGTGTCCGTGGTGTTGGTGGTGTTGTTTGTGATAGTACTCTCAGCAGGTGGATAGTTCATGGTGATATGGATTATGAAGAAAAAATTGAGTATTAAATCTAATTTAAATTGACTGAGGGCACTCCACGCACAATAAATTTAAGACAGATTCTATTTTAATTAATAATTAAGGTTTAACAAACTTTGTTTCCTTCAACTCAATAAAAAAACGGTTTAAAATACTTTAAATGTCGGGAGCGAAATAAAAACACGTCTACACTGTATTCATGCTCAATCGACAAAAAAGATTCAAATGGAAAATCTAATTGTTTGCTTAGTATACTAGTCTTAGAAATGCCTAAGCGTTTTAATGCTCATCTCATGGCTTTATTATAGTTACATGGGCATGTCAAAGCGGTAAATAAAAAAAGTGAAATAAAGGTTAATATTGAACCTTAGCTTGTTCAAGCTTCAGTGTCAACCAAGTGTTGATCACTCTGGAAAATATACCGAATTAAATTCCTATTAAATATTTTTCGTAACGCGGATAGTCTTAGTAATCGAGATAGAATAAAAAAAAATTCGTATTAAACTTCTCTACCGCGGCGTTTAAATTGTTATCGACGACAGAATGAACGAACAAAGTTCAAGAAATTATTAAAATTCTCAGTAATAGACCAAAAGGATGTCGATATTAATAATGGTCTCGGCTTTACACGAAGACGTGAAACAAAGGAAAACAGGAAGTCTTGACCCAAAATCTCAAGCTCTTCCCACAGATGGGAAACACGCAAAGGATAAAAAAGTAGCCGTGGTTCAAGATCTTGCACTTGAAACAAGGATAAATGGACAAACAATCTCAAAAACAAATATACCCTATACGTATGAAAACAATTCGTGTTCACACGTATATTCGAATTTATGCAATTAATGTCAATAATAATATATTCATGCAAAAAAAGATTAATATAATGAAATTTGATGTAAAGGTAGTCTACCAATTTGGGTAGGTCAATATATTTAAAACTCCTCTTTACGACGCTCCGGAAGTGCACTTCAGAATTGCCTGAAAAGGGTTAGTATAAAAATGTATGATAGCTAAGTTATTGTAGAATACTATTATTATTCACTAGCGAGTTAGCTATAGCTTAATTTACACTCGCTACACAAATGCTTTCTAGATTTGCTTGCGAATTCTTATAGGTGTCTCAGATGAGATGGACACTATCATGGGTACGAGGATAGGAAGAATAACGTATAGTACAGATACACGATACACGTTATTGAAAGAAAATAGATATGATACGAGTGAAGAAAAAGAAAAAGAGTGATAATTGCGAAGTAAGTGATTATACGTTAATAAACATACGCGGCGTTAAACGCGAATGCGACTCGTCGCTACCGACGCTGGGTGAGTGAGTCTATAAGACCGAGTGAGTGATGAAATAATCAGAAGGAACTATTCCATAACGTAATAGTCTTTCAAACTTCGAAATATAAACGATATGTTCAAATAATGACCGATTAAACGGGAAGAAAGTGTTATCACTTAACTAGAGGCGGCAGTAATTCACCTTTAGAATAACCTCTTCGGTAATTAATGGCACAAAATAAAGGGTACCTTGTATATGCGAGATGCTACTAAAATCGAAAAGAAATTCGCGTCTTTACTCTATTTACTTCAATAAGAAAAAAAAGTTATATTTCACGATCACGAACACGGGGATAAGGAAATTGACACGAAAATAGAAGCACCGATCTTATTCTTGCTTGCATTAATCCAAATTTGAAAGATTCATAAACTTGCACTTTTTCTAACACCAAGGTAATATATATATATATGCATATAATTATAGATAATTATCTTATAAATAATCAAATGCTAAGGCGGAGGAGGAGGCGTTAGGTCCTACCATCCGAATAATTCGCAATAATTCGAATAATGTTATGGAACCACCGTCCGTGGTTATGGGCGTCAGACGACGGCGTTGAGCGTTCTGTCTTTGGTCAACAGATACTTCACGACAGATTTGTTATGGAGCGGAATATGCCTCGCTCATAAAATTTCACACCAAACTTAGTATAAAAATAGTTAAATCTTTACCTGGTCAATCCAGTTAATTTATACACAACAGAATCATAAATTTTACACATAAATTTCCAGCAACTGATGAATATCTCGTTCTGATGAGGTTTGAAAGCTCCCACGACGCTCCGTTGACAAAATTTTTATAAAATTGAATGATGTGGACCGGCATCTATGTCGATACATACGCCAGGCGTCCAGTTGATCAGCAACTGATGAAGTTATTGTAATTCTGCAAACTCCTGATGATGACGTCAGCCAAATCGTGACTGGGTGTCCTTCCTCTGCTCACAATCCTCCCTTGTTTGGACGTTGGCGTCTCAATAACTGACTCTAAATGTTATGGTCAGCTTATTATAGGCATCCGGAGGGGAGTTCGCGATGACATCAACCCCTGGTCGGATCCATTGAGTGGACAAGATTCGTAGGTGGCCCGAGCAAATGGGCTGCCACGAAGATACCGTGTGGTACTTGTGAACCGTAGTAAAATAATGTGCATAAAATGTGCACAAAGTAGCTTGCGCTCCGCAGGGATTGCTGAGGGCAGACACAATATGTGTTCCCAGGCAAAAATTGTGGTATCAGATCTATACCAAAGTGTATAGGGTACTAATAGTGCAGTGTGGAGTAGATTTATGTATAATAAAAAGGTAGGTATTACTTCGATAATGCACGGAGTTTATTTGTTTTCGGTGCACAATGCAAATTCCTCTTTATAATAAGTATGATGATCCCACTGATGGCACGTGTCTGGCCAGTAGGCGGTACAAGTATATCCGACGTAATTTACGTTGGATGGGATGCAACACGTGCGATTATTCGCAAAATCTTATGCGCATCCAATCTAATCCGCAGCCTCGTCCGTCCCAATTAGCGTCTTTTAAATTTCAAGACGACTAATATCTCCTGAAGATGGACCATCCTTTAAAAGAAAGAAAATATGGGCGTTAAGCCAATGGATTGCACATTGCCGATGATAATGCGTAATGGTGTCAAGACGGCGTTACCAAAAAAATAAAAAAATGCTTTTTCGGTTCTCGAACGCCATATGGTGCTAGACTTACCTTTATTTGTAGGCTGAAATGCCTCCGGGATTGGTCAAAAAAATGATCAATAACAGGTATTAATTCCTTTTCTACGTGAATATTGAATTTCTCAACTAAAAAATATAAACGCGACTTGCTGCTGAGGGTGATGTTCCTCGGCTGGTGTCTGGCTTCTAAATGAGATGAGATCCACTTAGGATTTCTCCTCC
Organism: Platycheirus albimanus; assembly: GCA_916050605.2. Classification (NCBI taxonomy): domain Eukaryota; kingdom Metazoa; phylum Arthropoda; class Insecta; order Diptera; family Syrphidae; genus Platycheirus; species Platycheirus albimanus. Next base: position 329,636,174 of record OU696696.1, on the reverse strand, counting down.
TCTATTTTCGTTTTCCAGGTAGCCGTCGCCATTTTGATATTCTTATTTCCTTCTTTCCAATTGGTTTTCCAATGTGAACATTTGTTTGACTGAATGCGATATTGAATCTTAAGGGTTCGGTATCACTGCACCGATTATTCAGAATTGAACTCTTCCTGTCAAAAGATAAATTGCGGTAGTGGAAAAAGGTGGATATTTCCGTTTTATGCGTTATCTCGGCAGACTTCACTTATATCTTCGCAGAATTTCCATTGACATCGAATTTCCTCTGTTGAAGAGGTTTCGGCGTTGATGTTTTTCATGAGTGTAATTGCTGGTAAGACATATGCAGTGACTTGTAATGGTGCCGATAGTTCATATGGAGTATTAAGAAGGATTAATTTCACTGAGTCGACTCAGTTAGAGTTCTGGTGACGTATAAAGGTAAGGAATGAATATCGTACGTACCGTATAATTGGTAAGTAACTTAGATTGCCGTGAAGGTTTGGCATAATCATGTCAGGAATATTTTTTTCTTTAATGGAATAGATAGTCTAGGGTATGGAAACTAAGTGGTGTCGCTAGTATCAAACAAAAATCTGCCCTGGCTTGACATCTGTCATACGCAATTCTTCGTATGATCTGTTAACATATGTGAACTCACAGATATTTCCTATTACCTCCACTGATGTGATCTACGTAGCGGTCGTTGCTATTTTGCTTACCAATTCGTGGGAATAGGTATCTGTAACAGAAGAAGAGTCTGAGCATAATTCGCGTGAGACAGTGACAGTTGCAATAAATATTTTTTTGTTCCGAATATTATACTGGACATATCAAGGTTTCCGCATCTGACTCGGATAGTTACCGTAATGCTCAGATGGGACGTCATCGTCGCTTTTTGCGAGGTGAATTGAACATATGACACATATGACAGATTATCAACTGGGGAAAAATTATTCGGCCGCTTTGACTAATTTCCTCCAAATTGTAGTCTGAATCCTGTCTGTCATGTTGCTTCAACTCCGGCATTCCCTGAACAATACGCATCTATATTTATTCTGCTGTAATCCGATCGGATTGAATGCTACTCCTGTCCTACTTGGTGCGAACGGGGTGTTATTTTAAACAGTGCGTAATAGCTCTACCATTCCATCATGCCTTTCCATCAAAAATATATTGGAACAAAACCATGCTGGAAATTAAATAGGGTGGGGAAATTTTCAGAATCCAAAATGGGGGTTGGAATCCATTTGTGAGTGTGGATTCCAATCTAAGTGGAACCTTGTCTGGGTGGATCTTAACGAGTGCGTTCAGCATGTTGCGAGTAATGTAGGGGTCTCGCATGTAGATGGCACCGCTGGTGTACAATGATTGTGTACTGGCGAGAAAGTTCACCCTACAAGTGGCACGCTGGATGATTTTTAGTAAGGCAGGTTTCTTGTATTAGTACAGCATATGGAAGTGTTTCGTTGAGAACCAATTCCATTTCTATTTTTTTGTCATTTGAGATGAAGGAGTTAATGTTAGCTGAAATGAGGCTTAGATTCATGGGGCTGGGGGAGAAAGTGAGGCGATAAAGCCCAAATAAGCACCAGGCTTCTGAATCTCGTTTAGTGTGACATAACTAGGCCAGAACTCTCTAATTTTATGTATTACTTGATTTATGGGAATGCCAAAGAGTCTATTTGACTCCTCTAGAAATTCGGGTATATCACCCTTTGGTATGTCAGGAGGGGAGGTAGAAGGAATTTCCTGTTGAATACGGTATCCTCTAATTTTGTCCGCATAAGTGAAAGCTTCAGCGTCAAGGGGAACTTTGTTCACCATATTAACTACAGCGTTTCTAGTCCTTACCTTGTTATTTTTAATTGATTTAAACACCATTTCCTTTTTCTTTAGAAACTCAACTCTTCTGGGGCAACCCTGATAACTAGCTGGATGACCGGTCAATCCACAGTTTACGCAAGCTACAGCAGACTTTTCAGACGCAGCTCGACCTCGCACTTACCTGCCTCGTGCTCTTTGAGACACTTGACGCACCTGACTGCATAAGAGCAGTAGGCAGAGATATGGCCATAACGCTGACACCTGTAGCAGCGTGGATCGCCCTATCGTTTTTTATTATTATCAAACTTAATCCTATGTTTAAGGAGATAGTTTATAGACTTAATCTTCAGGACGCTGCCCCAGTCGTCTAGAACGCAGACGAAAATATCTAGCGGAAAATCATTCTCCCTAGACCACTTTGTCTCGAATCTCTTGACCTGCAACTTCAGCGAGGGCTCGAGCCTTAGGAATTCCGATTGAAGTTCGGACGGGGAGAAATCTCCCGAAATGCCTTTAAGCAGAAGGGAGTATTTTCTTAAATTTTGAGGGGTGAAAGAGTAAGACTCAACTTGCTTATCTTTAAACATTTGAAGGAAAAAGCCGTGGAGGGCAACATCCTTTCTGCTTGGCCTGAGGCTCCATCCCAGGGGGATGCATCTGCATCATCCTCATCCCATTCAAGGCTGGCAAATTGATTTGCCTTGGCGGGATCCATAACTATTTTTTTGCGCCTTTAGAAGCGTCGAGTTGGCGCCTTTTTCTTTTCATGAAGATGTTATATGCATCTTTCTCTTCTTGAAGATTTATTCCAAGCTGTTTTTCAGCTTCCGCTTGTAAGTTTGCCTGCCCAGAGAGACACAGCCCGATGTTAGATGTTGTGCCAATATGCACCGAATTAGATTTAGACAATTGAGTCTGAGCAATAGTCGCAATCGTTTTACTACTTGAAGTAGCATTGGCGTCTATCTCCATTTCAACTTGGTTAGCACTATCACAATTATCTGGTATGGCTTGGTTTTCGTAATGCCACCAATCAACATCATTTTTACTTGCGATTATAGGTACTATAAGGCAAGTTATGCATTCGTCGAAAAAAAAAGTTTTGAGATAACATTCAAACATGACATTACGATGATAGCGAAGACGAAAAAAGATGGTCTAAAAATTCTGTCCGTCTGTATGTCTGTCTGTCTGTCTGTCTGTCTGTCTGTATGTAGACCTACAGCCCAAACGGGTGGGCCGAATTGCTTCAAACTTGGCATATAGACTGTTTTAGGTATTGTACAGAAAGGAAATTGAAATTTTTTTTTTAGCTCAAAAAATAACGGTACCTGCCATACAACCGTCATTTTAAAGCTTATTTTTCTCAAAAACGGCTCTAACGATTTTTATTTAAAAAAATTAGTGTTGCTTTTTAGGTACGACCAATCATATGGCTGAAAAAAAAATTTTAAAAAATGGCTAAGAACGGTACTTTCCATAGGACCGTTTTTTTTGCTTTCGACTAACTCGAAAACGACTAAACCGATTCTTTCGAAATTTCACACACATATAGCTGTAGGTAGCTCAATTTGTATTGCATACCAATATTTTTGAAAAATATTTTTTTGTATTTTTTAAAAGCATTTTTAAAAAAAAATTTAAGAAATTAATATTTTGAAAACTGCTTATGAAATTTTTTTCTAAAAATTTTAAATAAATGTATTTGCTGAATACCTATGAACTGGCGTTTTTGAATTTTTTTTGAAAATTTTTTTCAAAAAGTTTTTCAAAAAAAACTTTTTTTTTCAAAAACCGCTCCACAGATTTTTATTTTATTCTCATAAATTCAAATTTACAAAAGAAATAAAATGGCGTACTTTTTTTTCAGCTCAAATTAGTTTAAGTATTTATTTAAGAATTTTGAAAAATTTGTTTTTATCAAAATCTCAAGCCCCAAGACCACTGTCACACATTAGAGCAAGTTCGTGCGACCCAGTCGTGCATTTTATTTTCTTGGATGGCTACCTTTTCAGATTCACTTAATAACGTCGAAGGGCGAGTAAAATGTTTTTTATTTGAGTTTATATAGGGTGGTACCGAAGGGGTCGGAGGAGGTGTCGAATTTGCACCCTCCATATCTATCTTCTATTAAAATATTTGGAGTTTTCACTTTATATATATTTATAGAATTGTTTTTACTTGCTCTATAGGGCAAGTATTGGTTTCGCGCAGAAAAAAAAAATCGGTTTTAATCAAACATGACATTACGATGATAGAGAAGCCCAAAAAAGTGGTTTTCGCCATACCGTCCGTCGGTCTGTCTGTGCGGATGTGCGGATGTGCGTATGTTCGTCTGTGCGCTTTTTCACGTCATTCTACAGTCTAAACGGCTTGACGGATTTTCTTCAAACTTGATATATAGCAGTTTCAAGAAAAACGATTGTCGAGATTTTTTTTATTTCGTCTTAGCCCGGCTCAAATTTGTACCTTTCAAGTAACGGTTTTTTTCAATTTGGATTTTCTCGAAAACGGCTCTAACGATTTTGATTAAACTTAAAATTTAGCTAACTTTAAGCATTTCGAACAAAACTGCGTTTTTTGTTTTTGGCTCAAATAGTCGTGACGAAAATCAGATTTAAACGGCTTTTTTTCAAATGGCCATAAGTTCGCAACGGCTCCATTGAATTGACTCAAACTTCGTTTGGCATAGTTCTTTAAAGTCTTCTATATGATGGCTTGTAACAGTTGGTAAATGAAATAGAGACAATGAAACCTCCGCACAGAGTGGTGCCCGTGAAGCATTCTAAAACTTAGCCCCGCGCCATCTGTAACGATGCATTAATAAATAAAAATAGAGATTAAGAAGATTGATATTTCTACTCTTCTTTCAATGCACAAACGGGGCTTGGGCGCCATCTGTAACGCAGCCTGATAATAAAAATAGAAATAGTGAAGAGATCAACATCTAAACTCATATCTCCTATAACCACACCACAGAAATTGAAACGTAAGCAGACCTAGTCCTACTCAACATGCCCTCTAAACTTCAGGCCACTAGGAGAGCCCTGCCGAGCGGGAGCAAGGCCTACTTACGCCCCTGATCCGGTATGCTCAGGTGTTTGCATACCCCTCGTATCCTCTCTAGTAACTTAGCATTTAAATGCTAAAGACAAAAAAAAAACCCTAACGTCAGAATCCGAAAAACTCCTAAATCCACACTACGAACACAATGATAGACGAGCCACACTATCTGCCAGGCAATGACCCATCCCATTCTTGATAACCACTTGGTTTGAAGTAAGCAATCGCCCCCTCTGGATTTCGTAACGGGGTGGCTCACTGTCCATGCATTTGTCCAACTCCTTCCGCCACCGATAGTTCGCATGAGGATCCGTCTGCTCTATTTTATCAGCCCCCCACCCTATCGTGTTTCCTAGTACCTGTACTGAATGTGGCTACCCTCAGCCAGGAAGTTATATCCCGTAGGCTCGATAGTACTGATGGGGTGTTGTAACTCCTACCGCGGCTTGGCCTGCGCCTCGCCCTGCCATGCTCAGTCATAGGGGCGGGTTCTTGCAATAGGCTTACAACGGTGTTACCTCTTTGTTTTCTCGCAGGCCAATAGGACTCAGCTGTGAAGAGTCCAATAATGATTAAAAAGGGGGAGGGCCCGACAACGCACCGCCTAATTCCTTCGCCCCACCAAGAATTCCCTGACACCTTTAGTGGAAAAACCTTCCTCCATGATCAAACTATCCAACAATTCATTTAAACCAGTGACTAAAACAGGTGTAGCTCCGATGATGTAGCTACATGGCTCTTATATACTTTCTTCCCTCTAATGCCTATGGTTCGAGGAAGAACTTGTGGCAAGGTGATTATATTTTACCACAAGGAGAGGGGGAGGGATATGGAAGATGTTGTTATATCCCTCAATGGTCTCTATACCCACCCTAACAATGTTCCATTTCTGACCAATTATTATTCATTTGCGTATGGAACCCCTAAAAAGTGCGGATTGCCCACGATGGAAATGGCAACCCTAGCCTCGTAACCCACCCTAACAATCTATGTATGGAACCATACATTGTATCCTTGGGTCCCAGTATGGCTAACTAATATTATCGGAACCCCCTTCTTCGGAAAGAAAACTCAAAAACGAAAACTATATACCGTCCTATTCACATATCCTACTAGAAATGTACCAACACTGACTAATCAGATTGCGAAAAGAATTCACTACATCCTTACATTACGTTGTTGCTTGCTCCTTGCTCCATCTTCGTATCCTCAGGTCGACTGTCTTCCGCCCCTGTAAGAAAACTAACCTCAATGCATAACTACTACGGTATTGCTCATTGAATCAAAAATAATAAACACCAAAACTTTTATCATAACGTTATAAGTTTTCCACTTAATTTTATTATCCTCTTATAAAACAAAATAAATGTCTACTTAATACTACAACTAAATCTTAACTATCGAACTTACTAATCTAAATGTCTAAAAGAAATCTGTTCATACAAAATCTTATAATAACTCGGCTCAGAAAATTAATATCTATAAAAAGAGACCAATAGCTCTGAGTTCAAGAAATTTTTTTTACACTTACTAACTAAAAGGAATGTCTTATGCTCCCTTTCCTAAACGTTAACGACAATAATATGATAGACATACAAGCATTTAGAACCGTTGCTATTCTATTCTAAACTCAAAGAGAAACGATGCATGTATCTAATGTATACCACCGAGGTATATGTCCACCCGATGGGACTGACTGTTATGTCCGAATATTAATAAAAAAAAAAACTCCGGTTCGCAAAAAAAAATTATTATTATAATGTCTCAAAGACTCAAACTATCTTTTTTTTGTTGTTGTTCTAAACACGATATTCCACACGACAAGAAAAATCTCTCTCATTGACCGATAATTCAAGAAAAACAAAACTAGTACCGAAAACGAATGAATTTCAATGTAGTTAATTCCAATAATGCAACTGTATCTAGACCGTTTTATGTATTAACCGAAAACAAGCAAAAACAAAACTGTTGAGTTCAACAAGAATCAAAAGCAAAACAAGAAACCCATACAGCCCACAAAAAAAAATTGTGTACTATTCGTCCACGGGTTATATATTAAAGGGTTCAGTGTCGTTTCCAATTTGGCGATGACACGCAGAGAAAGGAAGGAGGGATAGGTGGGAAAAATATATCAATATATGGTAAAAATATATATATGTTTATGAATGTTACGTTAAAAGAAAGATAAAATTTAGTATGCTGAAAGAAAAAAGTAAATTAAATCAAGTCCATCCAATCCTGAGTAGAAGTGCACTGCGACTCGGTGATCTGGTGGCTGAAAATTTGAATGGTTATGGATTATGAAAAAGGTAAGTATGTATATAGATTGGCAAAAAAAAAATTAAAAAAAAGGTTTGTATCTGTAGGTAGGTAGGAAATGGGGTATCTTGTTGGTAGGCTGAATTGTTTTACGATTGCAACAGCAAGAATTGACCTCAAGTATCCTTATCTTGTTTGTGTACACTATTTCTTTTCGGTAGTGTATCAATTGCTCATTATATGAGGCTAAATGCGCGGTACCAAAACGTTAGGTACTTCAACTCGAACTAGCAAATTATTTTTAGTTGAACGGTGACATATATGATTGCTTTGTACCGTCTATCGATTATAGTCATACACTATTAACTTCGCTGGACTATATATATATAAACAATACTTAAGCTACCATGCAATACTAAAATTCATATATATAAAAAAAACTTTTCTGCTACAAGATGATGGTTGCCGCTGTTCTCGATGCGACGAATTGGAGTTTGCATATACGATAAAATATCAAAGGTCAGCCTTCTCAAAACCACATATATGTGAGTTTCGATTTTGTCGATGCCGTTGGCTTGACAATTGAGAATATCGTTATGTATACGTACTTCACTTTGGCGTAGGATAATTGTTGTACGTATCTTAATTGCCTTGATACGTGAGATTTAGCGTAATCAGATGGTTGTATGTATATATATGCGTCGAATAAATGGTTAGGGGTGCGAGTGTGTGCTCATCGACGATCGCTTGCATAGGTTTCGCAGATATATATTTTGTGCGAATGCAGATGATTCCACTTGTATGACTAACCTCGAAATGCGTAGGGAGGTTATTATTTCGCAGTTCCCAAAGAAAGGTAAAAATCCGGAATTATTGAAGATGTAATTTAGCTACTCGCAGCTAGGTAGGTTATAACTGTATCGGAGAAAGAATTTATTTGTTCTTTTGTTGCGGTAGGTCATGGGGACTTCCGCTCTATATGTATAGCGTCAGGACGTTAACCGTCGGACGTAAGTTGTAGGCTGACATAAATCTTTCTGTATGGCAATTAATTTTGTGGCCACACCAAAATTGAATTATGGCGATTGCAGTATAGGAAGAATTAAGACTCTTTATTTTCCATTTGTTGGAGCACACACTACACTGTTTCCCTTATACATATACATATAGCACTTTTGAAATTTTTCAGGGAGGAACACAATACACAAAAAAAATTACAAGGTTACCTGTTGATCGTGCTATTATCTTACGCATGGATGAATCCAACCACGTTATCCTTTAATTTTCCTTTGTTTCCCAAAAGTTCCGAGTAAAAAAAGAACGCTGCTTAGGTTTCTTTCGACGTAGTCGCTCCAAATTATTTTATTTAAAAGAAACACATTTAGGGTGTTTGGGAAGTTCTCCCACGGTGTTGCTGATGGTATATAGGTATGTATTTATAGGTGCTCCCTCGTTGATGCTCGTTGAACTTTATATATATGTGAAATTAAAGGTGCTCCCGCGTTGATTGCTGGTGTGTATGCGTATTTAAAGGTGCTCCCGCGTGGATTGCTGGTGTGTATGCGTATTTAAAGGTGCTCCCGCGTGGAGACGAATCTCAGATTTATCGTCTTCCTTCCTTCTTTTTATTGGATTGGCGATTTGGTCCACGCCACTTACAAATTCCTTGATAAAAAACAAAATACATGAGGACTTTTGTCTAAAACTTGGTTATCCCAACCGTACTAGAGGAAAAGCAATTTTTTCTCCATTTCCCTATTTTTATTTCCTGATATTTCTAAAAAATAAGATTCATGATAAATATTTCCTTACCTTGATGTAAAAATCCATCCATAAATTAGGAGGATTGCCCAGAAATTACCAGATTAATTTCTCTTCGCCTTTCGTCTTCGTACGGGAACAAAAAAAAATAAAGTTTTTTTTTTCTTTGTCTGCACCCAAAGAGGTGTAGACTAGTCGGCGGTCGTTGTGTGAATAGGCCGTCTGTGATTTGGTTTCGGTTTCACATGACGTCGTAGACACAAAGACAATACCAGATGTCTATAGTCTGTGTAGCTTATGAAGGAGTATAATGGAACTGAAATTTGTGTAGGTAGGGCAGTTCGAGAGAATGTCATTATTTGAGTGTGCAGTTCGGTTCCAATTGAACTTTGGCTGTTTCATTTCTTTATTATATCGTTGTACAGGGTGTTTGTCGATATTTGGATATAATCAACTGATTATATGTGTATTTTGGTGTTGACGTAAAAACTGACCCTACACAACTTGTGGTTTCCATTATGAGCCCCGCTCGCAATGAAATCACAAGAAAACGGTTAGTTGGAAGAAAAAAAAAAATCTTAATCTATTTGGTCCTAATAATAAACCTAAACAGAGTCTCATGCACAGCTGAGCGCCGGGCATAACTAAACTTTCACCTTTGTATTTAATGAATTAATCATGACTTCAAATCCTTGGTATGGGATGTCGTTCTATAACCTTTAGAATCTTCTACCTCGTAGAGATTATTACCTTTTATTGCTGTTACCTTTACTTTGGCAAACTTTGGTCCTAACTTGGCATTAAAATGTTTTGACGCATCGCTCAACACGATATTGCGTTTATACAGGACATCGCCCACTTTGAAATCTACCTTACGGCTGCGCAAGTTGTAAGTCTTTTCATAACTTTCATGCGTCTTTTCGAGTGCAGTCTTCAGGTACGTATGTAAGATATTCATTTTGGCCACCTTCGGCAACCAATCTATTTCGGAGTTGTTGAGCCCACTTAAGTCCCTTAGTAGCCGGTAGTCTGCACCGTGCTCTATCATGCGTTGACCAAACAGAGCCTCATACGGCGACATGGTTAACGTCGAGTGTACCGTGGTCCGCAGAGCGCTACTTATGGACGATAAATGAGCATCCCAATTGGATTGTCGAGTGTCCACATAGGCTCGAATAGCAGCTAAGATGGATCGATTGACCCTCTCGCTCGCGTTTGACTGTGGGGCGTAAACGGCAGTTTTATAATGCTTGACTCCGAATACGTCCAACATCTCCTTGAATTCCTTGCTTATAAATTGGGAACCATTGTCCGAAAGCAAGCTCTCAGGTACTCCATACATGAGGAAGATCTCATCACGGAGGAATTTAATTACGTTTGTGGCGGTGGCTTTGCGCAGGGCTTTAATAAACATGAATTTCGTGAGTTGATCCAATGCGATTACTATACACGAATTCCCGCTCCTTGACCTAGGGTATGGGCCTAAAAAGTCCACATAAAGGTGCTGAAATGGTCTTTCGACCTTAAAGCTATCCCCCATCTCTGCTCGCAAAGTCATATTGGAGGCTTTCGTCGTTTTGCAGGTCACGCATCGATCTACGAATTGTTTAACTTGCGAATACATGCCTGGCCAATAAAACCGTTGCCTAAGCCTGTAAATAGTCTTTACTAATCCCCCGTGTGAAGCCCGTGGTGGAACATGTGCCATGGAAATCATGGATTCCGTCAACTTCGTCGGTATCCATAACTTCCATGCCAGATCGTCCAACAAGGGATTCCCCACTGCGTGTCTAGTCTTTTTATAAACATAACCATCAGAAATCTTAAGGTCGGGTAGCCGATCTTGCTCCTCCTTGATGCGGCCGATGAGCTGAAGATACTCCTCCGTCTTGAACTCCGGGTCCTCCAGGTCAATGTGGAGCACCTCCTCGGTTTCGACTTGAGCTATACACGACACATAAATTTCAGCCGTTAAGGCGTCTTCCTCGTACACTCGCGATAAAGCATCAGGGACCACGTTCAGTGTACCCTTTCTATGCTCCACCTCGAAGTCGAACCCTTGGAGTCTCATACTCCACCTGGCCAGTCGGCCCGTCGGATCCTTCAAGCTCATCAACCACTTCAAGGATGAGTGATCGGTTATCACCTTGAAATGGTATCCTTCCACGTAAGAACGGAATTTATGAATTCCAAGAAAAGCTGCGAGGCATTCGCGCTCGGACACCGAATAGTTCCTCTGCGCAGCATTTAACTTCTGAGAAAAGTAATAGATCGGGCGTTCAGCCCCATTCTCATCTTGCTGGCAGAGAACACATCCGATGCCGGTCGCGGATGCGTCGCATAGTATTATGAATTGTTTGTCGAAATCTGGATTAATCAGAACTGGTGCTGTTGTGAGAGCCTTCTTGATATTGTCAAAAGCCGTTTTTGCATCATCGTTGAGAAGAAAAGCTCTACCTTTCTTCAGCGTATCTGTAAGTGGAGCAGCCAAGGTGGAAAAATCCTTGACGAATCGCCGGTACCAACCTGCCATTCCTAGGAAACGCCTCACTTGGCGAGTGGTTGTTGGTACAGGAAAGTCAACTATGGCGGCAATCTGGTCTGGATCCGCCTTCAGACATCCTTGTCCCACTTTATACCCCAGATATTGAAGTTCGCTGAAGCAGAACTTCGACTTCTCAACGTTGATAGTGAGTCCTGCATGACTCAAACGTTGACTGACTATATCCAAAATCCTCAAGTGATCGTCGAATGTCTTCGACACCACCAAAAGGTCGTCTAGATAGACGAAAACTCGGTCCTGCAACTCCGTTGGAATGACTAAGCTCATCAAATAAGTTAGACTCTGCGGAGCGTTGCAGAGACCGAAAGGCATCACCTTAAATTGATACAGGGGACGCCCTGGCACAGTGAAAGCAGTCTTCTCCCGAGACCCTTTCTCCAGCGGTATCTGCCAGAACGCGTCCTTCAGATCCACGCTTGAAATAAAGCGTGTCTCCGAAAGGCGCGCTAGCAATCCCTCAATATGCGCAATTGGACGCGCATCCTTCTTCGTCACACTGTTCACCTTGCGAAAGTCCAAGCACAATCGGTTCTTACCGGGTTTGCGCACTAGCACCACCGGGGAACTCCATGCACTTGAACTCTCTTCGATGACACCTAAAGACAGCATACGGTCCAATTCCGCATACATCAGAACTTGAACCGCCGGAGATACGGGGTAATACCTTTGCTTGATAGGTATTGCGTCCCCAGTATCAATATAGTGTTCCACCAAACTCGTCCTCCCAAGACCCTTGGCAGTGAACGAAGGAAAACTCCGAATCACTTGACTGAGTTTGGCAGACTCATCACTGGTCAGCTGAATTTGATTAACCAGTCTTTCACTTAATTCTTCAGACACGTCCAGTGACATCCCCGAAATGATATTCGGTGCAATCTTAAACTTGCGCCAGAAGTCAACTCCTAAGTAAAGACGCTGGGCCAACGTCGGAACGACGTAGAAATTCATTGAATGGGTGGCACCTTTGTACTTTACCTCGGTTGTTATCATACCGACAATGTGTTGCTTCTGACCATCCGCAGTTGACACACTTGATTTGATCTTTTTAATTGGAGAACCCTTCGTCGACAGGTATTCCAAGGCATTGCTGCCTAAGCAGCTAATGCTAGCTCCGGAATCCAGAAGACCTAGAAACTTCTCCCCTAACAACTCAACAGTGATATAAGGACGTGGATCTCCCGATTCGTCAATCAATGTCGTCGATGCTATGTTGCGGCACGTATCCCTCTTCTCCATAAATCGTTCACGCGTGCGCCTGATGCGGTTAGATATTTCCGGAAACGTCACTATACGTTTGCGGACTTCGTAGTAATTCTTTAGTCTTTCATGAAAAGATTTTCTTAAAACTTCATTAGGTAAATTATCTGAATTCATTATAGTTGGTTTTGGTATCGGAATAATTGGTTGTTTGTCTCGGTCTGGTTGCAAAATGGTTATAGGAGTTTTACGAGGTGAAGTATCACCCTTATTTAGAACTCCGGTTCTGGTTTGAAGGAGCGAATCACCCCGGATGGTGGATTCGTCCGTTTTGCGTTTCCCGCACATTTGGGACAACTGGGTCTGTATTCATCCGGAAGGCCACAACCATAACAAAACACGTTAGGTCTTTCCTTCACACAGTCACGAAAACCATGACCCATGCCCTGACAATTCCAGCATTTGATCTGACTTGGATCACGTCTGAATGCTTCAACCGTGGCAGGTATAGCAAGAGCCAATTCGCTACCCGGTTCTTCGCTTAACTCATTCACGTGGCGCCTTACTGCTGGTCGCTGCGTGCGCGGCACAAAATTGCCACGCGTGCTCTCCGGCCGATCTAGGGACTTCTCGATCAAACGACAAATGTAAACTAGTTGTCGAAGACTATGGGTACTGTATGTAATGAGTAATTCCCCCATCTTACGTCTGACATTTAGCTTGATAGTCTCGATTAGTTCCTTTTCTGGCTTCGGAACACGCATTCGACTATTCAGAAACAGCAACGCGTCGTAGAAGTCGTTAAACGATTCTCCGGGCAGCTGTTTTCTGTCTGAAATCTTTCTGGACAGCTCTGAGTCCGTCTCTAAGCTTCGGAACTGCTCTATAAGGGCAGACTTAAGAGATGACCACGTAGTATCTGGACTCCCCTTCAGATACATCCAGTACCATGACTCCGCTGATCCACTGACAAAATGATGGAAGTTTCCCACCACTTCCTCCCATGTGACACCATAACTTGACTTGACTCGGTCTAGTCGAAACAAGAAATCGTCTATAGACACACCCTTCCCATCAAATTTAATCCCCCACTTGTGATACTGAGGTAATCTGGGATTGGCATTAGAGTTGGTTGGTGTGGGTCGTAGTGGAGAAGAAGTTGGGTGAGTGTTGTTGAAATTAAATTCACTAATTTGTCTCATAAAATCGTCAACGCTGGAACCTTGGGCCATAGCTGCCGGAGGAACGTTATGTTCCGTAGGCATAGCCGTTGGGGGACCATATATTGGCGTTGGAAAATCTGCGAGGTCAGGTCGACCTGGCACTTGGTTTTTTTGGATTGCCACGGTGATGTCTCGGGCCGTGGTTCCCGTAGGACCATCATTCGGACGGACCGTAGAACTTTTATGCGTAATGGTTCGCTTAGGCTGAATGTCTTTAGAGGTGGATGGTAGATCAGGATTTTTATTGGTAGCTTTAAGCATTTTAGCGAGTTGCTCGATAATAGCCTGTTGGCTGAGCGCTAGTTGTTCCGTGATGAACCTACGTTCACCAACCCTATGAACTTCAATGGATGCAGAGACTACATCTTGAATATAAGAAGAGTTTTCGGCAGCTATACGCATAGCTAATTGTTGGTCGGCATCACGTGCAGCGATGCGTGCATTTTCTCCCTGATCTCCAAGGTCCTCGTCCCCTGATCCAATCGAATCTGGACCGGGTGGATCCACCCCTTGTGCAGGCGCGTCTCCTTCTCCACTCCTCCCTTGTAATGGGGGTGGTGATGAAATGATTACGTCTATTTGTTGGCTTTGTGAGCCAGCGGCTAATTGTTTCCTATTTGGTTGTCGAACCATTTCAACTGTGCAATAAGACTCAATAAATCGAAATAAAAAAAAAGAATAAAAATGTTTTTGTAAGAACCTACAAAAAAAAATTACTCAAAACTTAGCCTAACTTATCCTCAACTAAAGTTTTCTGTCTAAATACTACAGAAATCAGTAAAACTATGTCTAAAACTTCAAAAAAACACTAAAACTAAATAATCTATACTTAAAAAAAAGTACCGAAATAAAAAAGAAATTTTTCTTCAAAAATCTTTTTAACTCCCAAAAATAAACTTCACTAAATCTATCAAAACCTTCACCAGAAATGTTGACTTAACTAAAAAAAAATTAACCTGAAACTGAACTCTCCAAAGGCGGGTACTATCCCAAAACTAACTTCAAAAAAACTTAAACTGAAACTGAATTCGCAATAAACTGAAGCGGGCTCTAACCCAAATACTGTACTCAAAAAAAAAAAACTGAACTAATTCAGAACAAAATCTATACTTAATCTCAAAAAAATATCTATCAAAAATTTCATGAAAAATTCCAGGGGTTTCGGACAATCCCCTGAGAAACTCCGATGGAACATTGACTGGGGTAACTACCCAATCAACTAAAAAAAAACTGTAAAATGATTAGTGTATTTGATCTTATCAAACTGGCTAAACTTGAAATTATTCATCAAATCATATGACTTCGTTGATAGGCAGAACAGCTCATTGCGCTGCTGCAGACGTGTGTCGGGAAGAATATCGCCAACCACCGGTCAGCGCTCCATGAAACTATTCCCCCGCTCAACTATTCAAACAACTGAACGAAGAATTAATAAAAGTTGTGGATTTGGATTCCTGTATTGCAGGAGTAATAAAAATACTTGAAAACTTGAAAGTTATTCTTAAGCTTGGAATGAGGAACCAAAGTGATCAGATATTTGTCTTCGCAACAGACGTGCGTAGAGAAATATCATCCACCACCGGTCGAACGACAAAATAACCAAACACTTGAAAACCTCTTTCTCGCTGACGATTCGTAACTCACCTACCTAGCAACTGACGATCTAACGCAAACGCGTCTAAACCCGGACAAGGTACCATGACGTCACTCCTCATAAGGCTAATGATCTGGGGATGGACCTATCGCAACAGACGAAGATCGGGAATACATCTACCAATCCTCCGGACAAAATAGCATCTACCCACCAGAACACGTTGGACTACCCTAGCAGAGAAAATCACATAACAAAAGAAACAATCTCCCAAAACGTTGAGCAACAAAATACATATTGCTCCAACACCAAAATTGATCATAAAAAAAAATATTTCCAAAAAAAAATTTTTGGACGAAACGAAAGTAGGCGGATTCCAAACTTAGGAATCGTAGGCGTGGTCGGGCCCCACGTTGGGCGCCATCTGTAACAGTTGGTAAATGAAATAGAGACAATGAAACCTCCGCACAGAGTGGTGCCCGTGAAGCATTCTAAAACTTAGCCCCGCGCCATCTGTAACGATGCATTAATAAATAAAAATAAAGATTAAGAAGATTGATATTTCTACTCTTCTTTCAATGCACAAACGGGGCTTGGGCGCCATCTGTAACGCAGCCTGATAATAAAAATAGAAATAGTGAAGAGATCAACATCTAAACTCATATCTCCTATAACCACACCACAGAAATTGAAACGTAAGCAGACCTAGTCCTACTCAACATGCCCTCTAAACTTCAGGCCACTAGGAGAGCCCTGCCGAGCGGGAGCAAGGCCTACTTACGCCCCTGATCCGGTATGCTCAGGTGTTTGCATACCCCTCGTATCCTCTCTAGTAACTTAGCATTTAAATGCTAAAGACAAAAAAAAACCCTAACGTCAGAATCCGAAAAACTCCTAAACCCACACTACGAACACAATGATAGACGAGCCACACTATCTGCCAGGCAATGACCCATCCCATTCTTGATAACCACTTGGTTTGAAGTAAGCAATCGCCCCCTCTGGATTTCGTAACGGGGTGGCTCACTGTCCATGCATTTGTCCAACTCCTTCCGCCACCGATAGTTCGCATGAGGATCCGTCTGCTCTATTTTATCAGCCCCCCACCCTATCGTGTTTCCTAGTACCTGTACTGAATGTGGCTACCCTCAGCCAGGAAGTTATATCCCGTAGGCTCGATAGTACTGATGGGGTGTTGTAACTCCTACCGCGGCTTGGCCTGCGCCTCGCCCTGCCATGCTCAGTCATAGGGGCGGGTTCTTGCAATAGGCTTACAACGGTGTTACCTCTTTGTTTTCTCGCAGGCCAATAGGACTCAGCTGTGAAGAGTCCAAAAATGATTAAAAAGGGGGAGGGCCCGACAACGCACCGCCTAATTCCTTCGCCCCACCAAGAATTCCCTGACACCTTTAGTGGAAAAACCTTCCTCCATGATCAAACTATCCAACAATTCATTTAAACCAGTGACTAAAACAGGTGTAGCTCCGATGATGTAGCTACATGGCTCTTATATACTTTCTTCCCTCTAATGCCTATGGTTCGAGGAAGAACTTGTGGCAAGGTGATTATATTTTACCACAAGGAGAGGGGGAGGGATATGGAAGATGTTGTTATATCCCTCAATGGTCTCTATACCCACCCTAACAATGTTCCATTTCTGACCAATTATTATTCATTTGCGTATGGAACCCCTAAAAAGTGCGGATTGCCCACGATGGAAATGGCAACCCTAGCCTCGTAACCCACCCTAACAATCTATGTATGGAACCATACATTGTATCCTTGGGTCCCAGTATGGCTAACTAATATTATCGGAACCCCCTTCTTCGGAAAGAAAACTCAAAAACGAAAACTATATACCGTCCTATTCACATATCCTACTAGAAATGTACCAACACTGACTAATCAGATTGCGAAAAGAATTCACTACATCCTTACATTACGTTGTTGCTTGCTCCTTGCTCCATCTTCGTATCCTCAGGTCGACTGTCTTCCGCCCCTGTAAGAAAACTAACCTCAATGCATAACTACTACGGTATTGCTCATTGAATCAAAAATAATAAACACCAAAACTTTTATCATAACGTTATAAGTTTTCCACTTAATTTTATTATCCTCTTATAAAACAAAATAAATGTCTACTTAATACTACAACTAAATCTTAACTATCGAACTTACTAATCTAAATGTCTAAAAGAAATCTGTTCATACAAAATCTTATAATAACTCGGCTCAGAAAATTAATATCTATAAAAAGAGACCAATAGCTCTGAGTTCAAGAAATTTTTTTTACACTTACTAACTAAAAGGAATGTCTTATGCTCCCTTTCCTAAACGTTAACGACAATAATATGATAGACATACAAGCATTTAGAACCGTTGCTATTCTATTCTAAACTCAAAGAGAAACGATGCATGTATCTAATGTATACCACCGAGGTATATGTCCACCCGATGGGACTGACTGTTATGTCCGAATATTAATAAAAAAAAAAAACTCCGGTTCGCAAAAAAAAATGATTATTATAATGTCTCAAAGACTCAAACTATCTTTTTTTTGTTGTTGTTCTAAACACGATATTCCACACGACAAGAAAAATCTCTCTCATTGACCGATAATTCAAGAAAAACAAAACTAGTACCGAAAACGAATGAATTTCAATGTAGTTAATTCCAATAATGCAACTGTATCTAGACCGTTTTATGTATTAACCGAAAACAAGCAAAAACAAAACTGTTGAGTTCAACAAGAATCAAAAGCAAAACAAGAAACCCATACAGCCCACAAAAAAAAATTGTGTACTATTCGTCCACGGGTTATATATTAAAGGGTTCAGTGTCGTTTCCAATTTGGCGATGACACGCAGAGAAAGGAAGGAGGGATAGGTGGGAAAAATATATCAATATATGGTAAAAATATATATATGTTTATGAATGTTACGTTAAAAGAAAGATAAAATTTAGTATGCTGAAAGAAAAAGGTAAATTAAATCAAGTCCATCCAATCCTGAGTAGAAGTGCACTGCGACTCGGTGATCTGGTGGCTGAAAATTTGAATGGTTATGGATTATGAAAAAGGTAAGTATGTATATAGATTGGCAAAAAAAAAATTAAAAAAAAGGTTTGTATCTGTAGGTAGGTAGGAAATGGGGTATCTTGTTGGTAGGCTGAATTGTTTTACGATTGCAACAGCAAGAATTGACCTCAAGTATCCTTATCTTGTTTGTGTACACTATTTCTTTTCGGTAGTGTATCAATTGCTCATTATATGAGGCTAAATGCGCGGTACCAAAACGTTAGGTACTTCAACTCGAACTAGCAAATTATTTTTAGTTGAACGGTGACATATATGATTGCTTTGTACCGTCTATCGATTATAGTCATACACTATTAACTTCGCTGGACTATATATATATAAACAATACTTAAGCTACCATGCAATACTAAAATTCATATATATAAAAAAAACTTTTCTGCTACAAGATGATGGTTGCCGCTGTTCTCGATGCGACGAATTGGAGTTTGCATATACGATAAAATATCAAAGGTCAGCCTTCTCAAAACCACATATATGTGAGTTTCGATTTTGTCGATGCCGTTGGCTTGACAATTGAGAATATCGTTATGTATACGTACTTCACTTTGGCGTAGGATAATTGTTGTACGTATCTTAATTGCCTTGATACGTGAGATTTAGCGTAATCAGATGGTTGTATGTATATATATGCGTCGAATAAATGGTTAGGGGTGCGAGTGTGTGCTCATCGACGATCGCTTGCATAGGTTTCGCAGATATATATTTTGTGCGAATGCAGATGATTCCACTTGTATGACTAACCTCGAAATGCGTAGGGAGGTTATTATTTCGCAGTTCCCAAAGAAAGGTAAAAATCCGGAATTATTGAAGATGTAATTTAGCTACTCGCAGCTAGGTAGGTTATAACTGTATCGGAGAAAGAATTTATTTGTTCTTTTGTTGCGGTAGGTCATGGGGACTTCCGCTCTATATGTATAGCGTCAGGACGTTAACCGTCGGACGTAAGTTGTAGGCTGACATAAATCTTTCTGTATGGCAATTAATTTTGTGGCCACACCAAAATTGAATTATGGCGATTGCAGTATAGGAAGAATTAAGACTCTTTATTTTCCATTTGTTGGAGCACACACTACACTGTTTCCCTTATACATATACATATAGCACTTTTGAAATTTTTCAGGGAGGAACACAATACACAAAAAAAATTACAAGGTTACCTGTTGATCGTGCTATTATCTTACGCACGGATGAATCCAACCACGTTATCCTTTAATTTTCCTTTGTTTCCCAAAAGTTCCGAGTAAAAAAAGAACGCTGCTTAGGTTTCTTTCGACGTAGTCGCTCCAAATTATTTTATTTAAAAGAAACACATTTAGGGTGTTTGGGAAGTTCTCCCACGGTGTTGCTGATGGTATATAGGTATGTATTTATAGGTGCTCCCTCGTTGATGCTCGTTGAACTTTATATATATGTGAAATTAAAGGTGCTCCCGCGTTGATTGCTGGTGTGTATGCGTATTTAAAGGTGCTCCCGCGTGGATTGCTGGTGTGTATGCGTATTTAAAGGTGCTCCCGCGTGGAGACGAATCTCAGATTTATCGTCTTCCTTCCTTCTTTTTATTGGATTGGCGATTTGGTCCACGCCACTTACAAATTCCTTGATAAAAAACAAAATACATGAGGACTTTTGTCTAAAACTTGGTTATCCCAACCGTACTAGAGGAAAAGCAATTTTTTCTCCATTTCCCTATTTTTATTTCCTGATATTTCTAGAAAATAAGATTCATGATAAATATTTCCTTACCTTGATGTAAAAATCCATCCATAAATTAGGAGGATTGCCCAGAAATTACCAGATTAATTTCTCTTCGCCTTTCGTCTTCGTACGGGAACAAAAAAAAATAAAGTTTTTTTTTCTTTGTCTGCACCCAAAGAGGTGTAGACTAGTCGGCGGTCGTTGTGTGAATAGGCCGTCTGTGATTTGGTTTCGGTTTCACATGACGTCGTAGACACAAAGACAATACCAGATGTCTATAGTCTGTGTAGCTTATGAAGGAGTATAATGGAACTGAAATTTGTGTAGGTAGGGCAGTTCGAGAGAATGTCATTATTTGAGTGTGCAGTTCGGTTCCAATTGAACTTTGGCTGTTTCATTTCTTTATTATATCGTTGTACAGGGTGTTTGTCGATATTTGGATATAATCAACTGATTATATGTGTATTTTGGTGTTGACGTAAAAACTGACCCTACAGGCTTTATACATTTTTCAGTGAAGCCTGTCTAAATGGTAGCTCCCATACAACGAGCCGTTCAGTTTTATATTCTTTTAGTGTTCTTAAGAGAACTGCGTTTTTAGTTTTTGGCTAAAAATGCAAATAACGGAGATCTGCTCTTAACGGTTTTTTTTCAAATGGCCATAAGTTTTCAACGGTTGCATCGAATTCACTCAAACATTGTTTGGTATAGTTCCTTACAGCTTCCTACCAGATGGTGTTGCGCAGGCGATCAATCGGTTAAACTTTAGATACAAAAATTCATACTACAGATACATTACCCGTGTCGGGTATTTGCAAATAAGGTGGTATCTGTCGTTCCAATTTGGGGTCGTTGTATGATTCTTTTCATAGCCCCAGGTTCATACATCCATATCCAAATACGCAATAATAATGTCTACTGACCTGAAAAGAAAAAAAGAAAAAAAAGATAAATTAAAAATGATTTTTGGAAAGAGAATTGCCACCTGAGTCTGTCACATGAACTACCCTTCAAAGAAGTTAGCTTCAAAGACATTCCCAGATGACAAAAATCACTTATCTGTGGATTTATAGATGCTATATGATAAGTTATGTTGACCATAGGACGTAAGACTAAAAGTAATAAAGATAAATACAAATTAATTAAGAGATAGTTTACTAAAAATATAAAAACCTACCAGCTCTCAAAAGATGCAATGCAGATTACACTATGTAGGTTGGGGTGTAGTGTAAGTCCAGGTGTAAATTCGTTTACATAAATTGTCTTAGTTATTGTTTTTATATTTTTGTTTGTTCAAATTCAATAAGTTTTACATTATTAAGCACTAATTTTAAACAAACGAAAAATAAAATCGCGACACGAGGAAACTTTGTTTATATTTTTTATTTTTATGAACTGAGAAACGTCAAACCCTCTCAAGTTTTGACAGTTTACAGACTCGCCGCGAATAAAGTGGAAAAAAAAGAAAGAAAGAAGAATGATGGCGTCGACCCAAATTCGCCCCGGAAGTGATAAGGTTTTGTCGTCCGTTGGGTTTGAGTGTGCCAAAAGTTTATTAAAAAAATGTTGGATTTGTGCAATAATAGTAATTTTAGGTATTTATGTTAGTATTTATTCTGTTTTTACGTGATGATATTAAATTATTAGGTATTATTTCCAAGTTTTGACTATCGTAACTCGAATTCGCTCCGCAACATTCGGAGTAAGCGTAGGCCTGAACCCTCACACATAATATGTACAGTACATACACAGACCTGACTATGATTTTTAAGACAATAGTATTAGTAACTGGGGAAGTTGAACTTGAACTTGAAATTTTAGATCTGCAAAGAAAATCTGAAAAGGAAATGGCAAAAGATCATTGACCATTTAGGAATTGTATTCGAGATTTTTAGAAGAAAGTAGCAGCTGACTTAATCGTATAGTGGCACCTGAACTAGTGGTTTCAAGAAAAAAAAAATTATTGAACAGTTTACTGTGCGGATTTTTTTTTTACTTATAAAAAGTACCTATAAGTGAAAAATCGTGGTCATATGCGGATTAATTAAAATTTAGTTAATTTATACACACAAGAGGTGAGAAATAAGATTTTTTTATTAGAAGAAGAAAATTAAGTTCAAATTAAATCGTACCTATAGATGTTATAAAAAAAAAAAACTTAGAAAACACAGAGCATTCTAATAGTGTACCAAAGGTGTCAAGAAGGTTCGAGGATTTTCTCTACACAGTTCCATCAAAAGGCAGAGGTATGTGGTAATAAAAAAATGTTCTTTTAAGCGAAAGTTCTAAAACGAATCTCCATAAATATTCAGGTGAAGATCGAATGAAAGGCAACCCATTATCTATACATATACATATATATATATATAGATACCTTGCGACAAGGCAACCAAGAGGACTTTTAAGAGCTTCATTCAAGCACATTTCAATCCGAGCCTCTGCCAAATTTTATCCCCAGGTCAAGGTCGAATCCTTAAGGGATATACTGCGAAGTGGCGGTACGACCGGTGGCAAGTCAAGGGTGTCAACCTTAACCCCTGTTGAAGGACACATGAAGGGCACCGACACATAGTGCGGCAGGGTGCTCCACCTAGACAGTTTTTTTTTATTTTGTGTGTTCCCTTAAGGACAAAGGAAATTTGATTAAAAAATTATTTTTTTTGTTGAATTTTTTTTATTATTTTTGAGTTTTAGTAATTTTTGAATTTTTTTTTTTGTTAAAAGGAAAGAAAATAGTGAAAGATTTTTTTTTATTTAAGTAATGTTAAATTAAAGATAAAGAAAAGAAAGAAGAGAGTTAAAGTGGTTAAAGTGAGTGTAAGATCCAATTTTTTTTTTTAACTATGCAGAATATATGTGTAAAAGTGTATATTTGCAATTAAATTTGAACTACTGGATAAAGCAATTCAACGAATGAATCCTGGAACGTGCTGCCGGCAGGACTCCGAGGGACATTTCAATGTAAGTGACTTTTTAACATTTATTTAAATATATTCTCAAATTATAATATACAAATACTTACACATATATACCTATATATACATATATATACCCATAAAATTTTGTTTGAGGGAAGGCATTTAGAACTCCCTAGTCCTTTGAAATAAGACCATTTTGCCCTCATCTTATTTTTTTTATTTTTTTTTCATTTATTTTAAATTTTTTTAATATTCTTATTGATTTTCTTTCTTTGCATACTGATAAATAAATTGAATTATGATTTCTTAGTTTTAAGTTATGTCAATAATAAATTTTGACCCAAAATTTCAACTGAATTAGTTTTTAGATTTAAAAAAAAATGGAGTGCTAAGTTTTTTTATCAAGGGTGTGTGAGGCGGGCTCGGCTTGCCAGCGATGAACGTAAGATGACTTCGACGTGACCTACGCCATCCCTTACGAAGACTTCAACAATGACTTACTTACATAGATACTTACCTTACCAACTTACTTACCTACAAATTAAGATACTTACTTACCTACATACATACTTCATTACAATTACGTACTTACATATCTACATACTCACATAACAACACATGCATTCATAACAATTTTACTTTACTTTACGTACCTACTACTACTTGCTTACATACAAGATTGTAGTTGGGGGAAGTTGACATCAGGGGTCATCTCCAAACTTCTGGCCACGGAGATGACAATGGTTGTATCTTTGATACAAGGGTGGGGTAGGCCAATCTTCTGCCAACAACATCTGGCAGGGCTTTTGGCGACTCGGCGAACCATTGTGTTGGTGAGACAGTGGGGTCGATGATGGATTTTGGTGGAAAATATAAAATAAAATTACTTATTCTTAGGCTTAGTATAGGATTAGATAGGTTTAGATTATATCTCCAATGATATAAATAAATTATAATATTAAGGGTTTAGCGTTTAGATTAGATTTAGAACTTAGATTTTTTTTATATTTTAACCACCAGGAATCCTTACATTGACGCCATCCTTTTACCAATGCAGTGGCATAGGTAACTAAGTCTGTGCGTTTCCTTCACTTCCTTTTCCAGATCCTTATTCAAACTCCTATTTTCACTTTTCCTTTCCCATCCTTATTCGGTACGAGATTAATTTTGTTTGCTGAGTAGGTGGCGTTTGGAGAAGGGCACATCCACACCCAATCCTTCGAGCTTAGCCGAGCAAGAGCAAGCGTACTGCAGCTCTTCTCCAACACCAAAAGATGCCCCTGTGGCCAAACCTAGACTCGCAACAATGGCGCCCAACGTTACGAACGGCTTTCAGATCCATTGGGACTCCAAGGAGATGATTTTTGTTTGAAGGTCATCCCCTTGGACTCACAATAATCTGCTCTTAATTTTTTTCACATTTTTTTATATTTCCTGATCCTTTAAGCACAAACTTGGAGACCGTAAAAGCTCTTTGGGAAGTGGAAGATTGAGTTTTACTATCCGTTCTAACAAGTCTAGAACCAGTAGATTTAGTGAGGTAGAACGAAGTCATCCATCAAACAAAGAGCGGGGTAGAGTTTCGATTCAGAACACTTACAGTTTACCGTGTTGTAAGGCACAGTCAAACTCATAGTGTGGCGTAAGTGGGAAGTTTCGTATTCTGCTCGTGTGGAGGATTTGCTCTATTTCCTAGCCAACCACCTTTTAGGTTTCAAAGTCAGAAAGTTCGATGTGGTGGGAATTCAAGAGCTAATCCGAAGCACTCGTCGGGTCACAAAAGCATCAACTACAGTCTTGACAGACTTATTTACTACATTACTACATTACTACAACACTTTACAATTCACGAAACGTAACAGAACAATACAAAACTATTAACATTACGCATGATTTTTCGTTCATCGTTTGGATACTCAGTCGGAAAACCTCACACACCTTGATTATTCAATTATTTTTTTTAAACCTGAGGACAGACATTTTTACAATTTAAATTGAGTTTTGGTTCTAGGAAATTTTTTTTTATTATTATTTCTGCTTTATTCAATCAAGTTTGTTTTGAATTTTTTTAATTTTTAATCAATTTTTCTCTTATTTTTGAATTAATTTTTTGTTACCTTTTAATTTTTTTTAATTTTTTTATATATATATTTTTTTTTTATATTTCTTGGATTTTTATTTCGTTAACTTTGCTTTCACAACTCTTTATTTTTTATATAATTATTTTTTTGAATTATCTTTTTTCTTTACCTTTAAATTATCCCTTTTATGCTTGAATTATACATTAAATACATTTTTATCAATTTTTTTTATTTCTTGGATTTTTTTTCATTAACTATTTATTGAATTTTTTTTAATTTTTTGATTTTTTTTGTATCCCTACTTGAATTAATTTTTTTAACGAATTTTCTCTGAAATTTTTTTTTTTGTGTGAACACAATATTTTGTATTTTTTTTAAAGCAAATCCGTGAATTATAATTTGCTTTTACAGAATTTATACAATTTTTGATTTTGTCAGAATTTTTTTTTTAAATCTTATTGGAAAAAAAAAGGAATGAAGTCTTCAAGGGGTGCAGGTAGAAAATCTACGCTGTCCAACCGAGGCAGAGGCACTACGCGAAGGCGATTTACGCGACTTGCTCTTGCCACCGGTACAGCTACAAGCCCACCACCATTAGACTCGGAAATGAATCAAAGCCAAATGCTAAACCCTTTTGATGATCTGTTAGAGCAAAGTCAAGAGGGCCTTAGGAATCCTAGTGGGGGTGTAGATCCAGTGGGGGCAGCAGCTTCATTGCCAGGGCCAAGTTATCAGCCTGGGATTGCGGAGAGAATGGCTAGGGAAGCCGTGTTTCCAACGGGAGGAGAAGAAAGAGAGACTAGGGAATCGGTCAACAGATTAACCCAAGCCCTACGACGTGAAAGTTTAATGTTAGAACAACCAGAAGAGGAAGACAAATCAGAAAGAGATAGAGATAGGGAAGAATATGAAATAACCATGGGAGGAGAAAATTTAAAGAAGGTTATTGATAGTGCGATTTCTCGCTCAATAAACGAGACTCACAGCAAGACGATGCTTCTTCTTGCCGAACAAACCAAAAATATGGCAAAAATGCACTCAATGGTAGCAACGGTGACGGAGAATATGACTACCATGAACGATCGGCTACGAACAGTAGAGAGTTCAACGCGTGCCCTTTATGAGAATCAAAAGCGAAGGGAGGAGGTGATTTTGGTCGACCCGGAAATAAGTCCACCTCGCGTTATTCCTCCATCCATAAACCAATCTCATGGCTATTTACAGAGATCAACAAGTGAATATGGGAAACGCGTTGATATACATAAATGGGGAGTGAAATTTGACGGTTCTTCAAGGAACATGACTGTCGAAAGTTTCATTTTTCGGGTCGAAACTTTGCAAAAGAAAAGTGGTGCCACAAGTAATGAAGTTTTTGCTAACTTCCACCATTTAGTGTCAGGAGCTGCTGAAAAGTGGTACTGGCAGTTCATGGAAGAAAACCAGGGCGATGAATTTTTAAACCTGTACGACCTCAAATCGGAACTGGTAAGACATTTTCGGAGTTCAAAAAGTGACCATGAGATTCTTCAGGAAATAATGAACAGGCGTCAGCTACCAAATGAGACATTTGACGCATTCTTTGAAGAAGTAAGAGGTCTCACTTTACAAATGAAGACCCGACCAAGTGAGAAAGATTTAATAGCGATGGTGCGGAAAAATCTCAAAGATAAAGTTTCGACGCTGATCTTCGGATGCCAAATTAAGGATATCCGAGATCTAAGAGATGAATGCAGACGAGCTGAAGAACACTTACTAACGAGAGAATACAAATTTAAAAAGCATGTGAACGAAATTGAAGACCACGCTACTTACAAAAACGGTGAACGAGACAAAAGGACAGAACTTACAAAGGACAAAAACTTACACTCAGCAACATGTGCATCAACTTTCCACGCGCTGACTTGTTTCAGTTGTGGAAAAGGAAACCTGTCCTTCAATTGCGCGTCATGTCAGGGAAACCTGAAAGTCGGCAGTGTTCCCGGGTCCACTCCACCGGCGAAAATGACAATCCCGGACAATCAGAGCCTGTAAAAATAAAAATTTTAAAGAGAGAACATGAAGAAAAAAATACTTACCTAAAAACACCTGTGCAATATAAAAGTCTTCATCAACGGATGATAGACTATGATGAGGCAAGAAGAAGAATCTTCAATGAGGAAATCGCCTGTGAAGAGTTTCAAAGTAGCAGAAATTTTAGAAAAATAGCTAAGTTGAGAGAAAAATCTGCAATATTTAGAAATAGAAAAAATAAAATAGAAGCTTCAATATTAACTATAAATGACGATAATAGACCCTACGCAAAGGTAGCAGTAAATGGAGAAGAAATGGTAGGTCTATTAGATAGTGGAGCTTCAGTTAGCTGTATGGGGAAAGATGCAATAGTTTTCTTACAGAAACATAACATTCCAATCATAAAAATGAGGTTAGACATAAAAACAGCAGATGGGCAAAACCAACAAATAAGCGGGAGAATTAAGACTGACATCTCATGGGGCGGCAATTCCAAAGAGATGGAACTATATATCGTTCCAAGCCTTCAACAACAACTCTATTTGGGAGTCGACTTTTGGAGGACGTTTAAAGTTGCTCCAAACATAATCAGTGCTCTTGACAATATATCACCGGCGGAAGGGCAGGAGTCTGATCCTTTGCGAAAGCTTTCTCCAGAACAAACGGATGAGTTGGAGCGAGTCAAGCAGACATTCCCATCGTGTGCAGTGCTAGGGCTGGGTAAGACTTCGGTCGAAGAGCATGTCATTGAGATGGACGACGACAGCATTCCCATCAAACAACGGCATTACCCGATTTCACCTGTTGTACAAAAGCTAATGTACGCTGAGCTTGACAGGATGCTCGAGCTGGGAGTCATAGAGGAAAGCAATAGCGCGTACAGCTCTCCCGTTGTTCTGGTGCGGAAGCCAGGCAAAAACAGACTTTGCTTGGATTCGAGAAAAATAAACGCTGCGACAAAGAAATTTGCGTATCCACTTCCTCACATTGAAGGAATTTTGAGTCGGCTCCACGATACACACTTCATATCAAGTATCGATTTAAAGGACGCTTTTTGGCAGATACCTCTGGAGATCAAATCTAGAGAGAAGACAGCTTTCACAGTCCCTGGGAGGCCATTGTATCAATTCACGGTTATGCCATTCGGACTGTGCAATGCAGCCCAGAGAATGTGTAAGCTGATGGACAAAGTCATTCCCGCTCGTTTGAGAGAGAGTGTCTTTGTTTACCTGGATGATCTCTTGATTTGTTCTCCAGACTTTGAAACCCACATGAGCGTCCTCAAAGAAGTTGCGAGATGTTTGCGTGAAGCGGGACTGACGATTAACGTCGAAAAAAGCAAATTCTGTTTTAAAGAGATCAAGTACTTGGGCTATTTCGTCGGTGATGGTTGTCTGAGGACTGACCCAGAAAAAGTTTCAGCGGTAAAGGACTTCCCTGTGCCAAAAACTCCTAAACAACTCCGTCGGTTCTTAGGTATGACAGGATGGTATAGGCGCTTTATTCCAAATTTTGCGTCTATATCAGCCCCAATGACTGACTGCCTGAAGAAAGGAAAAGATTTCGAAATGTCTACAGAAGCTTTAACGGCTTTCGAAGAACTGAAGACTATGCTGGTAACAGCACCCATCTTGTCCAACCCTGACTTTACTCGACATTTTTACCTACAGTGCGACGCATCAACTACTGGTGTAGGGAGCGTTCTTTTTCAAATGGACGACGAGAAAAACGAACGACCGATAGCATTTATGTCCCAGAAGCTTAATTCCGCACAACGGAATTACAGTGTGACGGAACTTGAATGCTATGCGGCCGTTTTGTCAGTAAAGAAGTTCCGAGCCTACATCGAAGGTTTACCTTTCACTATAATAACTGACCACGCAAGTCTTAAATGGCTAATGAGCCAAAAAGACTTGAGTGGTAGGTTAGCTCGTTGGAGTTTTAAACTCCAAGGGTTTGATTTCAACATCGAGCATAGGAAAGGCACCCTCAATGTAGTCCCGGATACTCTCTCACGAGTACATATGGACGAGATCGATACCGGAACACAGGAAGTTGACTTCAATTCACCACATTTTTCATCTGAAGAGTATGTTGAATTGAAGAAGACAATAGAAGAGAACAAAGACATACTTCCCGACACATGCGTCTCGGACGGATTTGTGTACAAAAGAACTGACAGACGAACTGGGGACCCTATTCAAGAGGATAGGGCCTGGAAACTTTGGGTACCGAAGGAGTTGTGTAGGGGTCTTTTGGCAACAGCACACGATTCTTTTACAGCCGGTCACGGAGGAATGCACAAAACTTTGGCAAAACTTCGCCAAAGGTATTTCTGGCCAAATATGACCATCCAAGTTAAAGATTATGTACAAAACTGTGATATTTGCAAATGTAATAAACCAATGAACTCGATTTCAAGGCCACCCATGGGACAGCAGACAATAACAGAACGACCTTTTCAACGACGGTACACCGACTTCTTAGGACCTTACCCACGAACGAAGACCGGACATACACACATTTTCATTGCCTTAGACCACTTTAGCAAATATGTTTTCTTAAAGCCAATAAAAAGAGCAACAGCAGCTGAGGTAGTTAAATATCTTGAAGAGAGCGTATTTCACATGTTCGGTGTACCTGAGTACATCCATTCCGACAACGGAAAACAATTTGTTTCAGAATTGTTTTCCAGCTTTTTAAACAAATATGGTGTTAAACACATACGCACGGCCTTTTACTCACCCCAAGCCAACACGGAGAGAATTGAAAAATCACCAATTGCGAAATATTCAGTTGCAATTTACAAAACATGTTTTTTTTTGTAAATCACGGCGCTTTGATTCGAAACTGATAGAACAATTGGCAATTTAACTTTCAATTCATCGCAAATTACAACAATTCCTGAGTTGCGATTTACAATTAAAAGTTATAATTCAAGCTTGTGCCCTTCAAAGTAAATTACAACCTTTTTGTCGCAATTTACTACTTCAAGGGAATAATTCCATTTATACTTTTTACCAATCTGGATTTGCTAAAATTTGTTCGTGATTTACAATCACTGAGTATTAAATTCAACTCAAGTGTGTCTGACGGCTACGTCAAAGGTCCGGAGTTCGATCCCTGCCTCGAACTAATAATTATCTTTTTTTTTTGGTACTGTCTCTTTTGAGGAAATGTAAAATCATCGAAAAATAAATCTATTTAATATTAAAAGTGGATCTTTGTAAGCCATTCGGATTCAGCGGGAAATGATATTCCACCAGAATATCAACGCACATACAGGAATCGTTTAGAATATAAGTCATTAGGCCCTGGCCCCGCTTGTGTCTCCAATAATGCCTTTTTGTAGTTCTATTATGTACATAGGGAGTACAAGGTTGAATTTCAACTACACATTATATACAATTTCTTACCTTTATTTAAATGATCATCACAAAAAATTGTACATTAGAGGTTAGACGTCCAAAATAAGACGACTATATTTTTCTCGCCAATAAAACATAATCTTAATTCAGAACACCCCTAAAATGTAACTCATATTCAGGTTGCTTCTTATTATTAATTTTGATATCCGACTTGGATGCATCACCATGGCCTAGTAGATGTGTGCTAGGTTGGTATGCAGAGGGACTCGAGTTCGATTCCTAGAATCAGCCAAGTAAGTAAAAGTTACATTTTTCAATAAAAAATAATAAATGCTTTTCAATAAATAGAAAACGTTGCTCCTCTCAAAGCAATATAATTTGTTACAAATTGAGTAAAATGGGGTTGCAATTTACGACGTTACCACTCATTTTTTCAAAAACATATTTTTGATTCAAAACAAAAAGATGGAAATCTACGACTAGCTTTTTTGCAATTTACAATCGAGTAAATATAAAATTGATACAAATTTGGATCAATTTTCGATTCGCGATGGCGATGTTTTATTTCTCAGGATCGAATTATTGACCCAAAAAAGTGGTAATTTGCTATTTTTGAGTGTCAATATCTTCATTTCGTTCAATTTTGAAAATTGCGAACAAGGAGTCGTAATTTACAAAACCCCGAGCTAGGGTGAGAAACTGCATAAGATTTTCGTGATTTGCAGCTCATTTATCTTGATCTGATCTAAAAATTCTTTCCGTGAATGCATCAGAGCGTGTAAACAGGTCAGTGTTAGCGAAAATTCGGTCCTATATCGATAGTGACCAGCGTAATTGGGATATGCATGTAAGCAACACAGCTTTCTCTATTCGAAGCGTGTTACATGATGCCATCAAGTTAGAACCATACTATGCCGTTTTTGGAACACAAATGGTTCAACACGGAAAAACTTATGAGCTTTTAAGAAAATTAGATATGCTCAAAGATACAGATATCGAAATAGTAGATAAATCAGACAAACAAGCTTTGTTAAGAAAGCAAATATTTGAAAATTTAAATTTAGCACATCAACGATCTGCTAAGATATATAATACGAGAAGTAAGAACGTTTCTTACAAAGTAGGGCAGCTTGTATATCGAAGAAACTTTAAACAAAGTAAGCTACTGGACAAATACAACGCCAAACTAGGACCTAAGTTCATTAAAGCAATTGTCCTGAGAACAGTAGGAAATTCTCTCTACGAATTGGGGAATTTGAAGGGTGAAAAAGTGGGAGTTTACCATGCGAAAGATATCCACATTTAATGACGCACTCAAGCTGCTGTTGCTCAATAAGTAAACTGTGATATATATGTAGTCTCATGTTCGGTTATCATAAATGATTTAATATTTATTTAAGTATAATTCTGTGATATAGTTTAAGGTTTTATTTATTTTATTTTAATTATTTTATGCTGTGATCTGGTTTATAGTTACTCAAAGAGATTCTTATATATTTAATTATTTATCTATTTATTTATTAGCTTTACTGTGATATAGTTTAAGGATATAGATATATGTATTTATTTATTTACGTGTCCGTTCGTTATATAGAGAATTATTTATTTATTATTATTTATTTACATAGCCTTATTTTATATTAATTGATTTATTTCATCTATTTATTTCCCACGTATTTAGGTATAATATTTGTCTGTCACAGAGTTTTTTTTATTATTTATTTTAACGATTTATCTTTATATATAGGTATTTATTTTATCCATGAGACTGATAGACGTAAGGTTAGAGAGATAGAGACTTAGTAGGTCAACTATTTGAGTTAAGGGAAGCCAGGTGATAAATAATATCAAAATATACCTATCTAGATTCTCTAATTGGTAATTTCCTTTAAAACTCTAGTAAGCTAATCATATCCATGACCATTACCTCTAAAAATGCCCGACTAGAAATCGTAAAGACGACTCAGGGCGTGGGACGTACCACACGTTGAGAACGGCTGATAAATGGCTTTACTAGTCAGTGAAAAACTCACAAATAATAAAACTAATTATTGATCCACTGCATTTTTACGAGGCCGGTTTACTCACGACCACTCATAAACCGTCGTCGAGCTTGTTGCGCAGGCGATCAATCGGTTAAACTTTAGATACAAAAATTCATACTACAGATACATTACCCGTGTCGGGTATTTGCAAATAAGGTGGTATCTGTCGTTCCAATTTGGGGTCGTTGTATGATTCTTTTCATAGCCCCAGGTTCATACATCCATATCCAAATACGCAATAATAATGTCTACTGACCTGAAAAGAAAAAAAGAAAAAAAAGATAAATTAAAAATGATTTTTGGAAAGAGAATTGCCACCTGAGTCTGTCACATGAACTACCCTTCAAAGAAGTTAGCTTCAAAGACATTCCCAGATGACAAAAATCACTTATCTGTGGATTTATAGATGCTATATGATAAGTTATGTTGACCATAGGGCGTAAGACTAAAAGTAATAAAGATAAATACAATTTAATTAAGAGATAGTTTACTAAAAATATAAAAACCTACCAGCTCTCAAAAGATGCAATGCAGATTACACTATGTAGGTTGGGGTGTAGTGTAAGTCCAGGTGTAAATTCGTTTACATAAATTGTCTTAGTTATTGTTTTTATATTTTTGTTTGTTCAAATTCAATAAGTTTTACATTATTAAGCACTAATTTTAAACAAACGAAAAATAAAATCGCGACACGAGGAAACTTTGTTTACATTTTTTATTTTTATGAACTGAGAAACGTCAAACCCTCTCAAGTTTTGACAGTTTACAGACTCGCCGCGAATAAAGTGGAAAAAAAAGAAAGAAAGAAGAATGATGGCGTCGACCCAAATTCGCCCCGGAAGTGATAAGGTTTTGTCGTCCGTTGGGTTTGAGTGTGCCAAAAGTTTATTAAAAAAATGTTGGATTTGTGCAATAACAGTAATTTTAGGTATTTATGTTAGTATTTATTCTGTTTTTACGTGATGATATTAAATTATTAGGTATTGTTTCCAAGTTTTGACTATCGTAACTCGAATTCGCTCCGCAACATTCGGAGTAAGCGTAGGCCTGAACCCTCACACATAATATGTACAGTACATACACAGACCTGACTATGATTTTTAAAACAATAGTATTAGTAACTGGGGAAGTTGAACTTGAACTTGAAATTTTAGATCTGCAAAGAAAATCTGAAAAGGAAATGGCAAAAGATCATTGACCATTTAGGAATTGTATTCGAGATTTTTAGAAGAAAGTAGCAGCTGACTTAATCGTATAGTGGCACCTGAACTAGTGGTTTCAAGAAAAAAAAAAATTATTGAACAGTTTACTGTGCGGATTTTTTTTTTACTTATAAAAAGTACCTATAAGTGAAAAATCGTGGTCATATGCGGATTAATTAAAATTTAGTTAATTTATACACACAAGAGGTGAGAAATAAGATTTTTTTATTAGAAGAAGAAAATTAAGTTCAAATTAAATCGTACCTATAGATGTTATAAAAAAAAAACTTAGAAAACACAGAGCATTCTAATAGTGTACCAAAGGTGTCAAGAAGGTTCGAGGATTTTCTCTACACAGTTCCATCAAAAGGCAGAGGTATGTGGTAATAAAAAAATGTTCTTTTAAGCGAAAGTTCTAAAACGAATCTCCATAAATATTCAGGTGAAGATCGAATGAAAGGCAACCCATTATCTATACATATACATATATATATATATAGATACCTTGCGACAAGGCAACCAAGAGGACTTTTAAGAGCTTCATTCAAGCACATTTCAATCCGAGCCTCTGCCAAATTTTATCCCCAGGTCAAGGTCGAATCCTTAAGGGATATACTGCGAAGTGGCGGTACGACCGGTGGCAAGTCAAGGGTGTCAACCTTAACCCCTGTTGAAGGACACCTGAAGGGCACCGACACATAGTGCGGCAGGGTGCTCCACCTAGACAGTTTTTTTTTTATTTTGTGTGGTCCCTTAAGGACAAAGGAAATTTGATTAAAAAATTATTTTTTTTGTTGAATTTTTTTTATTATTTTTGAGTTTTAGTAATTTTTGAATTTTTTTTTTGTTAAAAGGAAAGAAAATAGTGAAAGATTTTTTTTTATTTAAGTAATGTTAAATTAAAGATAAAGACAAGAAAGAAGAGAGTTAAAGTGGTTAAAGTGAGTGTAAGATCCAAATTTTTTTTTAACTATGCAGAATATATGTGTAAAAGTGTATATTTGCAATTAAATTTGAACTACTGGATAAAGCAATTCAACGAATGAATCCTGGAACGTGCTGCCGGCAGGACTCCGAGGGACATTTCAATGTAAGTGACTTTTTAACATTTATTTAAATATATTCTCAAATTATAATATACAAATACTTACACATATATACCTATATATACATATATATACCCATAAAATTTTGTTTGAGGGAAGGCATTTAGAACTCCCTAGTCCTTTGAAATAAGACCATTTTGCCCTCATCTTATTTTTTTTATTTTTTTTTTCATTTATTTTAAATTTTTTTAAATATTCTTATTGATTTTCTTTCTTTGCATACTGATAAATAAATTGAATTATGATTTCTTAGTTTTAAGTTATGTCAATAATAAATTTTGACCCAAAATTTCAACTGAATTAGTTTTTAGATTTAAAAAAAAATGGAGTGCTAAGTTTTTTTATCAAGGGTGTGTGAGGCGGGCTCGGCTGGGCCAGCGATGAACGTAAGATGACTTCGACGTGACCTACGCCATCCCTTACGAAGACTTCAACAATGACTTACTTACATAGATACCTACCTTACCAACTTACTTACCTACAAATTAAGATACTTACTTACCTACATACATACTTCATTACAATTACGTACTTACATATCTACATACTCACATAACAACACATGCATTCATAACAATTTTACTTTACTTTACGTACCTACTACTACTTACTTACATACAAGATTGTAGTTGGGGGAAGTTGACATCAGGGGTCATCTCCAAACTTCTGGCCACGGAGATGACAATGGTTGTATCTTTGATACAAGGGTGGGGTAGGCCAATCTTCTGCCAACAACATCTGGCAGGGCTTTTGGCGACTCGGCGAACCATTGTGTTGGTGAGACAGTGGGGTCGATGATGGATTTTGGTGGAAAATATAAAATAAAATTACTTATTCTTAGGCTTAGTATAGGATTAGATAGGTTTAGATTATATCTCCAATGATATAAATAAATTATAATATTAAGGGTTTAGCGTTTAGATTAGATTTAGAACTTCGATTTTTTTTATATTTTAACCACCAGGAATCCTTACATTGACGCCATCCTTTTACCAATGCAGTGGCATAGGTAACTAAGTCTGTGCGTTTCCTTCACTTCCTTTTCCAGATCCTTATTCAAACTCCTATTTTCACTTTTCCTTTCCCATCCTTATTCGGTACGAGATTAATTTTGTTTGCTGAGTAGGTGGCGTTTGGAGAAGGGCACATCCACACCCAATCCTTCGAACTTAGCCGAGCAAGAGCAAGCGTACCGCAGCTCTTCTCCAACA
Source organism: Platycheirus albimanus (assembly GCA_916050605.2). Lineage (NCBI taxonomy): Eukaryota > Metazoa > Arthropoda > Insecta > Diptera > Syrphidae > Platycheirus > Platycheirus albimanus. The sequence goes on along the minus strand of OU696696.1, from coordinate 329,599,975 downwards.
CCAAAAGATGCCCCTGTGGCCAAACCTAGACTCGCAACAATGGCATTGATTTTTTTTTCGGTTTCTCTTTTTTAAATTGGCTCCTATACAAAGAGCCACTAGATTTTGGCCAATTTTTTCGTTTTTTCAAATTTACTCAAAAACGGCTTCCCCGATTTTTATGAAACTTTGTATGTAACATATATAGAATACTTCAAAGAAAACTGCATTTTTAGTTCTTGGCTACACATGATAATAGCGGAAATTGCTTTTAACAGTATTATTAATTTGGCCATAAGTGGACATTTGTATCATATATAACACCCAAAATATAACGTCTTAATTTTAAATATTAAAGGTTTCTTAACGTTAGCTCCCGTATATCGGTTTTTCCAGTTTCAGTCAATTTTTTTTAGGTTTTACCAATTTTTTCAAAAATGAGTCCTTCTCATTGGTTGAAAAGTTGTTTTCATCGTACTATTGCACCCACAGAGCAAGTACGTGCGACCCAGTCGTGCATTTTTTTTTTTCGCACAGACAAAATTATAGACAACCGGTTGCTTCGAGTTCACGCAGTCGAATGACTTCTAATTAGGTACGTACGGCATGCGGTACGGTTGCGGCTGCGGTTCCGGCTGCGTTTTTTTATTGTGTTCCAGCAGCTAGCTGGTAGGGTCTCAGGGAATCCGTTCTGTGCAGTGGTATCCGTTGAGTTTTTTTTGTCCAATTGAAATGTGTCTTACTGATTTCTTCGACCTTGTAACGTAAAATTAATAATTACAGGAGATTATAAAGAAAATCTGAATTGCCAACAGACATTGATCACATTCACCCAAATACCCTATGGATACCCAAGTTCCATACCAATGTCCCATCGACAACACAAACCGAAGAAGAAGCCAGAAGAGGCAAGAGCCACCCAACACCCTTGACTCCTATACCAAGGAACTGCATCTCCAACGTTGACTTTCCATGTATCGGTGTACCTAGCATCCCTAATCAGAAATACTTACACGTCGCTAACATGGTATCTTGCTCTTCCCGCTCCTTCTACCTTCCTTCATAAATCCCCCATCCATCCCCATCACAGAAGCACGAACCATCTAGCAGCATACCATAGGTGCTGACCATAAAACACCGTGGAACAGCCTAGACGGTACCTTTCAGCATGTTCGCGCCTATCCGCTACAAGTTATCGGTGTTCTTCTTGCAGCTGTGTCACGTAGTAGCCTACACCTGAAACCATGGACTCTACTTAGATCCCTCACTCATAACTAGTATCGAAATGCATAACACACGACTGACGATTATTTTTCCGAAGAGTTCGCTTCAGATCGCATCCATTACACTAGCTATGGCTACCTTTATTCTGCATCGAAGGGACGGAAGCGATCCTATGCCGGCAACGCCCCCTTTCTCATCAACTGTTCGTAGAGAACAGTCAGTAAGAACGGCATGTGACAACGTAGAACCGTGGTCGAGATCGACCGTCGAGGTGGCCGGCAGTACCATAGCCATGACCAGCTCAGCCAGGCCGTGGGCACTTGCTCCGGGATCTACTTGACCGGTGTAACCTCTATTTTTCACTGCCGACCGGTGAACTCATGGTGTGCGAGTTCGAATAAAAACTATTAAAATGCTTAAGGGCCCTCATAACCTCTGTCGACAAGACCATGCAAAATTGATTGTAAAGAAAGGAAGTCTCTAAATCGCACCCTTCATTATGTGTGAAAATAGCTTAGTGGAAAAGAATCCGGACGGAATTAGTATACAAACACCTCGAACACAATTCGTAAGTATTGGTGTGACCGCAGACCATAGATGATCGTGGCTGCGTGGCAAACTCATCACCTTCCTATCATTCTGCTGCCACGATGTATTGCAGGATGAGGAAGAGCAGGGCCGTCGAGAGGAATTCCGGGCCCGGGATGGACAAATCCCAGGCCCCTCATATATACTCTTTTTTTTACTACATGCCTACTCCTGCTACGGCCAAATACCTATTGCTAATAGCATGGCACTATAGTAACAATGAGAAGAAAGGATGAAATATATTTTGTTAGCACAGTGGACCCAAAAAAAAGTGTCCATTATCTGATCATTCCCACGGGTTTTGTCCAGTTGAAACAGGGGATGTAAAGAAAATAATTCGGCATACGAGTAGATCGGTTCGAATCCACATCTAGAAGTTATCAATCAAGCTCTGCATTCAGTGCGTTATTGCCAACCGCATGCTTGTAAGTGAAGGAAAAACACGTTCGTTTAATTAAAAAAAATTTGAGAATAAAACAGATTTTATTAATAATATTTAACATTTTTCTTTATTTTAAAAGCTATGTATTGTAAAACGTTTTCATTTCAACTTTTGCATTCTTTTTTTTACATTCAAAATATTATCACAATATTGCCTTTAGAGTTGGTTTGTATTGGACGAAATATTTCCTTATTGAATACGAGCTTTCCTAGATTTCTGAGCAGCAAAACTACTTATATTTACATCGAAATTCAATTACTTTGCCAAAGGTGCTTCTATGCATAGTGTAGCAAGTCCCGAAACACGATCTTACTATGAGCACGAGCGATGAAAATTTTTTACTCTGGCAAGGACGCTAAAGGAACCTTCGGCACTAGCTACGGTGACAGGTATGGTGCAAAACACACGCAGAGCAACACACACATTTGGGAAAATCGTCTCCAAGTTCTGGGAAAAAATTGCATTCAGCAAACTCAATGGTGGAAGTTCTGCTTCCAAATGGGCTTCATAAATGTGTTTCAGATGAATTAATTCTTCCTAAAATTCTTGAGATACATGCGATTTGTACTTTGGAATAAAGCTTGTAGCAGAAATTCGAATCTCAGTTTCGTCCATTGTTGAAAACTACCATAAAAGTGAAAATGTTGAATTCAAATTTTTCATGAAATCGAACCCACGAGAAATTCCAGATATAATAGAATCAACTATGACGTAAAAGGTGTTTCTTTTGAAGTTTGTTCCTTCGTCTGTACCTATCAGTTTGTGCTTCACCTTGACTTTCTCCGAAATGTCTCTTTAATTGTCTTTTTCGGGTCGATGTGAACGATTCTGAAATATCTCCCAATCCAGCCGCAACTTCTTTGCAAAGCTGCAAATCGGAGATCAAACTATAGAGTTTTCGAATTTCAACGTCAATAGTGATATCGCTGGTTTGAAGAATGATGCTTCTTTCATTTATAGCGCTCAGAACCTTGCACCAGATTGAAGACATCAGGACACATTCAAATTTGTGCATATATTTTAATACGTCATGTACATCTCTTCTAGCTTCAGCAGTTAAAGTGAGATCACTTAATCCTTCTAGTGATTTTCTTAATGATGATTTGCAAATGGTTTCACTGCTTCAATTCTAGCTGGCCATCTTGTGTCGGATGGTTTGTGAAGGAATCCCGGCACATTTTACTTAAGAATTTGCCAACGTTGTGCACTGCTGCTTAACAAGTTGAAACACTTTTGAACAACTCCGAAAAATGTGATTGCCGCAGTACAACATTCCGCGGAATCTACACGTTTATAACTCACTTCATCAATACTGTATTTTATATTTTAACACCTAGCTAGGTTTCTTACACAAGAATATTCAATATTAACTTCGAAGTTTTAAAGCCAAATCAGCGATATTTTATAGAGATTTGCAAATAACGGTCCTAGCGAAAACCCCTTCTCGATAAGAACAAATAATTTCTAAGTAACAAACAGAAATTAAATAGATATGAAGAAAAATCCGAATAAAAAAAAAATATATATATATTGTGTTTTTCGAAAATCCGGGCCCCTTATTAAGACTGAGGCTGATACAAAATTTCAAAATTTACTTTAAATTACAAAATAGTTTGTGCTCACTAATATAAAAGCTAAGCGATTTTCTATCATTTTCTTTAAATCGCCGGAGGCGGTCGATTTGTCTCTAGATATTTAAAAAAAAAACATGTCAATATTAGTCAGGGGCCCAACCGCAAGCGTGAGTTTTTCTTAAGAGATAACGTTCACATAACGCCCCGATTTTGAAAGCGTGATTGATTTTTCAAGTTTCCGAGCCGCTAGAAAATCACGAGAATATATTAATGCTTGCGGATCACGGCCCCAAGATGCATGAAAAATCTATCTCAAATAAAAAAAATTACAAACACAAATTACAATTCAACTTTTTGTTTCAAATTTCGGGCCCCTTGAAAATCACGGGAATATGTTAATGGTTGATGAGGAACTGGGCCCCAGTTGGTATGAAAAATCTATATGAAAAAATTACGATTACACGTATGGCTTCAAATTTCCGGGCCCCTTAAAAATCTCGGGCCCGGGGGGATTCCCCCCCTTACCACCCCCCTCTCGATGGCCCTGAGGAAGAGGTGACTAACACTGTAGGGAGGGAGGATCAGAGGTGTAGATCGATTCCCCTTGGTATCTCAACCCACCCAATTCATAAACGAAAATCATCTCTCTCGATTATGACCTTGGCTGACCGCGTACCTGTGAGTCCCTACGACTCAACATTATTAATTGGGCAGCCCCAGATTTAAAAAGCAAGCAATAATATGCTTGCTCAAGTAACTAACCTATTTCAACTCTAGTACCCTTACGAGACACTAGACTTTAACTATATCATTGTTTCAAGAAAAAGAAAACAACTATCCTCACAATAATTACCAGGACATGTACGGCTCCTTGTTCCACCTGAAAGAAAGGCGAGGGTCACCACCCTCCCTACGAAAAGCTTACTTAAACATCCTGAAATTCTACAAAGGGCTTCATGAAAATTTCCGGAATTATATTCATAAATCAAAAGGCAGGAATTTCAAAACTTGTTATAAACGATATCTTAATTTTTATTAAAGTATTCTTAAAACTAGTAAGGAAAGTACTTTAACTAACTGAGTAAACTTTCTCAAAATATAAATGGATCATATTCCATTTAGAAAGTTTCGAAATTGATATACAAATAGTTATTTTGTTATAAGACTAAGCTCTGATATTCAATTCCATACGTAAGAATAATTGAGAAATCTTAACGAATAAAACTTTGTACTTTACAAGTTTGCAATATATCAACAGATTACTGCTTACGTTTCTTATAAACTAACCTAAAATATCTAAACAACCATAAGTACGAGATCGGTTCCTCTACTCAATTATTCTCAGTAGGCAAGAGCAATTCACTTGCTAATTGAATCGGTAATCTATCCGCGGACCGACTGTATTTCAGTTCATTTAATAAGAAAAAGTTAATATCAAAAAAAAAGAAACTTAAATTTTCTACCGCGACGTCAAAGTTTCACCGCCCGAGCGGTTGGACAAATCCAAAAAAGGTGGAAATTCAAAAGTAACCGACGGATGGCATACTATTATTAGATACTAGGATCATATATACGAATCACGGAAACAAAAAAAAAGAAAGTAAATGGAGATCTGAGACCCTTAGTAAAAGTAAGTATTAACAAGGCAGAGATGGGATTTTTATGTAGTATAAATTCGTAGTCACACAAATATCAATTCAAAAACAGATAAATACCACGCATGAAAGAACACAATTCGCGTTCAAATCATGCATTTGAGCAATAATATATACATATATGTATCAATGTAAATAATGTTATTAAGTCAATATAGTTAAAGAACATGCAAATATTTAAAGTCACAATACCTACTACCAATGGGGTAGTTTAGATATTGTATTCAATTACGCTGTAACTGAAGTGCACTTTCGGAACAACCTGTGGAATTAATAGTTAAATTGTATAATATATTATTGTCTACTCTACTGACTGATATATATATTCGGCAATCTGTGATATCGATCGCTACTCAGGGCTGGCTTTATACTGAGTGGTTATTTTGTGGATGTTGCCTTGAAAGTCATAGTATGTATCCTCGATAAGATACTCGGTCGGACTCCGTGTTAAGGACATGAACAAAAAGGTTCACGAAAACAAAGTAAAGATTGTTATGCGACTGGCGTTTGGTCGTGCCAAATCTAAACAAATGGAAAGGTTTCGTTTAGCAAACGTTAAAACAAATCACGGTGATTTTTAAGAGTGACTACTCACAAAAGTGAATACTAAACGCGGCGTCAAAAAAAAAACGCTAATAAAACGGTGGTCGCTACCGACGCGGTACTGAATTGTCGTAAAGACAGAGTGAAAATGGAAAAGTGTAAAAAAAACAAAAGGAAAACACACAAATGGATTTTATAATCTGGATGTCGATAACTTGTCCAGCTTCTGACAATGGTTAGAAACACGATGAAGTAAAGGATAGTAAGATCTTATTCTTTAACGATTTCGCGCCGTTAAAGAAACACGAGCTCCATAAAAAAAGGTATGAATTACAATAGGAATCGCGAACTATGTTATCCCTTCTTTTAAAAGAAATCGATCTCAACGCACTGAAGGTATGAAAGTAATTAACTCCCGATAAAAATTATTTCTTTTCTTTTTATAAATTAGTATATTCGTGTCTAAAATCCACACACTTAAATGAAATTCACAAATATCATATTATATATGAGCTGTAGCCAGTGGGTGGTGGAGGAGGCGTAAGGTCCTCTCACCAAGTGATACAAAAATTAATGAAAATTGTTGATTGCGTATACCACCGTCCGTGGTCGAACGCTTCGTGCTACAGCACACTATGCATACTATTAGGCAATTATGGACCCGCCTGTGGGCCTTGTTGGAGCGGAATTTATGTCTTCGCTCTAAATATAATACACTCAATTTAATAAAGAGTACTAACTGTTACCTGGTATGTCCAGAGTGGTAATATTTTGTTATACATATACATATAAATACTTCTGGAACAAATAAGAATTGTTGTGGCATGGTATAGATGCAGGAACTTGATTTTACAGGAACATTATAGATGCAGGAACTTGATTTCACAGGAACATTATTATAGATGCAGGAACTTTATTTTACAGGAACGTTATAGATGCAGGAACTTTATATGCGCCGCTCCAAATGATATGCTCCGAGGTGATAATGAATTTGGGACCAGCATCCGAGTCAAAGAGCTCGCGCTAGACGTCCTATCAAATAACTTTCTTGTCTCCTGTCCACTTAAAGTTGGGGCCTACAGGACAGCCTTATCGAGACTGGGTATTTTCTTCCGTATGATATTACAAGATGGGCCTGAATGTCGGCGATGCGGTTGTACAGAATACGGGATTATAGCACCATGGGACACGATGTATGATGGTACATAATGCAGGAATATGCGACGCAGGATTTGTCGTGAACGTCAGCGAGCCGGCGAGCGGATCAACGCTCGACATCCACTCGTATGTGCTTCGTACAACACAGTGTTTTTAGGAAATTGTCCTCGTGGCAGCGCACGTGTATGTAGGGATGGAATAAATCCCAATAAAACTTTCGTGGTCCAAAAAAAAAAAAGGACGAACAAATTCTATTTGAGGAAGCGCACAATGTGCATACATCTATTTATATATATATCATTGTATTCCACTTGGATTTTGCAGCGCACATTCGCAAAAATGAACTGAGGTTATTCCAAGTCTGGTGCTTGGAGAATAGCTTCTTTTTCTTTTAATGGGCAGGAACTCCGGATGCAGCCTCGCCTGCTCAGCATGGATGGAAATCTGTCCCTTAGTATAATTCTTTAAAAGTATCCTCCCCTAGGAGCAATAAAGAAAAGTTTAAGCATGGCGTACCTACCATGTGGCTTTTCTACTATTTCATTATTCATCAAAGCAAAATCATCATTTTGCTTTAATGATTGATGAAATATGATTTCCACTTACCTCAGACGATGGCGACAAATAGTGTTTGTGAATAATTTCCTAATTGCATCAGGCAATTATAATATTTCTCTGCATTAGCAGAGAAAAAATTTTAATTAACAAAATGGGGCGCGGCTCAGCTGCGTATAATAATAATTTTTCGTTCTGCTAATGAGTTCTTACTTGGTCGGTGTGTTGTAGAGTTGGGTAGTTCCGGACCTAAATAGTTCCAGGAACCATGTCCTCTCTCGGATACAGTTCCACTCGTTCCACAAACTGAATTTAAACATTTCCATAGTTCCGTCTTCCGTCTTCCGACTACATAGACACAAAACAACAACAAGAAACAATACGAGAGCGAACATCGAACATGTCTCTGTTTGGTTACAAATTAAAATACACACGCATATTTGTTGCGAAATATTTCCAGCCAAAGCCAACACACGAATGAGAATGATAAAGTATAGCATATACACACCGGAACGATACACTTAATACTTATACGTTAATCGGTCCGACTTCGCATCATGCAAATAGTTCCATATATGTATATCTTCTTCTAGCACATTGCCTCGAACATGTTTCTTTCCTATCCTACATATTGCTAATTAGAAAAAATGCAAATACAATGCCAACAAAAGACATGGAACTATTAAGGGAACTATGAACATGATAATGAGATCGGACCGGTTGACATTCAGTAGTTCCGAACATGAAGAAACTACAACAAATGCACTATACCTATACTCCATCCATGTCCATAGTTAGCAATAAAAGTGGAACTACTAAGAAATGTTATAGGCAATGTGCTTGAAGAAGATATGGAACTACAGGAGGAACTATTTGCATGATGAGAGGTCGGACCAATTAACATTGCTTCGTAGTTCCACTCTTATACTAGGTATGATGGATATGGAATATAGTGCATTTGTTGTAGTTCTTTCATGTGCGGTTATGCTCATACAAAGCTCCCTTAATAGTTCCGCGGACATGGTTCCAGGAACTAGTTCCGACCGAAAAAAGAACTGTTGCATGTCCGTTCCGCCTTTGCGCAACTCTAGTGTGTTGCTTCAAAATGAAGTCTACCGACAATTATTCGATCCACACTACTATTTTCCAAGTAGCCAACGCCCTGTTTTCCAGTATACTTCCTACTTTCCAGTATCTGGTCTACTTCTTCGTTGACAACATAGATGGCGTGTGGCTGGAGGGTATTAGGGTCTACGCTCACTTGTTCATCTTATACCGAATTCAAGTTTCGCGTCACTATGTACGTCGAATGGAAATAGGTGAGCAATAATGACAGTGTTACTGCTCCGATTACTTGAAGTATCATAACCGCGCACCATACTGGATATGTTTTGTCAGAGCTTCAACCACTTAGTTTATGCATTTGGTACATAGGTACGCATAAATTGTTGTGTGAATCTTTACGGTGGTCTGGACTCAATCATATGTTCGCTCGACACCTGTCAGGTGTAAAACATTAATACCAAGTAGCTGACACTAATGTGATAGCTGCATGTCATTACCTTTCCTCAAGTTGAATTGTGTAACTATTGCATTATCGTTCGTGGGATAGAGTGTATAACACTTCCATGAGCAAATAAAACTATCTGTCGCGACTTTTCTTAATTGGTGGTAACGATGTAACGTAAGCTTTATTTCGCTTTTGTGGACCACTTTTGGTTCCTTCGGTTTCAAGAGACGTATTTGCAGACAAACATGAGAATTTGTAGGGTGAACTTTCTCGCCAATACACTTACCAGTGTACACCAGCGGTGCCATCTACATGCGAGACTTCCACTTTGCTCGCAACGTGCTGAACGCACCCGATAGAATCCACCCAAGGAAGGTTCCACATGAATTGGAATCCACACCCGGAAATAGATTCCATCCGCCATTTTTAAATCTCAGAATTTCCCCCACCCTATCTAATTTCCAATATGTGTCCGTTCCCATGTATTTTCGTTGGAAGAACTTGTTGGAAAGAAAGACCTAATACGCACTATTCGAAATAACACCCCATTCGCACCGATCATGACAAGCGTGGTGATCACATCGTCTGAAGTGCAAATGTAGAGTATTAAGATATCTGATTTGAAGAATACCAGGTGTGAAAATAAAGTGACAGACAGACGTCAGATCGCAGCTGATGGAGATTGCTCGATGCGGCCGAATAATTTCCTCCTAGTGCTGACCTGACTAACATGTCGTGAATTTAATTCGCAACTCTATGATTCGTTGTGCCATCCCACAAGAACTCTCAGACAGCTGTCAAAGTCAGGAAATCTGACAAGTCAAATGACAGCGGCGAGAACAAAGTTCAATGTCGCCCTTAAAGCTGTTCGGATCGAATCGTTCATTAACCATTATAGTTGGCATAAAAATAGTGGAAACTATTTCTTTCACCAAAATGTCCATGACGACCATACTAGGCCTCCACGGCAATCAGAGCCCATTCCTTTTTACCATATACTGTACAGTAATTGTTTCACAATAGCCAGTGCCACCAGAGCCTTAACTCATTGAATCATGTCAAATTATTCAGTTCTGTCACATGTCTGAAACATCATGAACTCGGAATAACAAAAGTGACACAGTGAGTATGGCACCTTAATGCTATTTTTGCGCGCCACCTATGATACGAACAAGAAAGTATAGCATACAGGGGAAACTGGAAGCCAGACTGGAAGAAGGGCGTTGGCTACTTGGAAAGTAGCAACGTCTGCCAGAAATTTGAGCAAGAACCCCATTTTGAAGAAACACGTAGACGAAGCCACTTCACCTCTGCAGAACTCGTATTAAAAAAACTTTTTTTAAGCAGCCGCACCACGCATCATATTTATTGCCGTGACACGGATAAATCCTCTGATTGCTTACGCAATTATGAGGATAATATAAATAATCCATAATTAATATATTTAAGGTAAGACTGTTGAAATTCTTTTGGTATTCTTTGGAGCAAACCCAATTGGAATTTGCTTCTATGAAGAAATCCACTACGCCACATGGCTTAAATAATAACGTGGCAGTTTTCTTTCACTCAAAGAGGAGCTGAAATCGGAGGAAATCCTAAGGAGGAGCAGCAGGTCCAATTTAAGAAGCGGAATACTGTATCCTTGGAAGGGATTAACCACCGATGCATGGCATTCCTAAACCAAAAGAGACAAATTATATTCTCACCAGATCCTGAATGTGCCATGGGCATATTCCCGTCTGGCACGTTAAATACAAAGAAACAAAGAAAACGAAACCAATAAATACATGTGCGCGCCGGCTGCGCAACTTTACATGCGTAGTTTTACCTTTTTTTTGAGCAGACAAACGCTCTGCAGGAACTCCAGGGAATTCCAGACGCTCGGCGTTGATCCGACTGGCTCGCCGGCGGCTGCATCCTACATCGCGCATACGCATACTCGTGGCCAACATACGCCACCACACCACCTCTGTATTTGTGGCCAACAGACGCCACCCAAAAATTGCTACTCGTGGCCAACAGACGCCACCCAAATTCCTTTTTTTTGTGGCCATTTCGCCACCACCACACTAGCGTCAGTTGCAGCAGACTCACGCTGCAACAGCATCATTTATTCGCGGCATCCCATTGATGCACTTCCTTACCAGGATACTTGAGGAAGAATCTTCAGTGAAACCGGTTCATCGTACACCTAGCCTCTGATAGGCTAAAAACCTTGTCGATCGATAGGAGAAACGACATCTTCTAGTTATCACCAGGATGTCTGGCGTATGCACAAGCATAGATGCCGATCCACTACCAACTTAATAACTACATATACAACGCGGGAGCTACTCATCTTTAAAAGGCACCAGTTCCAGCCATACACTTATTCATCTTTAAAAGACACCAGTTCCAGCCATACACTTATTCATCTTTAAAAGACACCAGATCCAGCTATATACTCAACTTTAAACACATCAGATCCAGCTATTATTTGTGTAAATTTTATAAAATATATCACCCATATGGGGTACATCACTATCTACAGTTCCACCAGGTAACAAATATTTGTTATTTTGATAATATTTTGTGAATGTTTGTGGGAGCATACTTGCTAGAACCACGTTCCCAGAGGTATCTGTACGCTCAAGCTCAGCGCTGTAGAGAGCGGTGTACGCTAGCATACAGCGTCGATAATCACGGACGGTGATTGAGTGATATACTTTTTTTTTCATACGGAAGGCAGGACCTAACGCCTCCTCCTCCGTACAGATAAGAGAAACTCCAGATACATCTATATTTATATTTTTAGGTATCTAAGTGTATATATCAGATAAAGTGCAGTGTGTGTATATCTTTTTGTGGTGCTTCTAAATATTACAAGATAGTATTGCTCGACATAAAGTAAATTCATTGTTGGTACATCGCGTAGATAATCCTTTCCCGGTCGTGAGATAGTATTATACGATGTTCGCGTACTGTAAAATAACCTTTTGTTTTACTGGTTTGTGATTCTGAATCACAACTATTGATGTGAACAATACCGATTTCAATTTTGTTTCCAATTCGTTGCGCTTTTCAATAGTGACAAAATACTTATCCACTCATCATTCCTTTTCTTTTATAATTCTTTTTTTTATCACTCAGTCTTAGAGACAACAACGTTCAGCGTCGGTAGCGACCACACAACCCCGCGTTTTAACGCTGCGGCAACATACTTCTTTTGGGAAATTGTACCCAAGACTTTCGCGTTTGAATAATTACATTTCAACACCGCATTTTCAGTTTTATTCGGTTATTAAATAACGACATGTTTAATATCGCAGTCTAGATTCCATACAATAACTTTTTTGATATGTGAATTTTTGTTTTGGAAGAACAATATTCAGTCATCTCCACATAGTGAGTTGATGATACCTGTGGCGAAATATCGTCTAGAAGAAAACGCGATTTAGTTTCTTCTTTCATTTTCTTGTTGTACCTAAATGTAACTCAGAACGCCATACTCAATAAAGATATCGCTAATATAAAGTGAAATTAATCAAAGCATCTTGAGACAACACACAGTTTTGAGTCAAATATAACGTAGCTTTAAATATCACCTTAATCCATAAACATTTTTTACAGGAAGGTATCCAGAAGTGCACTCCCGGACCTCCATCGTAAGAAAGATATTGAGATACAACATCTCTTAGTATCGATTAACTATTTTACCTATATTTTGATATATATTTGCTTTTACATATATTTAAAACATATTGATATAAACTTTGATTATCGAATATATGCTGGACACAAACTGTGATCCACCATATAGGGTTTTTACTGAATTTGACTACCTTTTTGCTGTGGTGAGGAATCTTTTCCTTACTCAGATCCCTGATGCCTGCTCACTTTGCTTCTATTTTTTTTTTTTTTTTGAACTTTTGGTATAGTAATCTGAGAAAAGAATCGTATCGTCTTCGTGTTTAGTTTTAGCTATTAGAGAATCCTTCATCTCGCGACATCAATAAAACTTTATTTTAAATTACGCTTACGTCTAAAAGGACATCTTGAGTCCTAATGTCGCGTCAACAAAGTTTCGCAAATATTCACCTATAAGTATAGAATTTTATACACTCCACTTTAATAGGATATTTAAAGATTTTGTGAAGCGAATAATTTTTAAAAATTCACTTGTTGAGTTTCTCATCAATATTCCTATCAGTAAAAATAAGTAATAAGATAGTTTCGTTATACTTTGAATAGACTTTGGTCTAATAATAAATGTTAAACATATAGTTTTCATTGATATTTTTAATAAATAAATACTTCCAGCTAATGTAATTTGTAGCTATCTTTGAATATGCTTAAAGTATTAGTTTTATTTATAAAGTTAGAAAGTAAATTTTTGAGACACACTTTTGTTTGATATAGTTAGTTTTAAGAGGAGATTTTAGGGATATCCTATTTGGATATCATTTTGTTAGATGGTAAGAATTATATGAAAATAAACACTTGGTAATTTTATAATGCAAAAAAAAAAATATATATTCTTTTTATTTCTTAAAGTTGAAATTTTTTTTGAAGACATTTTCAGATATACATAATGATGGTTTAGATTATTTATAGGGAGGGTGGTAACCCTCGACCCTCTTCGGATGGAACAAGGTTGTGTGGACATGGAGTACCTCTTTAGATACTCATAGTGCAACATTTAGGTTGTTTGGTTTAGGTACAGTTGTTGATAGGTACCATGGTTTAGATGTAAGAAAATAGTTCGCAAGCAATTATAATTTGCTTGCTATCATGTTTAGGGGCTACCAAAATCGTCATTGAGTCTGGGGACTCATAAGGTCCGTGGATAGCCACAGGTCAGTAGTAGGAAAGATGATTTTTACTATTGTTTTGGGCGGGTTGAGAGACCAGGGGGATCACCTTAACACCTTTGATCCTCCCTCCCCTTTGAGTTAGACACCTCATCCTCCATATTCTGCAGAGCTACGTGGTAGCAGAATGGATGGAAGGTTCTAGAAGCCACTGCAAACATGAACACCTATGATTTGCTAGTTTAGAAATACTTACGTGTGTCATTCTACAAGTTGAATTAACATTCCAATCGTGATATATTACTTCATTCCAACGTACACTCGTACTATCCTTCCTGAGGTGCAACCTTGGATCAAATTTTCTTTACAGTCATTTCTATCAGGTTTTTTTCTTTGTGAATTATGAGGGCCAGTAAGCATTCTAATATTTTTATTCGAGCTCACCCACCTTGAACTCAACGGTCGGCAGGATAATAAGAGGTAACACCGGTTGTGTAGATCCCGGAGCAAGTGCCCACGGCCTGGCTGAGCTAGTCGAGGCATGGGTGCTGCCGGCCACCGCGACGGTCGATCTCGACCATGGTTCTGCGTTGTCGCATGCCGTTCCTGTAGATTGTTTTAACGAACAATTCCCAGGAAAGGGGAAAGGGGACAAAGGATCAATACGATCCCTTCAGAGATAGAGGTAGGTAGTCATAGCTAGGGTGATAGGTGCAACCCGGAGTGAAACCTCTGGGAAAGGACTAATACACTCGATAAGCTACATTACGATCCTAGTTATGAATATAAGGTACAGTAGAATCCCTGGTTTTTGGTGTGAACTACAACGAGACATGGCTACGAGGAGAACATCTATAACTCGTAGTGGATAGGCGCAGGCATTATGGTAGATATGCCTTAGGCTGTTCTACGGTGTTTTGTAGTCAGTACCTGGGGTGAACTGCCAGATGGCTTGCGCTTCTGTGATGGGGATGGTGATGGGATTGAAGGGTTAATGAGTTGAAGGAATGGGAAGAGGAGTAGGGAGAGCGAGTGTTAGTGTTAGCGAAGTGTAAGTATGTCTTTTATGAGGAGTATGCGATGCACCGATACACGAGTAAGGGGCGATGGAGATACTGGTCCTTGGTATAGGAGTCAAGGAGGTATAGTCGCTTTTAATAATAATAATTTTAACTATATGCCTGTAAGACCCAAGGTCTTTTGAATGCAAACTGCACGGCATTAGTTAGAAGGAATAGAAAGATAGGAAAGAATTTTGTTGGTACAATGGATTTAGAATAAGATGATATTTATCTCAAGTAAATCCCACGGGTGGCGTCCAGTTGAAACTGGGGGAAAAAATAAAAATTGCTGCCCAGGCTCGGGCTCGAACCCACAACTCTTAGGTTAGCAACCAAGCACTACATCCACTGTACCATTGCCACCCGCAATGCTTGTCTCTTCCTGCTTCCTCTCTGGTTTACGTTGTTGGTAGACATCGGGGTTGAGTCTTAGGTATCCATAGGGTATTTGGGGTGAAGTCAGGTCTTCATCAGCAATGATAAAGGGAGTCGTGGGTTCTTATGAAATCTCAAGATTCTAGGGGAGTTTTCGAGCTTCGCTTATAATTGCCAAACCCTTTTTCCCATTTAGAAATTCATATACAATCTTCTTTTAAATTCTCATTATAATTTTTACGTTACAAATTTCAGTCATGACATTACAGAAGCATGAATGACGGACTGGATCTATGTAATAGCAAGAGCAATCTGTCAATGCAAGAAAAGTAAATCGGCCGCTTCAATCACTTACTGGGATTGCTGCTTGACAGCTATCTGACGAATTTCATAGATCCGACGTTCTATACGTCGTGGATATCGCTTTGTTCACATTCTGACTAGTGTAACCACTGAGTCTGAAATTTCTAGTGCGCACCGAACATAAACTGATCATGTGCGTCATGGGCTCTTCGTTCCAATATGTCTTTCCACTGAAATTGTGGGAAAGAGAACTTTCTGGAAATACAATAGAGACTGGGGAAGTTTGTGGACTCTGAATCTGTGGATGGGGAGTCCATTTTGAAATTGGATTCTATTTATGGAATCTGATAACGGTGAGTTCCTTTAGGTGCGTTTAGCACGTTGCGAGTACGTAACACGGATTCGCGAGTAGATGGCACCAGTGGCGTTCGCTTTTGCCAGTGACTGGCGAGAAAGTTTTCCCTACAAAACTTGGAATTTCGACTAAGTCCACTTAGTCTAATTTCCAAGAAAAGGATAACTTCTCGCAAATTGGATTTCGTACTAAAGGGTCTCTCACTCGTCGTATCGTGAAGACACTGCGACTCTTTTACATCTAGTCGGTTGAAGACAAAAAAAATTCTACACGATGTGTAATTTGACGTCATTGGAGCACTCTGTTGGTTAACTGAAATATATCAAAAAAAAAAAAGAAATGGGTTGTACGTTGAACCAAGAGTCTCATGCACAGCTGAGAGCCGGGCATAAAAAAAAAAGATTCCAATGTAAAATCGGCGCCTCTTGAGTACCTTGGCATCTTTGAACATTTCATCTGTAAAACTGCCTAAGGTCTGACACTTGTAAATTATAGTAAAAATCAGGTTAAAATTTTAATGACTTGATTGTCAAAAATAAGGAAAGTCAGGTTATATATTTGTAAGTCTGGGATGTGGTTGTAAATCAGGTGGTTCAAAAGAAAGCTATCTCTTTAAATCTTTTGTATGACACGTTCATTTGTGTCCTCGTCTATCTTCCACTTCGTACAAGTTGTTGCCACACACTTGGCTTACACGAACTTTAATGAATTTTGGGCATAATTTCGCACTCAGATGTTTTGTTGCGTCGCTTAAAACATAATTTCTTTTATAGATCTCATCGCCTACTTTAAATGTTACGTTCCTACTACGTAGATTGTATGTTTTCTCATATGCCTCATGAGTTTTCATCAGGGCTTCTTTCAAATACGAATGTATGATGTTCATCTTGGCGACTTTGGGTAGCCAATCTATCTCCGAACAGTTCAGCCCACCCAACTCTCTCAACAAACGATAATCTGCCCCATGTTCTATCATACGTTGACCGTATAAGGCTTCGTATGGGGACATTGACAGAGTTGAATGCACCGTCGTACGCAGGGCACTACTGATCGAAGACAGATGGGCAACCCAATCCGTCTGTCGAGGATTGACATATGACCGTATGGCCGCCAATATTGAACGATTGACACGCTCACTAGCATTTGATTGGGGAGCATACACTGCCGTTCGGTAATGTTTGATCCCAAAGACATCAATGAGTTTTTGGAACTCCTTCCCAACAAATTGTGTATCATTATCAGAGAGTATACTCTCTGGCACTCCGTAAATCATGAAAACGTCATCTTTCAGAAATTTGACCACGCTCGCGGCTGTTGCCTTGCGCAGTGGTTTGATGAAAACGAATTCAGTCAGCTGGTCGAGCACGATAACGATGTAAACGTTTCCGGATCTTGACCTTGGGTACGGCCCAAGAAAATCAACATATAAATGCTGAAACGGTCTGTCTACTTCAAAACAGTTTCCCATTTCGGCTCGCAACGTTATGTTGGCCGCTTTACTAGTCTTACACGTCTCACATCGGTCTACGTACGATTTGACCTGTGTGAACATACCTGGCCAATAGAATCTGTCTTGTAACCTATAAGTTGTTTTCACCACTCCACCATGCGAAGCGCGCGGCGGATTGTGAGCCAGTAAGATCAGAGATTACGTCATCTCCGATGGAACCCACAACTTCCAAGTTAGATCGTTGGCCAAGGGATTACCAACCGCATGTTTAGTGCGCTTGTACACATACCCTTCCGACACTTTGAGGTCAGGTAACCGTTCCTGTTCCTTCCTGATATGACTGATGAAATCAAGATAACTTTCGGACTTAAAGGACGGATCCTCAAGATCGATGTGGAGTACCTCCGAGGTTCCGACCTGTAGTAGACATGAAAGGAAAGCTGACACTGTCAACTCATCGTCTTCATACGCTCTGGACAGAGCGTCTGGCATGACATTCAATGTTCCCTTTCTATGCTCAACCACAAAATCGAAGCCCTGGAGTCGCATACTCCACCTCGTTAATCTTCCAGTTGGATCCTTCATAGTCATCAGCCATTTCAGGCTGGAGTGGTCGGTAATAACACGAAAATGGTATCCCTCAACATAAGATCTGAACTTCTGTATACCCTCAAAAGCTGCTAAGCACTCGCGCTCTGTCACCGAATAGTTTCTCTGTGCAGCATTCAGTTTCCGGGAGAAGTAGTATATAGGCTGCTCCGCCCCAGATTCATCCAGCTGACAGAGTACACATCCAATGCCAGTCGCTGATGCGTCACAGAGAATGATGAATTCTTTGGAGAAGTCCGGATTGACCAATACAGGCGCTGAAGCCAAAGCTTGTTTGATTTACAGGAAAGCTTCAATAGCTTCTGGACCGAGCTTGAAGGCTTTACCCTTTTTTCAGTATCTCGGTCAAGGGTGCGGCTAGGGTGCTGAAATCCTTCACAAACCGTCGATACCAACCTGCCATACCGAGAAATCGGCGGACTTGCCGAGTAGTTGTTGTTAATGGAAAGCTAATAATTGCTGAAATGTTGTCAGGATCAGCTTTCAAGCAACCCTGACCGACCTTATAACCGAGATAGTGAAGCTCATCAAAACAAAACTTCGACTTCTCGACGTTTATCGTCAGACCTGCATCTGTCAAGCACTTTCCGACTATCTCCAGAGTCTGTATGTGTTCGTCGAAATCCTTCGACACAACCAATGGATCGTCTAAGTACACAAATACTTGATCTCGTAATCCCGATGGATTAACGCGACTCATCAGGTAACTCAAACTTTGTGCCGCATTACATAGGCCGAATGGCATGACCTTAAATTGGTACAGTGGTCTGCCAGGTACCGTAAAAGCGGTCTTTTCCCTCGAACTTTGCTCCAGCGGTATCTGCCAAAACGCATCCTTCAGATCCACGCTAGAAATATAACGTGTCTCTGGCAGACGTGCCAGCAGCCCTCCTATATGCGCAATCGGACGAGCATCTTTCTTTGTCACGGAGTCCACCTTCCGAAAGTCCAAGCACAATCGGTTCTTACCAGGTTTGCGAACAAGCACCACTGGGGAACTCCATGCGCTGGAACTTTCCTCGATGACTCCTAACGAAAGCATACGGTCCAATTCGGCGTACATGAGAGTTTGCATCGCCGGAGAAACAGGATAGTACCTTTGCTTTATTGGTACGGCATCACCCGTGTCTATATAATGCTGTACTAGATTTGTCTTCCCGAGTCCATGGACTGCGAAAGAAGGAAATCTACGAACAACAACTTCTAGTCGTCTAGACTCTTCATCATTTAACTTCATCTGTTTGGTGGGTCTCTCGTCTGGCCCACCGAGGTGTGATATGAGGTGCGATCTGGAATTTTTGCCAAAAATCAACGCCTAAATATAGACGTTGGCTTAAAGACGGCACAATATAAAGATCAATGTCTTTTGTTACTCCCTTGTACTGGATCAACGTAGTGATCACTCCTACTATGGATTGCTTATGTCCATCGGCCGTGGACACGGTAGTCTCTACCTTCCTTATCGTAACATTTTTCTCCTTCAAATAGGGAAGTATGTCGGTGCCTAAGCAACTAATATTTGCTCCTGAATCGAGCAGACCTAGGAAATTATCGCCGAATAGACTGACCGTCACATATGTACGTGGGTCGGTCGATTCTCGGCCTATGGTTGCTGAAGCGATGTTACGATAAGTAGTCCGCTTCCGATGGAAGCGTTCCCTTGTCCGACGTATTCGTTTGGACATCTCTGGGTAAGAAACAATTCGCTTACGCACTTCATTATAATTGCGTAATCGTACATGGATTGGTTTTCGGTATAAAGGTTCGGATACGTTATCCTTAAAATTCAAATTTGTATTGGTTTTGGTTTCTTTACTAAAAATAGGGATTGTCCTACAATCATTGTTAACTCTATCTGGTAATTCATTGAAATTCTTGTGTGGTTTTAAAATTGTAACTTTCGGAAGTTTGTAGGGAAAACTTTCTCGCCAGTAATTGGCATAAGTAAATCACACTACCGTCATCTACCAGCGAGACTTCTTCATTACTCGCACAATGCTGAACGCATCCAATAGGTTCCAACACCAAATCAGGTCCTACAAAAAGGAAGCCATTTTGAAAATTGGATTCCACATTTATATTGGATCCTATCTATTCTCCAAGCAAGTCAGTCTTCCTTAATGTCTTCCGTTCCATAAATTCGATGGGAAAGATATTCCATCCAGAATCGAATACGCATAAGAGAAATTTATGCTCCGATCACACCTTAACCACCATCGCAGTGATCACACTAGCGAAAGTGCCAAGAGAGAGAATAGCTCGACGTAGAGTGCACTTGACACAAGAATTATTGACAATTAGCTGTCAGAGGGAACAGTGCGAATAGAATACTCGATGCGGCCGATTATTTTATCTCCTATCAGTCAACCTGAACGAGGCATTAGGATCAATGTCAGTCCAAGACTTTATTATGTCACGGTCAGCAATATTCAAATGTCAACATGACACAAAAAAGGTGTTATGCGGGATGCCCTGAAAATGAAAACAACTTAAAAGGTATTGAGAGCTGTCACTTTGTTTTTTGGCACCCAAATAACTTAGGTTTATTCCATCATCATACTCACTGAAACGTCATAAGCCCTAGTCAGTGGAGTGATGAAAATCTATGTTGGCTAAAGTATACCGAAAGAAAATACTTTTCGTTGACACAAATGTCAACACGTATCTTTTCGTGGTCCATTTGCAATAACTGTCAGATTAAAATATGTAAAAATCTCTGATTCACATCAGGAATGCAGGCAGCTAAATATACCAATATAGCCTCGTTATAGATGCGAATGTCATCACACCTACACTGTTAGTATTTTCCACCTTCTCATTTTGACAGTTGTGCTCAAAACAAAATTAAGTTTACTTGCCACGCAGAATTAAAATGTTCACAATTCAATTGACGAGGTGACATCTAACTCTGACATATAATGTAAGCACACACTTAAAATAGTCTGAAGCCACCTTATTTATCAGTCTGAAGTACATATCACAATTTCCTAAAAACCCCATTTGACCAGAAGTGCCAGTGAAAACAAACCCTTAACACGCCACCTAGCGTACCAACATTCAAACAGATAGAAAGTTGGAACGAAGGAAATACACTGGAAAGTAAGGCGTGGGCTATATGGAAAATAGGTATATGGTTGGGGAAACCAGACAGTGGACTTCATTTTGAAGAGATAATTCGACCCGTCAACAACACTGCTGCAGAACGCATTTCAATCGCAGTGGGCGGATGCCATTTTTTTTTTTTTTTATTAAGTTTTTATTTTCTGGTGAGGAGAAATTACATCTCGCAGCGATATTTAAGAAAAAAACCATTATTGGATCCATGGAATAAGGAATTCATTGAAGGTAAGAGTTGTACCGTGGCATATTTATAAGCGGAGGGACATAGTTCCTTGCGTATAGATATGAGGATGAGTGGCGTCACTCTACAAATTTTTTTTCTTGGTGTCTATAGGTTCACCGAATCCCTAGATGCTTCTCCAAAACCAATACCATCCATCAGAAAAATCCGAAGGAGTTGAGACAGGAATCTCGTCGTGGGATTTTTTTAGCCGACACGCTCCACGAACCGCCTTTCATGTTAGGATTGGCGCAACATGTGCATTTGCACATACATATAGGTGTGAAAAAGTTTTGTTACGTATTTATGCCACCTCGGCTCGGCTATATGAATATATAAGCGCAGCCTGCGCATTGAATTGCATCTAGTTTTTGATGGCCTTCATTTTTGTTAATCGACGCTTGTGCAACGCGCTCTGGATTTGCTCCCAAGACGCGCACACGTGGCGTCACAAAACGCATTTGTCCAGGACCATCGATTATCGATAGGATTAGCACGTGCAACCGTTCAGGCGTTGATCCGTTTCGGCTCGCCGACGGCCACGTCTAACCTACTCAAACTCCTCGCCTACAGATAGGCCCAAGCAATTTTGGAATTACCTTAACAAGGAGGTATATCCAGAAGGCGAGTCAACATTAAGAAAGTAGCAGCAGGAATCCTCCACGAGAATTCCACGGGACGTGTGGAGCGTGTTAACTCACCGATGCCGGTCCACCAGCTACACAACATCACCAGTTGCAGTACATAAGCGACGTGGGAGATCCAGGATGCATCTTTAAGCATCATCAACTATAAGATACCTCAACAGTTCCTGTGAAATAGTTTTGTGAGATAAAAATTTATAAATAAGACCCTGTATGGTACTATAGTGCCTAAATAATATCCCCAGGTAACATATTTTCCGATTTTTATTGTGTATATTTGTATATTGTGGGAGCAGTAAAGCCCCCAAAAGAAGTCAAAAGTTATACGTAACGCTTGACGCTGACGTCCACGGACGGTGGTAGCAGCCGATATTTTTGAAATTTAATCAGATACTTGATGGTAGGCGGGACCTCACACCTCCCCCACCATATAGATATTATATTTTTGTTGCATGCCTTTAAGTTATATTATGATCAGTAGGTATTTATCTATATTATAGTGGAACATATTATATTAAATTAGTGCTAATAGTGACATAAAATATCTGTTTTCGATAATATCAAATCGTACGTATCCGCCGGTGCATATAGACGTTTCTTTAACGGTTTTTCTGTTGAGACATACACCCGATACTTACTTTACCATTCGCGTTTTATAATTCGGTTCAATCCAACCCGCGTACATGAATTCAGGGACCAGTTACTGGTGCGGCAACTACCTTTTGTTGTCGACTTTAGCTACTCCCCGAGTTCAGGAAGAGTGTAATAATCCATACTTTATTGTGTTTGTTACATATCTGTAACAACTTTCTTCACTTACTTATACTTAAACTTTTACCAAATCGTGGCGCGCTCCTCGGAGTGATTATTTTCACTCGATATCATTAAATAATACATAGAAGGTGTACGTAAACACCTATCCCTTCGTTTTGATTCACGGTATCCTTTCAAAGAATCAACTTCTTAATACTTTTTACTTACTCGGTCTTCAGATCATAGACATTTCGCGTCGGTAGCGACCATTCCGTGCTATAACGCCGCGTTCAAGATTTTGTTCGTTTTTGAGATCACTTCGTAACAATTTACACTTATACAATTATTTACTTTTTACTTCTTATCCGCGTATTCAGGCGTAACTTAACGTCGAGTATTTAAAATATAGAATCGAACCACAGGATTCCCTGGAAACTATAGTTGTTTGACTTCGTTTTCTTAAGCAGCGCTTCCCAATTCGTGTTCGTCATAACCGAGGCAGAATAGTTATAGCTAGAGAGTCTGATGTTACATCGACATCTCCTGTACACTTTTAGCCGCATGTTTTTTTTTATGAGCATTATAAGAAAAGCTTGCTCGTCATCAGTGGTACATCATTGAGATCATAAAATACCCATTTTTACAAGTTCTTTTTTGTATTACTATTAACACTTTTACAGGGGGGTTCCGGAGTGCACTTCTGGATTCCTACGTATTAAGAACGTTGGAAGAATTCTACACAAACAGCTGTAGATAACAACACAAATACATTAACTTTTTGAAACTTACTAATATATTATTGATTCTTAACAATATATCTTTTTAATAAAATTTATGTTCATACGCGAACTGCGTTCTGACATAGATGGTATTTTATGGTAACACAATTGATCACCTTTTTGTTGTTATGGTTGTTTCACCTGTAACAGATCCCTGATGCCTGTAGTTGTCGCTTCTGTTGTACATAATCTAATTTTGAATTAGGTCGTCTTTAATGTTTCATGTTTTAACTTTAGACATTTACGAACCAACAAATCTTTAGCGGTTTTTTTTACAAACTTCCGTTTTTAAAATATATACATATATATTCGACGTACCGGATACAGTCGATATCAAGAACATACCGCCGCGACAATTAAAGATTTTTTTTTATATATTCAATACGATAGATTTTAGAATAAACATTCGCGTTTTCGAATATCGCGTTTTAGACAGAGTCAAGATAAAATTTAAAATTTTGAAGATTCACATATTTCTTGACACTTGAATCTTAGAATAATACAGATATAAAAGCACTTTTAATGAACAATTGATTCAATACATTTATAATCATAAGGTAGCATGTAAGATTTTAGTGGTTATTGAATAACCCTATAAACAATTTCAATAAGATCTTCTGTAGATTTAAATTTTTCAAGTATATCAAATATTTTCACGATAAGATTTTCATTGAGAAGAGTTTTGAGTTTAACAATTAAGATTTTTCTCCTGTTAGATATTAAGAAACTATTACTAATAAATCTTATGACTATAGGTTATAACGTTTTACGAAAATTTTCTGTTGAGTAATTCATTTGGTTTTGAAGATTATTGTTTTGGAATTTTCAGGATTTTTAGTATGACAGAGTAAGTTATTTTTAGGGGAGAGTGGTAATCCACCATATCTTCGAACGGAACAAGGTGATGTGAAGAGGGAATACATAGGATGTATTCAGATTGCAACGATGGAGTTTAGTATTCTGTTTCTTTGAGATAATATCTTTGATAGTTATGATAATTTAGTTAGAGTAATGTGGTAAGCAGGCCAAGTTTTTGCTTGCTATCATAGTAAGGGGCTACCTAGATTTTAATGAGTGGTGGGGACTCAAAGGTCCGCAGTAGCCAAGGTCGTAGAGTAGGAGAGTTGATTTCTACTTACGAATTGGGTGGGTTGAGAGACCAGGGGGACTACTTAACACCTTTAATCCTCCCTCCCCTCACGGTTAGACACCTCATCCTCCACTATCTGTGCAACATCGTGGTAGCAGAGTGAGAGGAAGGTATCATTAGCCATTGCAGCCACGACCACCTATGGTTTGCTAGCTATTAATATACTTACGTGTCACGTTCTTCGGGTTGATATTTCAATTCAAACACGATTTCTCCCTTTTGACCAACGTTTACTCTCAACAGATTATAAGAGGTGCGATCGGGCATCAATCTTTCTTGCCGTCGATTCATATCAGTCTTATCTTTGGAGATTATGAGGGCCCTTAAGCATTTTAACATACTAATTCGAGCTCGCCCATCTTGAGCTCAACGGTCGGCAGTGAAAAAGAATAAGATAAAGATAAAGAATTGAATTTGGAAGAATGGGAAGGGGAGTAGGAGGAGCTGGAGGCAGTGTTAGCGAAGTGTAAGTATTTCTATTTGAGGAGATGCTGTATACACCGATACACGGATGGAGACGCTGTTCCTTGGTATAGGAGTCAAGGATAGGGAAGGTGCTTGTCTCTTCCTACTTCCTCTTCGGTTTGTGACATTGATGGGCACTAGTTTGGACCTTGAATATCCATAGGGTATTTGAGTGTAGGGATTGATGTCTATTGACGGTCGCAGGTGGTGTATAGATTATGAACTTTCTCCAATTATTTTTGTGCTACAGGTGCGTGGAGTAATTGAAGAAGCTGTCATCATCTTGGATCATCGATTAAAAATTCTTTCATTAATTTCTTTATTCTTTATTATTATTTTACGTTACAGATGGCGCCCAACGTGGGGCCCGAATTAGTTGACGAAGATAAGATTTGAATTGTTGATAGTTAGGTCGATTCAGAGTAGCGTGAAAAAGTTAGGAATTTTTGAAAAAAAATTTTTTCTCCCAAAATTTTTTTGTTATATTTTGAAATTTATTCAGTTTTCGATTAGATGTCGTATGTTGGATGATGTTGTTTCTTAGTCAGAGGAACACCATCGGGGTAAGCAGAGTAGGCACTATTTTGTCCAGTGATTTGGTGAAATTGTTCCCGATTCAGTCTGAGATTCAGGTCGTGTGAGAGCAGTATGAGCAGGTCTTCTGACCGGTGGTTGGAGCTTTTTGCCCGATGCACGTCAGCTGCAGAAGCTGGTCATTCACTCAAATCGCGACCCTCTTTGTGTCAACTACAACTCGATTTCTTTTCTTTTAATTGTTGTACTACCCTGTTTGTATTTGAAGATTATAGTCATTTTGATAAGATGTTAGGAAGTGATGGTATGCGATGAGACATGAAGCGCTAACCGGTAGTTGGAGTTTTATACCCGATGTACGTCAGCAGTAGCGTAATGTCGCCTTCTCATACCTGATCAACTTTTCGTTTAGTTAATTTGTCTGTTCCTATACATCATAACGCCGTAATGTGCCAAGTCTACGCACACTAAAAAATTTTTTTTTTGATTAAACTTATTTTTTTTTGAGTCGGTTATGTTGCAGAACCGAGATAATCTGCACACCTTGTTCCAAAGAAGGGAGGGTTACCCTCTCCCGAATCTTTAATGAAAACCATAATACATATTTAAGTATCTATTTGGTTATTTTTGAGATATTGTTCAGCATAGGTATCTTTTGAGTTTTTAGGTAGTTGGAATACGAGACAGTTAGCCATTGCAGCCACGACCACCTATGGTTTGCTAGCTATTAATATACTTACGTGTCACGTTCTTCGGGTTGATATTTCAATTCAAACACGATTTCTCCCTTTTGACCAACGTTTACTCTCAACAGATTATAAGAGGTGCGATCGGGAATCAATCTTTCTTGCCGTCGATTCATATCAGTCTTATCTTTGGAGATTATGAGGGCCCTTAAGCATTTTAACATACTAATTCGAGCTCGCCCATCTTGAGCTCAACGGTCGGCAGTGAAAAAGAATAAGATAAAGATAAAGAATTGAATTTGGAAGAATGGGAAGGGGAGTAGGAGGAGCTGGAGGCAGTGTTAGCGAAGTGTAAGTATTTCTATTTGAGGAGATGCTGTATACACCGATACACGGATGGAGACGCTATTCCTTGGTATAGGAGTCAAGGATAGGGAAGGTGCTTGTCTCTTCCTACTTCCTCTTCGGTTTGTGACATTGATGGGCACTAGTTTGGACCTTGAATATCCATAGGGTATTTGAGTGTAGGGATTGATGTCTATTGACGGTCGCAGGTGGTGTATAGATTATGAACTTTCTCCAATTATTTTTGTGCTACAGGTGCGTGGAGTAATTGAAGAAGCTGTCATCATCTTGGATCATCGATTAAAAATTCTTTCATTAATTTCTTTATTCTTTATTATTATTTTACGTTACAGATGGCGCCCAACGTGGGGCCCGAATTAGTTGACGAAGATAAGATTTGAATTGTTGATAGTTAGGTCGATTCAGAGTAGCGTGAAAAAGTTAGGAATTTTTGAAAAATTTTTTTTTCTCCCAAAATTTTTTTGTTATATTTTGAAATTTATTCAGTTTTCGATTAGATGTCGTATGTTGGATGATGTTGTTTCTTAGTCAGAGGAACACCATCGGGGTAAGCAGAGTAGGCACTATTTTGTCCAGTGATTTGGTGAAATTGTTCCCGATTCAGTCTGAGATTCAGGTCGTGTGAGAGCAGTATGAGCAGGTCTTCTGACCGGTGGTTGGAGCTTTTTGCCCGATGCACGTCAGCTGCAGAAGCTGGTCATTCACTCAAATCGCGACCCTCTTTGTGTCAACTACAACTCGATTTCTTTTCTTTTAATTGTTGTACTACCCTGTTTGTATTTGAAGATTATAGTCATTTTGATAAGATGTTAGGAAGTGATGGTATGCGATGAGACATGAAGCGCTAACCGGTAGTTGGAGTTTTATACCCGATGTACGTCAGCAGTAGCGTAATGTCGCCTTCTCATACCTGATCAACTTTTCGTTTAGTTAATTTGTCTGTTCCTATACATCATAACGCCGTAATGTGCCAAGTCTACGCACACTAAAAAATTTTTTTTTTGATTAAACTTATTTTTTTTGAGTCGGTTATGTTGCAGAACCGAGATAATCTGCACACCTTGTTCCAAAGAAGGGAGGGTTACCCTCTCCCGAATCTTTTATGAAAACCATAATACATATTTAAGTATCTATTTGGTTATTTTTGAGATATTGTTCAGCATAGGTATCTTTTGAGTTTTTAGGTAGTTGGAATACGAGACAGTTTCCAAGGAATCTAGTTTTTTTTGAGTTTCCGTCAGTCGAGTTGAGACGTAACTTCTCGATTGGATGTGTAAGTTGGGATAGTGCCCGTATACAGTTTACAGATTCTTGGGATAGAGCCCGCCAATATTGAATACAGTTTAGAACTTTAGATCATTTAGTAGGATTTAAGAATTTTGATTACTAGTTAAGTATAAATTTTTGATATTGAACTTTTCAAATAAAATTAAGCATTTACCGTTTTTTTATATATAAGATTACATTTAAGCACTCAACAAAAAACTTTAGGATTTCTGAAAACATTTTTGAATTATTGTTTTTGATAGATGAGTTTATTATATATTCATACTTACCCCTAGTATTAAGCACTTCGAAGTTTATACAACTTTTACTTTTTTGAATTACTTCTCTGAGATACTATATCCGTTTGAGGTTTTGCTCACGACATATTTGAGACATCCCACCCTTACTCATTTGACTAACTTTTTTTTACTACCAATTTTTGACTTACATTATTTATTGTTGTAACACTCGAGTAGCATCCGTTCGAGGAAATTCTCACGGACTACAAAGATTATTTTTTTTATCTTTTGAATTACTCAGTTGTTATCGTCTGTCCGTTTACCTTCACGTCTTAGAAGGGCTATTAGAAGTACTTACCTTACTAAGTACAAAGACTTCGTAGGCATGTCTCCTACAGCTCCAAAACCTAAACCCGGTCGTAACCAAAACGATAACGTAGGCAGTTTAGCCGAGAGTCTTCCTAGAGATAACGGGGACAACAGGAGTGTCATAGTAGATGATGACGAAGTAGCGAGAGCCAAAGAATCTCACTGAAGACGAAGGCAGTTTAGCCGAGAGTCTTCCTAGAGATAACGGGGACAACAGGAGTGTCATAGTAGATGATGACAAAGTAGCGAGAGCCAAAGAACAACTCCGGAAAGATGCAGCTGACCATTCAGCCTACATCCAACAAGTAGTCTCTGCAACTATCGACCTGCATAGGGTCCAGGATAGACAGTTCATGGCAGAAGAACTAGAGAAGAGTCATTCTCGCCTACTTGACCAAGTCGCTCTGCTATTGCGAAAACGAACCGTCAAATCTACTCAACCAGTCGCTCCACCTACAAGACCACTTGACCCCGACGCCACTTCGACTCAGAAAGTCACACGACAAGTCAATTTAGTTGACCAAGACACTACACGTGTCATAAATCATATTGCCCCTTCTGGTCCAGCTATGCCCAGAAATGTCCAGTCCGCGTATAGACCAAACAATGAATTTGATTTGGCAGATCGATACACGCCGCATTATGAGCCAACTAGAGTGCCACCTTTGCAGGATGTCAATCTAGCCCAAATGCCTCTAGGCTCCAATTTGGACGAGTTTATGACTCGTTTAAATGCCTTTAATTTCGACGACGAGTCCGCTGTGTTGCCACCTAGGCCACCGCCATCGAATGTCACATCTGTGAACCGCAATCATCAATTCCATAAGTGGGGATTGAAGTTCGATGGGAGGAATATGTCAGTCGACGATTTCCTGTTCCGCCTGGGGTGTATCCGTAATAGTTATGGTGTATCGTGGTATGAAATAACCGCAAACTTTTACCATTTCGTGACAGGTTCTGTTGAATCATGGTACTGGGTGTACCTAAAAAGCAACAAACACACGACGTGGGACGAATTGAAAACTGCTTTGGTAGAACAGTACCGCAGTTTAGAAAGCGACACCGAGTTATTCCGCAAATTGTCCGATCGTAAGATGATGAATGGCGAGTCTTTCAATGACTTTTTCGACGCTATTCAATATCTAAATTCTAGGATGCCAGAAAAGGAACTCATCGAGATCATCAAAAAAAATGTCCGCAGGCGTATGGGTGAACTCCTCATAACCTACAGTCCGTCCAGTCTAAGGCAATAGGCCTACTACTGTCGAGCCATAGAGAAGGCTCAATCTCAATACGAGAACGTCCGTCCGAATTTTGTGCCAAGTGCACAACGTCCACCTGCAAGGCGATTCGTCAATGAAATCGAAGGAGAACCTTGTCAGGAGTTAACCGTAGCTTTGCCCAATACTAGTATCGAAGCGATCCAAAGAGATCGTAATTTGCAGAAGTGCTGGAATTGCCAAGTTCTTGGCCACAATTTTCGCGATTGCGCAAAGCCAATCGATAAGATATTTTGTTTCCGTTGCGGATTAGCTGATGCTTACAGTCCGACATGCCCTAAGTGCTTAGCGGGAAACGGACGGAGGAACAACCCATCAACCGGGGGGGTTCGCTCCGATTAGA
Source organism: Platycheirus albimanus (assembly GCA_916050605.2). Taxonomy (NCBI): domain Eukaryota; kingdom Metazoa; phylum Arthropoda; class Insecta; order Diptera; family Syrphidae; genus Platycheirus; species Platycheirus albimanus. The sequence goes on along the minus strand of OU696696.1, from coordinate 329,569,590 downwards.
TATACCCGGAGTTCAAGCGTCTAAGCCGACAAAGCCTCTTGAACTTCCGCAAATTAAGATTTTGAAACCGATAAAGAACAATGAATTACCGAACAATAATACTGATGATTGTAGAACAATCAAAATTTTGAATAAAGAACCCAAACCAGAAACAAATTTGAATTTGGATAACAATATAACTGAACCATTATATCGGAAACCTGTCCATGAAAGGCTACGTAATTATAACGAGGTACGAAAAAGAGTAATCACCTTTCCAGAGTTGTCCAAACGGATACGCCGGACAAGGGAGCGCTTCCATCGGAAGCGGACTACTTACCGTAACATAGCGTCAGCAACAATAGGCCGAGAATCGAATGACCCACGTCCGTATGTGACGGTCGGTCTATTCGGCGATAATTTCTTAGGTCTTCTCGATTCAGGGGCCAGCATTAGTTGCTTAGGCACTAATATACTTCCCTATTTAAAAGACAAAAATGTTACGGCAAGGAAGGTAGAGACTACCGTGTCCACAGCCGATGGACAGAAGCAATCCATAGTGGGAGTGATCACCACAGCGATTCAATATAAGAACGCGACTAAAGATATCGATCTTTACATTGTGCCATAGTTAAGCCAACGTCTATATTTAGGCGTCGACTTTTGGCAGAAATTCCAAATCGCACCTAAAGTAATTGCGGGTCTGTCAGGAATCACGACCGGTGGGTCAGAGGAGAGACCCACAAACCAGATTAAGTTGAATGATGAAGAGTCTAAACGACTAGAAGCTGTTGTTCGTAGATTTCCTTCTTTCGCAGTCCATGGACTCGGGAATGAATCTAGTGCAGCAATATATAGACACGGGTGATGCCGTACCTATAAAGCAAAGGTACTATCCCGTATCTCCGGCAATACAAACTCTCATGTATGCGGAGTTAGACCGTATGCTTTCGTTAGGAGTCATCGAGGAAAGTTCCACCGCATGGAGTTCTCCAGTGGTGCTTGTTCGCAAACCTGGTAAGAACCGATTGTGTCTGGACTTTCGGAAGGTGAACTCCGTAACAAAGAAAGGTGCTCGTCCGATTGCGCATATTAAGGGGCTGCTGGCACGTCTGACAGAGACACGTTATATTTCTAGCGTGGACCTGAAGGATGCGTTTTGGCAGATACAACTGGAGGAAAGTTCGAGGGAGAAGACCGCTTTTACGGTACCTGGCCGACCACTGTACCAATTTAAGGTCATGCCCTTCGGTCTGTGTAATGCGGCACAAAGTTTGAATTACCTGATGAGTCGCGTAATCCCCTCAGGATTACGAGATCAAGTATTCGTATACTTGGATGATCTGTTTGTTGTATCGAAGGATTTCGACGAACACGTAGAGACTCTGAAGATAGTCGGAAAGTGTTTGACGAATGCAGGACTGACGATTAACGTCGAGAAGTCGAAGTTTTGTTTTGATGAGCTTCACTATCTCGGTTATAAGGTCGGTCAGGGATGTCTGAAAGCTGATCCTGATAAGATTGCAGCGATTACTAGCTTCCCTTTACCAACCACAACTCGCCAAGTCCGCCGATTTCTCGGTATTGCAGGTTGGTATCGGCGATTTGTTAAGGATTTCAGCACCCTAGCTGCACCCTTGACCGAGACATTGAAAAAGGGAAAAGTCTTCAAGCTAGGCCCAGAAGCTATTGAAGCATTCCTGCAAATCAAGCAAGCTTTGACTTCAGCGCCTGTACTAGTCAATCCGGACTTCCCCAAAGAATTCATCATTCTCTGCGACGCATCCGTGACTGGCATCGGATGTGTACTCTGTCAGCGAGACGAATCCGGAGCGGAGCAGCCTATATACTACTTCTCCCGGAAACTGAATGCTGCACAGAGAAACTATTCGGTGACAGAGCGCGAGTGGTTAGCAGCTTTTGAAGGTATCCAAAAGCTTAGATCTTACGTTGAGCGATACCATTTTCACGTTATTACGGACCATTCTAGCCTGAAATGGCTGATGACAATGAAGGATCCAACTGGAAGATTAGCGAGGTGGAGTATGCGACTCCAAGGTTTCGATTTTGTGGTGGAGCATAGAAAGGGTACATTAAATGTCGTGCCAGATGCTTTATCTAGAGCATATGAAGACGATGAGTTGACGGTGTCAGCTTTCCTTTCATGTCTACCACAGATCGATGCCTCGAAGGTACTTCACATCGATCTTGAGGATCCGTCCGTTAAGTCTGAAAGTTATTTTGATATCATTAGCCATATCAGGAAGGAACAGGAGAGGTTACCTGACCTTAAAGTGTCGGAAGGGTACATATATAAACGCACTAAACATGCGGTTGGTAATCCCTTGGCCGACGATCTAACTTGGAAGTTGTGGGTCCCCTCAGAGATGACGGAGTCGTTGATCTCATTGGCTCACAATCCGCCGCACGCTTCGCATGGTGGAGTGGTGAAGACGGTTTACAGACTGGAAGACAGATTTTATTGGCCCGGCATGTACACTCAGGTCAAACTATACGTAGACCGGTGTGAGACATGCAAGACCAGTAAAGCTGCTAACATGACGCTAAGAGCAGAGATGGGAAATAGTTTCGAGGTGGATAAGCCGTTTCAACATTTGTACGTTGATTTCCTTGGGCCGTATCCCAGGTCGAGATCCGGAAATGTTTACATCGTCATCGTGTTAGATCAGCTAACAAAATTTGTCTTCATCAAACCACTTCGCAAAGCAACTGCCGCGAGCGTAGTCAAGTTCTTGAAAGACGAAGTATTTCTGATTTACGGAGTACCAGAGAGCATTCTCTCTGATAATGGTACACAATTTGTTGGGAAGGAGTTCCAAAAACTCACGGATGTTTTCGGGGTCAAACACTACCGGACGGCAGTGTATGCTCCCCAGTCGAATGCCAGCGAACGAGTGAATCGTTCAATTCTCGCAGCTGTAAGATCGTATGTCAATCCTCGACAAACGGATTGGGATTCCCATCTGTCTTCGATCAGTAGTGCTTTGCGCACGACAGTGCATTCAACCCTCTCGATGTCCCCATACGAAGCCTTATTCGGACAACGGATGATAGAACACGGGGCAGATTATCGTTTATTGAGAGAGTTGGGTGGACTGAACTGTTCGGAGATAGATTGGCTTCCGAAGGTTGCTAATATGATCATCATTCACTCGTACCTGAAGCAAGCGTTGATCCGAACACACGAAGCCTACGAGGAGAATTACAATCTTCGGAGTAGAAAAATCATGTACAAAGTAGGTGATGAAATCTACAAAAGAAATCATGTTCTGAGTGACGCAACTAAACATCTTAGTGCAAAATTGTGTCCAAAATTTATTAAAGTTCGTGTAAACAAAATAATCGGAAATAATTTGTATAACGTTGAAGACTGGCGCGGTCACAAGTCAACTTGTCACACAAAAGATTTGAAAAGATAGTTCACTTGAATTACAACACATCCCAGACATAAACAAATTATTTACAGTCTCAGTCATTGAGATTGTAAAGATTTCTACTAGACATTACATACAAGTACTTGTAGTACTTATTTCCTTGCCATATCTTTGTCCATGTCCCAAGCGTATGCCAAGGATATTATTTCTTTTTGGTTCTTCTAAAATTGCAAACATTTCAGTTGACGTTACACATAAGTCTGTAAGGCGCCAATTCGTACTTATCATAAATTTAATCGTATGCCCGGCTCTCAGCTGTGCATGAGACTCTTGGTTTTCAATTTTATTTTTTCTATATTTTTAGATAACCAATAGAGAACTCGAATACCATTGGACTTCGTGTCACACATTTTTTTTTCTCTTCGACCGACTAGACGTAAAAGAGTCGCAGTGTCTTCACGATACGACGAGTGAAGGAACCTCAAATAAGAGAATTATTTTGCGAGAAGTTCTCCTTTTCTTGGAAATTAGACTAAGTGGACTTAGTCGAAATTCCAAGCTTTGTAGGGAAAACTTTGTCGCCAGTCATTGGCATAAGTAAATGACACTACCGCCATCTACCAGCGAGACTTCTTCATTACTCGCACAATGCTGAACGCGTCCAATAGGTTCCAACACCAAATCAGGTCCTACAAAAAGGAAGCCATTTTGAAAATTGGATTCCACATTTATATTGGATCCCATCCATTCTCCAAGCAAGTCAGTCTTCCTTAATGTCTTCCGTTCCATAAATTCGATGGGAAAGATATTAGATCCAGAATCGAATACGCATAAGAGAAATTTATACTCCGATCACACCTTAACCACCATCGCAGTGATCACACTAGCGAAAGTGCCAAGAGTGAGCATAGCTCGACGTAGAGTGCGCTTGACACAAGAATTATTGACAATTAGCTGTCAGAGGGAACAATGCGAATAGAATACTCGATGCGGCCGATTATTTTATCTCCTATCTGTCAACCTGAACGACGCATTAGGATCAATGTCAGTCCAAGACTTTATTATGTCACGGTCGGAAATATTCAAATGTCAACATGACACAAAATAAGTGTTATGCGGGATGCCCTGAAAATGAAAACAACTTAAAAGGTATTGAGAGCTGTCACTTTGTTTTTTTGCACCCAAATAACTTAGGCTTATTCCATCATCATACTCACTGAAACGTCATAAGCCCGAGTCAGTGGAGTGGTGAAAATCTATGTTGGCTAAAGTATACCGAAAGAAAATACTTTTCGTTGACACAAATGTCAACACGTATCTTTTCGTGGTCCATTTGCAATAACTGTCAGATTAAAATATGTTAAAATCTCTGATTCACATCAGGAATGCAGGCATTATACCAATATAGCCTCGTTATAGATGCGAATGTCATCACACCTACACTGTTAGTATTTTCCACCTTCTCATTTTGACAGTTGTGCTCAAAACAAAATTAAGTTTACTTGCCACGCAGAATTAAAATGTTCACAATTCAATTGACGAGGTGACATCTAACTCTGACATATAATGTAAACACACCCTTAAAATAGTCTGAAGCCACCTTATTTATCAGTCTGAAGAACATATCACAATTTCCTAAAAACCCCATTTGACCAGAAGTGCCAGTGAAAACAAACCCTTAACACGCCACCTATCGTACCAACATTCAAACAGATCGAACGTTGGAACGAAGGAAATACACTGGAAAGTAAGGCGTTGGCTATCTGGAAAATAGGTATATGGTTGGGGAAACCAGACAGTTGACTTCATTTTGAAGAGATAATTCGACCCGTCAACAACACTGCTGCAGAACGCATTTCAATCGCAGTGGGCGGAGGCCATTTTTTTTTACTAAGCTTTTATTTTCTGGTGAGGAGAAATTACATCTCGCAGCGATATTTAAGAAAAAAACCATTATTGGATCCATGGAATAAGGAATTCATTGAAGGTAAGAGTTGTACCGTGGCATATTTATAAGCAGAGGGACATAGTTCCTTGCGTATAGATATGAGGATGAGTGGCGTCACTCTACAAATTTTTTTTCTTGGTGTCCATAGGTTCACCAAATCCCTAGATGCTTCTCCAAAACCAATACCATCCATCAGAAAAATCCGAAGGAGTTGAGACAGGAATCTCATCGTGGGATTTTTTTAGCCGACACATTAACAAAGTAGCAGCATGAATCCTCCACGAGAATTCCACGGGACGTGTGGCGCGTGTTAACTCACCGATGCCGGTCCACCAGCTACACAACATCACATAAGCGACGTGGGAGATCCAGGATGCATCTTTAAGCATCATCAACTATAAGATACCTCAACAGTTCCTGTGAAATAGTTTTGTGAGATAGAAAAGTTATAAATAAGACCCTGTATGGTACTATAGTGCCTAAATAATATCCCCAGGTAACATATTTTCCGATTTTTATTGTGTATATTTGTATATTGTGGGAGCAGTAAAGCCCCCAAAAGAAGCCAAAAGTTATACGTAACGCTTGACGCTGACGTCCACGGACGGTGGTACCAGCCGATATTTTTGAAATTTAATCAGATACTTGATGGTAGGCGGGACCTCACGCCTCCCCCACCATATAGATAGTATATTTTTGTTGCATGCATTTAAGTTATAATATGATCAGTAGGTATTTATCTATATTCTAGTGAAACATATTATATTAAATCAGTGCTAATAGTGACATAAAATATCTGTTTTCGATAATATCAAATCGTACGTATCCGCCGGTGCATATAAACGTTTCTTTAACGGTTTTTGTGTTGAGACATACAACCGATACTTACTTTACCATTCGCGTTTTATAATTCGGTTCAATCCAACCCGCGTACATGAATTCAGGGACCAGTTACTGGTGCGGCAACTACCTTTTGTTGTCGACTTAAGCTACTCCCCGAGTTCAGGAAGAGTGTAATAATCCATACTTTATTGTGTTTGTTACATATCTGTAACAACTTTCTTCACTTACTTATACTTAAACTTTTACCAAATCGTGGCGCGCTCCTCGGAAAGTGATTCTTTTCACTCGATATCATTAAATAATACATAGAAGGTGTACGTAAACACCTATCCCTTCGTTTTGATTCACGGTATCCTTTCAAAGAATCAACTTCTTAATACTTTTTACTTACTCGGTCTTCGGATCATAGACATTTTGTCGGTAGCGACCATTCCGTGCTATAACGCCGCGTTCAAGATTTTGTTCGTTTTTGAGATCACTTCGTAACAATTTACACTTAAACAATTATTTTCTTTTTACTTCTTATCCGCGTATTCAGGCGTAACTTGACGTCGAGTATTTAAAATATAGAATCGAACCACAGGATTCCCTGGAAACTATAGTTGTTTGACTTCGTTTTCTTAAGCAGCGCTTCCCAATTCGTGTTCGTCATAACCGAGGCAGAATAGTTATAGCTAGAGAGTCTGATGTTACATCGACATCTCCTGTACACTTTTCGCCGCATGTTTTTTTTTATGAGCATTATAAGAAAAGCTTGCTCGTCATCAGTGGTACATCATTGAGATCATAAAATACCCATTTTTACAAGTTCTTTTTTGTATTACTATTAACACTTTTACAGGGGGGTTCCGGAGTGCACTTCTGGATTCCTACGTAAGAAGAACGTTGAAAGAATTCTACACAAACAGCTGTAGATAACAACACAAATACATTAACTTTTTGAAACTTACTAATATATTATTGATACTTAACAATATATCTTTTTAATCAAATTTATGTTCAGACGCGAACTGTGTTCTGACATAGATGGTATTTTATGGTAACACAATTGATCACCTTTTTTGTTGTTATGGGTGTTTCACCTGTAACAGATCCCTGATGCCTGTAGTTGTCGCTTCTGTTGTACATAATCTAATTTTGAATTAGGTCGTCTTTAATGTTTCATGTTTTAACTTTAGACATTTACGAACCACCAAATCTTTAGCGGTTTTTTTTACAAACTTCCCTTTTTAAAATATATACATATATATTCGACGTACTGGATACAGTCGATATCAAGAACATACCGCCGCGACAATTAAAGATTTTTTTTTATATATTCAATACGATAGATTTTTGAATAAACATTCGCGTTTTCGAATATCGCGTTTTAGACAGAGTCAAGATAAAATTTAAAATTTTGAAGATTCACATATTTCTTGACACTTGAATCTTAGAATAATACAGATATAAAAGCACTTTTAATGAACAATTGATTCAATACATTTATAATCATACGGTAGCATGCAAGATTTTAGTGGTTATTGAATAACCCTATAAACAATTTCAATAAGATCTTCTGTAGATTTAAATTTTTCAAGTATATCAAATATTTTCACGATAAGATTTTCATTCAGAAGAGTTTTGAGTTTAACAATTAAGATTTTTCTCCTGTTAGATATTAAGAAACTATTACTATAAATCTTATAACTATAGGTTATAACGTTTTACGAAAATTTTCTGTTGAGTAATTCATTTGGTTTTGAAGATTATTGTTTTGGAATTTTCAGGATTTTTAGTATGACAGAGTAAGTTCTTTTTAGGGGAGAGTGGTAATCCACCATATCTTCGAACGGAACAAGGTGATGTGAAGAGGGAATACATAGGATGTATTCAGATTGCAACGATGGAGTTTAGTATTCTGTTTCTTTGAGATAATATCTTTGATAGTTATGATGATTTAGTAAGAGTAATGTGGTAAGCAGGCGAAGTTTTTGCTTGCTATCATAGTAAGGGGCTACCTAGATTTTAATGAGTCGTGGGTACTCAAAGGTCCGCAGTAGCCAAGGTCGTAGAGTAGGAGAGTTGATTTCTACTTACGAATTGGGTGGGTTGAGAGACCAGGGGGATTACTTAACACCTTTAATCCTCCCTCCTCTCACGGTTAGACACCTCATCCTCCATTATCTGCGCAACATCGTGGGAGCAGAGTGAGAGGAAGGTATCATTAGCCATTGCAGCCACGACCACCTATGGTTTGCTAGCTATTAATATACTTACGTGTCACGTTCTTCGGGTTGATATTTCAATTCAAACACGATTTCTCCCTTTTGACCAACGTTTACTCTCAACAGATTATAAGAGGTGCGATCGGGAATCAATCTTTCTTGCCGTCGATTCATATCAGTCTTATCTTTGGAGATTATGAGGGCCCTTAAGCATTTTAACATACTTATTCGAGCTCGCCCATCTTGAGCTCAACGGTCGGCAGTGAAAAATAGAGGTAACACCGGTCAAGTAGATCCCGGAGCAAGTGCCCACGGCCTGGCTGAGCTGGTCATGGCTATGGTACTGCCGGCCACCGCGACGGTCGATCTCGACCACGGTTCTACGTTGTCGCATGCCGTTCTTACCGACTGTTCTCCACGAACGATTGGTGAGAAAGGGGGCGTTGCCGGCATAGGATCGCTTCCATCCCTTCATTTAAAAGAGTAGGTAGCCACAGTTAGATAAGTGAATGCGATCTGGAGCAAAGACTCTGGAGAAGGGTATCGTTTCTAATTACAGCATTTCGGATCTAATTGTGAGCCCGGGGATTTGAGTAGAATCCATGGTTTATGGTGTAAGCCACAATACTGAACAGCTGCAAGTAGGACATCTATGACTTATAGTGGATAGGCGTGAACATGTCATCAGATACCCTTTAGGCTGTTCTACGGTGTTTTGTAGTCAGTACCTATGGTAGGCTGGTGGATGGTTCTCGCTTCTGTGATGAGGGATGGATAAAGAATTGAATTTGGAAGAATGGGAAGGGGAGTAGGAGGAGCTGGAGGCAGTGTTAGCGAAGTGTAAGTATTTCTATTTGAGGAGATGCTGTATACACCGATACACGGATGGAGACGCTGTTCCTTGGTATAGGAGTCAAGGATAGGGAAGGTGCTTGTCTCTTCCTACTTCCTCTTCGGTTTGTGACATTGATGGGCACTAGTTTGGACCTTGAATATCCATAGGGTATTTGAGTGTAGGGATTGATGTCTATTGACGGTCGCAGGTGGTGTATAGATTATGAACTTTCTCCAATTATTTTTATGCTACAGGTGCGTGGAGTAATTGAAGAAGCTGTCATCATCTTGGATCATCGATTAAAAATTCTTTCATTAATTTCTTTATTCTTTATTATTATTTTACGTTACAAGTTCAAGAGGCTTTGTCGACTTGGACATTTGAACTCCGGGTGTGTCTAATCGGAGCGAACCCCCCCGGTTGATGGGTTGTTCCTCCTCTCGTTTCCCGCTAGACATTTCGGACAAGACGGACTATACTCGTCTGGAAGACCACAACGGAAGCAAAAGATTTTATCTATCGGTTTTGCTCAATCACGAAAATTGTGACCGATAACTTGGCAATTCCAACACTTCTGTGGCTTGCGATCCTTCTGGATCGCTTCGACACTGGCATTAGGCACTGCTACGACTAGATCCTGCGAGGCTCTTCTACGATTTCGTTGACAAATCGCCTTGCAGGAGGACGTTGTGCGCTTGGCACGAAATTCGGACGGGTATTCTCATATTGAGACTGAGCTTTTTCAATAGCTCGACAATAGTAGGCCAATTGCCTTCAACTGGATGGACTGTAGGTGATGAGCAGTTCACCCATGCGCCTACGGACATTGGTTTTAATTATTTCTATTAGCTCCTTTTCAGGTCTAGGGACTCTCATCCGGGAGTTTAAATACTGAATGACATCATAAAAAGACTCGCCATTCATCATCTTGCGGTCAGACAATTTGCGGAATAACTCGGTGTCGCTTTCCAAACTGCGGTACTGTTCCACCAAAGCAGTTTTCAGTTCGTCCCATGTCGTGTGTTTATTGCCTTTCAAATATACCCAGTACCAAGATTCTACCGAACCTGATACGAAGTGATAGAAGTTTGCGGTAATTTTTTTTTTTTTTTTTTTTTTTTATTTATTAGTAATAATGATGCCTTTTGAGAGTGATCTCTTAACAGGCTGTTCACAGGTTTACAATGTTTTGAATAATGTGCCAATAATGAAACAGAAAATGTAACTTGTGCAAACAAAAAATACAAATAAGACTGGTAATTAAACGATGATAAGAATGAATTAGCAAAAAAAAAAAAAACCAAATGAGAATAAATACAAAATTTAAAGAGTAAGCAAACAAGAAGAGCATAGAGTGAATATTTAACATAATTTCATACCACGATACGCCATAACTATTGCGTATACACCCCAGCCGGAACAGGAAATCGTCGACTGACATATTCCTCCCATCAAATTTTAATCCCCACTTGTGGAATGGATGAATACGGTTCATCGAAGTGGCATTCGAGGGTGGCGGCCTGGGTGGTGACACGGCGGACTCGTCGTCGAAATTAAAAGCCTTTAAACGAGTCATAAACTCGTCGAAATTGGAGCCTAGAGGCATTTGGGCGGGATTGACATCTAGCAAAGGTGGCACTCTAGTTGGCTCGTAATGAGGAGTAATTCTATCTGCCTCATCTTCGTTGAATGGTCTTTATGCGGACTGGACCTTTCTGGACGTGGCTGGACCAGAAGGGACATTTTGGTTAACGACGCGTGTAGTGTCTGGGTTGACTTAATCGACCTGCCGTGCAACTTGTTGCGTTGAGGTGGCATTGGGAGGGGCTAGAGGTCTTGTAGGGGGAGCAACTGGCTGAGTAGTTTTGACCGTACGTTTTTGTAGCAGTTGAGCGACCTGTTCAAGCAAACGAGCATGACTACGCTCTAACTCCTCTGCCATAAATTGTCTGTCGTTGACTCTGTGTAGGTCAATGGTGGCGGAAACTACTTGTTGAATGTACGCCGAATGATCAGCTGCATCTTTACGCAATTGCTCTTCAGCTCTTGCTACCTCATCGTCGTCTACTACTATACTTCTATTACCAGCGTTATCTCTAGGTAGACTTTCGACTTGGCTGTCTTCGTCGTCAGAGGGATTCTCTACGACGTCTTCTTGGCCACGGCTGGGCTTAGGTTTCGAACCCCCAGGAGCCATTGGGACAAACTTCTTGTACTTTGTAAGATAAGTACTTTTAACTGTGCGTTTCGGTCTTGAGCCGTTCATTCAACTATAACAAGAAGTAAGTCGGTTAAACCGCTCCAAACGCGTAAATCAAAGAAAAAAAGAAATAAGTATATTATAGCCCGTGAGAAAATCCTCGAACGGAAACTAGATGGGTGATAACAAGGTAATACAAATACCAAAGACAACTTGTCAAATCACAAAGTGGAAAATTCAAATATACCGTGGGCAATTGCCTTAAACGGTTATTTATCAATCTAAATCGATGTACTTTGTAAGTCTGGTGGACAATAATCCTAGTAGTCCGTGAGAAATTCCTCGTACGGATACTACTCGAGTAATGCAGTAATAAATAAGGTAAGTCAAAAATCGATAATAAAAAAAAAATTTCAAATACACCGTGGTCAAGACCTCTGACGGATATTTGTTGATCGAGTAATTCAAATAAAGAAAGTTATCAAAGTAAACTTAAACCTAAAAGTGCTTATTATTAAAGGTAAGTATATGCCTAAATAATTTCGTCTATTGAAAGCTTCAATTCAGAATGCTATCAGTTTCTCAACGAAAAGTTCAAGTGAATACCTAATAGGATCATTACTAAATATGTTCTAAAATACGGAAGACGAATTCAAAAATAGAGAAAATAATAAAAAAAAAGAAATATTATATATTGATACTTAACTAATGTTCTAGATCCTAATCTAAATTTATATAGTCAAAAAAAATTAAACTCTAGCCTCACTGAACTAGACTCAATAACGGCGGGCTCTATCCCAAAAATCAAAAAAAGCGGGCACTATCCCAAATTACACGTCCAATCAAGAAGTTACGTCTCAACTTGATTGACGGAATACTCAAAAAAACTCAAAACTAAACGGCATACGTGACTCGAAAATATCTAAATCTATATAAGGTTGTATTTCATAAAAGGATTCGGGAGGTGGTAACCCTCCTCTTCACAGGAACAAGGCGTACATGTATCGGTTCTTCAACTTGACCGAATCAAAAACCAAAAAAAAATTGTTAATCAAAAAAAAAATTAGTGTGTGGAGACTTAATACATTACGGCGTTCTACTGCTAGAAAACGAGCAATTACTCCTAAACGAAATGTTGTTCAAGTAGGCGACGACGACATTGCGCTAAAACAGACGTACATCGGGTATAAGACACCAACTACCGGTTAGCGTTACATGTCTCGCCGCGTACCGTCACTTCAAAACATCTATTAATAACGACTGAATATTTCTTAAACAATCAGGGTAGTATAATAATTATCGAATGTAAGTTAAATTGTAGTTGAAACAAATTGGGTCGTATTCGAGCGAATGACCGGCTTCTGCAGCTGATGTGCGTCAGGCAAAAAGCACTAACAACTGGTCAGAAGACCTGCTCAATCTACTCTCCTGCGAGCGGAATCTCAGACATCACTTATTGGAAATGTCAACATCTCAGCAACTGACAATCAAGCAAATAACAGCTCAATCCGGACAGAGATCGAAAACAACCCTCGGTGACTAGAGGTGGAATAAAATAGGTAGACCTAATGCAACAGACTGACCCAGGAAAGAATTCACTAAACCACTGGACAAAATAGTGCCTACACCACTAAACTCGATAGTATTCCTCCATCTAAGAGACCTGAACAATGAACAAATAACTCTAACTCAAAACTGAAAAATTCTGAAAAATTTCAAAAATTCTTAACTCTCAACTATATCACTCAGAATCGACCTAACTTAAATCAATTCTAATCTTGTCTTCATCAGTTAATTCGGGCCCCACGTTGGGCGCCATCTGTAACGTAAAATTAATAATTACAGGAGATTATAAAGAAAATCTGAATTGCCAACAGACACTGATCACCCGCACCCAAATACCCTATGGATACCCAAGTTCCATACCAATGTCCCATCGACAACACAAACCGAAGAACAAGCCAGAAGAGGCAAGATCCACCCAACAACCTTGACTCCTGTACCAAGGAACTGCATCTCCAACGTTGACTTTCCATGTATCGGTGTATCTAGCATCCCTTATCAGAAATACTTACACGTCGCTAACATGGTATCTTGCTCTTCCCGCTCCTTCTACCTTCCTTCATAAATCCCCCATCCATCCCCATCACAGAAGCACGAACCATCTAGCAGCATACCATAGGTGCTGACCACAAAACACCGTGGAACAGCCTAGAGGGTACCTTTCAGCATGTTCGCGCCTATCCGCTACAAGTAATCGGTGTTCTTCTTGCAGCTGTGTCACGTAGTAGCCTACACCTAAAACCATGGACTCTACTTAGATCCCTCACTCATAACTAGTATCGAAATGCATAACACACGACTGACGATTATTTTTCCGAAGAGTTCGCTTCAGATCCCATCCATTACACTAGCTATGGCTACCTATATTCTGCATCGAAGGGACGGAATTGATCCTATGCTGGCAACGCCCCCTTTCCCATCAAGTGTTCGTAGAGAACAGTCAGTAAGAACGGCATGTGACAACGTAGAACCGTGGTCGAGATCGACCGTCGCGGTGGCCGGCAGTATCATAGCCATGACCAGCTCAGCCAGGCCGTGGGCACTTGCTCCGGGATCTACTTGACCGGTGTTACTGCCGACCGGTGAACTCATGGTGTGCGAGTTCGAATAAAAACTATTAAAATGCTTAAGGGCCCTCATAACCTCTGTCGACAAGACCATGCAAAATTGATTGTAAAGAAAGGAAGTCTCTAAATCGCACCCCTCATTATGTGTGAAAATAGCTTAGTGGAAAAGAATCCGGACGGAATTAGTATACAAACACCTCGAACACAATTCGTAAGTATTGGTGTGACCGCAGACCATAGATGATCGTGGCTGCGTGGCAAACTCATCACCTTCCTATCATTCTGCTGCCACGATGAATTTCAGGATGAGGAAGAGGTGACTAACACTGTAGGGAGGGAGGATCAGAGGTGTAGATCGATCCCCCTTGGTATCTCAACCCACCCAATTAATAAACGAAAATCATCTCTCTCGATTATGACCTTGGCTGACCGCGTACCTGTGAGTCCCTACGACTCAACATTATTAATTGGGCAGCCCCAGATTTAAAAAGCAAGCAATAATATGCTTGCTCAAGTAACTAACCTATTTCAACTCTAGTACCCATACGAGACACTAGACTTTAACTACATCATTGTTTCAAGAAAAAAAAAACAACTATCCTCACAATAATTACCAGGACATGAACGGCTCCTTGTTCCACCTGAAAGAAAGGCGAGGGTCACCACCCTCCCTACGAAAAGCTTACTTAAACATCCTGAAATTCTACAAAGGGCTTCATGAAAATTTCCGGAATAATATTCATAAATCAAAAGGCAGGAATTTCAAAACTCGTTATAAACGATATCTCAATTTTTATTAAAGTATATTCTTAAAACTAGTAAGGAAAGTACTTTAACTAACTGAGTAAACTTTCTCAATATAAATGGATCATATTCCATTTAGAAAGTTTCGAAATTGATATACAAATAGTTATTTTGTTATAAGACTAAGCTCTGATATTCAATTTCATACGTAAAAATAATTGAGAAATCTTAACGAATAAAACTTTGTACCTTACAAGTTTGCAATATATCAACAGATTACTGCTTACGTTTCTTATAAACTAACCTAAAATATCAAAACAACCATAAGTACGAGATCGGTTCCTCTACTCAATTATTCTCGGTAGGCAAGAGCAATTCACTTGCTAATTGAATCGGTAATCTATCCGCGGACCGACTGTATTTCAGTTCATTTAATAAAAAAAAATAATATCAAAAAAAAGAAAATTAAATTTTCTACCGTGTAGGGAAAACTTTCTCGCCAGTCACTGGCATGAGAAATGACACTACTGCCATCTACCAGCTAGACTTCACTATTACTCGCACAATGCTGAACGCATCCATTAGGTTCCAACCCAATTCAGGTTCCACAAATAAAGGAAGCCATTTTGAAATTGGATTCCACTCCCAAATTAGAATCCACTTATTTTCCAAGCAATTCAGTCTTCCATAATGTCTTCCTTTACATAAATTCGATGGGAAAAATATTCCATCCAGAATCGATGACACACCAGAGCGATTTCTTTTCCGATCACACCTTGACCACCATCATAGTGATCACACTAACGAAAGTGCCAATGGTGAGAATAACTTGACATAGAGTACATTTGACACAAGAATTAGTGACAAGTAGCCGTCAGAGGGAACAGTGGGGATAAAAATACTCGATGCGGCCGAATATTCTACTTTTCCATCTGTTAACCTGAACGACGCATTATGATCAATGTCAGTCCAAGACTTTAGTATGGCACTGTCAGAAATGTTCAAATGTCAGCGTGACACAAAATAGGTGTTATGCGGAATGCCCTGAAAATGAAAATAAATTAAAAGGTATCGAGAGCTGTCACTTTGTTTTTGGCACCCAAATAATTTAGATCTATTCCATCATCATACTCACTGAAACATCATAAACCCGAGTCAGTGGAGTGACGAAAACATATATTGGTTAAAGTATACCGAAATAAAATACTTTTCGTTGACACAAATGTCAATACGTATCTTTTTGTGGTCCATTTGCAATAACTGTCAGATCAAAATAAGTCAGAATTTCTGATTCACGTCAGGAATTCAGGCAGCCAATTATAATAATGTAGCCTCATTGTAGATGCAAATGTCATTACATCTGCCTTGTCAGTATCTTCCTCCTTCTCATTTTGACAGATGTGCTCAAAACGAAATTAAGTTTACTTGCCATGCAGATTAAAATGTTCACGATTCAATTGTCGAGATGACATCTAACTCTGACATGTAATGTGAACGCACCCTTAAAATAATCAGAAGCCATCCTATTTATCAATCTGAAGTACATTTTACAATTTCCTAAATCCCATTTGACCAAAAGTGCCAGTGAAAACAACCCTTAACACGCCACCTAGCGTACCAACATTAAAACTGACCGAACGTTGGAACGAAGGAAATACACTGGAAAGTAGGGCGTTGGCTATCTGGTAGATAGGTATATGGCAATAGGAATTTAAATCACAGACTTCATTTTGAAGAGATAACTCAACCCGTCAACAACACCACTGCAGAACGCATTTTTGTATACGCAGTAGGTGGTGGCCATTTTACTAAGTTTTTTTATACAAGTTCTGAGGAGAAATCTGATCATCAAATTATATTTGGAAGAAATTACTATACAATCGTTGGATTATTTACAATATTGATGGCAAGAAGTGTGTGCGGCATATTCTTTAAGCAGAGGGACATAGTTCCTTGCTTTTGAATATAAAGATGAGTGGCGTCACTCAATAAAAATTTTGTTTGGTGCCCACAGGTTCACCAAATCCCTAGATGCCTCTATAAGAAGCATATTATTCATCAAGAAATCCAGATGTATGGAGGCAGGAATCTCACCCAAGAATTTCTGTGCAACATTTTCCATAATCCACCCTTATTTTTTTTTTTGAGGAATTGATGCACCATGTGCATCTGCACATATATTCCTACGTAATAAAGTTTTCTTTTACATATATGCGTGCCTCCTCGGTTCAGTTTCATGAATATATAAGCGCAGCCTGCCCCTAAAATCGCATTTGGTATTTGGTGGCCTTCTTTTTTTGTCGACGCTCGTGCGATACGCACTGGATTTGCTCCCAGGACGCGCACACGTGGCGTCCCAGACCACATTTTGTACTTGATCATCGATAAGCGATAGGATTAGCACGTGCAACCCTCCAGGCGTTGATCCGTTTCGGCTCGCCGACGGCCACGTCAATCCTTCACCAACACCGTGCCTACAGATAGGCACGATTATATCGGAATCACCTCAACAAGGGATTTATATCCAGAAGGCGATACAGTTCCAACACAGGAGCAGCAAGAATCCTCTACGAAAATTCCACGGGACGTCTGGCGCGTGTTAGCTCACCGATGCCGGTCCGCCAGCTCTACTCCAGCTTTAGTTTCATCAGTTAAGCAACGCGGGATATCCAGAATTCATCTTTAACAAGCATCAATTGTGTACATCATCAGTTCCTGTGATAATTATATTGTGAAAAAGAAAGTAATAAGACTCTATATGGTGCCATAGTACTAGAACATTATACTCAGGTAACATATTTGCCAATTATTTTGTGTATTTTGAATATTGTGGGGGCAGTATAGCTCTCAGATCCAACGCTATACATAACGTTTGACGCTGACGTCCACAGAAGGTGATACCAGTGGTCATATATTCTTTGTAATTGGACTAAATACTTGATGGTAGGTGGGACCTAACGCCTCCCCCTCCATATACGTCATTATATTGCATGCAAATATATCTTTATATGATCTATAGGTATTAATTTGATATTCCTTAACTAATTTAATGTGAAAACAGTGCTATTAGTGTGTTGAAATTATCTGTCATCGGTAACATAAAATCGTGTCAATCCACCGGTGCATTTGGCATACTCTTTATCGGTTGTCTTATGAAATAGATACGCGAAGATTAATTTTTTTTTATTTTCACTTGTTCGTAACTCAGTTCAATCCAACCCGCGTACATGAGTTCAGGGACCAGTTACTGGTACGGCAACTACCTTTTGTTGTCGACTTTAGCTATTCCCCGAAGTCAAGAAGAGTATCCATTCGTAATTGTGTTCGTTACATATCTGTAACAATTTACTTCACGGTCAGAATCAAATCTAATGGTACGGTAACTTATACTTTTACTAAATCGTAGCGCGATCCTCGGGAAGTGAATATCTTCACTTAATTTCGATAAACATTACATAGTCGGGGTACGGAAACACTTTTTCTTTCGTTTTTTTGAATCACGGATTTCTTATAAAGATTCAACTTCTTTATACTTTTTACGTACTCGGTCTTCGGATCATAGACTTTTCGCGTCGGTAGTGACCAACCCTGGGCTATAACGCCTCGTTCAATATTTCGTTTATTTTTGGAGTTACATCGTGTTCGATACACGATATCCATTCTTATTCATTTCTGATCTGCATACATATGCTAGATCCAACTTCGAATTTCTGAGGTATAGAATCGAACTTTATAATGTTATAGAAACAATAATAGATTAAATTGTTTATCATTGGCTACGCTTCAAGAATTGTGATTGTCATGGTCGAGGCAGATTAGATACAGCCTGATACAGTCTGATAATTAATCGACTTCTCTCGTGTACTTCTCGCCGTTTGTCTTACCTGTGAGCTTTATACATTAACGTTGCTCATCATCAGTGGTATATCTTTGGTAGCATAAAATACCTTTTTACACCTTTACTTTATTTTTTATGTTTAGTATATTATTAACACTTTTACAGGGGGGCTCCGGAGTGCACTTCTGGATTCCTACGTAATAAGAGCGTTGGAAAGATTCTACACATACAGTAGTAGATAACAACATATAAACATTTACAACCGCGACGTCAAAGTTTCACCGTCCGAGCGGTTGGACAAATCCAAAAAAGGTGGAAATTCAAAAGTAACCGACGGATGCTATACTATTATTAGATACTAGGATCATATATACGAATCACGGAAACAAAAAAAAAAGAAAGTAAATATAGATCTGAGACCCTTAGTAAAAGTAAGTATTAACAAGGCAGAGATGGGATTTTTATGTAGTATAAATTCGTAGGCACACAAATATCAATTCAAAAACAGATAAATACCACGCATGAAAGAACACAATTCGCGTTCAAATCATGCATTCGAGCAATAATATATTTATATGAATCAATGTAAAGTCACAATACCTACTACCAATGGGGTAGTTTAGATATTCTATTCAATTACGCTGTAACTGAAGTGCACTTCCGGAACAACCTGTGGAATTAATAGTTAAATTGTATAATATATTACTGTCTACTCTACTGACTGATATATATGTTCGGCAATCTGTGATATCGATCGCTACTCAGGGGTGGCTTTATACTGAGTGGTTAACTTGTGGATGTTGCTTTGAAAGCCATAGTATGTATCAGTTAAGGTCACATTCAATCAAAAATTGTAAGAGAAATATAGTTAAGGTCACATTCAATCAATTTAAAATTGTAAAGAAATATATAATATGGAATGCAAAAGATAAACATAAAAAAATGTAAACTTAAGAATTTATTCTTGAGTACTTGAATTCATAAATTTATCTAGAATGCATATTTCTTAGAATACTGTCGTAAACAAAAATAGTAATTGCCCACTTGAGATTTTACCCACTCATTTGTTCATATGCATTCCAATTTAACTAATGCTGTGCTCAGCATCCTTAATAAGAATTTTTAGACACCCACTTGAAAGAAATATCATATGCATTCCAACTAAAAGTAATCATATACAAACGTTGCCTTCTGCAACGTTGTCTATGAAATATAACCATTGTAATAGAATTGGTTGGTATATCTCGACATCACATTGAGATACATATCGATGTGTTGTGACTTATCCAAAGGGCTTATTCTATTTTCTTATCTTTAACTTCACTCAAGGTGGGGATAAAAAAGTGGAATAGAAAACCCAATTCTTAGTTCTAAGTAGATTTAGTTTTTCAGTTCTTAATATACTTTCAAACTATAACGTTGTTAATCCTAGTTGTTTTAATCAAAGTTGTTCAGTGGAACTTCATTGGCGCCCAACTTAATTTTTCCAAACTTCATAAGAAGTGCAACTCGAATTTAAAAAAAAAAATAAAATGAACCTCATAGAGGTAGAACTAAACAGCAACCAACCGCAGCGAACAGCAGCAACCAGCCGCAGCGAACAGCAGCATCCAGCCGCATCGACCGCAGCAACATCCAGCAGCAGCAATAATCTAACATTATCATCAGGGAAAATATCTTCATTATTTTAGTCATGGGAAAAACTAAAGAAATCTTGATAATGTAAGTAGCCAAGTAATCGATATATAAATAAAATCATATTTTATTTTAAAATTGTGCATAAAAGTGTGACCAGTGCGCGATTAGGTGACAAAAATTTTTTTTTTTCTTTTAAAAAAATACTGAATTTCTGTCTGTGGATTTTTCTTTTGTGTGTGTTTTGTTTGTTATTTCGTTACTTTGTTGAGAAAATCAACACAACCCTATATCATATAGAAAAAAAATTTAAAATTCAATTCAAATCGTAAAAAAAATTAATAGAAAAAACATGTCGTTAGACGCTGAAGCAATCACAGACCTCGTCACGAGGGTAGCAATAGCGCTCGCAATACAAACGAAGCAAGAAATTCAAGACTCGCTAAATAATATAGCAAATCAGCTGCACGCTCAAAGTCAAGCTGTCGTCCAACCATATCAGGATATAGAAATTAACGATGATATCATATGCGACCTAAGTCTCGATGTCGTTAAAACCGTCCCTGAATTTAATGGTGCAACAGAAAAATATCCTTCTTGGAGACAATCCTCCAAAGCAGCTATAAAACCATTTGAAAAATATTTAAATTCCAATCGCTACTATCAAGCAGTAGCTATTATTAGGAACAAAATCGTTGAAAACGCCGACAATGTGCTTTCTTCATTTGATACTCCCCTAAATTTTGAAGCTATCTTAGCAAGGCTTGACCATACATACAGCGATAAGAGGCCATTGCATCTATTAGAGCAAGAATTGTCAACTCTTCGACAAGGTAAATTGTCAATTAACGACTATTATGAAAAAGTCTCAAAGCAACTAACCCTTATAACCAATAAGGCTATAATGGAGTTTAGTGGAAATAAAGAACCGTTAAGGGTAATTAATGAAAAATACAGAAGCGATGCTCTTCGTATTTTTATATCTGGACTTAACCGTCCTATAGGAAATATTTTATTTTCAAGTCGTCCAGCCGATCTTCCAAGCGCTTTGGCGCTAGCACAAGAGTTGGATATGAACCAACAACGCTATGCATTTGCGAATGCTTTTGCTGAAAGGGGTTACAAACAACCCCCACCACGCTTCAATCAACCGCAGTTTAAATATGTTAACCAAAATAATCATTCACAATTTCAACAAAAAGATGAACCAATGGACGTAGATCCAACATCGTCAAAATTTAGACAGAATCCCAGACCAAACACGTCTGGATATTCTAGAAACCAAAGTATTAATAGAATGAACCCTAAACCTAATAGTGGTTCGAGGAAAAATAATTTCAATTCTCATTCAGAATTCCAGAAAAGGAAATGCGATCAGCCAACAGGCTCTAATACAACTCAACGCGTTAATCATGTCATTACAAGTGACAATAAATCTCAAGAAGAGTATAAAGATTTATTACACGAATAAAAATTCACAGTTACCTTACATAGTAAAAAAAATTGAAATGCGGCCAGTTGGTAACAATTTTAATTGATACTGGTGCAGCAAAAAATTATATAAAAGAATTTTCGTTTCTTAAAGGCATTGAATATTTAAATGAAGCCTTTAATATTTCTTCGGTTAACGGCTCGACCCGTATCAATAAGAAATG
The DNA here is from genome assembly GCA_916050605.2 of Platycheirus albimanus. Lineage (NCBI taxonomy): Eukaryota > Metazoa > Arthropoda > Insecta > Diptera > Syrphidae > Platycheirus > Platycheirus albimanus. The sequence continues at coordinate 329,547,681 of OU696696.1, read as the reverse complement.
CTTTATAGAATTATTTGGTGTAGTGTCCGAATTTTTTATTTTACCTAATCTTGAAACCTTTGACGCAATTTTAGGTTACGATTTTTTAAAACAAATTGGTGCGACTTTAGACACTGTCTCTAATAAAATAATTTATAACAATGGTGTGGAAACACTCCATTTTATGGCTTGCGCTCAAGTTAATAACATATTAACAGAAATTAAAGACGTTCCAGAAACAGTACGCTCTCATTTTAAAACATTTATAACCGAAAACATGTTTGTTTTCGCAGATCCAAACGAGGCTTTGACCTATAATACTAATGTGGTTGCAAAAATTCGCACAACAACAAAAGAACCAATTTATTCACGAAGCTATCCTTACCATATGTCTGCTAGGGAATTTGTCAATAATGAAGTACAATCTCTTCTTAAAGACGGAATTATCCGTAAAAGTCGTTCACCATATAACAACCCAATATGGGTGGTAAATAAAAAGGGTACAGATGAATTCGGAAATCAAAAATTAAGACTTGTTATTGATTTCCGAAAGCTAAATAAAAGTACTATCTCGGATCGTTATCCGATTCCAGACACTTCAGTTATTCTTTCTAATTTGGGAAAGTCAAAATATTTCAGTACCATTGATCTGAAATCTGGATTCCACCAGATCCTTCTTGCTGAAAAAGACCGTGAAAAAACAGCTTTTTCCGTTAATAATGGAAAGTACGAATTTTGTCGTCTTCCATTCGGGCTCAAGAATGCCCCTAGTATTTTTCAAAGAACTATCGATGATGTTCTACGAGAAGATATAGGCGTCCGTTGTCATGTATATATTGATGACATTTCAATATTTTCTCCAGACGCTGAAACACATATTAAGGATATAGAAAGTGTAATAAAAAAACTTTCAAAAGCAAATATGAAGGTAAACCTTGAGAAAACTAAGTTTTTTAAAACTAGTGTAGAGTTTTTAGGATTTATCGTCTGCCAAGGTGGTCTTAAAACGGCTGAAGAAAAAGTTCGCGCTATAACTGAGTATGAGCTTCCTTCAACTCTTCGAGCTCTTCGATCTTTCCTAGGATCATCGGGTTACTATAGACGTTTTATACGGGACTATGCTCAAATAGCCAAACCTCTAACTCAAATATTGAGAGGGGAAAACGGCAACATTAGTGCAAATCAATTAAAACAGGAAAATTACACTTTTCAAGGAAGCGAGAGAAGCATTCAATAAGTTAAAGGACATATTAGTATCCGAAGATGTAACTCTCCTATTCCCAGATTTTAATTTACCATTTGAATTAACCACCGACGCTTCATCGGTAGCAATCGGGGCAGTTCTGTCTCAAAAAGGAAAACCGATCACATTTATTTCTAGAACTCTTTCTGAAACAGAACAGGGATTCGCCACAAATGAACGAGAAATGCTCTCAATTGTGTGGGCTCTCCAAAATCTTAGAAATTACCTTTATGGTGTTAGTAATCTTCATATTTATACTGATCACCAGCCATTAACGTTTTCAATCTCTGATAAGAACCCAAATATGAAATTAAAACGCTGGAGGAACTTCATCGAAGAATTCGCTCCTACAATTCATTATAAGCCAGGGCACGAAAACAAAGTTGCAGACGCATTGTCAAGACAGTACGTACAACATTTGTCGGAAAACTCACTTTCAAATCAAAGTGAATATTGTACAGTGAAATCTCGTATACTCAGTATATTCGCTCAGTCATACAACCCATTAATTGCTTTAAAAACCAGATCATATTATCAAAATCCGAAACTACCGACGTCTTAACCTCAATTCCATTTCAAGGATATCGTCGTCATGATATTCGTTTCAAAGATTTTCAATCTTTGTTTCCTATTCTTCAAAAAGTAATCAATCCTGACACTGTTAATGGAATACAATGCCAGTTGGAGACCTTAGGGAAAGTTCAAGATGATATTGTTGAATTATTTCCAGATGTTCGATTCAAACATACGAAGAAAAGAGTCATAGACCTTCTTAACGAAGATGATCAAATGGAGGCTATTGCCATGGAGCATAATAGAGCTCACCGTTCAGCAAGGGAAAATCTGCTACAGCTATTAGATGGATATTTTTTCCCAAAAATGCGAAACAAAATTAACACCTTCGTTAAAAATTGTAGGATCTGCACAAAATCAAAATATGCTAGGCACCCAAAAAAACAAATAATGGAAACAACACCATTGCCAACTCAGCCTGGTGAAATACTCCATATTGATATTTTCAACACAGATCATAATTATTTTCTTACATGTGTTGATAAATTTTCGAAATATGCTATTGTTGAACCGATAGCTTCACGATCGCTTGTGGTTATAAAAGTACCACTTCTTAAAATCTTAGGATCTTTTAGAAATACTAAATTGTTGGTATCAGATAATGAACCAACATTTTGTTCTCAAACGATACAATCTCTTATAAGAGATAACTTTAATTTACAACATTTCACAGTACCAGCTATGCATAGTCAAAGTAATGGTCAAGTTGAACGCTTCCATTCAACGTTAAGTGAAATTGCTAGAACTATAAAGCTGCAACACAACTTAAATGATGTCAAAGAAATCATTCAAATGTCAGTATATAAGTACAATAACACCATACATACGGTCATTAAGCGGAGGCCGTTTGATCTAATTTTTTGTGTGAATGACACAGAAAAAAAAGAAATTTATAAATTGCTTCAAAGAGCACAAAATAAGCAAAATGAACTCCGGAATAAAAACCGCACCTGTCGAAATTTCGAACCAGGGCAGGAAATTTTTGTTAAAATAGACAAGAGAAGAGGAAACAAGCTATCTAGTAGATATATTAAAAAAATTGTTCAAGAAGATTTAGGTACAACCGTCCTCGTTGACGGAAAGAAAATACATAAAGATAACATTCGCTAAATTTTTCATATTTACAGATTAATCTTAATAACAACCGTTTCTTCCAAAATAATGGACTACTCTTCTGCTCTGTACATTCCGTTTGGAAAAGGAGAAGTAGCAATTTTTAAAAATTATATATATTTAGTTCATACTGTTAATTTAACAGATTTCAAAATATTGGCTACTGATATCAATAATCTAAAACGACTGTTTAGTAATCAGGACATGGTAGCATCACTTGATGCTGACTTCAATGAAATAAATAAGCTTCTTTCTGCACTTCGGTTTCATAAAAGACCTACCCGATCAATAGATTTTATTGGATCAACTCTAAAATTTATCGCCGGCACACCGGATCATGATGATTTTGTTATTCTTAGCGAAAGACAATCAAGACTTATTGGTGCAGAAAATCAACAGATTGAAATAAATACAGAATTTATGAATAAAATTAATGAATTAACTACCCAAATTAACTCACTAAGTCGCAATCACTATGCAAAAGTTGAAGACTCTAATACTCCAGATTTATTTCAATTAATTACAATTCGAAATCAAAGAGCAATAACTCTTTTAGATAATATCGTTTAGTCGGTTACCTTCGCACGTTTAAATATTGTAAGCCCAATTATTTTAACGAGTACTGAAATATCGGAAATAGTACAACTTGAGGGTATATACTTAAATATAAATGATCTAATGCTAGCATCAAATGTAAAAGTATACTCCGATAAAATTTTTTTTGAAGTATTTAATTAAAGTACCGAATGTAAAACAAATATGTCCATTACTAAAGATCTATCCAGTTGTCCATAATAATGTTATTTTAGATTTAAGGAATAACCACGTTACATTATGTAAATCTAGAAGCAGCCCCCTAAAAAACTGCAAAAATTCTTTGGAGATAACTTACTGCCAAGAAGATGGTTTCGACGAATGTCTCCTGCAAATCATGAATAACAGCACTGCTACATGCCAGACGACTACAGCGCATCAAACAAAGCCAATCGAAGAAGTAGACGAGAACACTATCCTAATAAACGATCAACAAGTCACCATAAATGAAGATGGCCATAACATTACGATCAATGGAACATACTTGGTGAAGTATACAAATGATATATATATAAACTCCACTAAATACTCGACTACTTCAATTGAATCATCGATGCAACCTGAAACGCCAAAATATTTTAATCTTAACGTTTCAAAACATTCTGAAATTATAACCATTCCATTCCTTCAACAGATGCATTTAGCGAACCTACAGAAGATAGAAAACTTTGATTCTGCCATAGAAGCCCAACAAACATATTGGTTCATCACTGCAGTAGTTATGATCATATTAATAGCTGCTATTGTGCTATACATCAAATGCCGTAAGCAAGAAGTATATATTCGGAACGTTAATTCACCTGGCCCCAATTACAATAATTTCAATATGAACCAAGCCCTTAACGTCATATTAAAAAGGATAGAAAACAACCTACAACAGATCCGGGACGTTCCTGTCTAAGAAGGGGGGTAGTTAAGGTCACATTCAATCAAAAACTGTAAGAGAACTATAGTTAAGGTCACATTCAATCAATTTAAAATTGTAAAGAAATATATAATATGGAATGCAAAAGATAAACATAAAAAAATGTACACTTAAGAATTTATTCTTGAGTACTTGAATTCATAAATTTATCTAGAATGCATATTTCTTAGAATACTGTCGTAAACAAAAATAGTAATTACCCACTTGAGATTTTACCCACTCATTTGTTCATATGCATTCCAATTTAACTAATGCTGTGCTCAGCATCCTTAATAAGAATTTTTAGACACCCACTTGAAAGAAATATCATATGCATTCCAACTAAAAGTAATCATATACAAACGTTGCCTTCTGCAACGTTGTCTATGAAATATAACCATTGTAATAGAATTGGTTGGTATATCTCACATCACATTGAGATACATATCGATGTGTTGTGACTTATCCAAAGGGCTTATTCTATTTTCTTATCTTTAACTTCACTCGAGGTGGGGATAAAAAAGTGGAATAGAAAACCCAATTCTTAGTTCTAGTAGATTTAGTTTTTCAGTTCTTAATATACTTTCAAACTATAACGTTGTTAATCCTAGTTGTTTTAATCAAAGTTGTTCAGTGGAACTTCATTTATCCTCGATAAGATACTCGGTCGGACTCCGTGTCAAGGACATGAACAAAAAGGTAAACGAAAACAAAGGAAAGATTATAACGCGACTGGCATTTGGTCGTGCCAAATCTAAACAAATGGAAAGGTTTCGTTTAGCAAACGTTAAAACAAATCACGGTGATTTTTAAAAGTGACTACTCACAAAAGTGAATACTAAACGCGGCGTCAAAAAAAAAACGCTAATAAAACGGTGGTCACTACCGACGCGGTACTGAATTGTCGTAAAGACAGAAAGAAAATGGAAAAGTGTAAAAAAAAACAAAAGGAAAACACACAAATGGATTTTATAATCTGGATGTCGATAACTTGTCCAGCTTCTGACAGTGGTTCGAAACACGATGAAGTAAAGGATAGTAAGATCTTATTCTTTAACGATTTCGTGCCGTTAAAGAAACACGAGCTCCATAAAAAAGGTATAAATTACAATAGGAATCGCGAACTATGTTATCCCTTCTTTTAAAAGAAATCGATCTCAACGCAATGAAGGTACAAAAGTAATTAACTCCCGATAAAAATTATTTCTTTTCTTTTTATAAATTAGTATATTCGAGTCTTAAATCCACACACTTATGTAATTAAAAAAAAAATTAGAAATTATAGAAATATATATATACGAACAGATGTGCTTCTATCCATCATTCCACGCACAAAATGGGGTCCGTGAGACTTAAAAACTTAGTTCCACTTAGGCGCCACCTGTAACGTAAAAATTAGAGACAAAAGATCACCTCCACATATACCACCCGCATTGCTGTTGGACACCAACCCCTTCCACCCAAATATCCCATTCTATGAATATCCGAGATTCGAACCTATACCCACCAACAACACGAGCCAGAGAGGAAGCAAGAAGGAACAAGCACCCCTAACCATCCTTGACTCCAATACCAAGGGACAGCAACCACGTCATCTACCAACCATGTATCGGTGTATTCAGCATCCCTGTAAAAGACATACTTACACTTCGCAAACACAGTACCTTGTCCCTCCTGCTCCTCTTCCCATTCTTCTATATTCCAACTCCATCCCATCACAGAAGCACGAGCCATCTAGTAACGCACCATAGGTCCTGACTACAAAGCACCGTAGAACAGCCTAGAGGGTACCTACCAGCATGCCCGCGCCTATCCGCTACAAGTCATAGATGTTCCGCTTGCAGCTGTATAGTATCGTGGTTTACACCAAAAACCATGGATTCTACTTATATCCCCAGGTTCACAACTAGATTTAAAATGCTGTAATAAGTCTTTACTCCAGATCGCATTCACTTATCTAACTGTGACTACCTACTCTTATTGCTGAAGGGATGGAAGCGATCCTATGCCGGCAACGCCCCCTTTCTCACCAACTATTTACGGAAAACAGCTGTTAAGAACGGCATGCGACAACGTAGAACCGTGGTCGAGATCGACCGCCGCGGTGGCCGGCAGTACCATAGGCATGACTAGCTCAGCCAGACCGTGGGCACTTGCTCCGGGATCTACTTGACCGGTGTTACCTCTATTTTTCACTGCCGACCGTTGAGCTCCAGATGGGCGGACTCGAAGAAGTATGTTATTATGCTTAAGGGCCCTCATAATCTCCAAAGATAAGACTGACAAGAACTGAACCGAAAGAAAGATTGATCTCTGTTTGCACCTCATAGGAATAATTGAGAGTGAACGTGAGCGAAAAGAAAGAAATCGTGTTCGCACTGCCACGACTCATTACAATTTTAGGTAGCCCCTTAAAGGAAAAAGCAAGCAAATAATTTGCTCGCTCACTATACCTCCTAATCTAAAAATACTACATTACTTAAAATTACTGCAACACTGCAAAAAGAAACTAAACCACTATAAAAACTATACATCCAATAGTATTCCATTTCTTCACACCACCTTGTCCCTTCCGAAGGAGTTTTAAGGGTCGCCACCCTCCCTATGAATATCTTACGCTTCCATATTGAATATCTAAAAACTCAATAAGAAATCTATATGTCCGAAAGTAATAAACTAAACTGCCAGAATTTCGTTAATTACGTTATAAAAATCATGGGTTTCCTTATTATGAATATATCTTAATATCTAACAAGAGTGTATTTAAATATATACCTAGTATAATCTTAATCTAAAAGTACGTTAATAATATCGTTACTGATTCTCAATTTCAAAGGAAAATTTACATAAGTAATTAAGAATTTATCAAATATAATTATAGGTATTGCAGGAGTGAGAATTTTGTTCTATCACTTGATAGAATGATAAGTCGTTTTTACTTTTATTTATATACAAAAAAGAATTTTGGGAACTTTGCCCTATTTGTTTACGTTATCTCAAATGTTTTGTATCTTCAAAATATAATCATGATCACAGATCATAATATGAAAATCAAAAAAAAAATTTTACTAAATCTAAAAGTCAAAAAAAGGAATAGTATCTAAAAGTAGTTAAGTTTGTATAAAGTGGATAAGGAAAAGATAAAGAGTCGCGGACCGACGATAGCATTAATATGATTGTTGTTTAACTTTAATTTTGTTAATCGCGTTGTCGCGGCGGTGAACGCTTGTCGTGACTATCATCAAGGATGCCAACTTCGAATTATAAAATATCTAAATGCTATATCAAAAAGGGAATTTTGTGTTCACCGAATGATGCTATTTAATAGACAGTTAATGTTAAAGTTAAACCTAATACATGAAAAGAAAAACAAAATACGACCTGATCAAATTCAAATAGATTTAAAGTAGGATCGACAGTAACAGGCATGAGGAATTTGCTCAAGATGTTGCCATCTGAAGCAGCAAAAAGGTAGTCAATATGTTTCAATAAAAACAAAATATTTAAATTTGTTTACCATATATAATTATACACAGTTCGTGTACAACCATATACTCGATTATCAACATGCAAAATATATATGAAAATTCAATATATTAAAAGTATTCAAATCCAATATATTAATGTGTATGAAAGATATATTGTACTGAGGAGCTGTTAAACTCAGTAATCTCTTTCATGGAAATACGGAAGCGCACTCCTGGATTCCCCTGAAATAAAATTTTATTAAGTTAAAGGTACGTATGTAAATATTGACTAGCGCTAATTGTGCGATAATCTGAGCTGTACTCTTCCAGAGAACGACGATCATAAGTGGCAGTTCATAAAAGAAAACTCTTTCTCACTTTGTATAAATCTATTTACTGAGATCGTATGGACACGAGTGTGTTGGACGTATTCCAAAAGTGCAGGGCGTAAGGTAAGCGTATTTATGTATATAACGCCTATTGTTCGCACGTAAGTTGGAATATTCACACTTTGATAGTCAAGGACACGTTTTATTTTGAAGACGTCGCGAGGGTTTTATTCATTTAAGTTACTAGCAAGTATCGAATTCACGATTTCAAAAAAAAGAAAGACCGATATGGAGTTGAACGATAGTTGAACACGGGTTCAAATTGGTCGCTACCGACGCACGAGTAAGTGTCTTTATAGACAAGTGTAAAACAAAAATAAAAAAAAATATTCACGTGAAGTGATAAAAGTGTGTAGAAGAAAAGATAGAAATGACTCTACCAAAGAAATCGGTGTCTCGAATTTAACTAGAAGTATGTTTAAATAATATTAACGAATTAACATAGATAAGGAATTTTCCTCTTCGGCGCGAAGAAAACGACGATTTGGTAAGTGGACACTTAAATGTGCCACTAGGTTTGGTTCCGCCTAAAACCGTGAGGAACTATGAGATGAATTCTCAAACAAGTCTAGTATTATTACCGAAAATCAATGTCAAGTATATTACATACGAAAGTAGACGAACTAAAAGAACTCGAAGCTGCTCTTCGGCAACTTAGAACACAAATTCAGAATATCTGTAGTAGCTGTTCGAGCATACTACAAGTCAAAGATACGGACTTTGCTTTTCGCGGACTGATTACGATATGGCAACCGATAAAAAAGAAAAAGATTCCCGACGCGGAAAGGACGGTAAGTATTTGTAAGAAAAAGATATATTAATTGAGGATAATTGTCACTAATAGCACAGCACTATAATAAGATATAAATACCTAAATAAAGTAATAAATATCGATATAATTGAGTAAGTGGGAGTGGATATGTACCACTCAATGTTTATGAATCTTCTATTCGAACTGCGTTGACACCACCGTCCGTGGCAGACAACGTTATCGCCAGAGTCGAACGCTTAGTGTTGGAGGCGAAACGGGCCTCTATTGCTTCACCATGTAAGCAGTGAGTAAAGGGGAGGCTTCTTAGCTCCTCGCCAAATATCATATAACACAGTAAATTTAACAAAAGGTATTACCTGATAATGTTTTACAATAGATCTTATTACATATTCCCCATAAAAACACAAATAATAATGCTTGCTGAATCTGGTGCTTCGATTAAAGATGCTTTACAGATGAGAGTAGAAATCCCACAGGACTTATTTTGCACCATGAACACTGAATTGTTGATGGACCGGCATCGGCATGTGCTGCAAGCCAGACGTCCAGATGCTATCTCGTAGTGGTTTCCTGCTGCAGTTGCTGATGTATGCGACGAGCTTTGGTATCGGATGCAGCACGAATGGCTGCTGCTGTTGTGCCTAGATATAGGCGGTGTAACTCCGTAGACAAGTAAATTCGTAATTCAAATGGGCGTGACCGTCGGTGAGCCAAATGGATCAACACCAGACGGCACCCATGCGATTTGCCTTTCCTCAATTCTTACAAAGGAGGACCTCTATAGGTGCTCCTAGGCGTCACGCATTTGTGACCAGTGAATATGCGATGCGTATCGGCGTAAACACGGTGCGGAAGGAATTACTCCGTCCAAGAAGAATGTTGCGTAGTCACCGAAGAAAAATCACAAACAAGGTGCATTGGGACACGCTATGCGTCTAATTGATTTTAATTATTGTCCACAGATATATAAAAAAAAGGTCATGCCCACGTGATGGGGCGGATAATCCAATGGCCGTGCCTTAAGGAAAAGGAAAATTCCGAGTGGCCACTAGCCAAGGTTCGTCCTGAATTGTTGACACACCTCCTTTATCCTTGGGTGCTGGTGATGGGATGCATCCGATGGATTGATGTGCCTGTGGATATTGAATCCATTAAGCCTCGTGCCCGAAGACAAAAAAAATTGCGTCACCATGTGATGCAATAGGAAATCACCTTTTCCTACTTCATGGTAACCAGAATTTCACAAAAACTTACCTCGAATGTAGATAAATTGCCAACCGTTGTCTTTCCTTAATTCGTAATAAAATACTTTGATATTGCACGGCAAGTATAAAAAAATTAGTCGCAACACAAATTTTTCACAATGAAAAAGTTTATGTTCTGCGAGTGAGCTGTTCGTTGGTCGGTGTCTTTCTTCAAAATGACTTCTGCTCTGATATTCTTAGAGCATATTTTTCCTTTTTCCACTAGCCAACGCCCTAACTTCCAGTCTCATGGCTGCTTTCCAGTGTTTGAACTGGTTGTTAGTTGGCACTATAGGTGGCGTGTCAAAAACATACCTTAAGGGTATACACTCACTGAGCACATTTTTGTTTGGCACAATTGTTTGACAGCTAGAGCATGACAGCTCGAACAGTTTCGTAAGGAAATGACAAGGGTAAGGGTCAGATTACACTAGAAGTTAATGGTAAGTATTAACCCGATTATAAGGCCGTAGGATTTCGACCTCAGTAACTTGTCAGAATAGTTTTATATTTCAGTCATATCCGTCAGAATGACAACAAAAGGAAATATTTTGGAATTTTGGCGAAGACACTATGTTGTCCTAGGCTTTACCTCAGAAGGTTTAATTTTTCGGACAACCTTACGAAACAAGTTCATCGCACTATTTGTTCGTTGACATATGTCAAATGTAGATTTCAGAACGCGACTAACAATAAGTGTGTGTTTATGTTACTTTTCGATTTCTTATACTGCTGTTTGACATTCATAGGCAAGAATGGGAGAAAATTCATTTAAAAGAAAAAAGCGAGTACAGCTTCACACTATATTCGGTGTGATGGAAAGTGTTATACAAATCAAATTACGTTTCTTCTCTACACAATAAAGTTCCCAGCCTACTGAAATTTCAGGTTTAAACTTTGTTTGTTGGGTCGCTTGGATCTGACACTAAAGAATTTACACGGTCTGTTGAGAATGACGTGTCGGACAGAATTGACAAGTGAAAACAAATATATCGGCCGCATCGACAATTATTTTCTGCTTGCTGCCTAACGAATGGTTCTGTCATTATTCTAAGGTTCTGGCATTCTCTACGTCACGTACACAACCAAATTTCGTGATTGCATAGTGCGAACAAATCATCTAAAATTTTCAGTGTGTTCTGAACATGAACAGAGCGAGTGTGTGCCTGAATTAATATTTTCGAAGGGAGGCACCCTTTCAGAATGCTCAATGGAAGTGAGCAATTTGATCGTCACTCTGTTTGGGAAAATGATCAGAATTTTGATTTGGATCGGAATCTGATTTCTGACCATGGAATCTGATCTCGCGCAAGATGGATTCCTTTTCTTTCTGCGGAAACTCTTTGGCAGATGAAACTGGATGGGTGTGTTCGTTGAGAAGTTACTGATATTATGAATCTGTTAATAGATGGCGGTAATAGAAATTTCTTTGCCAGTGACTGGCGAGAAAGTTTTCCCTACAAAGCTTGGAATTTCGACTAAGTCCGCTTAGTCTAACTTCCAAGAAAAAGGATAACTTCTCGCAAAAATAAAAATTTGAATATGGGGAACTCCCATTCGTCGTATCGTGAAGACACTGCGACTCTTTTACGTCTAGTCGGTCGAAGACAAAAAAAAAATAACTATGAGGCTTACTGCCTGAAGACGTGTGAATTATCTGCTTGGGTATCCGAAAATACAGAAAAAAAAATGAAATGACCCAAGAGTCTCATGCACAGCTGAGAGCCGGGCATATGTTTTGGTTACTAGCAGGGTATCAAGTACTATTAGTACTTGCTTGTAAAGTCTGGTAAAAAAAAATGTTTAATATTTCAAAAGATCGAAATAGTCACATAAATGTTTAAGTCTGGCTTGTAATTGTATTTCAAGTGTGCTACCGTTTTAAGTCTTTAGTATGGCACGTTGACTGGTGACCTCGCCGGTCTTCAACGTCGTAAAGATTGTTTCCGGCTACTCGAGTTACACGAACTTTGATAAATTTGGGACATAATTTTGCGCTTAAGTGTTTTGTTGCATCGCTTTGAACTTGGTTTCTTTTATAAATCTCATCATCGACTTTGTACATGACTTTCCTACTTCGAAGATTATAATTCTTCTCGTAGGCTTCATGAGTTCGGATCAAGGCTTGCTTCAGGTACGAGTGAACGATGTTCATCTTGGCCACCTTAGGAAGCCAATCTATCTCCGAACAGTTCAGTCCACCCAACTCTCTCAACAAACGATAATCTGGCCGTGCTCTATCATTCGTTGGCCAAATAATGCTTCGTATGTGGACATTGAGAGTGTTGAATGCACTGTCGTGCGGAGGGCGCTGCTGATCGAAGACAGATGGGCATCCCAATCCGTCTGTCGAGGGTTGACATACGACCTAATGGCCGCCAAGATTGAACGGTTCACCCGCTCACTAGCGTGAGACTGGGGAGCATACACTGCCGTTCGGTAGTGTTTGACCCCGAAAACATCCATGAGTTTTTGGAACTCCTTCCCAACAAATTGTGTACCATTATCGGAGAGAATACTCTCCGGCACTCCGTAAATCAAAAACACTTCGTCTTTTAGGAACTTGACTACGCTCACGGCCGTTGCCTTGCGCAGTGGTTTGATGAAGACAAATTTCGTCAGTTGGTCTAACACGATTACAATGTAAACATTTCCGGATCTTGACCTGGGATACGGCCCAAGAAAGTCAACATATAAATGTTGAAACGGCCTATCTACTTCGAAACTGTTTCACATTTCTGTACTCAGCGTCATGTTAGCTGCTTTACTGGTCTTGCACGTTTCACACCGGTCTACGTACAGTTTGACTTGTGTGTACATACCGGGCCAGTAGAATCTGTCTTTCAATCTGTAAACCGTCTTCACTACTCCACCATGCGAAGCACGCGGCGGATTGTGAGCCAATGAGATCAACAACTCCGTCATCTCTGAGGGGACCCACAACTTCCAAGTTAGATCGTCGGCCAAGGGATTACCAATCGCATGTTTAGTGCGTTTGTAAATGTATCCTTCCGACACTTTAAGGTCAGGTAATCGTTCCTGTTCCTTCCTGATATGACTAATGATATCGAGATAACCTTCAGACTTAAAGGACGGATCCTCAAGATCGATGTGGAGTACCTCCGAGGCATCGAGCTGTGGTAGGCATGAAAGGAAAGCTGACACTGTCAACTCATCATCTTCATATGCTCTTGATAAAGCATCTGGTACAACATTCAAAGTACCTTTCCTATGCTCCACCACAAAATCGAAACCTTGGAGTCGCATACTCCACCTCGCTAATCTTCCGGTTGGATCCTTCATAGTCATTCGCCATTTCAGGCTGGAATGATCTGTAATAACACGAAAATGGTATCCCTCAACGTAAGATCTAAACTTATGGATACCTTCAAAAGCTGCTAAGCACTCGCGCTCTGTCACCGAATAGTTTCTCTGTGCAGCGTTCAGTTTACGAGAGAAGTAGTATATAGGCTGCTCCGCCCCGGATTCGTCCCTCTGACAGAATACACATCCGATGCCAGTCGCGGATGCGTCGCAGAGAATGATGAATTCTTTGGAGAAGTCCGGATTGACTAGCACAGGCGCTGAAGTCAAAGCTTGTTTGATTTGCAGGAAAGCTTCAATAGCTTCTGGACTGAGCTTGAAGGCTTTTCCCTTTTTCAATGTCTCGGTTAAGGGTGCGGCTAGGGTGCTGAAATCCTTAACAAATCGTCGATACCAACCTGCCATACCGAGAAAACGGCGAACTTGGCGAGTTGTGGTTGGCAACGGAAAGCTAGTGATAGCTGCGATCTTATCCGGATCTGCTTTCAAGCAACCCTGACCGACCTTATAACCGAGATAGTGAAGCTCATCAAAACAAAACTTCGACTTCTCGACGTTAATCGTCAGTCCTGCGTTCGTCAAACACTTTCCGACTATCTCCAGAGTCTCTATATGTTCGTCGAAATCCTTCGACACAACCAACAGATCGTCTAAGTAAACAAAGACTTGATCTCGTAACCCCGATGGGATTACGCGACTCATCAGGTAACTCAAACTTTGTGCCGCATTACATAGACCGAAAGGCATGACCTTAAATTGGTACAGTGGTCGGCCAGGTACCGTAAAAGCGGTCTTTTCCCTCGAACTTTGCTCCAGCGGTATCTGCCAAAACGCATCCTTCAGGTCCACGCTAGAAATATAATGTGTCTCTGTCAGACGTGCTAGCAGCCCCTCAGTATGCGCAATCGGACGAGCGTCTTTCTTTGTTACGGAGTTCACCTTCCGAAAGTCCTAGCACAATCGGTTCTTACCAGGCTTGCGAACAAGCACAACTGGGGAACTCCATGCGCTGGAACTTTCCTCGATGACTCCCAACGAAAGCATACGGTCTAACTTCGCATACATAAGGGTTTGTATCGGCGGAGAAACGGGATAGTACCTTTGCTTTATAGGTACGGCATCACCCGTGTCTATATAATGCTGCACTAGATTTATTTTCCCGAGTCCATGGACTGCGAAAGAAGGAAAACTACGTACAACAGCTTCTAGTCGTTCAGACTCTTCATCATTAAACTTAATTTGGTTAGTGGGTCTTTCCTCTGGCTCACCAGTCGTAATTCCTGAAAGACTTGCATTTACATGAGGTGCGATCTGGAATTTTTGCCAAAAGTCAACGCCTAAATATAGACGTTGGCTTAAAGAAGGCACAATATACAGATCGATAACCTTTGTCACACTTTGATATTGGATTGGTGTAGTAATTACTCCTACAATGGATTGCTTGTGTCCATCGGCCGTGGACACGGTAGTCTCTACCTTCCTTACCGTAACATTTTTGTTCTTCAAATAGGGAAGTATGTCGGTGCCTAAGCAACTTATACTTGCCCCTGAATCGAGTAGACCTAAAAAGCTATCGCCGAATAAACCGACCGTCACATAAGGACGTGGGTCGTTCGATTCTCGGCCTATTATTGCTGACGCGATGTTACGATAAGTAGTCCGCTTCCGATGGAAGCGCTCCCTTATCCGTTTTACCCGCTTGGACAATTCTGGAAAAGTGACAATTCTCCTACGCACTTCATTGTAATTGTGTAATCTTTCATGAAAAGATTTACGATATAATGGTTCTGTTTCATTAATACTAAAATTCAAATTTATATTAGGTTTGGGTTCGTTATTCAACATGGGAATTGTTCTACAATCATCTTTATCATTGTTCGGTAATTCGATATTGGTTCGGTCTGGTTTTAAAATTTTAATCTTTGGAAGTTCAAGAGGCTTTGTCGATTCGGACACTTGAACTCTGGGTAAATCTAATCGGAGCGAACCCCCCCGGTCGTTGGGTTGTTCCTCCTCTCGTTTCCCGCTAGGCATTTCGGACAGGACGGACTATACGCGTCTGCTAAGCCGCAGCGGAAACAAAATACTTTATCGATTGGCTTTGCACAATCGCGGAAACTATGGCCAAGAGCTTGGCAATTCCAACACTTCTGTAGCTTGCGATCTCTCTGGATCGCTTCAATGTTGCTATTAGGCAACGCTACCACTAGATCCTGACAAGGTTCTTCTGCGATTTCGTTCACGTTTCGCCTTGCAGGTTGACGTTGTGCGTTTGGCACAAAATTCGGACGGACATTCTCGTATTGAGACTGAGCCTTCTCTATGGCTCGACAGTAATAAGCTAGCTGTCGCAAGCTAGACGGACTGTAGGTTATGAGGAGTTCTCCCATTCGCATACGGACATTGGTTTTGATGATTTCAACTAGTTCCTTCTCAGGTCTAGGAACTCTCATCCTTGAATTCAAATGTTGTATGGCGTCGAAAAAGTCATTGATGGACTCGCCATGCAACATCTTACGATCCGACAATTTCCTAAACAGCTCGGTATCGCTTTCTAAACTGCGGTATTGTTCTACCAAAGCAGTTTTCAACTCTTCCCAAGTCGTGTGTTTATTGCCTTTCAGGTATACCCAGTACCATGATTCGACGGAACCTGATACGAAGTGATAGAAATTTGCAGTAATTTCGTACCATGATACACCATAACTGCTACGTATACACCCCAGACGGAACAAGAAGTCGTCCACAGCCATATTCTTCCCGTCGAACTTCAATCCCCATTTGTGGAATGGATGAACACGGTTCGAAGACGTGGCGTTAGATGGTGGTGGTCTGGGTGGCGAAACAGATGACTCATCGTTGAAATTGAAAGCGTTTACCCGCTCCATAAATTCATCTAGATTAGAGCCTAGAGGCATCTGCGCTGGATTGATATCCGACAACGGAGGTACTCTAGTGTGCTCGTTGTTGAAAATTAATAAGAATATGAAAAATTCATGCTTCCTTTACGTAACCCTTATATAAATATTTCTTTATATTAACTGTTTGCTTCATACATACATAGAATTATTTCTTTTCTCTTCTTACAAACATATACTTTCTTAATCACTAAATTTTGCCGCATAATTTTGTATATATGTAACATTGAATAACAGTCTCTCTCATTTTTTCCTTTCCCTTTTTTTGGACTTTCATAGAAATTTGAAGATCAGTTGTCTTAAAGATTCCATTATTAAAACATTTAATGAATTTGTACTAGACTTTAAAATTAAATAAAATACATTTTTTGAAAACGAGTCTTCGCATAGAATTTATTATCGGGTTCTTTCAACATTTGGTGCCGAAACCCGGGAAGACTCGTCGTTTTCTAATCGAATTTATTTTTAGAGTCAATTCAATTCAATCTTGAAATGGAACTCGCGACACGTGCCGCGTATAGAGGTCAACTCGCGAAAATTGTTAAATCGGCTACCGAGTACTTGAATTCCGCCGATTCACAAGTAGACGATGAAAGAAATTTCGACAGGGTCGAAGAAGAATTGCAAATGTATTTGCAACGATTGCACGCGGTCAACGACAGTCTTTGCATGGCCAATTGTAAGGTTATGGAAAAGGACCTCATCAAGACCGATTTCGAGCAAGAAATGTCAAAAATAGCAGAGTACGAAGATTCTGCAACTACAACGCTATCACGCTTGAATACTCGATTGAAAAGGCTGATTGAGAAATATCGCCCAACTGTAGTAAGTACTGAAAGAACTTCAAACCCGAGGCCAAGTCAAAGCCCCATAAGCTCTCCAAAGCTTGCGCTCAAAAAATTTTATGGCAATGTCAAAGACTGGCTTCCCTTCTGGGAACAATTCCGCCTCTCGATTCATGAAAATGAGTCGCTTTCCGGCACTGAGAAGTTTAACTATTTAGAATCATGTCTGTTAGGTTCAGCGAAGAAAGTTGTGGCTGGTTTCACGGCATCTGAGAATTGTTACGATGCTGCCATTTCATTATTGCAAGAGCAATACGGTGATGGCGAACGGCTAATCGATAGTCATATTCAGCAGCTTGTTGCGCTTCGCCCAGTACAATTGTCAAACGATATTCAAGGTCTCAGAAATCTATACAACTCCATCACTACATGCAGACGATCACTAACCGCCTTAAATGTGCCCTCGAATCAATACGATGTCATGCTCAAGTCGATTCTCTTACGTTGCTTGCCAGTGGAGCTCCGAATTGGCTATCATAGAATAAGAGACCGAGACGAACAACATCATAACAGCGACGGAAAGGAGAATGGAAAGGAGGATGTAGACGAAAAGAGTTCTTCTCTATGCGAGTCCAGCACCTCAGCAATGGGACACGTACAAAGGCTTATGGAGTTCCTTAGAATTGAGATCGAAGCAATAGAAAGAAGCAAGGTATCCAGCTCTTCCACACAAAATCAAATTAAAGCAAACAGTAATCCCGCTTCCACAGTTGCTAGTTTAGTTACATTGAACGAAAACAGTAAATGCGTATTCTGCCTTTCTGTTTCACATTCTACGAATAGCTGTGATTCTAATTTGACCGTTGCACAGAAAAGAGACATTTTAGCGAAGAATGGTAGATGTTTTCGGTGCGCTAAAAAGGGACATCGGTCCAACAAATGTAGAAGTGTCAAATGGATTAAATGCAAGAAGTGTAAGGGAAATCACATGACAACGATGTGTGAACCGAAATTTGAAAAAAGTTCGTCTCTTGCTGTAGTGCAAAGTGTAAGCAACACGAATCAAGAACAAGAGAGTGAGAAAGACGATTGTGTGTCATCGAATCTTATGTGCAATTCGCATGGAGCATATTCTAACGTTTTTCTGAAAACCGCTCGTTGTATTGGCGAGGGACAGAGACAAAGCGATAATCTTTTGCTGCGTATTGTTATCGATGGTGGCAGCCAAACCACATATATTTGCGAAAGCGTAGCAAAGAAACTAAATCTTATAGAAATCGGAAAAGTTAAGATGACAGTCGTTCCGTTTGGTACATCATCCAATTCTCCTCCGCAAATATTGAGTAAAGTGAAAATCAGGTTGAGAAGCCAATTTGATCGTCGAACAGTAGAGGTTGAAGCGTTAGTTGTCCCCCAAATCTGTGTTGATTTTCTAGATGCTCCCGATGAAACATGTATTGGCTTTTCCAACATTAGACTGGCTGATAAAATCTGCGTTGAAGATGTAGCTGTTGAGCACGGACTTAGTATGTTGATTGGGGCTGACTATTACTGGGATGTGGTAAGTGGGAAACAGAGACGGATTGCTGAACGATTGAAGGCTGTAGAGACACTTTTTGGTTGGACGATTCAAGGCCGACATGATCATATGTGCTCGATGTCGGAACCAGTTGTCAACCGAGCAGCGTTGTTTGTTTCCATGGGATCTTCTTTGGTAGACGAGCAATTCACAAACAAGGTGTCAGCGATGTGGGCACTTAAAGCCATTGGCATACAAGGCGAAGAGGAAGAAAAGATTTCCTTGACCGAAAGCTTGACTCATAAATGCATTCAACGAATAGGTTCACGTTATCAAGCTTCACTACCTTGGAAGGATGACAATTCGAGTTTCTGTGGTAACAAGCAGCTGGCAATTGCACGCCTTAATTCGTTGATGCGACGACTCTCAACAGATCCAAACCAACTTCAGGAATATGATGCAGCCATTCAGAAATTGCTCAAGGATGGAATTATAGAACCCGTTAGTGAACATCAGTCATCAAGTCGAACGTTTTACCTCCCACATCATCCGGTTTACAAAGAAGACAGTAAAACTACACGAATGCGAATTGTGTTTGATGCATCGTTTCAAACTGAAGATCATCCATCTCTGAATAGTTTTTTGGAGACAGGTACGAATTTGCTTTCTGACGTTCACGAGATTTTGCTTAATTTCAGAATGGGGCCTTACGCAGTCATCGCGGATATAGAAAAGGCATTTCTGCAAATCCTTTTGTCTGAAAATGACCGAGACTCCCATCGTTTCGTCTGGTTTTCATCAATTAAAGATCGTCGATTTCAAGTTTTCAGTATGACCCGCGTGACTTTCGGCGTTAATTCCAGTCCATTTTTGCTCACAGCCGTTATACAAACACATATTGAAGAGATGACGCAAAGATTCCCAGGTACGTGTATGTCTTTGAAAAGAGCTTTTTATATGGATGATTTGGTCTTGAGCTGTAACACCGAAGAAGAAGGACTAACCATTTACAGTGAAGCTATCCAAATTATGAAAGCAGCTTCCATGTCATTACAAAAATGGAACTCTAACAGTAAGAAAGTTAGGGCAATATTGCCAGATGAAAACCTCGTCACATTTCAGAAGGTCTTAGGACTTTTGTGGCATGTTTCCTCAGACGAGTTGCAAGTACCTCTAAAATCATTTCATAGCCTTCAATTTCAGTCGAACACTGGAACCAAAAGAAATGTCCTCCAGGCGATTGCGCGAATTTATGATCCCTTGGGGATTATTGCACCTACGGTCATAAGGTTGAAGATCTTCTTTCAATCTGTATGGAAGAGAAAATAAGGCTGGACAGATACTATTCCAAATGATCTTTTAACAGAATAAAATGAAGCAATTTCCGGGATTCTGGAACTGGAAGACATGGTAATTCCGAGATCAGCCCTGCCATTGATAGCATCAAAAATCGATAAACACATTTTTGCTGACGCAAGCTTAAAAGCTTTTGGAGCTGTAGCTTATGTTAAGTGCGTTAGCATAGACGGAGTCTGCAGGGTGTCTTTTCTTTGCGCCAAAAGTAGAGTTGCACCGTTGAAGGAAAATAACGACGGAGAACTAACTCTGCCCAAGCTTGAACTAACCGCAAACTTGATTGCAGCAAGACTTTGTGCCTATCTAAGACGAACCTTGAAGGTGACAGTGCGAAGATTTTTTCTATGGTCGGATTCAAAAATCGCGCTCAATTGGATTTATGGAGAGAAAAAACGCTGGAAGCCCTACGTCCAAAGTCGCGTGACAGAAATAAGATCCTTAACACGTTTGATAGATTGGGGTCATTGCAGCGGAAAAGAAAATCCAGCCGATTTGATAACCCGAGGTATTTCGGGATCCAAACTCCAAAGATCATCTATTTGGCTAAATGGACCTGACTGGTTAAGTGACTTACAAGATGATAGAGACCGCTCTTCATGTGCATACGTTGCTGCTTTGAAATGTGAGACCATTCTGCTGGCTGAAGCCAATGAGTGCATTTTGAAGCCACACAATCCAATTTTAAAATATGAAGACTTTGGTACATGGAAAGACCTATTAAGGAGAACCGTTCTCATTCAGCGAATTTTGAAGGCCTGGTACAGAAAAACGAAGACCACAAAATATCGCATTTACTAATGAAATACACCTTTTGCAGAAAGGACAGTTATTACCCGGCAAGTCATCAATAGCCCAGCTGTGTCCCTTTTTAGATGATAAATTCAAATTTATAATAGGTTTGGGTACGTTATTCAACATGGGAATTGTTCTACAATCATCTTTATCATTGTTCGGTAATTCGTTATTGGTTCGGTCTGGTTTTAAAATTTTAATCTTTGGAAGTTCAAGAGGCTTTGTCGATTCGGACACTTGAACTCCAGGTAAATCTAATCGGAGCGAACCCCTCCGGTCGTTGGGTTGTTCCTCCTCTCGTTTCCCGCTAGGCATTTCGGACAGGACGGACTATACGCGTCTGCTAAGCCGCAGCGGAAACAAAATACTTTATCGATTGGCTTTGCACAATCGCGGAAACTATGGCCAAGAGCTTGGCAATTCCAACACTTCTGTAGCTTGCGATATCTCTGGATCGCTTCAATGTTGCTATTAGGCAACGCTACCACTAGATCCTGACAAGGTTCTTCTGCGATTTTGTTCACGTATCGCCTTGCAGGTTGACGTTGTGCGTTTGGCACAAAATTCGGACGGACGTTCTCGTATTGAGACTGAGCCTTCTCTATGGCTCGACAGTAATAAGCTAGCTGTCGCAAGCTAGACGGACTGTAGGTTATGAGGAGTTCTCCCATTCGCCTACGAACATTAGTTTTGATGATTTCAACTAGTTCCTTCTCAGGTCTAGGAACTCTCATCCTTGAATTCAAATGTTGTATGGCGTCGAAAAAGTCATTGAAGGACTCGCCATGCAACATCTTACGATCCGACAATTTTCTGAACAGCTCGGTATCGCTTTCAAAACTGCGGTACTGTTCTACCAAAGCAGTTTTCAACTCGTCCCAAGTCGTATGTTTATTGCCTTTCAGGTATACCCAGTACCAGGATTCGACGGAACCTGATACAAAGTGATAGAAATTTGCAGTAATTTCGTACCATGATACACCATAACTGCTGCGTATACCCCCCAGACGGAACAAAAAGTCATCCACAGCCATATTCTTCGCGTCGAACTTCAATCCCCATTTATGGAATGGATGAACACGGTTCGAAGACGTGGCGTTAGAGGGTGGTGGTCTGGGTGGCGAAACAGATGACTCATCGTTGAAATTGAAAGCGTTTACCCGCTCCATAACTTCATCTAGATTAGAGCCTAGAGGCATCTGTGCTGGATTGATATCCGACAACGGAGGTACTCTAGCGTGCTCGTAGTGAGGCGTATAGCGATCGGCGAAATCGATATTATCGATTGGCCTATGCTCGGACTGGTCATTATTGACATTAGTTGGACCGTTGGCTGTGTATGTGTTAGTGACACGTGGAGTGTCTAAGTTGGCTAAATTGACTTGTCGTGTAGCTCTTTGGGTTGATGTGGCACCAAGGGGTTCAACTGATTTAGAAGGGGCAGATGACTTAGGGGGAGCGATGGGTTTAGAAGGAGCGGCGTGTTGAATTGCCTTTACAGTTCGTTTCTGTAGAAGTTGCGTTACCTGTTCAAGTAAGCGCATGTGGCTTTTCTCTAATGCTTCCGCCATAAACTTCCTGTCGTCGACCCTGTGTAGGTCAATAGTAGCAGAAACTACTTTCTGTATATACGCTGAGTGGTCAGCAGCATCCTTACGCAATTGCTCTTCTGCTCTCCTTACTTCTTCATCATCTACATCTATGCTTCTATCACCAACATCATCTCTAGGTAGGCTTTCAGCTAAACTGACTTCGTCATCAGAATGATTCTCTACGACGTCGTCTTGGCTACGGCCAGATCTGGGTTTCAGAGCTGTAGGAGCCATGACCTCGAAATCTTTATATTAAGTCAGGTGAGTGCTTCTAATAGCTCGCCTACGGCTTCGGTCAGTCATTCAACCGTGAAGGTAAACGGACGGAATGTCAAAAAAAATTGAGAAGTTCCTCGAACGGTTCCTACCAAGGAATATAACAATAAAAGAAAAAGAAAAAGGGTAAGTCTGGGTATAAAGGTTTGCGAATATCCCGTGAGGAGTTCCTCGAACGAGTGTTCGTCTATTGTAAGTCCGGTAGATAAAAATTTAAGTAGTCCGTGAGATATCCTCAGACGGATACTACTTATGGTAAGTAATATAGGCTTAATAAAAATTCAAAAAAAAAGAAAATTCAAAATATTCCGTGAGCAAAACCTCAAACGGATACTTGTCAATATAATTAAAAAAAAGGAAATTGTATAGAATTTATAAAAGGAAAGAAATGCTTAACACTAAGGGTATGTTTTTATATATGGGTAATTTGCTTATCAAAAACGTTAATTCAAAAATGTTTCTGAAACTCGAAATTCAAACTGGATACTTAAATAAGTTTATACTTAAATAAAAAAATAGAAAATATAATATATGTTTATTTATATCATGAGAAAAATTCAAATACAGTAATGAATACTTAAATTGTAATCAAAAAAAAACTAACTCTATATTTTATGTTCTAAAACTCTAAACTATATTCAAAAAAAGAAAGGCGGGCACTATCCCAAATATACAAGAAATTCTAAAGGCGGGCACTATCCCAAACTATAACTATATGGCGGGCACTATCCCAAAAATACAAGAAACTAAATTGGCGGGCACTATCCCAAACTATAACTATATGGTGGGCACTATCCCAAAAATACGAAATAAAGTCTCAAAAAGGCGGGCACTATCCCAAACTTACACATCCAATCAAGAAGTTGCGTCCCAACTTGACTGACGGAATACTCAAAAACTAAATGCTCAAAATCTATATATCTGAAAAACTATATATGTATCTCAAAAACTATATACTCAAAATGCAATATATCTCAAAAATAACTAAATACTTAAATAATTTGTCATAAAAGGTTCGGGAGGTGGCAACCCCCACCCTCCCTTCTTAGAAACAAGGTGTGTGTGTACGGTTCTGCAACATAACCAACTCCAAAAAAAAATACTTTATCAAAAATTAAAAAAAATTAGTGTGTGTAGACTTAGTACATTACGGCATTCTGTAGTATGAGAAAAAGAAGAGACAATTTCTCCTAAACGAAAAGTTGTTCAGGTATGCAAAGGCGACATTACGCTACTGCTGACGTACATCGGGTATAAAACTCCAACTACCGGTTAGCGCTTCATGTCTCGTCACATACCATCACTTCCTAACATCCATCAAAACTGACTATGACTTTCAAATACAAATTGGTTTATAAAACAGTCAAAAGAAACAAGCTGCGTTATGGTTGACACAATTAGGGTCGTAGTCGAGCGAGTGACCAGCTTCTGCAGCTGACGTGCGTCGGGCAAAAAGCACCAACCACCGGTCAGAAGACCTGCTCATTCTACTCTCATACGGCCAGGATCTCAGACATCACCTTATGAATATGTCAACACCTCAGCTACTGACGATTAAGCAAGAACAACTGCTCAATCCGGACAGAGATCGAAGACATACCGAAATGACAAGAGGTAGAGAAAAGTAGGTAGACCCAATGCAACAGACTGACTCGGGAAAAATTCACCAAACCACTGGACAAAATAGTGCCTACACCGCTAATCTCGATAGCGTTCCTCCATCTAAAAAAACTGATCAACAAGTAAAACGTCGGCTTCACTTTCACAAAAAAAAACTGAAAAATTTCGAAAAACTTTCAAAAATTTTCTAACTTTTTCACGCTACTCTGGATCGACCTAACTTTCGTCAATCCTTATCTTATCTTTGTCAACTAATTCGGGCCCCACGTTGGGCGCCATCTGTAAAGTAAAAATTTAGAAATACAAAAAATATATTTGCATACCACCTCTGTATACCACCCGTCCCGCTGATGGACACTATCTTCTCCACCCAAATACCCTATGAGCATCCGAGATTCGAACCTATACCCACCAGCAACACGAGCCAAAGAGGAAGCAATTGACAAATGACAATTCTCCTACGCACTTCATTGTAATTGTGTAATCTTTCATGAAAAGATTTACGATATAATGGTTCTGTTTCATTGTTACTAAAATTCAAATTCTTATTAGGTTTGGGTTCGTTATTCAACATTGGGATTGTTCTACAATCACCTTTATCATTATTCGGTAATTCATTATGGGTTCGGTCTGGTTTCAAAATTTTAATCTTAGGAAGTTCAAGGGGCTTTGTCGGTTCGGACACTTGAACTCCAGGTAAATCTAATCGGAGCGAACCCCTCCGGTCGTTGGGTTGTTCCTCCTCTCGTTTCCCGCTAGGCATTTCGGACAGGACGGACTATACGCGTCTGCTAAGCCCCAGCGGAAACAAAATACTTTATCGATTGGCTTTGCACAATCGCGGAAACTATGGCCAAGAACTTGGCAATTCCAACACTTCTGTAGCTTGCGATCTCTCTGGATCGCTTCAATGTTGCTATTAGGCAACGCTACCACTAGATCCTGACAAGGTTCTTCTGCGATTTTGTTCACGTATCGCCTTGCAGGTTGACGTTGTGCGTTTGGCACAAAATTCGGACGGACGTTCTCGTATTGAGACTGAGCCTTCTCTATGGCTCGACAGTAATAAGCTAGCTGTCGCAAGCTAGACGGACTGTAGGTTATGAGGAGTTCTCCCATTCGCCTACGAACATTAGTTTTGATGATTTCAACTAGTTCCTTCTCAGGTCTAGGAACTCTCATCCTTGAATTCAAATGTTGTATGGCGTCGAAAAAGTCATTGAAGGACTCGCCATGCAACATCTTACGATCCGACAATTTTCTGAACAGCTCGGTATCGCTTTCAAAACTGCGGTACTGTTCTACCAAAGCAGTTTTCAACTCGTCCCAAGTCGTATGTTTATTGCCTTTCAGGTATACCCAGTACCACAGACCATACACAGACCGCCAACTCGTACTCCCCTTACCTGAAACACCCTCGAAATATTTTTTCCTGTCTGTGAATACGTGTACATCTCTCTCTGTGCATTTTGTAATGGCAACTATACCTGCGTATGCCACTTATTTTTTTAGGTGTGTTTGCTAAATGGGTTTTAAAAGCAAGAGAGAGCGTCACACTCTCAAAATAAATGGCATATCAGCTGATTTTTAGCTTGTAGGCAAAAAGAGAGACCATATGGTGAGTTGGCGGTCTGTATCTACTTGGTCCGTGCCCAGTACCAGGATTCGACGGAACCTGATACAAAGTGATAGAAATTTGCAGTAATTTCGTACCATGATACACCATAACTGCTGCGTATACCCCCCAGACGGAACAAAAAGTCATCCACAGCCATATTCTTCCCGTCGAACTTCAATCCCCATTTATGGAATGGATGAACACGGTTCGAAGACGTGGCGTTAGAGGGTGGTGGTCTGGGTGGCGAAACAGATGACTCATCGTTGAAATTGAAAGCGTTTACCCGCTCCATAACTTCATCTAGATTAGAGCCTAGAGGCATCTGTGCTGGATTGATATCCGACAACGGAGGTACTCTAGCGTGCTCGTAGTGAGGCGTATAGCGATCGGCGAAATCGATATTATCGATTGGCCTATGCTCGGACTGGTCATTATTGACATTAGTTGGACCGTTGGCTGTGTATGTGTTAGTGACACGTGGAGTGTCTAAGTTGGCTAAATTGACTTGTCGTGTAGCTCTTTGGGTTGATGTGGCACCAAGGGGTTCAACTGATTTAGAAGGGGCAGATGACTTAGGGGGAGCGATGGGTTTAGAAGGAGCGGCGTGTTGAATTGCCTTTACAGTTCGTTTCTGTAGAAGTTGCGTTACCTGTTCAAGTAAGCGCATGTGGCTTTTCTCTAATGCTTCCGCCATAAACTTCCTGTCGTCGACCCTGTGTAGGTCAATAGTAGCAGAAACTACTTTCTGTATATACGCTGAGTGGTCAGCAGCATCCTTACGCAATTGCTCTTCTGATCTCCTTACTTCTTCATCATCTACATCTATGCTTCTATCACCAACATCATCTCTAGGTAGGCTTTCAGCTAAACTGACTTCGTCATCAAAATGATTCTCTACGACGTCGTCTTGGCTACGGCCAGATCTGGGTTTCAGAGCTGTAGGAGCCATGACCTCGAAATCTTTATATTAAGTCAGGTGAGTGCTTCTAATAGCTCGCCTACGGCTTCGGTCAGTCATTCAACCGTGAAGGTAAACGGACGGAATAAACTTTGCGTATGTCAAAAAAAATTGAGAAGTTCCTCGAACGGTTCCTACCAAGGAATATAACAATAAAAGAAAAAGAAAAAGGGTAAGTCTGGGTATAAAGGTTTGCGAATATCCCGCGAGGAGTTCCTCGAACGAGTGTTCGTCTATTGTAAATCCGGTAGATAAAAATTTAAGTAGTCCGTGAGATATCCTCAGACGGATACTACTTATGGTAAGTAATATAAGCTTAATAAAAATTCAAAAAAAGAGAAAATTCAAAATATTCCGTGAGCAAAACCTCAAACGGATACTTGTCAATATAATTAAAAAAAAGGAAATTGTATCGAATTTATAAAAGGAAAGAAATGCTTAACACTAAGGGTATGTTTTTATATATGGGTAATTTGCTTATCAAAAACGTTAATTCAAAAATGTTTCTGAAACTCGAAATTCAAACTGGATACTTAAATAAGTTTATACTTAAATAAAAAAATAGAAAATATAATATATGTTTATTTATATCATGAGAAAAATTCAAATACAGTAATGAATACTTAAATTGTAATCAAAAAAAAACTAACTCTATATTTTATGTTCTAAAACTCTAAACTATATTCAAAAAAAGAAAGGCGGGCACTATCCCAAATATACAAGAAATTCTAAAGGCGGGCACTATCCCAAACTATAACTATATGGCGGGCACTATCCCAAAAATACAAGAAACTAAATTGGCGGGCACTATCCCAAACTATAACTATATGGTGGGCACTATCCCAAAAATACGAAATAAATTCTCAAAAAGGCGGGCACTATCCCAAACTTACACATCCAATCAAGAAGTTACGTCCCA
Source organism: Platycheirus albimanus (assembly GCA_916050605.2). Lineage (NCBI taxonomy): Eukaryota > Metazoa > Arthropoda > Insecta > Diptera > Syrphidae > Platycheirus > Platycheirus albimanus. Next base: position 329,519,726 of record OU696696.1, on the reverse strand, counting down.
ACTTGACTGACGGAATACTCAAAAACTAAATGCTCAAAATCTATATATCTCAAAAACTATATATGTATCTCAAAAACTATATACTCAAAATGCAATATATCTCAAAAATAACTAAATACTTAAATAATTTGTCATAAAAGGTTCGGGAGGTGGCAACCCCCACCCTCCCTTCTTAGAAACAAGGTGTGTGTGTACGGTTCTGCAACATAACCAACTCCAAAAAAAAAAATACTTTATCAAAAATTAAAAAAAATTAGTGTGTGTAGACTTAGTACATTACGGCATTCTGTAGTATGAGAAAAAGAAGAGACAATTTCTCCTAAACGAAAAGTTGTTCAGGTATGCAAAGGCGACATTACGCTACTGCTGACGTACATCGGGTATAAAACTCCAACTACCGGTTAGCGCTTCATGTCTCGTCACATACCATCACTTCCTAACATCCATCAAAACTGACTATGACTTTCAAATACAAATTGGTTTATAAAACAGTCAAAAGAAACAAGCTGCGTTATGGTTGACACAATTAGGGTCGTAGTCGAGCGAGTGACCAGCTTCTGCAGCTGACGTGCGTCGGGCAAAAAGCACCAACCGCCGGTCAGAAGACCTGCTCATTCTACTCTCATACGGCCAGGATCTCAGACATCACCTTATGAATATGTCAACACCTCAAGTTCTGACGATTAAGCAAGAACAACTGCTCAATCCGGACAGAGATCGAAGACATACCGAAATGACAAGAGGTAGAGAAAAGTAGGTAGACCCAATGCAACAGACTGACTCGGGAAAAATTCACCAAACCACTGGACAAAATAGTGCCTACACCGCTAATCTCGATAGCGTTCCTCCATCTAAAAAAAACTGATCAACAAGTAAAACGTCGGCTTCACTTTCACAAAAAAAAACTGACAAATTTCGAAAAACTCTCAAAAATTTTCTAACTTTTTCACGCTACTCTGGATCGACCTAACTTTCGTCAATCCTTATCTTATCTTTGTCAACTAATTCGGGCCCCACGTTGGGCGCCATCTGTAAAGTAAAAATTTAGAAATACAAAAAATATATTTGCATACCACCTCTGTATACCACCCGTCCCGCTGATGGACACTATCTTCTCCACCCAAATACCCTATGAGCATCCGAGATTCGAACCTATACCCACCAGCAACACGAGCCAAAGAGGAAGCAATTGACAAATGACAATTCTCCTACGCACTTCATTGTAATTGTGTAATCTTTCATGAAAAGATTTACGATATAATGGTTCTGTTTCATTGTTACTAAAATTCAAATTCTTATTAGGTTTGGGTTCGTTATTCAACATTGGGATTGTTCTACAATCACCTTTATCATTATTCGGTAATTCATTATGGGTTCGGTCTGGTTTCAAAATTTTAATCTTAGGAAGTTCAAGGGGCTTTGTCGGTTCGGACACTTGAACTCCGGGTAAATCTAATCGGAACGAACCCCCCCGGTCGTTGGGTTGTTCCTCCTCTCGTTTCCCGCTAGACATTTCGGACAGGACGGACTATACGCGTCTGCTAAGCCGCAGCGGAAACAAAATACTTTATCGATTGGTTTTGCACAATCGCGGAAACTATGGCCAAGAACTTGGCAATTCCAACACTTCTGTAGCTTGCGATCTCTCTGGATCGCTTCAATGTTGCTATTAGGCAACGCTACCACTAGATCCTGACAAGGTTCTTCTGCGATTTCGTTGACGTATCGCCTTGCAGGTGGACGTTGTGCGTTTGGCACAAAATTCGGACGGACGTTCTCGTATTGAGACTGAGCCTTCTCTATGGCTCGACAGTAATATGCTAGCTGTCGCCAGCTAGACGGACTGTAGGTTATGAGGAGTTCTCCCATTCGCCTACGGACATTGGTTTTGATGATTTCAACTAGTTCCTTCTCAGGCCTAGGGACTCTCATCCTGGAATTAAAATGTTGGATGGCGTCGTAAAAGTCATTGAAGGACTCGCCATGCAACATCTTTCGATCGGACAATTTCCTAAACAGCTCGGTATCGCTTTCTAAACTGCGGTATTGTTCTACCAAAGCAGTTTTGAACTCGTCCAAAGTCGTGTGTTTATTGCCTTTCAGGTATACCCAGTACCATGATTCGACGGAACCTGATACGAAGTGATAGAAATTTGCATTAATTTCGTACCATGATACACCATAACTGCTACGTATACACCCCAGACGGAACAAGAAGTCGTCCACAGCCATATTCTTCCCGTCGAACTTCAATCCCCATTTGTGGAATGGATGAACACAGTTCGAAGACGTGGCGTTAGAGGGTGGTGGTCTGGGTGGCGAAACAGATGACTCATCGTTGAAATTGAAAGCGTTTACCCGCTCCATAAATTCATCTAGATTAGAGCCTAGTGGCATCTGCGCTGGATTGATATCCGACAACGGAGATACTCTAGTGTGCTCGTAGTGAGGCGTATAGCGATCGGCGAAATCGATGTTATCGATCAGCCTATGCTCGGACTGGACATTATTGACGTTAGTTGGACCATTAGCTGTGTATGTATTAGTGACACGTGGAGTGTCTAAGTTGGCTAAATTGACTTGTCGTGTAGCTTTTTGTGTAGATGTGACACCACGAGGTTCAACTGATTTAGAAGGAGCAGATGACTTAGGAGTAGTGATGGGCTTAGAAGGAGCGGCGGGTTGAGTTGCCTTTACGGTTCGTTTCTGTAGAAGTTGCGTTACCTGGTCCAGTAAGCGCATGTGGCTTTTATCTAATGCTTCCGCCATAAACTTCCTGTCATCGACCCTGTGTAGATCGATAGTAGCGGAAACTACTTTCTGAATGTACGCTGAGTGGTCAGCAGCATCCTTACGCAATTGCTCTTCTGCTCTCCTTACTTCTTCATCATCTACGTCTATACTTCTATCACCAACATCATCTCTAGGTAAGCTTTCGGCTAAACTGACTTTCCGACTATCTCCAGAGTCTCTATATGTTCGTCGAAATCCTTCGACACAACCAACAGATCGTCTAAGTAAACAAAGACTTGATCTCGTAACCCCGATGGGATTACGCGACTCATCAGGTAACTCAAACTTTGTGCCGCATTACATAGACCGAAAGGCATGACCTTAAATTGGTACAGTGGCCGGCCAGGTACCGTAAAAGCGGTCTTTTCCCTCGAACTTTGCTCCAGCGGTATCTGTCAAAACGCATCCTTCAGGTCCACGCTAGAAATATATCGTGTCTCTGTCAGACGTGCTAGCAGCCCCTCAATATGCGCAATCGGACGAGCGTCTTTCTTTGTTACGGAGTTCACCTTCCGAAAGTCCAAGCACAATCGGTTCTTACCAGGCTTGCGAACAAGCACAACTGGGGAACTCCATGCGCTGGAACTTTCCTCGATAACTCCCAACGAAAGCATACGGTCTAACTCCGCATACATACGGGTTTGTATCGCCGGAGAAACGGGATAGTACCTTTGCTTTATAGATACGGCATCACCCGTGTCTATATAATGCTGCACTAGATTTGTTTTCAAGAGTCCATGGACTGCGAAAGAAGGAAAACTACGTACAACAGCTTCTAGTCGTTCAGACTCTTCATCATTCAACTTAATTTGGTTAGTGGGTCTTTCCTCTGGCCCACCAGTCGTAATTCCTGAAAGACTTGCAATTACATGAGGTGCGATCTGGAATTTTTGCCAAAAGTCAACGCCTAAATATAGACGTTGGCTTAAAGAAGGCACAATATACAGATCGATAACCTTTGTCACACTTTGATATTGGATTGGCGTAGTAATTACTCCTACAATGGATTGCTTGTGTCCATCGGCCGTGGACACGGTAGTCTCTACCTTCCTTACCGTAACATTTTTGTTCTTCAAATAGGGAAGTATGTCGGTGCCTAAGCAACTTATACTTGCCCCTGAATCGAGTAGACCTAAAAAGCTATCGCCGAATAAACCGACCGTCACATAAGGACGTGGGTCGTTCGATTCTCGGCCTATTATTGCTGACGCGATGTTACGATAAGTAGTCCGCTTCCGATGGAAGCGCTCCCTTATCCGTTTTATCCGCTTGGACAATTCTGGAAAAGTGACAATTCTCCTACGCACTTCATTGTAATTGTGTAATCTTTCATGAAAAGATTTACGATATAATGGTTCTGTTTCATTAATACTAAAATTCAAATTTATATTAGGTTTGGGTTCGTTATTCAACATGGGAATTGTTCTACAATCATCTTTATCATTGTTCGGTAATTCGTTATTGGTTCGGTCTGGTTTTAAAATTTTAATCTTTGGAAGTTCAAGAGGCTTTGTCGATTCGGACACTTGAACTCTGGGTAAATCTAATCAGAGCGAACCACCCCGGTTGTTGGGTTGTTCCCCCTCTCGTTTCCCGCTAGGCATTTCGGACAGGACGGACTATACGCGTCTGCTAAGCCGCAGCGGAAACAAAATACTTTATCGATTGGCTTTGCACAGTCGCGGAAACTATGGCCAAGAGCTTGGCAATTCCAACACTTCTGTAGCTTGCGATATCTCTGGATCGCTTCAATGTTGCTATTAGGCAACGCTACCACTAGATCCTGACAAGGTTCTTCTGCGATTTTGTTCACGTATCGCCTTGCAGGTTGACGTTGTGCGTTTGGCACAAAATTCGGACGGACGTTCTCGTATTGAGACTGAGCCTTCTCTATGGCTCGACAGTAATAAGCTAGCTGTCGCAAGCTAGACGGACTGTAGGTTATGAGGAGTTCTCCCATTCGCCTACGGACATTAGTTTTGATGATTTCAACTAGTTCCTTCTCAGGTCTAGGAACTCTCATCCTTGAATTCAAATGTTGTATGGCGTCGAAAAAGTCATTGAAGGACTCGCCATGCAACATCTTACGATCGGACAATTTCCTAAACAGCTCGATATCGCTTTCTTAACTGCGGTACTGTTCTACCAAAGCAGTTTTCAACTCGTCCCAAGTCGTATGTTTATTGCCTTTCAGGTATACCCAGTACCAGGATTCGACGGAACCTGATGCAAAGTGATAGAAATTTGCAGTAATTTCGTACCATGATACACCATAACTGCTGCGTATACACCCCAGACGAAACAAAAAGTTTATGGAATGGATGAACACGGTTCGAAGACGTCGCGTTAGAGGGTGGTGGTCTGGGTGGCGAAACAGATGACTAATCGTTGAAATTGAAAGCGTTTACCCGCTCCATAACTTCATCTAGATTAGAGCCTAGAGGCATCTGTGCTGGATTGATATCCGACAACGGAGGTACTCTAGCGTGCTCGTAGTGAGGCGTATAGCGATCGGCGAAATCGATATTATCGATTGGCCTATGCTCGGACTGGACATTATTGACATTAGTTAGACCGTTGGCTGTGTATGTGTTAGTGACACGTGGAGTGTCTAAGTTGGCTAAATTGACTTGTCGTGTAGCTCTTTGGGTTGATGTGGCACCAAGGGGTTCAACTGATTTAGAAGGGGCAGATGACTTAGGAGGAGCGATGGGTTTAGAAGGAGCGGCGGGTTGAATTGTCTTTACAGGTCGTTTCTGTAGAAGTTGCGTTTCCTGTTCAAGTAAGCGCATGTGGCTTTTCTCTAATGCTTCCGCCATAAACTTCCTGTCGTCGACCCTGTGTAGGTCAATAGTAGCAGAAACTACTTTCTGTATATACGCTGAGTGGTCAGCAGCATCCTTACGCAATTGCTCTTCTGCTCTCCTTACTTCTTCATCATCTACATCTATGCTTCTATCACCAACATCATCTCTAGGTAGGCTTTCAGCTAAACTGACTTCGTCATCAGAATGATTCTCTACGACGTCGTCTTGGCTACGGCCAGATCTGGGTTTCGGAGCTGTAGGAGCCATGACCTCGAAATCTTTATATTAAGTCAGGTGAGTGTTTCTAATAGCTCGCCTACGGCTTCGGTCAGTCATTCAACCGTGAAGGTAAACGGACGGAATAAACCTTGCGTATGTCAAAAAAAATTGAGAAGTTCCTCGAACGGTTCCTACCAAGGAATATAACAATAAAAGAAAAAGAAAAAGGGTAAGTCTGGGTATAAAGGTTTGCGAATATACCGTGAGGAGTTCCTCGAACGAGTGTTCGTCTATTGTAAATCCGGTAGATAAAAATTTAAGTAGTCCGTGAGATATCCTCAGATGGATACTACTAATGGTAAGTAATATAGGCTTAATAAAAATTCAAAAAAAGAGAAAATTCAAAATATTCCGTGAGCAAAACCTCAAACGGATACTTGTCGATATAATTAAAAAAAAGGAAATTGTATCGAATTTATAAAAGGAAAGAAATGCTTAACAATAAGGGTATGTTTTTATATATGGGTAATTTGTTTATCAAAAACGTTAATTTAAAAATATTTCTGAAACTCGAAATTCAAACTGGATACTTAAATAAGTTTATACTTAAATAAAAAAATAGGAAATCTAATATATGTTTATTTATATCATGAGAAAAATTCAAATACAGTAATCAATACTTAAATTGTAATAAAAAAAAAACTAAATCTATATTTTATGTTCTAAAACTCTAAACTATATTCAAAAAAAGAAAGGCGGGCACTATCCCAAATATACAAGAAATTCTAAAGGCGGGCACTATCCCAAACTATAACTATATGGCGGGCACTATCCCAAAAATACAAGAAACTAAATTGGCGGGCACTATCCCAAACTATAACTATATGGTGGGCACTATCCCAAAAATACGAAATAAATTCTCAAAAAGGCGTACACTATCCCAAACTTACACATCCAATCAAGAAGTTACGTCCCAACTTGACTGACGGAATACTCAAAAACTAAATGCTCAAAATCTATATATCTCAAAAACTATATATGTATCTCAAAAACTATATACTCAAAATGCAATATATCTCAAAAATAACTAAATACTTAAATAATTTGTCATAAAAGGTTCGGGAGGTGGCAACCCCCACCCTCCCTTCTTAGAAACAAGGTGTGTGTGTACGGTTCTGCAACATAACCATCTCCAAAAAAAAAATACTTTATCAAAAATTAAAAAAAATTAGTGTGTGTAGACTTAGTACATTACGGCATTCTGTAGTATGAGAAAAAGAAGAGACAATTTCTCCTAAACGAAAAGTTGTTCAGGTATGCAAAGGCGACATTACGCTACTGCTGACGTACATCGGGTATAAAACTCCAACTACCGGTTAGCGCTTCATGTCTCGTCACATACCATCACTTCCTAACATCCATCAAAACTGACTATGACTTTCAAATACAAATTGGTTTATAAAACAGTCAAAAGAAACAAGCTGCGTTATGGTTGACACAATTAGGGCCGTAGCCGAGCGAGTGACCAGCTTCTGCAGCTGACGTGCGTCGGGCAAAAAGCACCAACCACCGGTCAGAAGACCTGCTCATTCTACTCTCATACGGCCAGGATCTCAGACATCACCTTATGAATATGTCAACACCTCAGCTACTGACGATTAAGCAAGAACAACTGCTCAATCCGGACAGAGATCGAAGACATACCGAAATGACAAGAGGTAGAGAAAAGTAGGTAGACCCAATGCAACAGACTGACTCGGGAAAAATTCACCAAACCACTGGACAAAATAGTGCCTACACCGCTACTCTCGATAGCGTTCTTCCATCTAAAAAACCTGATCAACAAGTAAAACGTCGGCTTCACTTTCACAAAAAAAAACTGAAAAATTTCGAAAAACTCTCAAAAATTTTCTAACTTTTTCACGCTACTCTGGATCGACCTAACTTTCATCAATCCTTATCTTATCTTTGTCAACTAATTCGGGCCCCACGTTGGGCGCCATCTGCAACGTAAAAATTTAGAAATAAAAAAAATATATTTGCATACCACCTCTGTAAACCACCCGTCCCGCTGATGGACACTATCTTCTCCACCCAAATACCCTATGAGGATCCGAGATTCGAACCTATACCCACCAGCAACACGAGACAAATGACAATTCTCCTACGCACTTCATTGTAATTGTGTAATCTTTCATAAAAAGATTTACGATATAATGGTTCTGTTTCATTGTTACTAAAATTCAAATTCTTATTAGGTTTGGGTTCGTTATTCAACATTGGGATTGTTCTACAATCACCTTTATCATTATTCGGTAATTCATTATGGGTTCGGTCTGGTTTCAAAATTTTAATCTTAGGAAGTTCAAGGGGCTTTGTCGGTTCGGACACTTGAACTCCGGGTAAATCTAATCGGAGCAAACCCCCCGGTCGTTGGGTTGTTCCTCCTCTCGTTTCCCGCTAGACATTTCGGACAGGACGGACTATACGCGTCTGCTAAGCCGCAGCGGAAACAAAATACTTTATCGATTGGTTTTGCACAATCGCGGAAACTATAGCCAAGATCTTGGCAATTCCAACACTTCTGTAGCTTGCGATCTCTCTGGATCGCTTCAATGTTGCTATTAGGCAACGCTACCACTAGATCCTGACAAGGTTCTTCTGCTATTTCGTTCATGTATCGCCTTGCAGGTGGACGTTGTGCGTTTGGCACAAAATTCGGACGGACGTTCTCGTATTGAGACTGAGCCTTCTCTATGGCTCGACAGTAATATGCTAGCTGTCGCAAGCTAGACGGACTGTAGGTTATGAGGAGTTCTCCCATTCGCCTACGGACATTGGTTTTGATGATTTCAACTAGTTCCTTCTCAGGCCTAGGGACTCTCATCCTGGAATTCAAATGTTGGATGGCGTCGTAAGTCATTGAAGGACTCGCCATGCAACATCTTTCGATCGGACAATTTCCTAAACAGCTCGGTATCGCTTTCTAAACTGCGGTATTTTTCTACCAAAGCAGTTTTCAACTCGTCCCAAGTCGTGTGTTTATTACCTTTCAGGTATACCCAGTACCATGATTCGACGGAACCTGATACGAAGTGATAGAAATTTGCAGTAATTTCGTACCATGATTCACCATAACTGCTACGTATACACCCCAGACGGAACAAGAAGTCGTCCACAGCCATATTCTTCCCGTCGAACTTCAATCCCCCTTTGTGGAATGGATGAACACGGTTCGAAGACGTGGCGTTAGAGGGTGGTGGTCTGGGTGGCGAAACAGATGACTCATCGTTGAAATTGAAAGCGTTTACCCGCTCCATAAATTCATCTAGATTAGAGCCTAGAGGCATCTGCGCTGGATTGATATCCGACAACGGAGGTACTCTAGTGTACTCGTAGTGAGGCGTATAGCGATCGGCGAAATCGATGTTATCGATCGGCCTATGCTCGGACTGGACATTATTGACGTTAGTTGGACCGTTAGCTGTGTATGTATTAGTGACACGTGGAGTGTCTAAGTTGGCTAAATTGACTTGTCGTGTAGCTTTTTGTGTAGATGTGACACCAAGAGGTTCAACTGATTTAGAAGGAGCAGATGACTTAGGAGGAGCGATTTGTTTAGAAGGAGCGGCGGGTTGAGTTGCCTTTACAGTTCGTTTCTGTAGAAGTTGCGTTACCTGTTCAAGTAAGCGCATGTGGCTTTTCTCTAATGCTTCCGCCATAAACTTCCTGTCGTCGACCCTGTGTAGGTCAATAGTAGCAGAAACTACTTTCTGTATATACGCTGAGTGGTCAGCAGCATCCTTACGCAATTGCTCTTCTGCTCTCCTTACTTCTTCATCATCTACATCTATGCTTCTATCACCAACATCATCTCTAGGTAGGCTTTCAGCTAAACTGACTTCGTCATCAGAATGATTCTCTACGACGTCGTCTTGGCTACGGCCAGATCTGGGTTTCAGAGCTGTAGGAGCCATGACCTCGAAATCTTTATATTAAGTCAGGTGAGTGCTTCTAATAGCTCGCCTACGGCTTCGGTCAGTCATTCAACCGTGAAGGTAAACGGACGGAATAAACTTTGCGTATGTCAAAAAAAATTGAGAAGTTCCTCGAACGGTTCCTACCAAGGAATATAACAATAAAAGAAAAAGAAAAAGGGTAAGTCTGGGTATAAAGGTTTGCGAATATCCCGTGAGGAGTTCCTCGAACGAGTGTTCGTCTATTGTAAATATGGTAGATACAAATTTAAGTAGTCCGTGAGATATCCTCAGACGGATACTACTTATGGTAAGTAATATAGGCTTAATAAAAATTCAAAAAAAGAGAAAATTCAAAATATTCCGTGAGCAAAACCTCAAACGGATACTTGTCAATATAATTAAAAAAAAGGAAATTGTATAGAATTTATAAAAAAATTCGTAAGCAGAAATCATCTCTCCTACTCTACGACCTTGGCTACTGTGGACCTATGAGTCCCCACGACTCTTTACAATTTTAGGTAGCCCCTTAAAGAAAAAGCAAGCAAATAATATGCTCGCTCACTATACCTCCTAATCTAAAAATACTACATTACTCAAAAATACTGCAACACTGCAAAAAGAAACTAAACCGTTGCATAAGAATACATTCAATCGTATTCCATCTCTCCACACCACCTTGTCCTTTCCGAAGGAATTCTGAGGATCACCACCTCCCTATGAATAACTTACGCTTCCATATTGAATATCTAAAAACTCAATAAGAAATCTATATGTCCGAAAGTAATAATCTAAACTGCCAGAATTTCGTTAATACGTTATAAAAATCATGGGTTTCTTTATTATGAATAATTCTTAATGTCTAACAAGAGTGTACTTAAATATATACCTAGTATAATCTTAATCTAAAAGTGATTGTATAATATCGTTAATGATTCTCAAATTCAAAGTAAAATATACATAAGTATTTAAGAATTTATCAAATACATTAATATGCATTACAAGAGTGAGAATTTTGTTCTATCACTTGATAGAAATGAAAGCCGTTTTTAACATTATTTATTTACAAAAAAAAAACTTTGGGAACTTTGTCCTATTTGTTTAAGTTAATTCAAAAGTCTTGTATCTTCAAAATATATTCAAGATCGCAGATCATTTATGAGAAGAAGAAATGTTAATAAGACTAAAAGTTAAAAAAAAATATAATCTAATCGTAAATTAAGTTTATAGAAAGAGGTTAAAGAAAAGAAATGGTCGCGGACCGACTATAGCATTAATATGATTGTTGTTTTTAAAGTTAAGTTGTTAATCGCGTTGTCGCGTCGGTGAAGCTTGTCATTGACTATCATCAATGATGCCAACTTCGAAATTTAAAGTAACTAAATGCTATGTGAAAGAATATTCGAATTCACCGAATGTTAAAACTAAACAGAAAGTCAAAATTACAGTTAAACCTAACACATAAAACAGGAATACGACCTGACCAAATCTCAAATGATTCAAAGTAGGATCGACAGTAACAGGCATCAGGGATTTGCTCAAGATGTTGCCATCTGAAGGTAGTCAATATGTTTCAATAAAATAAAATATTAAAATTTGTTTACCATATATAATTATACACAATTCGTGTACAACCATATACTCGATTATCAACATGCAAAATATATATGAAAGTTCAATATATTAAAAGTATTCAAATCAAATATAATAGTAGTATGAAAGATGTATTGTACTGAGAAGCTGTTAAACTCAGTAACTTTTCTTTCATGGAAATACGGAAGTGCACTCCTGGATTCCCCTGAAATAAAATTTCATTAAGTTAAAGGTAAGTATGTAAATATTGACTGGCGCTAATTGTGCGATAATCTGTCCTGTACTTTTCCAGAGAACTACGATCATAAGTGGCAGTTCATAAGAGTAATCTCTTATTCACTTCGTTGAATCTACTTCTTGAGATCGTATGGACACCAGTGTTGTACTCAGTAGTGCAAAGTGTGGCGTATGCGTTGGCATATACTTAACGCCTAAGGTTCGCACTTTTATGTTGCTGTACACACACTCTAATAGACGAAGACTCATTTAATTTTGAAGAAATAGCAAGGATTTCATTGATTTATCTAAAGCAAGTATCGAATTCACGTATCTAAAGAGGGAGTCAGATATGTATCTGAACAAGGATTTGAACCTTAGTTCGAATTGGTCGCTACCGACGCACGAGTAAGTGTCTTAAAAGACAAGTGTAAAAAAAAATAAATATTCACGTGAAGTGATAAAGAAGAGATAGAAATGACTCCACCAAAGAAATCTGTGTCTCGAATTTGACTGGAGTAAATATAGTTAAAGACCGATTATAAACAACACGGATGAGGATTCTTCCTCATTATACGCGAAGAGTACGACGATTTGGTAGTTGGACACAATATTGCGCCACTAAATTCGGTTCCGTCTAGGAATATAGTGAACCGCGCGATAAATTTCTCAACTAATTCTTGGTTTGTCACGGAGTGATATCAATTAAACCGTAAGTAAAAGTAACCGAACTCGAAGAACTCGAAGATGCTCTTCTGAGAATATAAGAACACATCAGATTTAACGATTTGTATCTAGTCGAATAAATGGACTTGCAAGACAGAAATACGAATTCGCGAATTAATATTCGTCACGATATAAGTTTAAGATTCCGAAATAGAGAAGTAAGTAGGTAAAGTTTAGTTAAATGAACACTAGAGATGAATATTCAAGGATAAATTTTCACTATAATTAGCATAGCACAATGTATAATAAGATATAAATACCTAAGATACAAGTTATGGATAAATATATAAAATGTTTAAATGGATTAGTGGATTTAGTGGATTATATTGCCCACGATCTTTGGAAACTTCTTTATGCAGCGTTGGCACCACCGTCCGTGGTTTACAATGAAATCGTCAGCGTTAAACGCTTGTCGTGGAGGCAGAATTGGCCTCTTTTACTCCACCGGATATGCGGGGAGTGAGGGGTAGGAAAGGCTTCTTAGCTCTTCACGGTACCCACGAAACACAAAAGAAATTTAACGAACAAAAATTGTTACCTGATACATTATATATAGGATCTTATTTCTTATTTCCACTTAAATTCACACATATAATCACTGCAGGAATTGTTGCTTCGGTTAAAGATGATTATGAGTTATTGATGGTTATGGAATTCCCTCGTAGCTTATAATTCACTGAGTATCTATATAGTTGATGGACCGGCATTGGCACATAGTGCAAGCCAGACGTCCAGTTGAAAACTTGAAGTGGCTTTCCGTTGCTTCTATAGATGTTGACGTGCTCCGCTGAGCTGATAATTTGGTGTAATAGGTGCAATGGAAGTAATGATGCCTATCTATAGGCGATGCACCTTCACATAGGTGAAATCCAGGATACGGTAAAATCAAAATCAAAAGGGCGTGGCCGTCGGCGAGCCGGAACGGATCAACGCCGGACGGCTTCCACGCGATTGCCTTGCTTCAATTTAATATTATAGAAGCCCTCGGCGTCACGCGTGTGTGACCTATATGCGAGGAATGCGTTCCTGGTGTACGCGCTGCGTAGAAACGTGTCTTTCACAGACACTCAGGTGTGTTATAAAGAATAAAAAATACCACAATTGGATTATGCATCAAGGATGCGACGTATCTTTATATGTTTTATAATTCCAGGAATACTCCCAGGTCTATATACTTATTTAGAATATGATCCACGTGTCTGGTTGAAGCATTCTGTTCCCAGAAGCCTGACGCCAGGACAACTCCGAAAGATTTCCTATATTTTCCGTTTAAAATCCTTAGATTGGCGTCCTGTGCTGGTTAAGTATAAACATGTTCCCATGCCTCCATGAAATTGATGAACCTAGAGACCCGAGAAAGGTATCAGACCTCGTGCGTCCATATATATGTTGGTAGGAAAAATAATTTGCATCGCCATGCCTCAAAGCAAGAAAGTTTCTATCTACTTGCTTTGGTGCATACATAACTTGATTCACCTTACCTTAAATATAATTGATCTTGTACCCTTAATATCCTTGGTGATAAAAAGAAACTTTCTAATTACCTTGCCCTTGCGCGACAAGAATAATAAAAATTGGTCTCAACACCAATTTTATGCGAAAATTCTTTTCTGTTCTGGAGTTGTGTTGCTCGCTGGGTGGCTTCCTTCTTCAAAATGACTTCTGCTCTGATATTCTTAGAGCATATTTTTCCTTTTTCCACCAGCCAACGCCCTAACTTCCAGTCTCATGGCTGCTTTCCAGTATTTGAACTGGTTGTTAGTTGGCACTATAGGTGGCGTGTCAAAAACATACCTTAAGGATATCTACTCACTGAGCATATTTTCGTTCGGAACAATTGTTTGACAACTAGAGCATGACAGCTCGAATAGTTTGGTAAGGAGATGACAAGAATAAGGGTGAGATTACACTGAGTGTTAAAAGTAAGTATTATTCCGATTGTAAGGCTGGAGGATTTCGACCTCAGTAACTGTCAGAATAGTTTTATAACACAGTCATATCCGTCAGAATGTCCACACGAAAAGGTCGGGATTGAGGTGAAGACATTATGTTGTCATTTGCTTCATCTCAGTAGGATTAATTTTTCGGACAGCGGTATATAACAAGTTCAGCGTAATAGTTTTTGTTGACATCTGTCAAATGGGAATTTCAAAATGCAGTTTATGGTAAGTGCGCTCAGGATACTATTCGATTTCTCCTGTTATTATTTTCGACATCCACAGATTAGGGATAGGAGACGAATTATTTACAAGAAAAAGCGAGTGAGTACAGTTTCACCTAATATTCGATGTGATGAAAAGTGTTATACAATTCCGAATTACGTTTCTAATCTACACAATAAAGTTCCCAGCCTATTGAAATTTCAGGTTTACACTTTGTTTGTTGGGTTGCTTGGATCTGACACTAATGAATTTACACGGTCTGTTGAGAATGACATGTCGGACAGAATTGACAAGTTGAAAACAAATATATCGGCCGCATCGACAATTACTATCTGCTTGCTGCCTAACGATTGGTTCTGTCATTATATTATGGTTCTGACACTATTCTATGGTTCTGACATTCTCTACGTCACGCGCACAACCAAATTCGTGATTGCATAGTGCGAACATATAATCTACAATTTTTAGTGTGTACCGATCATGAAATGAGCGAGTGTGTGTCTGAATTATTATTTTCGAAGGGAGGTACCCTTTCAGAATGCTCAATGGAATGTGAGCAATCTGGTCGTCGCTCTGTTTGGGAAAATGATCAGAATTTTGATCTGAGATCGGAATCGGATCTCTGACCAAGGAATCTGATCTCGCGCAAGATCCCTTCAAGCAAATTGATCCGAATTGGATCCACGCGCGGAGTCAAATTCACATACAAGGCTCCGCATACGGACCCAAATAAGGAGCTGTAAAACGACGTTTGTCGGCTCCATTTAGTATGTAAATTAGAATTCCCACGGACTCACTTGTGAGAGAGATATAGAGAGAGAGGGAGAGAGCGAGCGAGCGAGCGCGTCCCGCTCAGCGAAATTGCACCCAAAACAAACTTGAAAACAAAAATGTAATAAAAGCTAACGAGTTGGAGAGTATCGAAAAAAACTTCTGTCGTCCAAAACAAAATATTAATAAAATTTGTTGCCATATTTTTATTTTTTTTATTCTTTATTCTTTATAAACCAAAAAGTAAACACAGTAGTAGTAGTTGTATAACTTTATTGAGGTTTTTTTCCAGGGTATGATTACATTTCATTCATTATAAATTAACACGGTATTAATATATATTTGCCGACTTAAAAGTGGCCGGGCTACACAATTTATATTTATTTGTTACAACTCTGAACTTTAGGCAAATAACTAATTACTTTATAAACGTATTTGAAGCACGAGTATTAAGTACGTGTCCACTCCAAAAGACCATGATGTTTACTAAAAATAAAAAGTAAACATATACATGAATAAAAGGCTCATGCATCCTGCTATCTCCCTCCCTCTCTCAATCTATTGAAAAAGAAAAAAAAATGCTCGACTCTCGATTCTCTTTCTTAATTTGGTATGGCATGCATGCAATTTCGTGAGAGGCCTCGTTAAACGCAGACTCAGGTGAGCCAGAATTGAACCGAGAATTCTGAAGTCAGTGATTTTTGCTTGAAGGGATGGATTCCTTTTCTTTCTGCGGAAACTCATTGGTAGATGAAACTGGATGGGTGTGTTCGTTGAGTAGTTACTGATATTACGAATCTGTTGATAGATGGCGGTAATAATATTATTCATTGCCAATGACTGGCGAGAAAGTTTTCCCTACAATATATTTATTATTAATCGGTTTCGGTGGTAACATTAGTCTTGTTTGAGAGATATACCTCTCGGTTCCTTAAGGTTTTAGACGGAACCAAATCTAGTGGCACAATACGGTGTCTACTTACCAAATCGTCGTTTTCTTCGCGCCCAAGGAGGAAGATTCCTCATCAGCGTCAATTCGTTATGGTAACATCTTGAGCAAATCCTTGATGCCTGCTACTGTCGATCCTATTTTGTGTCTCTATTGACAATTGGTCAGGTCGTATTCCTGTTTTATGTGTTAGGTTTAACTTTAACTTTCTGTTTATTAATAACATTCGGTGATTTCAAATACTCATTTCCATAGCATTCAACCACATTAAAATTCGAAGTTGACATCGTTAATAATAGTCAACGACAAGCTTTCACCTCCGCGACAACTCGTTTAACAGATTAACCTTAGGCATTAAATATATAAATGCTAACGTCGGTCCGCGATATTTCCTTTCTTCATTCTCTTTCTTAAATTTTAATCATAATTAGATTTTATTTTTATCTTTTAGTTTTGTTAACTTTTGATCTTCTTGTCTATGATCTGCGATCATAACTTTGTTTTGAAGATGCCATACTTTAATTAATTTTACAGAAGGACTATGTCCTTGAAATTATTTTGTTTGGTAAATTGAATAGAGATAATATAACGATATTTTCTATCCAGTGATAGATCGAAATTCTCACTCTTGAAATACACATAAATGTATTTGATAATCTCTTAATTACTTATGTATCTTTGATTTGAATTTGAGAAACTTTAACGATAATGTAAAATCTCTTTTAGAATAAGATTATACTAGGTATATAATTGAATACACTCTTGTTAGCTTTTCAGAATAATCTTTAATAAAATAATCAATAATTTTATAACGTTATAACGAAATTTCTGTAGTTCTTTCGGACATTTAAATTTTCATGATGAGTTTTCAGATATTTAAAATGGAAGCGTAAGATATTTATAGGGAGGGTGGTGTCCCTCAAAATTCCTTCGGAAAGGACAAGGTGGTGTGGAAGAATAGAATACTATTGAAGTATTCTCAATGCAACATTAGATTTTCTTTGCAGTGTTGTAGTATCTTTGAGAAATGTAGTTTTTTTGTAGACAAGGAGTTATAATAAGCGAGCATATTATTTGCTTGCTTTTTCCTTTAAGGGGCTACCTAGGATTTTAATGAGTCGTGGGGACTCATAGGTCCACAGTAGCCAAGGTCGCATAGTAGGAGAGTTGATTTCTGCTTGCGAATTGGGTGGGTTGAGAGACCTGGGGGATTACACAACACCTTTAATCCTCCCTCCCCTCACGGTTAGACACCTCATCCTCCACTGTCTGCGCAGCATCGTGGTAGCAGGGTGGAAGGAAGGTAACAATAACCACGGCAGCCACAATTATCTATTGTTTGCTAGTTACCAACATACTTACGAGTCTTGTTCTTCTGGTTGATAATACAATCCAAACACAATTTCTTACTTTTGCCCAAAGTTCACTCTCAACAATTCGTAAGAGGTGCAAACAGAGATCAGTCTTTCTTTCGGTTCAGTTCTTGTCAGTCTTATCTTTGGAGATTATGAGGGCCCTTAAGCATTATAACATTCTTATTAGAGCTCACCCATCTCGAGCTCAACGGTCGGCAGTGAAAAATAGAGGTAACACCGGTCAAGTAGATCCCGGAGCAAGTGCCCACGGCCTGGCTGAGCTGGTCATGGCTATGGTACTGCCGGCCACCGCGACGGTCGATCTCGACCACGGTTCTACGTTGTCGCATGCCGTTCTTACCAGCTGTTTTCTATGAATGATTGGTGAGAAAGGGGGCGTTGCCGGCATAGGATCGCTCCCATCCCTTCAGCAATAAGAATAGGTAGCCACAGTTAGATAAGTGAATGCGATCTGGAGTAAAGACTCTGGAGATGGGTATCGTTTCTAATTACAGCATTCTGAATCTAATTGTGAGCCTGGGGATATGAGTAGAGTCCATGGTTTTTGGTGTAAGCCACGATACGATACAGCTGCAAGCAGGACATCTATGACTTGTAGTGGATAGGCACGGGTATGCTTGTAGGTACCCTCTAGGCTGTTCCACGGTGTTTTGCGGTCAGGACCTATGGTACGCTACTGGAAGGCTCGTGCTTCTGTGATGGGGGTTTAGAAGGAATATGGAAGAATGGGAAGAGGAGCAGGGGGAACAAGGTACTGTGTTTTTGCGAAGTGTAAGTATTTCTTTTGCAGGGATGCTGAATACACCGATACATGGTTGGTAGATGACGTGGTTGCTGTTCCTTGGTATTGGAGTCAAGGATGAATAGGGGTGCTTGTTCCTTCTTGCTTCTTCTTTGGCTTGTATTGTTGGTGGGCATAGGTTCGGATCTTAGATGCTCATAGGGTATTTGGGTGGAGAAGATGGTGTCTATCAGCGGTACGGGTGGAGTATGTATATGCTCTTATATATATATATATCTCATTTAATTTTCATTTAAATTCCTTTTATAATTTACGTTACAGACTCTGAATCTGTGGATGGGGAGTCCATTTTGAAACTGGATTCTATTTGTGGAATCTGATAATGGTGAGTTCCTTTAGGTGCGTTTAGCACGTTGCGAGTACGTAACACGGATTCGCGAGTAGATGGCACCAGTGGCGTTCGCTTTTGCCATGGACCTAATAAGTATGGACTGCTAGGAGCCAACTTCACGTTGGTTCCAAATTAGCGCCTTATTTTCAAGGTAGTCAAATATGGAAACAAAATGATATTGACAGATGATAAACAGCTGACTGCGGAATTGCGCTTTTTTGTTTTCATTAAAAAAATCAAATTTTGAAAAGAATCAAACAATTTAAAATAATTAAAGACTATAATTAAAAGAAAAAAAAATGAAGTGCTTAGTTACGGGTTGTAAAACAAAATACACTGGCGATGGAGTTATTTCGTTCCATCAGTAAGTGCAAGTGTACCTATAATAAAAAAAACATGTAGTTTTCATATAATAAAAAATCGAGAATGCAGGAATTAAAGATAATATTTTAAACAATTTTTTTTTAAATTAGAAACTTACCTTCGCTTGCAAAGCATTGCCTTTCCTTGGGACCATTTATTTTGCTTAGGATCATAGACTTCTACTGTCGATAGGCGTTCAGTGCCGTTGAATCCTCCGAAAGCGTACAATTTTCCACATATGACTGCCACACCTACTCTTGACCTGTTAAATACAAAAATGTAATGTTAAGAAAACTTTAAACTGCAAAATGACCCACTTTTTTCGACTTCTCCATCATCGTAATGTCATGTGTGATTGTTATCTCAACTTGCCTTATAGTACCTATAATCGCAAGTAAAAAAAATTGATTGAAAAAAATCCCTGATTGCTTTCCGAATTCCCTGACTTTGCCCGACCAAGTTGTGTGCTTTTTCAAGTTTAGGGGATACCCTGGTCCCTCTAGTAAAACCAATGGAAGAGCTATAGCTTGAGTTAGTTAAAGTCAATCAGAATTGGGCTCTGGAAACTATGGCTCAACAAGAAACAAGGGGCTACTTCGGTCTTGGACGAAGTGATCAAAAAGACTCCAATTTTTCTTAAGTAACGTGACGGACTTTCAAAAGCTTGGATTGTACATCTTTGCTGCAAACACTGGCCGTATTTTTGGATGTTTTGGAAGCAACTCTCACATTCAATAAAATAATGGGAACAGTGTCTCCATCCTTTGCAAAATATCGGAAAGCAACTTGCGATGGCGAGATCGGTGATCACTTTAGCGTAGTGTTATTCAAGTTTCAAGAAAAGACGAGAAATCTGTTCCATCTAGAGCACTCGCATGCGTTCCATAAAGTAAACCAAGCATGAGTGTAGTCATATTCAAAGAATAAACTGGAAAACCTCACAAAAGATCATTCTTAAAAGGACAGATTAATTACACTTGAATTAATAATTAAAAACAAAAATACTCACCGCAGCAAACTCTGGGACAGCTTCATCAATATCTTTATCACTCGAGTCCATTTAAGAAAACGGATCGCTGATAAATTTGCTTTTCATATTTTCATTCAAAGACGATACCTTTGACTCCGACGAAATTGCATCAGAGTGAAATTTCACCTTCGGATTGACAAAAGCTTGGGACTCTGAGACAGTTGGCGGTTCTGGGCGCTTGATGATTTTCTCCGCCAATTTTTTTCTTGAACTGAACTTCATTGGATAGTTTGGGAACTTCAGACCCTGCAACGACGAACCCTTTGATTCAGACTGTTGAGCTGGAGCATTTATTGGCTTAATTGAGTGCTCAGATTCAGTTTTGCTCTTCGACAACTTCGAAGTCGGAATAGTGCTATGGTCGTCCGAGTTACTAATTTTGCTTTTTGACGGAAATATTATTTTATCTGCGCTCTTGCAGCTTTTATCATGACTCGAAGTCTCGTTTGCATTTTTTCGGTCGTCATTGGTGGTGTTTTTTAAGCTATCCTTTGAGGAAATCACAGCGTTTGCATATTGTATGTCAACCAGGACACTCTTCGAGTTGTTTCTTGTTTGGCTCGGTTAATATCTGACTGGGTTTCTTGTGTTGCGTCGAAATGTTGGTTTTGTTGAGTTCATTGCACAAGCTAGTTATGTTGTTTTGTTTTTCGGAATTAATCGTCGTCGTTGGTGTTTTTTTACTTTCGTTAGGTTCATTTGAAATTTTTCTAAAATTAGTTTTCTGATGGTTAGGTTCGGTTTTCTTAAAATAAACGTTGTTTTGTGTAGGCGCGTAGTAGATTGGTTGACTGTTTCTTTTTAAAAAAACAACTAATTAGTAAACAAACTTAATTCGCGCGTTTTTAAATTAAAAAAAAACCATTAAAACTATGGGCAATAAATTATGTTGTTAGTTCCACGCGTATTATTATCAAACTAAAAAAAAAAGTTTCTGTCAAAAATTGCAATACGTTTCTTGTAGGGAAATATTTCACAACTTCAAAAGTAAGGCGCTATTATGGCGACACAGATTTCTCAGATATTGTATGGAAACGAAAATCAACTAGCAGTCCATACTTATTAGGTCCATGGCTTTTGCCTACAACCCTACAACCTGATCCCTAGTGATTTGTGGCTACAATTTGTAAGCAATTTTTAAATTTTTGTTCTCATTAATTCATTGATTTTTGTTTGTAATATTCAACCCATAATGTTAGCAACCAAAATATAGATTAGATTAGATTAGAATTGACTTTATTTATATGATAATTCAGGTTTACAATAAATTATAATGTTTGCAAGTCTTTTACGACCTGGTTTTTAGAACCGTCGGTCAGATTGACAGAAAATTAAATAAAATAGTTATTAATTTACACATTGAGATTTCGCACAAGCAAGTTTAAATGAAGAAAAAGTGAATATTTATTTTTTAAAGATATATCAAAAGCATTCTGTTATTATTCTATTTCTATATGCCATGTAATTAGGTGTCGTTGCAGGAAGAGCGAAAACTCGTTTTAAGAAGAAACGAAGTAATTTTTCAACATCATCATACTCTTTGTGGCCCCACACTTGCGCACCGTACAACATAACAGATTTGGAAACAGCTTGAAATAATTTGTATTTTGCAGAGTGGTGAATCGACTTGTTTGCAATGCATTTCTTCCATGATACACATATGGCAGCTTTGGACTCCTGAAGTTTTGCCGTGACGTGTTTTTTTAAGCATAGGTTACTCGAGATAGTCATGCCGAGATATTTGACTTCTTTAACGACGTTGACTTCTTGTCCCAAAAAATTCCATTTTTCATTGCTAGCATATCTTCCCCTTCCTTTTCTAAAAATCATAATGTTTGATTTGTTGAGGTTTACTATTAAGTTCCAGATACTGCAGTATTCTTCTAACCTTACAATTGCTTCTTGAAGTTCTTCAGGCGATTCTGATAAGAGGACGATATCATCTGCATATAACAACGCTGGAATGCATTCACCTGCAATTTGCACACCTGTTTCTAAGAATTCCACTAAATCCTCAATAAAAAGAGTGAATAAAAGGGTACTGAGAGCACATCCTTGCTTTAGCCCCATTGAAGACCTGAAATCATTAGACAGATTTTCACCGTCCCAGACACATATAGAATCCTTAGCGTAGAGAGCTTTCAAAACAAAAATAATTTTGGAAGAGACTCCACAATTGGAAAGTTTAAAAAACAAAGCTTCTCTATCGATACTGTCGAAGGCAGCTTTAAAGTCCACAAAGAAGGCATAGAGTTTTTTTCCACGGTGAAGATATGTTTCCGCAATGTTTAACAAGAGAAATATTTGGTCGGTCGTCGAGTACCCAAAACGGAATCCAGCTTGAAGCTCACTGAGTTTTGAGTTATGATTAATCCACGATGTAAGTCTTTGAAACAGCATACTGGAAAACAACTTCATGGATGAATTTAAAAAAGATATTCCTCTATCGTTTTCGGCAATAGATGGGTCTCCCTTTTTGAAAAGCGGAAAAATTATTGAGGACAAGAAACCTGAAGGAATCGAACGGGTTCTAAAAATGTTATTGTAGCAGTTCAGAAGAACGGCTACAAATTCTGGGGAAGCATAAAAAATAAATAAATTGTTGGCACAACAGCTCCAAGCGGGGCCGGGGCCTGTGACTTACACTCTCAACCACTCCTGTTTGTGCGTTGATATTCTGCAGGAATGGAAGGGACCTACAATTTACCGCCGAATCCGAACGGCTAACAGAGAAGCACTTTCCATGACATTAATTACTCTTTGAGGATTTGTCACTTCCTCGCAAGAGGCAGTACCCCGGAAAAAAACTTAAGGTGGCAACGTCAGGGATCGAACCCTGAACCTTCGGCTTAGCAGTCCGACACACTAACCACTACGCCACGGGGTACTACTCTCTGGGGAAGCATACTTAAAGAATTCAGATGGAATCCTATCTGTACCAGCCGCCTTATTTTCCTTGGCCTTATCTAATGCTAGAAGTAGCTCCTCTTCCGAAAAATCTGAGTCCAAAAAGTCATCTTCAATAAGTGGCATCGCGTAGTCCGTAGTGAAACTTACAGGTCGTACACTCAGTGTTAAGAAGTGATTGAAAATAGTTTATTAAATCTTCTGCTTTTAAGCTGCTACTAATACAAAGCTTAGATCCGTTTACGAATTTCATCACTTTCCAAAACTGTGCAGACGAGCTAGTTTTACATAATAAGTTCACAACATCTTTATTGTAATCGTCTTTTTTCTTCAAGCACAGTGCCTTATATTTTCTGTTTGCTTCGACATACCATTGCTTAAAACATGTATTGTTGTGCGCTCGAAATAAAGTGAGAAACGAAAACGAGAGATCTCTAGCGACTTCACATTCCTTGTCAAACCATTTTTCATTGAACTTCTTGTCTTTTGCATAATTTGATTGATTTGGACTAGCTCTTTTTACAATATCTAGCAATTCTTCCATAGGGACTAGAGATACATCATTTATTGAAGCAAGTTCGACATTCAAGTTTTCCTGGTATTTTTGAACTAGTTTTGAACTCCATTTCAGCTTTGGTGGCAACTTTAATTCCACATCGTCAAAAGTAGCTGGCAGGTTACTACTTAAAGTGATAAACAGTGGCATGTGTTCTGAAAAAGTCTTGGCACCTACTTTAAAGTCAACTTACATTTTTAACCAGGAACCTGCAGCTATACAGTAGTCTATAACTGATTGTCCTGATGATCTTAGAAATGTGTACTCTCCTTCTCCATCTCCGGCGCTTCTACCATTCAGAACTACACAATTATAGGAGCCGCATAGTTCCAAGAATTTTCTCCCTCTATGATCCTTCCGGTTATCTTTTGAAGAGCGTGAGAAGTTTAAACATTTTGTTTCCGTTGAAAAATAAGGAGGCCATCCCTGTTCATTGCCGATTCGGGCATTAAAATCTCCCAATAGCAAAAGATTTGATTCATTTAATCGCACCAGTAGGTCCTCCAGCTGACTAAAATCTTCTTCCCAATGGTTACAATTGAGGTATATCGGTACAATTACTTGTTTTAATCCATGTTCTTTGTAGATAATAATGGAGTTTTCGCCAGACCATTCAAATTTTAAAATGTGTTTGAATTTACTTTTGAAACCAACCACCATTCCACCACTCGCTCTTCCAAAACTATGAGTCCTACATGCAGATGTCCACATAAGTTCATATCCTTTGAATAAATTATTAAATTTCTCGTACTGAGTTTCTACTAAAAAAGTTTCCAGTAAAACAAATATATCGAAGTCTCTTATGAAATTAAAAAAATCAGGGTAAATTAGTTTATTTTTAAGCCCTGAAATATTATAGCTTAATATTTTAAAATTTAAATTAGTTGTATGAAATTCTTTGAAATTTTTTGAAATTAACTGCTGACCGACGGGCGGAAATCATTGAGAATTTCCGGAAGCTGCTGAGTTCATCTGTTCACCACGCGATGGCGCTGCAATATCATAGGGTGTGGCGGCACTGTGTCGACAGTTGCACCCCTACAAATAAATAGGAACAATAAACCAATGTACCAAGTTTCTAGAACCTTCTATTTTTTGAAAATACCAAAGATACCAACGGCCAGGTTCTTTAAAACATTTTATGTACTCACTCGAAAACCAACTGCGGAAATCAACAGACGTACAGCATCAGCAAGCTATAATTTATCTTCTAAGTATTTGTGTTACCTTTTAAATAATTTAATATTTAGAAATATAAGTGACTAATAAAATCAATTGTGTACAAAATAATAAACACTGTTTTTTAACATTTGTAGTGACAGTAAAATCAGTGCACACTAGTTTTCTTCGCTCCTTGCCTTCTCAGTTCTCAGTTGCTGTCAAATATAGTTGGTGTCTGTGCTAGACACCACAAATTGGTGACCCCGACGTGATTGCAACTGAGTTCCGACGATCATAACAAAGCAAGAACAAAAAAACAGCAACACGTGAGTTTTTTTATATATTTATATTAAAATGGCTACCGTCAGAACACCAGCAAAGACCGATCAAGCAAAAGACTCAGCTGAAGACGAAGTAGAAGCCAACAAACTCAATGAGAGTCTGTTGGATCTTGACACTCCTCTTCTTAACAACACTTTTCATAATCCGTCTTCTGGTTCTGGTACTGTTCCTAACGGCATTAACCCCGATTCACAAAAATTATTGCCCTCGAGTTCAATGTTTGTCCCACGATTCAATCATGTGCAACAGGAGTATGTGTATGCTGTAAATTTGCATCTGCCACAATTTTCGCCTGAATCCCCAGACCTTTGGTTCGCGATCGCAGAAGCAGATTTCACGGCAAATCGAATAAGCAGCGACGCACAAAAATATAATCAGCTCCTCAAAGCCTTACCACTGCACATAGCCAACCAGTTGATTGATATTGTAAACAACACTCCACCACAAGACAAATACAAAACCCTAAAAACTGCGATACTAGAGCGCTTCTCTGAATCTCGTCAAAGGCAAATCCAGAAGCTGCTTAGAGAGAAGGTCCTCGGGAACAAAAAACCTTCCCAGCTTCTCAGAGAGATGCGCGAGTTGGCTAAGAACTCTGTCACTGACGAAGTACTCCATCAGCTCTGGACGGAACGGCTTCCGGAAAAAATTCGTCCGTTGCTTGTGATCTCTGACAATTTGAACGATTTAAAAGCCCTAGCCGAAACCGCTGATCGCATTATGGATGCATTGGGTGGTGCTTCGGTCATGGCTGTTCATTCGAGAGACATTATGTCGCCAACAACACGAACAACAAGTTCGCATGATGTCCTTCGACTGGAACGACAGATTCAGGACCTAACCATCACGGTCAAATCGTTCCAGAACGAGCTGCAAAGTTTGCACCTGGCAAATCAGCAAACCCAAAACCAGCTCCTGGAGATGCAGCTTCACCACCAACACTTATCGTCCAGTGGAGCGCTGCCACCGAGACAAAATCAACAGCACGGACAATACGGTCAGAGACACCGTTCTAGAGGAAGGTCCAACACACCCAACCGCAATGGTATTTGCTATTATCATAACAGATGGGGTAATGAGGCTCAACACTGCACAAAGCCATGCAAATATACAGTTACCAACCAGGAAAACTAGATACGCTGTCACTAATTGGAGCAGTTGGTGACAGCATAGCTATTTCACCAACAAAAGAAATCCGGCTTCACATCCACGACCACTCTACCAATAAAACCTATCTTATTGACTCTGGCTCAGTAGTTTCAATAATACCATCCAACTTTATCAACAATAGACCTGAACAAGATCAACTCACCCTATATGCTGCAAATTCATCACCCATAAAAACATACGGCTGCAAAATCCTAAAATTAGACCTGAACCTCCGAAGAAGTTTTTCTTGGCCGTTCATTATTGCGGACATATCAACTGCAATAATTGGCGCCGACTTCTTAACGCATTTCAATCTGCTTGTTGACCTCAAGCACCAACGGCTGATCGATCCACTTACCTCATTTTCCACCAAAGGTGAATCACTTGAGACGAATACCTACAACATCTCGACGATCGATGGATCCCTTCCAGACAAATACGCCCAGCTTTTGAAGGAATTCATCAACATCACCAAACACGCCAATAGCCCAAACCTCACCAATATTCAATACGCTCACCGTATAAAAACAATAGGTCCTCCAGTGTCTTCACGTGCCTACAAGCTAGCGGGAGAAAAAGCAGCAGCGGCAAAAACACAAATCTCTCAGATGTTGGAAGAAGGCATCATAAGACCATCCAGAAGTCCTTACGCGAGTCCAATTCATCTAACAAAAAAGAAAAATAACGACTGGCGACTCTGTGGGGACTACAGACAGCTTAACGCCAACACCGAAGCTGATAAGTATGCACCTCCACTTATACAAGACCTCTTCTTACGCCTCCATGGAACCTGCATATTCACCAAGCTTGATTTGGACAGAGCATACCATCAAGTCCCAATGCATCCGGATGATGTACATAAAACCGCAATAATTACACCCTGGGGACTTTACGAGTACCTAGTGATGCCATTCGGTCTTAGAAATGCCACGCAAACATTTCAAAGATTCATGGACTCCATCTTCCGCGACCTTGAGTTCGTCTTTGTATACATTGACGACATCCTTGTAATGTCCAAAGACGAAAACCAACACCTCGAGCACCTGCGGACAGTCTTTGAACGTTTGCAGGCTTTCTCACTCAGCATTAACACCAACAAATGCATATTTGGTCAACAAGAAGTCAACTTCCTGAGCTACAACATCAACGCTCAGGGATATGCTCCAGCAAGCGATCGAGTAGATGCCATATTGAAGTTCACCAAACCTGAAACGATACAAGAACTCAGACGCTTCCTCGGAGTGACAAACTACTACCGACGTTGTATCCCAAATGCAGCACAATCACAACTTCCGCTCAACGCGTATCTTCAACGTTCCATAAAAAATGACAAGACAAAAATCCAATGGACTGAAGAAGCATCAAAAGCATTTGAGGAATGCAAACAGAAGATAGCAAGTGTCACACTTCTTGCTTATCCTTCATCAAATTCAGTCTTGACGCTCACCACCGATGCATCATCTTCTGCCATCGGAGCCAAACTCGAGCAGCTGAACGGAAACACATGGGAGCCGCTTGGTTTCTTCTCCAGAAAACTCGGCACGAGTGAGCAGAGGTATTGCACTTATGACCGAGAGCTGTTAGCCATCTTTGCAGCAATACAGTTTTTCCATCACATGTTGGAGTGTCGCACATTCAATATCAAAACAGACCACAAACCACTCATTTACGCCTTCAAACAAAAACACGATAAAGCTCCTGATCGCAGAATCCGACAACTCGACTATATCTCGCAATTTACTACGGACATAGTCTACGTAAAGGGTGAAGATAACGTAGTTGCAGACGCTTTGTCCCGGATCAACACCATCAACATGCCAACCATCCTTTCTCCACAAACAATAAGAGACGAACAACGCGACGATGAACATCTTCGGGATCTGATTGCAAGCTCATCAGCACTGCATCTTCATGAACTGCAAGCAGAACCAGGTATCAAAATATACTGTGACATCTCCACTGGTATTGTCAGACCTTACATCCCACTGACACTTCGAAGAACAGCTTTCGAAATTATCCATAACACCGCACATCCCAGTGGCAGAACTACTTCACGTCTCCTGAGAGAAAAATTTATATGGCCAGGAATCCGAAAAGATGCTGTACAATGGTGTCGAGAATGCATAGCATGTCAGAGATCTAAAGTACATCGGCACAACAAAGTTCAGCCTGATCACATCGTTGTACCAGACTCCAGATTCAATCATCTGCACACAGACATCATTTTTCTCCCAATGGTGCAAGAGTTCCAGTACTGCCTCACCATGATAGATCGCTTCTCGAGATGGCCAGTAGCAGTGCCCATCAAAGATATGACCGCAGACACTGTCGCAACAAATGTATTCAACCACTGGATTGCTCACTATGGTTCTCCTGTAACCATAACATCGGATCAAGGATCACAATTCGAGTCGGCTCTCTTTCAAGCTCTCACTAATTTCGTTGGAAGCAGGAAAACCCGAACAACACCATACCATCCACAATCCAACGGAATGGTTGAGCGGATGCATAGGACACTCAAAGCTGCACTGATGTGTTCACCAAAACCTTGGATTGACATACTGCCAACAGTCTTGCTCGGTTTAAGAACATGCTTTAAAGAAGACATCCAATCCACTCCTGCAGAAATGTTATATGGAACTTGTCTGAGGATCCCTGGAGAATTCTTCGTGTCATCGGATTTACTACCAGATTCTTCAACGTTCATTCTCAAGCATCGAGAGTATATGTGTGGTCTCCGACCAACACCCACTGCTCATCACACCAAGTCAAGAATGTTCATCTTGAAAGACCTCAACACCTGCTCACATGTTTGGTTGCGGTGCGATCATGTTAAAGCTCCACTTGAACCACCGTACCAAGGTCCTTATAAGATCCTCGAGCGAACTTCAGACAGAATCTACAAAATACTTGTCAATGGGCAAGAAAAACACATATCCATTGAACGACTCAAACCGTGCTACATAAGCAAAACAGACAATCAATACACTGAAGAATCATCTGCATCCAGTCAGCAAATCCAGCCACATCTTTGGGGTTCAATTATGGATCCACCACAGCGCACGTACCAGCAAAAGCAAAAACGATCCGTGCATTTTCATCCTACCTGATGAAACCCACTCGGGGGGGAGTGACTGTGGCGGCACTGTGTCGACAGTTGCGCCCCTACAAATAAATAGGAACAATAAACCAATGTACCAAGTTTCTAGAACCTTCTATTTTTTGAAAATACCAAAGATACCAACGGCCAGGTTCTTTAAAACATTTTATGTACTCACTCGAAAACCAACTGCGGAAATCAACAGACGTACAGCATCAGCAAGCTATAATTTATCTTCAAAGTATTTGGGTTACCTTTTAAATAATTTAATATTTAGAAATATAAGTGACTAATAAAATCAATTGTGTACAAAATAATAAACACTGTTTTTTAACATTCGTAGTGACAGTAAAATCAGTGCACACTAGTTTTCTTCGCTCCTTGCCTTCTCAGTTCTCAGTTGCTGTCAAATATAGTTGGTGTCTGTGCTAGACACCACAAGGGGGCACAATTGTCAGATCCATTGACAGCCCCATAGAGAAGTTTGCGAATACGTCAAACAGAAATGTCAAATCACTACTTTGAGGGAAAACAATTAAATTCTTCCTGTTGTTGTTGTTGTTTCCAGTTGTTGTTTTCCCTCAAAGTAGGATTTCACATTTGATTTTGACTATAGGAGCGAGAGGGAAAGAAGTATATTGCCGTTTGCTTAAAATCTCTATTGACATCTGACGTTTTACGCGTGTGAGTTGTATTTTTGTTTATCTCAAATTGTGATCTTAAACTACTTAAAACATTGTATTTTTCACTCAAAACTGAGAATCCATCGCTATTTCCACATCTCAGTCCAAGATTATTGTCCCAGGTGAAGAATGAACCTTCAATTTCCATACGATCGTCTCGAACAAATGATTTTATGTTCGGAAATTGTCTCTTAACCGCAGACTGTATTTGACCCAGGATTCTTCTTTTTTGGCGTATATGGAATGGCAAATCTTTGTGGACGGACATGCGCGTACCTTTTAGCTTTCTGCAGTTTTTCATGATATTATTTGCAGCAGACCGATGATTCAGTTGCACTAAGACATTAGCCATGCCGAGTTTGTTGCATTTGACCGGGTAAGCGTCCTTGACAGCTCCGACGAAATCTGCCTCAAGTAGACCACTACACAGATCCTTGGCCTTGGAAATAAGATTTTGCGACTCGTCAGTAGGCAGGTGGACTATAAGATTGTTCTCTGCTTCCTTTCTTAAGAGCCTTTCGACTTCTGACTCTAACCGAGCATTTTGAGTCTCCAAGTAATTAATTTTAGCCGCTAACTCGTCTTGGTTGGCTCTTAATACAGACATTTCGTGCCCTAATGAAGCAATGTCATCTTTTGTAGCCAAATGGCTCACATTTTGCTTCAATATATTTGTGAGCTCCTCAATACTCATATTGCTGACGGTGTTCATGGTCCTAGTGCTTATTTGGTATCCCTTTTCTGATCTAAAAGGCTCAGGGGAAGTATCTGCGATTCCTCTTTTATTCATTAGCCAGTTAAAATTATATCCAGTTTAAGGTTATGTACACACAAAATATTTTAATTGCATCTATGGGCAGCTTATTCTCTACAACTTACTGAGATAATGAATTTCTTATGAAATCGTTTGCACTTTTTAATAGGAAAAGAAGTTTTAGAATTTTTACGTAGGTTAATTTTTGTTTTTTATTCACTTTTTACGGAGCTTTATTTTATTTCGAACTCAACGTTTTGACATTCAATCTGTCAATCAATCTATAAAATTGAATGTTTTATTTGATGTTTTCTAAAGGAAGCATATATGTTATAATTAGGAATAGATATAAGTTATTATCGAGTAAGATTTTGAGAATTTACACGTTTAAATAAATATTGTAAATCACGCCATATGTTGGAGAAAATAATGTATTTTTACTATCGGCTTCTTAGCGTTTTGATAGCATATTAAGAGACGTTTCAGGAGGTGCGGTAGGGCAGGCTTAAGTGCTGCAGTGAAGTAAGCATGATTTAACGGCGGTACTTGAATATCTGGTAAGGGGAATTCTAAATATCCAGGCTCCCAAATTTCAGGAAGGGTGGGGTATGGCCTAGTACCCCGTGGTGTAGTGGTAAGTGTGTCGGACTGCTCCTCTTTGTCTATATATATATCCTCTTTGGCCATGCATGCAATTTCGTAAGAGGCCTCGTTAAACGTAGACTCAGGTGAGCCAGAATTGAACCGAGAATTCTGAAGTCAGTGATTTTTGATTGAATGGCAGTGTGTATTATCGTCGCGTTGTGATTTTTGCGAATGCAATTTGTGCTCAGAAATAAATAAAATCGTTTTTAAGTTTCAATATTTATATTATTAAATAATCTTGATCGTTCTCTACGTCGAATTACACAAAACAACTATTGTTAAATATTGCTTCGCATAAGCATTTCCCTTAATACAAAGTGAAACTTTTAACAAATCAAATTAACTAAAATATGGCTGCAAATAAAATGAGTTTAGTCTTCGTATAAATTATGTGATAAAAATAATACAAAAACTGAGAAAAATTAAGCACTTACGTAGTGCTTATGTTGCACTTGATGATTCTTATGGCACAACTCAAGTACACCAGCCTAATTTGTTTTATTACAATGACTTGGATTTTCTGGATTCAAAAATAGTCTGCAGGAATGGACCACCTAGACTTCCAACATATGAACAACAATCTGTACGGTGAAAAAATAATGTTAAAGACAGAATTTCAATTAACTTTTGCACTTCTCCTTTGATTTTTAGGAACCAATTGGACATTTAAAGTCCAAGCTGATATCTCGAAACATAAATAGGTAAAACGGTCCAAAATATACAAATTGCATGTAATCAAGTCATTCGAGTGAACTGAACTGAAACAAGAGTTTCGTCTGTTACTTAGCTTGAATTCTGCTATATTATCAGGCGCGATTAAGATACCACATTAATCAAGTACTTTCAACTTTTTTTTTTAGAATCTAACCAAGAGTTTGACAGTTATCTGTTTGGGCCTTGCAACATACCAAATGCAGCACTGCATCAGACCTCTAATCTGAACACATCTGAAAACTCAGAGGTTCCAGCAATTATAACTGATGAAAACGCTCCACCCCAGCCAGGGCCAACGATGCCAATATCGCACGTCATAAAAAGCCTACTTAAATTTTTATTACAAGAAAGCTACCAGGCGCTATGGAACTATGAAGACATTAATTAAAAGGTTCTTTAAAGAACAAAATTCTAGATAATTTCGTCTTGCAATGCTTCGGTGTTTTGTTTTTAAATAGTTTGGTCGATCAAGTCAGCAGAACAATTGACATCGTTTTTGAAGCACATGGTCAAAGTGTTTGCAGATAGTTACCCACAAGCACGGATAGCAGGACGTTGGGCACAAACTGCTCTGCAACTTGGACTAAGCTGTTCGTCACGGCACTATGCAGGAAGATGTTCGTCAATCTTCCGAGCTCTTAATGTTCCAATAAACTCGCGAATGCTCTCAGACATTCTTTCGCGTTTAGTTGAAACAGTAGCCAAGCAAGGAGAGGTCTTGCAAGGTTATGTAACGGAGCTACTGCTAACCTTGGAAGCTGCAGTCGATAGTCTGGACTCAGATTTCCGACCGCTGGACCTTAAGAAGGACATCTTTAAAAGCACTCCAAATCTCAACAACAAGGATATTGGTCCAAATTCAGATCTTGCCGGTAAAAAGTCACCATCTGGTGCTACACCTCAATCGCCGAACTTTTCTATGCCAAGTCATGCTCGCAGTACAAGCTATTCCGTGTCTTACTGTACCCGGAAAACCACGAACTCCCCATGCGATAAACAATGTATGCAATCCAAAACTATAGACAATTTTCTTCGACCACGAGTTTCCTTTGTCTTTTTTTTTTAATTTTAGATGAACTTTGAAATCGGGCATCAGGAATTGATGTGGAGCGCAATGTCTCGAAATTCGGCTCTGCACTTTCGCGTTCACGGAGTGCACAAAGCTTGAAAATGCTTGGTGACACAGCAACTCAGGTTAATTATTCTTCAATATATCTACTTTCAATTTTTTTATTTAAAAATTCATTTAAAAACAGGACGACAAAATGACTATCCTTGCACAACTTTTCTGGCTATCTGTTTCGTTGCTAGAAAGCGACTACGAATATAGTTTCATCTGGATCTTCGACTTTTAACTCGCGTTCTTGTGTGCCTTTCCCATGAATGTCATTTCTCTGCTGCCGTACATGCTACTCCATTATGAGGATGCAAATGAGATTTGTATACGAAGTGAAGAAAATATTGCACAAGTATCTTCAGAGCTCGGAGCCAAATTGGAGAATCTAGGAACAGTAATGACACTTTATAGTAGAAAAACTTTTTGCAAGGAATCATTCCAATGGACGAAATGCGTAGTGAAATATCTTTACGACACCTATGCACACATGGGACTGCATATATATTGGCTTTCCTCATTGAAGTGCTCGAGAAAGGCCCCCAGCAGATTCAAGTGCCAGTGCTGAATGTTATTCATTGTATGTTGCATCATGTGGATCTCTCTGCACCGCAGGCTCAGGCAATAAATGCTGATTTATTGAGAGCCATTGGCAAATATCTTGATATAAGGACAAAATACATTAGAATTTATGTCTTCGATTAATATTATTTTTAAGATTGATTATTGTGAAGATTTTGACAAGCTGAAAAACAAAACAAAAATGTGTGCAAAACTACAAAACATAAGTCAAGTGAACTTATTTCCTCGAAGCACATTTTCTGTTGAACAAAAATAAAAGTTTTTAAAGAAAAATTCAAGGTAATTATTCTTTATTTCAATAACCTACCTTACATTAATTTCTTGACCAGAATTTCTCACTAGAATGACTTGCAAAACAAATTAATTTTGATTGTTGACTTTTTTTCACAGCTGTTGAGCTGTCAGACAAAGCAAATGTTCACTACATTTGAACTAGAGCTTCCGTTTGGACACAGACCATATACAGACCGCCAACTCGTACTCCTCTTGCCTGAAACACCCTCGAAATATTTTTAGCAGTCTGTGAAGACGTGTACATCTCTCTCTGTGCATTTTGTAATGGCTACTAGCTACTATACCTGCGTATGCCATTTATTTTTTAGGTGTGTTTGCTAAATGGGTTTTAAAGCAAGGGAGAGCGTCCCACTCTCAAAATAAATGGCATATCAGCTGATTTTTAGCTTGGTGGCAAAAAGAGAGACCATATGGTGAGTTGGCGGTCTGTATCTTTTTGGTCCGTGGTGATAGCATGCATTGAATTCCTATGCCTGAACTCGTAAACGCGAAGCCGAAGCCAAAGCGTGTTTGTGATTCGGGCATAAAGCTTTGTAGGTCAAAGTTTTTTAATAGTATCTCTTATATGAAGGGCCGTTAATTTTCTAGAAAGTGCTACATTGATTTTGATAATACTTGGTGTGTAACTTTTAAGAGCTAACGGTTTTTTTTTAAATTTGTTGGCCAAATTTTAAATTTTCCAAAGAACCGCAATGTTATCCATAAGTTTTTATAATATGGCATTGAATTAGTGAAGTTATACGTAATAGTTCTACAATGGTAGATCCATAGAAACCAGTGCAGTTTAAGCCAAGTTTGCAAATGTGTCTTCTGGTTCCTCAAATTTAATTTATAACAGTTTATAATGTGTCCTGAGCTTGCAGCGTTTGCGGCAATAAATTATCATTTTCACGTCATTACACTATAGTTTTTATAGCAAAGGTATCCGCTAAGCTTATTACTTAAAATAGAAAACCAAAACCAAATTGCTAAATTGAATGTTTTAAACAAAATACACTAATTACATTATTCTACATAAAATTTTATGAGACAAACGAGGTACTGTTATATTATGTGTGACATTTTATTTTACGAGGTACTGGTTTTTTCAAGTTTTCTAATTTTTCTTGGAACAAACTCATTTAACCAAAAATGCCAAAAGGTGGCTCTGATATTTCTGCTTCTTATGAGCCTAATTTCAAAAAAAATGATTTTTTCTTCTTACGAGGTACTGTCATCTAACCATCGATATGTATATATATAATCAATCAATATACCAATGAATCAAGTTTTAAAAAAATGCCGGATAGATTTTGTTTTCAATTCATCTCAAATGTTAAGTTTTATTTTAAGAAGGAGTTCAGCACTTACCACACTTGTTTGCTTAGTTTAAATGAGACAGTTGAGATTTGTTGCCGCCGGTCGTGTTCAAGGAATTCAAGTAAAGTCGTTATTTGGTGTTGTGTTGTGATACATATATAGCTGATTTTTCAATTATCTAAAAGTGAATATTATTTGGCAATTAATTGTATGCATTTTAGATCCCCAACTCAAATTTTGTTGGGTTTTGCAGCACTTGTTTCTTTTGAATCATTTTAGAGCAATACAACTTGTCAGGAGCAGAGAAACACGATAAGATATTTTTCAATATCTTTGGAAATTTTATTTTTTAATTTAATTCTTAAATTATAACACAATAATATTAAAAAAATGTTACATTGTTTTGTGTACAAATTTGTTTTAGTTTTTCTTGAATGTGATCAAAAATCTCAGGCCATAAATGGGTGTAAATATTTTGGAACATACAGCATTTTAAAGATAGGTTTATATGTAAGTTATATATATTAAACATAAATATACATACAATTATTATAAGCCTGACTTAAATGCCATTCTATAATAATGATTCGTCACTTTGTCCACTTTTTGAAATAACTCGCATTATTTTGTTGAGTTATTTTTACATAGTAAACTACAATTTTTCAATGTTTACTCTGATTATTTGTTAAATGTTATTCTTGTGCAATTAGTGTTGATAAGTAAAGATAGCATCGGTTTATAATTTTTTTTTTCTTAAAAATAAAGATCCTAAGTCTAAAAAACAAAACTACTGTTAGTTATACCAACTTGGTTCTGACTTGAAAGATGTTACAATTTACAAAAATACCTTAAAGATACAAAAGTTAGAGGATCTAAAATATGCTTTTCATTCAAATCGGAAGAATAATTTGGTACTGGCAATTATTAGATTCGTCTTCTTTTGTGCACCTGCAACGGAGGTGGTGTAGTCGAAGGACTGTTCGACTCCAATGACATTGAACCTCTAGTTCGCTTTGGTGTTCGTTTGGGAGCTTCGACAAGCTTTGCAATAATCTTCTTCTCAAGCTCTTTGATTGGCGGCACATTTATTTTGGCAGCAACAATTGGTTTTTCTACAAATACAACTATCAACTAGAGTTTCATTTGAATATATAAAAACAAACCAATAGGCTTTGATTGGGGTTGTTCATTTTTCTTTTCTTCTGTGTCCGTCTGTTTTCGGGACATCAATGCACTGAATTCTGTCTCTGGTAGCGAAAAATCTTTTTGTTCGTTAGGAAATGGAAGGGGTTCCATTTCATCAAGTACATCAAGATTGTATAACGTGCGTAAGTGTGCCCATATCTGTGCAGCTGGGATATCTCGATTTAAAGACCTGGACAAACGCTCTGCTATGCAAGCCATGAAAAAATGTTTATTCACACCAACGGGCTTGAGCCCTTCCAAAGCAAAGAACAGCTGAATTTCTTCTTCGGCAGACCATTCCATTTCTTTAGATGACATAGTCATTTTCTTAAACTTATTTCTGTGAATGAAATAATTGCACTCGAAGATAGTGTGTTGTTTACTACAGAGAGAAGATACTAATACCAGAGAGAAGATATTATAGAGAGAGACAACTTTCCTCGCCTCCGTCCCCGCACAGATTTTTGTTTACATTTTTCATAACGAGTTGAATTCCTACCGGTATATACATGTTTTATCCTTGTCCAGAACAAACAAAATCAAAAAAAAAAATAAGTGTCTCTTTCTCTCTTATTTAAAGGTCTATGGACAGCAACTTGCATCTGTGTTGTCCTCACATTTTTTTTATATGGAGTTTAATACAGATGCAAGTTGCTGGCAGAATCGCAGCTTGTTGGCTAAAAGAGAGCCATCGTCGAAGTTGCATCTCTCTATTAGTATCTTCTCTCTGCTAATAATAATCTCTGGTTTACTATGAAAACAAAAAACAAATTATATTGCTTGGTGTTATGGAACCAAGATTCAAAGTTGCTGCTCGGTGGGTGTTGGCCAGAGAGAAAATACTAATAGAGAGAAACAACTTTCCTCGCCTCCGTCCCCGCAAAGATTTTTGTTTACATTTTTATAATGAGTTGAATTCCTATCGGTATATACATGTTTTCTCCTTGGCCAGAACAAAAAAAAATAAAAAAAATGTGTGTCTCTTTCTCTCTTATTTAAAGGTCTATGGACAGCAACTTGCATATGTGTTGTCCTCACATTTTTTTTATATTGAGTTTAACACAGATGCAAGTTGCTGGCCGAAACGCAGCTTGTTGGCTAAAAGAGAGCCATCGTCGAAGTTGCCTCTCTCTATTAGTATCTTCTCTCTGGTGCTTGACAGCCGCAAACCAGAAAGAAGAAACTAAGAGAGAGGCAACTTCGACGGTGTCTCTCTTTTAACCTATAAAGGTAGTTCCACACTATCCCACAGTGTGGTACGACATGTCAAAAAAAAGTGTGAAGGAATGTGTGATGGTTTTACATTCAATCCTAAAAAATATTTCAGATCTAAACACATGTCAAATAGTATGAGATCTGCGCTGTCATATTCTGTTTCCATAATGTGATGCTTTTTATTACGAGGCTGAGGTGAGCTCGTCGGTGTCCAGAGTTTTTCCCAAATAAAAGTCGAAAAATTGGGTAGGAAGTTCAAAATTCCTTTAAAAACATTTATTTATTTTGATATACAAAGTTACAAAGTTTGTTTAATGTCTTCTTTTCATTTATTACAATTTTGTTTATTTTTAAAACAATTATTCTCTTTTTTCATCGATTACAATATTGTTTATTATTAAAACAATTATTTTTCTTACTATTCTAAAATGACAACGTATTTCATATACGGCCCTGCATTAATTAAACTTAGTTCTTAAAATAACTAACACGGTATTTTATATACGGCCCTTTTAAATCAATCAAGGGATAAACGGTTGGAGTGAAAACCCCGGCCCTGGCAACGCAAACCAAGGATAAACGGTTGATCAGCTGGCAGTAGCCTCTCGGCCCAAGCGATACTTAGACAGTATAACAAGGGATGAACAGGTGGAGAGAAGCTCCGGCCCTGGCAATGCAAACCAAGGATAAGCGGGTGATCGGTTAGGAATAACCTCTCGGCCCAAGCTGTACTTCGACAGTAAAGCAAGGGATAAACTGGTGGAGAGAAGCTCCGGCCCTGGCAATGCAAACCAAGGATAAGCGGGTGATCGGTTAGGAATAACCTCTCGGCCCAAGCTGTACTTCGACAGTAAAGCAAGGGATAAACTGGTGGAGAGAAGCTCCGGCCCTGGCAATGCAAACCAAGGATAAGCGGGTGGTCGGTTAGGAATAACCTCTCGGCCCAAGCTGTACTTCGACAGTAAAGCAAGGGATAAACGGTTGGAGAGAAGCTCCGGCCCTGGCAATGCAAACCAAGGATAAGCGGGTGATCGGTTAGGAATAACCTCTCGGCCCGAGCTGTACTTCGACAGTAAAGCAAGGGATAAACGGTTGGAGTGAAACCCCGGCCCTGACTATGGAAATCAAGGATGAACTGGTGATCAGCCGGCAGTGGCTTCTCGGCCCAAGCTATACGCCAGAAGGGGGTAGAGCAAGGGATAAAGCGGTTGGAGTGAAGCCCCGGCCCTGATTATGGAAATCAAGGATGAACTGGTGATCAGCCGGCAGTGGCTTCTCGGCCCAAACTATACGCCAGAAGGGGGTAGAGCAAGGGATAAACGGTTGGAGTGAAGCCCCTTTATCGGTGTTACACCAAAACTTTATTGCTACTAGAGCAATGGTCACTTTACCTCTTAAGTACGCTTGATTGGTACTACCTTTTACTGACTATATATAAATAGTCCACGGCAGGCTGGCAAAAGACAATTTTCGATACCCAATTCACCTCCATTAGTCACAATATGCTACAACAGCACAATGTGAATTGTAATGAGGAGCGTAAATATTTTAATATGGATACTTACGCTATGCAGTCCATCATACACACTGTGCTTGCATGAAGCTAATAGTATGTATACCTACGCTACGTAGGCAACTAGACACACAGTGCTAGCTAGTAGTATGTATACCTATGCTACGTAGTCAACCAGACACACAGTACATGTAGGAAACTGGTTATTTATGAGAGGAGAGTGGTGGGTGACAGAACTTATTCGATTGAATACTGATGAATGGTTTGGTCTTGGGATGGTCGGTCGGCGGGGAATAGGCGGGTCTGCACTAGCAGTCGGTGGTCGGTCAAAAACGATTTAGATGATGCGGTCGTCGATGTTTGCTCGTTTTGCACGTACTATGGGGCGGGAGTGCATAATATTTCATAAAATTGTGTAACGCAGAATACTTCGTTACACTCCCCCCTTTCTTCGGAGACGGGATCCTTCTCGTCTATTTTTATGTATATTTGATTTATTTTTAGTATACTTCTCCTTTTTTTTTTTTTATTGAAACGCTTCCCATATTAGTATTCATAATAGTTTAATTGTAAAAAGAAAAAAAAAACAAAAGGAATTCAATTCATAACAAATAATGATAATATCATTCAAAACACATTCTATTTGTCTATCTTGATTATCTTACGGTACCCCTTAAACTTTAAATCCGCCTGGGTTCCCTTCTTGTTCATTCGCACCGAAATGTTGCCCCATGGTCGCTTTATGTCGAAGAGTCGATGGTGCTGCTTTCCCCGCAGAGTTATGACGCGTGTGACGAAGTCACATTTTCTTCTCTTCCACTGCCATCATTTATTGCAACCACAAGCATTCATATTATCCATTCCCAACCCGCACCCCTGTCGTGGCTACCACAATACAACTAAATACAGTCTCTGAAGTCACATGACTACGTTGTATTTGCAAACCAGTAGCATTTTACATGTGAATTTGTCTCTGAAATCACATGACCATGTATTTGCAAACCAGTAGCGTTTTTACATGTGAATTTATATTCGGTGGTTATAATTCACACTGAGTTATTGTTGATATATTCCATAAAGGAATGTGATATAGCACACTGAAATTCGAGGAAAATCTCGATGGTGATTTATAGGAATACTATTCAGAGCCAAAGACTTTTCTCCACTACCGGAAAACCAGGGGTACGCAGTGTACCGAGAGATTCCTAATATTTTGAAGCTGTGCTTTCACGAGTGTAGCAGAATATTCATCCTGTCCGTTTTCCTTACCGTTCCTACATTCCTAACTCCCTACCGATTAATACCGTGTTATCTCTATTTAAGCCGTACTTAATTGTGCGTTGACATTGCCGTACTTAATTGTGCGTTGACATTGCCGTACTTCATTGTGCGTTGACATTGCCGTACCTAATTGTGCGTTGACATTGCCGTACTTAATTGTGCGTTGACATTGCCGTACTTCATTGTGCGTTGACATTGCCGTACTTAAGTGTGCGTTGACATTGCCGTACTTAATTGTGCGTTGACATTGCCGTACTTAATTGTGCGTTGACATTGCCGTACTTAATTGTGCGTTGACATTGCCGTACTTAATTGTGCGTTGACATTGCCGTACTTAATTGTGCGTTGACATTGCCGTACTTAACTGTGCGTTGACATTGCCGTACTTAATTGTGCGTTGACATTGCCGTACTTAATTGTGCGTTGACATTGCCGTACTTAACTGTGCGTTGACATTGCCGTACTTAATTGTGCGTTGACATTGCCGTACTTAATTGTGCGTTGACATTGCCGTACTTAATTGTGCGTTGACATTGCCGTACTTAATTGTGCGTTGACATTGCCGTACTTAATTGTGCGTTGACATTGCCGGAGTTTGGCTCCGTTGACATTAGTTTAAGTTAAATCCTAAGCTTAATAAAACATTGTGTGCTCCTGATATTATTTGGATTATATAACGTAGATTTGAATAGAAAACCGATGTAATAACCAAATGAACGTAAACTTGTAATAATTGTAATACATATATATATTGACTTAAACAACTTGCTATATTATGATTTGGATTATATAACGTATATTTGCTAAACTGAACCTATGTACATTATTTGAATTATATAACTTATATTTAACGAACTTCTGTTTGTAACCTAAATCTATTGAATTACAAGGTAATAAATAAAGTATTATTTTCCTTAACCGGAGTTTTACGTCTTTTCTTCGGCTGACCCTGGAACCGCTGAAGCTACCTCAGCTATAGATAAAAAAGGACACTCTTACAATGGCGCCCGAGCAGGGACCTCAATAGAGGTTTTAGCAGAAATCCGACCAGACCAGAAACATCACCGTACCGACGACCAATTACCAGGACCGATCACCAGCTACCCGTTTCCCGGATCATCGTATTCTTAAGACCCGTTACCGATACCGTCCCGTTTTTTTTTTAGCTTAAGAATACTGATCACCGTTTACCTGGTAACACCGTCCGATTCCAGAAAAACCATGGATCCAGAAGAAAACAAGGATCAAGGCCAACACTTGGAAGTTACGGAACCTGACCCGTTTGCAAATTTGCATTGGATTTACTTGCTGCGCAAAAACGAACTTATCGAGAAGTTGCAGGCAAGGGGGTTGCCCACCGATGGAAAACTAAAAGAGCTCCGACAATTGTTCAGTCAGAGTATCAAGGAAGCCAGAACCCGAGCTTCAACCCAGAACCTGTGTGCTGAGCTAGAGAAGCTCACACAAGACCGAGAATATGGTGATTCAGACTCTTCACCTGAACCAAAGACCGTTGAGCAGAAAGATATCCAGACAAAACCGCCAGGGAGGACGGAGCAAACCATCCCACCGTTGGGTGCATACGACGGGAGAAATAGCACAGCATCGGAACGCACCACATTACAACAAAACGTCTCTGAGGTAGTGAGACCGTCTATAACCATAAATTCGCCAGGAGGTGCAACCGTCTCCACATATACCACCACCGCTGAACGAACCTTCGTACCACATGACCGCACGGAGCGATTGGCTACAAGCTACAAAGCTGAAGTCATGAACACGGTACGCAAATGGGGTTTGAAGTTCGAGGGGTCAGGAAACCCGCTCGAATTTATCGAACGATTGGAGGAGTTGGCCAACTGCTATGACATCCCGCTCGACCATATTGTTTGGACATTTCCAGAAATTTTTCGTGGTAATGCTCTAGAGTGGCTCCGGGTGAATCGATCCACTTTCCAGACATGGTCTCAATTCCACAATTCGTTTGTACGGTTCTTCCTGCCCGCTCGGTACGTACATAAACTAGAAGATGAGATCATGCGCAAGAAACAGGGCCCTAGAGAGAAGGCGAAGGAATTCATTCGGGCAGCGCAGTATCTGATGAAACAACACCCCCGTGTGAGCAATGAGGATAACCTAGAGCGGATTTATGATAGCCTGCGGCCGGAATACCGGTTATACATAAAGCGCCGGGACTTCCAGACAATCGACGACCTGATGGAACTGGCCGAGGAGTACGAATACATCCGGAATGAAGACCGAACCGTCCGACCCAGTCCCGCCGTACCGACACCCGTTCCTACCCGATGGACCCCACCAGAAAGAAGGCCTCCACAACCAAGTTTCGTCCCACCACCTTACCGTACCCCAACCGCCGCCAGCACCGCATACGACAGAAATACGCATTGTTGGAGATGTAAGCAGCGAGGACACGACAAAGCCAATTGCAATCGCCCATTCCGAATGTTTTGTTCTTTTTGTGGAGAGGACGGGCGGTTAACAAAAGATTGCTCTTGCCACCCCGCTGTGTCTGCCATGCTGTCAACCGTTCCGGCCAATTCCGATCAATCCCGACCGAAGCCATGGATGCCAGATTACGCTGAAAACGAGACTATTTCCATGCACGGAGTACAAGTACAAGGTCCCAGTACCAGCCACCCGCTAACCAATCCAGACCTGTCACCAGAATCCGAAGTCCTAGATTCTGTGGATGAAGGTTGCCATATTACGACCATAAAGCAAGCCGCCAAAGGTGAAAGTAAAGAGAGCCGGACGGATCCCCGCTGTTTCATCCCCGTCAGAATCGGAGAGCAAACATGGAATGCTCTAATCGATACGGGAGCTACAAAGACGTTTATTAGTCTCGCATTGCGAAATAGTCTGCGGCAACTAAAAACCCCCGTCCGATACCAGCGTTCTGAGATACACTTAGCAAATGGGAGCCTGATTGTCGCTAGGGAGCATTATCAAGTAACTCTACAGTTTGGCAAACAATCGGTGACTGGAGAGGTCTCGTTGCTAGAGGACCTTATGGAGGAAGCTGTGATCGGAATGGATTTCCTGAGGAAAGCAGGGTTAGCCATGACGTTGGGGGGTGTATCAATCAGTTGCGAGACTACCAGAATAGACACTTCCAGATCTGTGAAGCTGGGACTCATTGGTAGCAACAACTTAGACCCAAGTGACCAACGTCAGCTAAAAGAATTCTTGAGCAACGAGTTGCCTACATACGACCGACCGTCACCCATGTGCAACGTTGCTGTTCGTACTATCCGTCTCAAAAACGAACAACCGTTTAAACAGCGCTATAACCCCCGCAATCCTGCAATAACCGATGAAAACCTCCGAGGACAAGAAGGATCAGGAGCGACTAGTGACCAGAAGAGGAAGGCGAACATAATCGCCCAAAACGTAGAAAGGCTTCCTGACCATCCAACCCTGGTTTCTGAGCTCAGTGGCCAGATCGACGTCCAAAAGGTGGACAAAATTTCAGAGCGACCAGCTCCGCTTAATCTGGAGAAGGAGATCCGCGCCAGACAAGATGAAGCAGAGGCGAAGTGGAAGGAGAGGCAGACTACCAGGACAAAGGCGCCAGAAAATGATTTTATACCAATTCCCCGTCCCAGTGCTGCTGCTCAATCAATGCCAGACCGAACCGTTGTCTTCCAGCCGATACCAGATGATAAGAAACCCCCACTAAAGAAGTGTCTGGCAACGGTTACTTCAACACAGACCGTTTCAACCAGTTCATCAGAG
Source organism: Platycheirus albimanus (assembly GCA_916050605.2). Classification (NCBI taxonomy): domain Eukaryota; kingdom Metazoa; phylum Arthropoda; class Insecta; order Diptera; family Syrphidae; genus Platycheirus; species Platycheirus albimanus. The sequence continues at coordinate 329,475,361 of OU696696.1, read as the reverse complement.
CCAGTAGACCCTTTTGCAGGGGTTGACATAAAGTCGCACCAGTGTTTCCATCCATATCGTCGGCGACAAAAGTTTACGATCAAGCGGGCAGTCGGAAACATTCAAGTGTGCATCAAAAAGCCAGGCACAGCCAAACTGACTGTTGGAAACAAAACTAAGGTGATTCACTATTCGCTCCAGCCGAGCAAGATGATGGAGATAAAGAAAAGATGTGACGTTTGCTTTTTCTAATTGCGTTATTTTTTTTTCCTACCATGAATTTATTTATTTTGTCACCTGCTTCAAACTGAATATGTTATTATTAAAAATAAGTTGGAGTTCGTTATTTTTTATTTTATATTGTTACATCAAACTTTCTTTTGATATGTTGAAAAAAAACATACCACAAATTTATTTCTTCAACATCCGAAACTACCTTTTTATTCTGCCCGAGAAAATTCTCGTCCACCGAAATGGGAGGGGAGTGTGACGAAGTCACATTTTCTTCTCTTCCACTGCCATCATTTATTGCAACCACAAGCATTCATATTATCCATTCCCAACCCGCACCCCTGTCGTGGCTACCACAATACAACTAAATACAGTCTCTGAAGTCACATGACTACGTTGTATTTGCAAACCAGTAGCATTTTACATGTGAATTTGTCTCTGAAATCACATGACCATGTATTTGCAAACCAGTAGCGTTTTTACATGTGAATTTATATTCGGTGGTTATAATTCACACTGAGTTATTGTTGATATATTCCATAAAGGAATGTGATATAGCACACTGAAATTCGAGGAAAATCTCGATGGTGATTTATAGGAATACTATTCAGAGCCAAAGACTTTTCTCCACTACCGGAAAACCAGGGGTACGCAGTGTACCGAGAGATTCCTAATATTTTGAAGCTGTGCTTTCACGAGTGTAGCAGAATATTCATCCTGTCCGTTTTCCTTACCGTTCCTACATTCCTAACTTCCTACCGATTAATACCGTGTTATCTCTATTTAAGCCGTACTTAATTGTGCGTTGACATTGCCGTACTTAATTGTGCGTTGACATTGCCGTACTTCATTGTGCGTTGACATTGCCGTACCTAATTGTGCGTTGACATTGCCGTACTTAATTGTGCGTTGACATTGCCGTACTTCATTGTGCGTTGACATTGCCGTACTTAAGTGTGCGTTGACATTGCCGTACTTAATTGTGCGTTGACATTGCCGTACTTAATTGTGCGTTGACATTGCCGTACTTAATTGTGCGTTGACATTGCCGTACTTAATTGTGCGTTGACATTGCCGTACTTAATTGTGCGTTGACATTGCCGTACTTAACTGTGCGTTGACATTGCCGTACTTAATTGTGCGTTGACATTGCCGTACTTAATTGTGCGTTGACATTGCCGTACTTAACTGTGCGTTGACATTGCCGTACTTAATTGTGCGTTGACATTGCCGTACTTAATTGTGCGTTGACATTGCCGTACTTAATTGTGCGTTGACATTGCCGTACTTAATTGTGCGTTGACATTGCCGTACTTAATTGTGCGTTGACATTGCCGGAGTTTGGCTCCGTTGACATTAGTTTAAGTTAAATCCTAAGCTTAATAAAACATTGTGTGCTCCTGATATTATTTGGATTATATAACGTAGATTTGAATAGAAAACCGATGTAATAACCAAATGAACGTAAACTTGTAATAATTGTAATACATATATATATTGACTTAAACAACTTGCTATATTATGATTTGGATTATATAACGTATATTTGCTAAACTGAACCTATGTACATTATTTGAATTATATAACTTATATTTAACGAACTTCTGTTTGTAACCTAAATCTATTGAATTACAAGGTAATAAATAAAGTATTATTTTCCTTAACCGGAGTTTTACGTCTTTTCTTCGGCTGACCCTGGAACCGCTGAAGCTACCTCAGCTATAGATAAAAAAGGACACTCTTACACGCGAAAGGGGTCGAATTCAGGTTTGGTCGTTGCGCCTATTGGTTGAGAAGCAGCTGGGATTTCCGCTAATGCAGTAGCCACGACTTGCTGGACCGGTGTTACGGATGGTTGAGGGGTTTCCGGGAGTGGTGGTGCTGGCCCCGCTCTCGTAATTGGGGCATTACGACGGAACCACAGCTCCTCGGCTTCAGCTCGGCGCGCCATTGCGTTCAGCATGTCGTTGGTCACAGGTGGTCGCGGTCGTATGGCGATAGCTGTGCTGGAGCTGTCTGCTGGTCCCCTTAACTGGCTCACACGTTTCCCGGTGTTCAACTTAAAAGCGAGTGGCTTGGCTTCGCGCACTGGCGCCGAAACTGGTTTGGGTGCTGTATTTTGGCGTACCCATGGCTCGAACGCTACTTGACTGGTGGTGTGGACCGCATGGTGTGCCTGGTCGACGTAGATGGTTTGCTAGTGGAGGCAGGTCCGGTGCTGGTGGAAGTTGTAGTGATCTTGCGTTTCCTCTGACCCGCGGTTTTGATCGGCAAGTTCGGTACGGGATTTGTTACTCGTTCGGGAGATGACAGGCGATGAAAACGAGGGCTTGGAGACCGCTGACTGAGATGTTGACGGGGGCTACGACGCGAATCCTGTGGTCGGCCGGCTGGTTGGGATTTCCGCACTTTCTCATTGTGTCCAGGCTCCATATTAATTTTTAATTTGAATACCAAAGGAGGGTGGTTCGGTACGTCTGCGGTGGAACTGGAAATAATCTTATTATTATTTATTGATTTTTGCTTTGGCACGTTTTTGAACCTACCTCTGGGAATTGTTTTTCTTCGACTGACAAATTCTAATTTAGCTCCGGTCGGATGACTGTCTTGGTCCGTGGTTTCAATTCGACTGAGAAGTGCTTTGTTTTGAATCAGGCTAGGCGGCGGATCATCGCTGTGATCGGAGTTAAAACTTTTTAAATCCCTTACGTGGGCCCGCACAGTCGTCTCTCTTCCACTTGTTCTCTGGTTGTTTTTATACCTTAATACGACAATGACCGGGGAAATTAATTTGACGACTTCGTAAGGGCCATCGTATCGAGGGGCCAGCTTCTCGGCGAAGTAATTTACGGCGGAAGATAATACTCTCGATTTCTTGTACACCAGTTCGCCTATCCCTGGGCGCCATGGCCGTCGTCGCAAATTGTAGGCCCTGGCCTGGGTTTCGCTAGCTTTTTGGAGATTAAGATGGACCAGTTAACGAGTGTTAATGTCCTCATCCATTCCTTCGGAGGGAACATGAGTCGAAAATTCTTTGGGCCTGCGAAGTTCTCGCCCAAAATTAAGTACAGCTGGTGAGAATCCGGTAGACTCATGGCGGCTGGTGTTCACTGCAAAAATTAGTTCGGGAATGTACTCGTCCCAAGTGCGGTGATTCCCTTGAGTATACTGCGCAATCATTGTTTTGAACCCTCGATTGACTCTCTCGGTTGGGTTCTCCTGTGGGGTATAGGGCGCGGTTAGGCGTTGCTGGATGCCCCAGTCGGTTAAAAATTCCGTAAACTGCCTGCTCGTGAACTGGGCCCCGTTGTCCGATAAAAAGACGCGCAGAACCCCGAAACGAGTTAGGATCCGCTCCCGTACTGCTTTTATAAGACTGGGCGTGGTAGCCGCTGGCAGGGGCACAGCCTCGATCCACTTGGTGAATTTATCCACCAATACTAACAGGATGGTGTTCCCTTTCATGGAGCGCGGTAATGGTCCCACAAAGTCGGCGCATACCATCTCCCAAGGTTCTTTCACCGGCGAGGTATGCATAAACCCGCTTGGTTTTTGCTGTGATACCTTGTAACGATTGTATACTTGGCATTTGCGTACATAGTTGCTTATGTCTCGGAACATCCCGGGCCAATAATACCGTTGAACCATACGAGCAATGGTTTTGGCTATGCCTAAATGTCCGGCGGTGACAGCGTCATGGTTCTCGTACAGGAGCTGGTTTCGTTCGGTGGAGGGCACGCATAACTTCCAATCGAACTCCTGAGCATTGGCTAGTGGATGCGCGGTTCGAAATCGACGATACAAGCGGTCTTCGAATATTTTGTATTCCGGGAATTTAGTTGGGTCCTTCTCCACTTGACATTTCTTAATCAGTGACCAATTGGGTTTAACATCTCTTGCGGCCGCTAGTTTATCGTTATCTGTGATGGGTAGGGGGTCTCTGGACAAAGCGTCGGCTACTACATTCATTGCCCCTTTGCGGTAGTGAATGTCAAAATCGTACTGCTGAAGCTCTAATGCCCAGCGGGCCAATCGACCTGAAGGATTCTCCAGCGAGTGTAGCCACTTTAGTGAATGATGATCGGTAATAACGTTAAAACGGTAGCCTTCAAGGTACGGCCGCATCTTCCTTATACCCCATAGTATGGCCAGGCACTCCTTTTCAGTAACGGCGTACTTTTGCTCGCATTCCGTGAGAGTTCGGCTAGCGTAGGCAATTACTTTTTCTTGCCCCTCGCAGGTTTGAGTCAACACTATCCCTAATCCGTAATGGCTAGCGTCCGTTTGGAGAGTGAACGGAAGGTCGAAATTTGGACAAGCACAGGCGCTTCGGTGAGTTTCGTTTTCAGCGAATCAAACGCCGTTTGTTGCGGGGGACCCCATTCCCATCTGTTATTTTTCTTGAGCAAGTTCGTTAAAGGAGCGGCGATGGTGGAAAAATCTTTGATGAAGCGCCGATACCAGGAGCGAATTCCCAAAATGCGGCGCAATTCTTTGATTGTAGACGGTGCTTTTAGCTCTTGTACGGCTGTGATTTTGTCAGGGTCTGTTTGGATGCCCTCCTTGCATACTACGTGCCCTAAGTATTTCAGGCTCTCGCGGCAGAAGTTACATTTTTCCACATTAATTTTTAGGTTAGCGGCCCGTAGTTTACTGAAAACTTCGGCCAAGTGCTGGACATGGGCCTCGAACGTATCACTTATGATGATTATGTCGTCCAAATAGACGAACACACGGTTGTTCATATCGGGTCCGAAAATTGAGTCCATTGCTCTCTGAAACGTGGCGCCTGCCGAATGTAGGCCGCATGGCATTACGTTCCATTCATAGAGACCTCTCCCCGGGACGGTAAATGCAGTGTAAGGGCGGCTTTTCGGTTCCAACGCGATTTGCCAATACCCTTGCTTCAAATGTATAGTCGACATAAATTTGGCTCCTCGCAGCTTATCTAAAATAGATACAATAAACGGGAGTGGGTACGCGTCCTTGTAAGACACTTCATTTAACTGTCGGAAGTCAACGCAAACCCTCCATGATCCCCCTTTTTTTCTTACCAGAACAATGGGAGAGCTGTATGGGCTTCTGGAAGGGCTTATTTTACCGGTCTTCAATAGGTCATCGATCTCTTCGTCTATAATTTTTTGCATGGCAGGGTTGCGAGGATAATAGCGTTGCTTGAAAGGTTCCTCGGTTTTCAACCGTATTCGGTGCGGTGGCACATTTGATATGCCAGCGGTCTCTTCGAACTTCGGTAGCTCGGCATCCAAAAATTGTTTCAGGCTTACTTGCTGTGGTCGCGGTAAGTGAGACGTCATCGAACAGGCGTACTGGTCTTCCCCTTTACGAAGCGGTTTCTTGCTTGTGACAAGCTCTCCTCCCATGAAAACTTGAAGATCTGCCTTCTTCATTAAGTCCATACCGAGTATGGCATCTTCGTCAAGGGAAGGTAAATACGTCACTTCGCCTGTCACCTCCAAGTTCCCCACAAAAAATGTTGCCGTGTAGTGCTCGGTCGTGACGACGAGTTCCCCGTTGGCCAAATGTATAGGTTGTCGGCGCTCCAAAACCGGGAGGTTAAGTTCGATAAACCTTTCTCGCAATGCTTGGCCTATAAGGGTTTTTGTAGATCCAGTGTCCACGAGAGCGTGGTACGTTTGATCCTCTACAATTATTGGGATGAAGTATCGGGGATCTTGTCCAGGTGGCGTATTAACCATAGCCACAAGGTTTTTAGGACACGGACAATCTTTCGATAGCCTGCCATCTTCCCCACAGAACGAACAGAATAACCTAAACGGCCTTCGACAGTTCTCCTTTTGGTGTCCTCGCTGCTTGCATTTCCAACAATGGGTTAGTCGGTCGTAGCGGTCCGTTGATGGACCAGCGCGAGGAAATGGATTGGTAGGTGGTGCGGGTAGGGGTCGTACGTTACGCTCGTCACTTTTGATGGACTCGAATTCCTCGGCTAATAAGGCCAACTCATCTAACGTGGTGAAGTCCTTCCTACGAATATAGAAACGATATTCTGGCCGGAGGTTGTCGAATATTCGATCAACACTATCGTCGATCGACATGAAGGGGTGTTGACGAATCAGGTACTGGATGGAGAACAGATACTCCTTGCCTTTTTCTCGCGGGCCCTGGCGCCGGCGAAGAATCTCGTCTCCCAACTTCTGGTGATACCTCGCTGGCAAAAAGTGTTGGAGGAATGACTTTCGAAACTGCTCCCATGTCGGCAAGCTGTCGCTCTTGATCCGAAGCCACTCCAACGCGGTACCTCTAAATATTTCTGGCAAGGTTCGTAATACATCATCGGGCGGTATATTGTAACAACGCGTTAGTTCGGTTATTCTCTCCATAAATTCTAGAGGGTTCCCAGTTGCGTCAAAACGAAGGCCCCATTTCCTCACAGTGTTCATGATTTCGGCCTCGTAACTCAACGTGAGCCGGCCGCTGGGCGGTACAAAAGGTTCCTGTACAGCCGAGCCATACGCGGGGGCAACAACCCGGTTGGCTGCTGACGGTACGTATGCGGTATATGGTGGGTATTGTTCTTGTCTTGTCTGACCGTACGCGGGGGCAACTACCCGGTCGGTCGTAGAATGGCTGCATGTGTTCGGCAAAGGCGAAGCACTGCTTCCTGATGGACAAAGTTCCGGTAGCGGGAATTTTCGTAAAGAGCCGATTGCCATGGCGTTTGTTGAAACTCTGTGGGGCGAGACGGTCTTTTTGTCTGGTTCCTGGATTTTCTTTTCCTCCTTTGATTTTGAAACGTCCTCTATCGGATTGGGCTCGTTGGTCGACAAGACCCTTTCGACCCTTTGTTCGACATGCTCTGCCCACTGGTTACATAAATCCTGGGTCGACCTAAGGTTCCGGATTTTTTTCAAATATCTCCTCAGGCGTTTCCGGAGGTCGAGAACGTTACCACCCGTAGCCAAGTTCTGTGAGCTTAGCATCGCGATTAGTTCGTCCTTTCTTAGAAAAGAAATAAACCCAAGATTTTTAAAGGGGTTGCATTCGTCAGCAGCTTGGTCTTCGCCCTCGGATTCGGACATGTCGTGGCTGGTATCGGTGTTGTCGGTCGGTAGCAGGAGTTGGTGTTGGTTGGCAGCTTTTGAAGTTTCTTTATCCATTTCGGCGGTCTCTGCTGGAGGTTGTTCGTTGGAGAAGTCTTCCGTATTTATTGTAGGAAGAGGGTTGCTGGACTTCATGGTCTGTGGTACCTTTGGAAAATTCCTGGTCGGTCGGCGGTCGGAATTCGGTTGAACTTTCCTCAGGTCCCTGCTCGGGCGCCAATGTGATGCTTTTTATTACGAGGCTGAGGTGAGCTCGTCGGTGTCCAGAGTTTTTCCCAAATAAAAGTCGAAAAATTGGGTAGGAAGTTCAAAATTCCTTTAAAAACATTTATTTATTTTGATATACAAAGTTACAAAGTTTGTTTAATGTCTTCTTTTCATTTATTACAATTTTGTTTATTTTTAAAACAATTATTCTCTTTTTTCATCGATTACAATATTGTTTATTATTAAAACAATTATTTTTCTTACTATTCTAAAATGACAACGTATTTCATATACGGCCCTGCATTAATTAAACTTAGTTCTTAAAATAACTAACACGGTATTTTATATACGGCCCTTTTAAATCAATCAAGGGATAAACGGTTGGAGTGAAAACCCCGGCCCTGGCAACGCAAACCAAGGATAAACGGTTGATCAGCTGGCAGTAGCCTCTCGGCCCAAGCGATACTTAGACAGTATAACAAGGGATGAACAGGTGGAGAGAAGCTCCGGCCCTGGCAATGCAAACCAAGGATAAGCGGGTGATCGGTTAGGAATAACCTCTCGGCCCAAGCTGTACTTCGACAGTAAAGCAAGGGATAAACTGGTGGAGAGAAGCTCCGGCCCTGGCAATGCAAACCAAGGATAAGCGGGTGATCGGTTAGGAATAACCTCTCGGCCCAAGCTGTACTTCGACAGTAAAGCAAGGGATAAACTGGTGGAGAGAAGCTCCGGCCCTGGCAATGCAAACCAAGGATAAGCGGGTGGTCGGTTAGGAATAACCTCTCGGCCCAAGCTGTACTTCGACAGTAAAGCAAGGGATAAACGGTTGGAGAGAAGCTCCGGCCCTGGCAATGCAAACCAAGGATAAGCGGGTGATCGGTTAGGAATAACCTCTCGGCCCAAGCTGTACTTCGACAGTAAAGCAAGGGATAAACGGTTGGAGTGAAACCCCGGCCCTGACTATGGAAATCAAGGATGAACTGGTGATCAGCCGGCAGTGGCTTCTCGGCCCAAGCTATACGCCAGAAGGGGGTAGAGCAAGGGATAAAGCGGTTGGAGTGAAGCCCCGGCCCTGATTATGGAAATCAAGGATGAACTGGTGATCAGCCGGCAGTGGCTTCTCGGCCCAAACTATACGCCAGAAGGGGGTAGAGCAAGGGATAAACGGTTGGAGTGAAGCCCCTTTATCGGTGTTACACCAAAACTTTATTGCTACTAGAGCAATGGTCACTTTACCTCTTAAGTACGCTTGATTGGTACTACCTTTTACTGACTATATATAAATAGTCCACGGCAGGCTGGCAAAAGACAATTTTCGATACCCAATTCACCTCCATTAGTCACAATATGTTACAACAGCACAATGTGAATTGTAATGAGGAGCGTAAATATTTTAATATGGATACTTACGCTATGCAGTCCATCATACACACTGTGCTTGCATGAAGCTAATAGTATGTATACCTACGCTACGTAGGCAACTAGACACACAGTGCTAGCTAGTAGTATGTATACCTATGCTACGTAGTCAACCAGACACACAGTACATGTAGGAAACTGGTTATTTATGAGAGGAGAGTGGTGGGTGACAGAACTTATTCGATTGAATACTGATGAATGGTTTGGTTTTGGGATGGTCGGTCGGCGGGGAATAGGCGGGTCTGCACTAGCAGTCGGTGGTCGGTCAAAAACGATTTAGATGATGCGGTCGTCGGTGTTTGCTCGTTTTGCACGTACTATGGGGCGGGAGTGCATAATATTTCATAAAATTGTGCAACGCAGAATACTTCGTTACAAAACTATTATACATCTGTTTCATCACACATTTTTGACATGTCGTATTACACTGTGGAATAGTGTGGAGCTACCTTAAGCTGCGAACTCGGACAGCAACTTGCATCTGTATTAAACTCCATATAAAAAAAATGTGGGGAGAACACAGATGCAAGTTGCTGTACATAATCACCAATGTCGGAAATATGTCAGATCAATCAATCAATAGACCTTTAAGGTAGTTCCACACTATCCCACAGTGTAGTACGACATGTCAAAAAAAAGTATGAAAGAATGTGTGATGGTTTTACATTCAATCCTAAAAGATATTTCAGATCTAAACACATGTCAAATCGTATGAGATCTGTGCTGTCATATTTTGTTTCCACACTATTATACATCTGTTTCATCACACATTTTTGACATGTCGTATTACACTGTGGGATAGTGTGGAACTACCTTTAAATAAGAGAGAAAGACACAAATTTTTTTTTTTTTTTTGATTTTTTTTTTGATTTTTTTTTTTGCACGAAGGGGAAAACATGTATACACCGATAGGAATTCAACTCGTTATAAAAAATGTAAACAAAAAGCTTTGGGCGACGGAGGCGAGGAAAGTTGTCTCTCTCTGTTAGTTCTTTTTCTCTGCCGCAAACAGAGAAGAAACTAATAGAGAGTGGCAACTTCGACGGTGGCTCTCTTTTAACCAACAAGCTGCGAATTCGGACACCAACTCGGAGACAACTCATATGCAATTTTGTTGCAAAATTTCGATGGTGATATCTAAAAAGGAATAGAAAATTTCTCTTAGAACGCTTTAAAATAAAAAAGATGCTTATCTTGTGAATGTTCGATTAAGAAGAAACAAAAAATCTTTATTAAGGTTCAAATTACATCCAAGTTCATGTAGTTAAAATATGTGGTTGAGTTCAGTTGATTAATAGTTGAAGTGTTAGGCTGGATGCGCACTTGAGATTAAGCAGGAATGCATTATGTTTCAACACCCCTCCTCAATCCTGCGCCTATCGTAGCCCACACTCAGTTCGAAGTTCCTTGAGTTTCGTCTGCGCAGGGGGCTTGGTAAGCATATCAGCATTCAATCCTAAAAAATATTTCAGATCTAAACACATGTCAAATCGTATGAGATCTACGCTGTCATATTCTGTTTCCACACTATTATACATCTGTTTCATCACACATTTTTGACATGTCGTATTACACTGTGGAATAGTGTGGAGCTACCTTAAGCTGCGAATTCGGATAGCAACTTGCATCTGTATTAAACTCCATATACAAAAAATGTGGGGAGAACACAGATGCAAGTTGCTGTACATAATCACCAATGTCGGAAATATGTCAGATCAATCAATCAATAGACCTTTAAGGTAGTTCCACACTATCCCACAGTGTAGTACGACATGTCAAAAAAAAGTGTGAAAGAATGTGTGATGGTTTTACATTCAATCCTAAAAGATTTTTCAGAACTAAACACATGTCAAATCGTATGAGATCTGTGCTGTCATATTTTGTTTCCACACTATTATACATCTGTTTCATCACACATTTTTGACATGTCGTATTACACTGTGGGATAGTGTGGAACTACCTTTAAATAAGAGAGAAAGACACACATTTTTTTTTTTTTGATTTTTTTTTTTTGCACGAAGGGGAAAACATGTATACACCGATAGGAATTCAACTCGTTATAAAAAATGTAAACAAAAAGCTTTGGGCGACGGAGGCGAGGAAAGTTGTCTCTCTCTGTTAGTTCTTTCTCTCTGCCGCAAACAGAGAGAAGAAAACAAATAGAGAGTGGCAACTTCGACGGTGGCTCTCTTTTAACCAACAAGCTGCGAATTCGGACACCAACTTGCATCTGTATTAACTCCTATAAACAAAATGTGGGGACCACTCATATGCAATTTTGTTGCAAAATTTCGATGGTGATATCTAAAAAGGAATAGAAAATTTCTCTTAGAACGCTTTAAAATAAAAAAGATGCTTATCTTGTGAATGTTCGATTAAGAAGAAACAAAAAATCTGTATTAAGGTTAAATTAGTTAAAATATGTGGTTGAGTTCAGTTGATTAATAGTTGAAGTGTTTGGCTGGATGCACACTTGAGATTAAGCAGGAATGCATTATGTTTCAACACCCCTCCTCAATCCTGCGCCTATCGTAGCCCACACTCAGTTCGAAGTTCCTTGAGTTTCGTCTGTCCAAGGGGCTTGGTAAGCATATCAGCAAGCATATCACTGCTCGGGCAAAACTTGCACTCGATGAAGCCTTTTGCTACGAAGTCACGTACAAAATGATACTTTGTATCAATATGCTTCGATCTGTTATTGAACTTTTCTCCTTCGATAATTTTGATGCAGCTTTGATTATCCTCGAAGATTGTGACAGGTTGAAGAATAGTTTCCGAAAAATCCGATAAAAGCCGCTTAATCCATATGGCCTCTTTGCTTGCTTCGGCAAGGGCGATGAATTCTGCTTCTGTTGAGGATAAAGCGACACATGATTGTTTACGGCAGCTCCAAGAAACAGCTCCTCCAAATACCTTTAAAATGAAACCACTGCAAGACTTTCGGTCAGACCTATCCTCCGCCCAGCTTGCGTCTGAGAAACTAATCAACGTTTGATCTGCACCACCTAAAGTTAACTTAATGTGAGATGTTCCCTTTAAGTACCTTATGACTCTTTTGAGCTCTATCCAGTCTTCTTTTGATGGTTTGCTCACCTTCTGGGCAAGAATTGAAATGCTTGCAGCAAAGTCCGGTCTTGAGTTGACAGCTTTCTTTGTATATAAAATCTATAGTAGTGGAACGTGCAGAATCGACGGTGTCGGCCTCCCACGTCGCCACACAATTTGCTCAATCCACACAATTTACTCATTAACAGACTTTGTGTGGACGGTGTGGACTTTAAGAATGACGAGACTCAACTCAAGTCGCAAAGAATAGGTCAAAATGGAAGAAATCACAACTGAGTGCATATGAATTCTGTTTGAGTGGAATTGGCTTTTGAGGGTGGGTTTGTGTGTTAGTAGGATTTTTTTTTTTTTTTGGTTTGATGGATTTTGGTGGAAATGTATGGCAGCCATCTTTAATTTGAATTTTTTTGAATCGATGTGATGGATTTTGTTGGCCTTGTAGAGGAAATGTATGAAAACGTTCATATTTCATGTTGCAGCCATGGTTGCCAATAAATAAATTTTTCTAGCAAAATAATAATGTTTGGTGATTTAGGTAATTATTGTGGGGCTTGCACTTTAGTGTATAAAGGATAAAGGTATTCGGTATTTGAGGATTACCTTTATAAGGTAAATATATTAAAAATCGAGGACATGAATTCTAGAATTATTAATAATGCGACCTACTCTATTTGATTGCCGCTTTTCTTAGATAACAATCGTTTTACATGATGTGCTGTGTTTGAACTTAATAAGTAGCTATTCTGAAATACTAAAAACGAGGAATTTCTAAAACTCTTTCTTTTCAAATAATTCTAAACTTCCCTTTCCTAAAAAAAACTAGACTTATGTATGATTTTTACAACGATTGCACAAATGACTATAAGTATAAAAAAACAAATTTTTTACAAATGCATACGCAAATACCTATTTTACCAGGAAATTACTATTAAAGTTAAAAAAAAACCTTATAAATTTTGCAGAAACCCGTAGAGGTGGCAATCATATCGCAGTACGTTTGAAATCTTTGCAGCAAGATTTTTCACCATTCTAACATCCATAGCTGAAATTGTTATTGATTGATTTTTTTATTGGGAAGTGATTGTGTGAGATTATTGTGTTGAAATTGAAATTGGGCAAATTCTTGCTAACTGGGCTGGTCATGGATATTTGCAAAAAAAAATGGACGACTGGGTTGCACGAACTTGCTCTAATGTCTGAGAATTGTTTATTGGCTGCCTAATTTATATTTAAAATTACTTTGGAAATTCTCCTATTTTTCAAATTCAATTAAGGGTTTTTTCAGAAAAATTAAGTAATGCAATAAAATTTCAAAAATAGTTTTTTTGAAAACTTTTTGAAAACATTTTTCAAAAAAACTTCAAAAACGATAGTCCATAAGAAGAATTCAGCAAATACATTCATATGCTTTTAATTTTTGAAAAAAAAAAATAATGGGCGGTTTTCAAAATATTAACTTTTTTTCAAAAAATTAAAAAATGTTTTTAAAAATACAAAAAAATATTTTTAAGAAATATCGGTTTTCAGTATAAATTGAGTCATCTACACCTTTATATGTGTGAAATTTCAAAAGTATCGGATGAGCCGTTCTTAAGATAGTCGAAAGTAAAAAAAAACGGTCCTATGGAAAGTATCTTTTTTAGACATTTAAACCTAACGGTTATATGGCAGGTGCCGATATTTTTTGTTTTACAAAAAAATTAAATTTCTCATCTGTAGGTACCTACCTACCTACCTAACCTACAATATGTAAAAAAACTACGATATAAAAAAAACTTTTTTTTTCCACGAATGCATAACTTGCCTTATAATACCTATAATCGCAAGTAAAAATATTGAAAATTGCCAAAAATATATAATACCAAAATATTTCGAAAATCAAATACCTAGCTATATATTTTTTTTATTAAAAATTACTACAATGACTACCTACATATTTATTAAATTGAAAAATATCTATCTACATATTTATATTTTTCAAACCCCCGTCGGCATTTAGCTTTTATTTGAAATATATTATTTTACATTATTAGCATTTTAAACAAAAATACTGCTTTTCTACTTGTCTATGCATTTACCTACAAACGATTTTCCTTGTATGTATAGGTGTAAAATACAACCAGTTCCACTCAGTTTCTAAGCGACACCTTAACTCAACATTTATTTCATTGCTTATGATATGACCTTCTTAGCAATATTTTTTATTATTCTTGCTACATTCTATTATTCGCTTTTTTTGCTGCCAGCGCATTGACAGCGACATCCCACGTCGGCCTTTTGCGTAAATTTATACTCATTTACGACAGTGCTATAGTGTCTATATACAAAGCAGCTATGAATAACAAAGACCCAATGAACTGTTGATACTTTGTTATCTTGTAGAGGAACTGGTTCAGTGTCGGATTTAATGTAGCCTGGATCCAATGGTATGCTTGAAACCTTCGCATCTGTGAGTCCAATTTGCGCAAGTACTTTATCAATGAATGCCGTTTGTCGAATTGAAAACACTCCATTGCGCTGCTCTACTTGAAGTCCAAGATAATCCTTAATTGGTCCCAAATTTTTAATCTTGAAATTTATCTTCAACAGGATCTCACAATCTTTGATTAGCTTTGGAATCTTGCTAGCCACCAGGATGTCATCTACATAAATAAGAACATAAATTATATCACCCGCAATTTTCTTGAAATAAAAACAAGGATCTGTAGAACTTTGATTGAAGTCACCCTGTGTTAAAGCATCATGAATGGTCTGGTTCCAAGCTCGAGCAGATTGCTTCAACCCATAAATACTTTTTTTGAGCGAACAGACTTTATTTTCTTGTCCTTTTACTTCAAATCCTGGTGGTTGTTTCATGAAGATAGTTTCCTTTAAATCGCTTTGCAAGAAAGCTGTCTTCGCATCAAAGTGATGAACTTCCATTAATCGTTTTCCTGCTACTGCTAACAAGGTTCTAAAAGTTGTATGGCGAACAACTGGTGCAAACACATCTGTATAGTCTATCCCATATCGTTGCAAAAAGCCTTGTGCAACAAGTCGCGCTTTGAATTTGCAAGTTTCCCCTCTTTCGCCATACTTCTTATTAAAAATCCATCTGCAGCCGATAGGTTTTCGTCCTTCAGGTAAGTCAATCAGTTTCCAGGTTTGGTTCTCATCTAACGACCTCATTTCATCCAACATTGCATCTTGCCAGTCAGTTCTGTTGCTACTAATCATCGCTTCTTCGTATTTTTGTGGATCCATTTGCACTTTTATAACAGCATTTACTTCTTCCGATAACCTCCGAGGAGGTATTCCCTTATTTTGTCTTGATGATCGTCTTAATTCCAAAGGATCAATTAATACTGAATGACTGATCTCCGAGGAATCTTCTTCGAATGATGAATAAACATCTGAATCACTTTCTGGTACGTCTTCATTTGGTGACTGCACTTCTACATTTGGAAGATTGTTATGTATCATCTGTGAAATCAATCTTTGTAACCAGGTTTTTAACTAATTGTTGTCTTCCTAAATCTAAACTATGGGTAACATTGGATTTTACAAAAGTAACATCTCGGCTCACAACAATGGTATTACTTTTCTTAACATTCAATACCCCTTTGAATTTTCGTCATATCCTACAAAAACCAACTCTTCAGAACGATTGTCCCACTTTCGCCTTTTTTCTTTAGGGATGTGAACGAAACCCTTTTCACCAAATGTTTTTAAATGCCCCATGTCTGGCTTGCTACCCTTCCAAATTTCAAATGGTGTCTTTCCGGTGGACCTTGTAAGCAAACGATTTTGAATGTAGTTTGTAACGTAAAATAATAAATGAAAAGAAAGAAATTTTGAAAGAAAGAAAATTAGAATTGTTAATGGACACTGAACCTCTTCGCTCAAACATCCTATGGATATCCAAGTTCCAAACCAGTACCCCACCGACAACCCAAACCGAAGAGGAAGCCAGAAGAGACAAGAACCTCCAAATGCCCTCGACTCCCTTACCAAGGAGAAGCACCTTCATCACCGGTCTCCCATGTATCGGTGTATTCAGCAACCCTACGTAGGTATACTTACACTTCGCAAACATGGTATCTCGCTCTTTTAACCTCCCTTCCCTTCCTTCAGCTTTCCATATCCATCCCCATCACAGAAGCGCAGGCCACCTAACAGCGTACCCCAGGTGCTGACTACAAAGCACCGTAGAACAGCCTAAGATACTTGCCAGTATGTCCGCGCCTATTCGCTACAAGTGCTAGGTGTTCTCCTCATAGCCAAAACACGTCGTACTTCACACCTGAAACCAAGGACTCTACTATACCTTAGACTCATCACTAGGATTGTAATGTTAAATTTCGTATGTGTAGGTTATATTCCAGAGCTTTAGCTCCAGATTACATCTATCACCCTAGTTACGACTACCTACTTCTATATCTGAAGGGATGGTATCGATCCTATGTCGGCAACGCCCCCTTTCTTGGTAACTGTCCGTTAAGTACAGCCAACAAGAACGGCATGCGACAACGCAAAACCGTGGTTGAGATCCACCGTCGCGGTGGCTGGCAGTACCATAGCCATAGCTAGCTCAGCCAGGCCGTAGGCACTTGCTCCGGGATCTGCTTAACCGGTGTGACCTCTTATTTTTCACTGCCGACCGTTGAACTTTGGTGTACAAGTTCGAATAATAATGTTATTAAGCTTACTGGCCCTCATAATCGACGTCGAAAAGACTTGCAAGAATTGTTCCAAAAGTGAAGCTCGATTCTAGCTCGCACCCCCTGTGATTTATAAAGAGACAACGTAAGATTGAGAAAAGGAATCGCGACTGCCTTAATATCTCATCCAAGGAACGCAACACGTAAGTATTTATTAATAGCAAACCATAGGATTTCGTGGTTGCAATGGCTTATCTTTAACATCAACATCATCTGGCTGCCACGATGATGTGCCAAATGTGGATGTAGAGGTGTCTAACTCTGAGGGGAGGGAGGATCAAAGGCGTTATGCGATCCACCTGGTCTCTCAACCCACCCAATTCATCTACTGAAATCAACTCTCCAGTAGTGACCTTGGCTACCTTTGGACCTACAAGTCCCCACGACTTGTAATTGTGTTATGGGTAGCCCCATATATGGAAAAGCAAGTAAAAACTTGCTTGCCTACTTTATCTCCCTAACTAACATATAGAATCTACGCAAGAGACTATATCCCAAACTCCTAACATCGCAGTAAAGAGGAATACTCCAACTGCACACCGTCATGTTCCAACCAAAAGAAGTTCGAGGGTTACCACCCTCCCTACGAATATCCTACTCCATCAACTGTAACGTAAATATTAATTGTTAAAAACGAAACTTCAAGCAACCTTTCGTGAGACCAAACACAGCCCCACGTTGGGCGCCATTCTGTAACGTAAATAAAATAATAAGGTGGTCCATTATTCACGTTACCAATAGCAATCTCCTATAAGATCCCACACAGCGATCTCATATTAGACACCCTTAAGTAACGTCAACAATGACCCAAACCTGGAATATAAGAAAAGCTACAAATGAGAAATGAGATATACTTTACCCTTGTACCAGCTGATGAGAGACCACGGCCTCCATCAGATGACACCTGCAACGCTTATAAGAAGATGGATTTCAGAGGACTAAATTACTGTCTCCTATAGACAGTGTCCTTCAGCGTTGGATGAAACTTACAACAGTAGTTATCCCAGACCTCCCTGGTTTCTGCCAGAGACCTGTGACAGATATGCAATTCTACCAACAACTAGTCTATCTCCTTCTAAACATCGGCTCATTCCCTTTGCATTTCTCTCAATTCCCCTTTCCACTCACAGAAACTTACTCTCTTCGATCTGTTCCATAAACTTCTTACAAACCGTCAAGTAAAACCTACAGTTGCAAACCATAGGTGAACCAGTTTGCCATCCTACCATTGTACCTACAACATAACCCAAAGACAAAATCTAATAACTCACTACAATACCAAATTCTTTAAGAAATGTGCACTGGTTCGGTCGCCTTGGACACTAGTCCCAATGTGATTCCTTAAAGAATCCAAAGTGGAAAGGCTGTATCTCTGTTCAAACCACAAGACTGTCTCATAGAGAACTCTCTCTATGACCACAGATCCATTTGGTAGAGACAGAGAAACAATTGGGTTGTGATCGACCTTCGCATCCGGTTCGCACGCACGCCCTTGACTAGCTCATAAGGGTCGTGCATTCTTGCTCAGGGATCGACAACGTTGTTACCTCTTTTAACCAGTGCGAACCTACTGAAGTTTTAGATGTTTGAGAACTCAGAAAAACTAATTTAAATATTCTTTGCTGGGGCCTGATCAACAAACGCTGAGACATAAGTATTTCCGAAAGTATAATCGAGCTGGAAGGCTGACTCGACCTAGAAAATGTAATGTAAAAGACGTAAGAGAGAACAGCACTAATAGCGAGCCGCTATATAAAAAGTATCCTTAGATGTCTGAGGATAAAGCGCTATGGCTCAGTCAGCTTATCAAGCGCAAACGACTAATGAATGAAACTGACTAGTGGAGTAGGTCAGCACCTACTCACACTCTTATAAACTGGGAAGGAGGAGAAGATGTTATAATTTACCTCCCTCTGGCTTCTGTACCCACCCATGACGAATTGATTCATCATCTCGAATCATCTTCCACCATTGATCCACGGTGCCAAGTGATCATAAAAGTATGTCACTATAAAAAGATTTAGGATCCCCATATATGATAAATGATAAGTAAAAGACTTGCTTACATCATCACACTATAACTCAATAACAACCTATTCGTTATCCAAAACCTTCAACCAAAATAAACTACACTACACTTCACACACATCCCGATATGTTAAACCATTATTCCATTCGCACGAGAAGTATGTCCACCCCTCCCAACGTACTTACTTAAATACCATTGTATCTAAAACAAACCTTCAAAAGTAACCAAAAGAAAAGATCCACTGTCTACGCGACAGCATTAATAACACTATCAGATTTCTTTTACCAAAAACGTTATAAACCAGTTATTTTTATTCATAAATTTCTTACAACTAACAAAGTGTTTAACTTGAACCTATACCAATAATAATGATGTTTATTACGAAAACAAGTTACTATCAAAAATGACTTTAGATCTTAAAGATTACTAATACTATAATGGGAAAGTCAAAAAGGAATTTCCTTAATATGAAAACAAAATATCTTATGAACCTATTCTTCTTGTATGTGAAGCAATAGCTCTGCTTCATACAAGCCTAAAGTAAAGTTATCTTTTGTATATATAAAAAAAAAATGATTCGTTACGAAAAATGTACCATAGGTAACATCAATCTCAGCTCGATTCTTCACTCTCCTTGGAGTGGATAAAAAAAAGTAAAAATAAGAACTTAGTCTTAATTATTTAATGTCTTTCTTTGAGTTTTCTTTAACTCTTGTAAAACAAATTGCTTTAACTCAAATGGTCATTGTAAAATAAACAATGATGAAATTGGACAAACCAAATTCGAAACGAAACACAGAAACTATTTTCACAAACGGATAGAAATGTAAACTTCACTAGAGAATCACAAATTCTAACGAATCTCAAAAGAAGAGAAGAGAAGGAGTAATATGTAATATGATATAGATAGTAAATATGGTTATTCAATAAAATTTAAATATAGTTAAAGGATATAATATTATGCAGTCGTGATGGATCAGGAGAGCTCTCTGGAACCAGACGCTGAAATGTTAAAAGTTAATAAAGGTATATGCAACTCTACATAAGCAACCATAAATAATATCTTGTACATAAGATACTACTACTTGTCAGATCTCTTATTATTCTTTAAAAGAAGTAAAAACTATTCTTTTACTTGTCTCAGGATACTGTCTCAAAAAGCAGACGTATCCCAAAGTGGAGTGTTTGACAATCTCACTAGATTATAAAAGTAATCAGGATTCTTTATTGTTATCCGTAACAAAAGTTGAGACAAATACACATACACAAATGAACGTATTAATGGACGCAGTAGGTCTGAGAGGAAGACCTCTAATCTCTATCCAGAGAAAAAGATTCTCTTTGGAGAGTGTAAACCAGGAAGCTTCAAAGGACTTCCAACTGGATACGAAACAAGTACCAAACTAGGTGATACTCATAAGTGTGAACTAAAGAAGTTCAAAAATACAAACAAAAAAGTGTCTAGGGTTCTTAGAACAACTCAGCTAGACAAGTGTAAATGAAAAAAAAAAAAGGAAAGCTAAGAAAAGTGGTACCGTGTAGATACGTGTACAGGATAGTACAGACGAAAGAAACAAGCTTTTTAGAAAAGTGAGGGTCGTTAAGGACAGTGATATACTGTAACTTAGTACAGAAGTATAGTAAAGATACGTAAAGTATCAAAAATAGGAACCGCAAAAAGGATTCTAAAACACAACGAATAAGAGTATTTTTCCACTATGCGAAACGTTCTGTGAACTTTCGGAAACTTCGAGTAAATATACTCTAAACGGTATGTTGAATCACTCAACCATACATGAATGTCGTTAAAACAGCGAAAGGCCAAGTAAAACTGGCAGACGGGAGCTCTATAATTAGCTCAAACTCTCGAAAGATGACTTTACATAGGTAAGACAAAACACATAAATTTCACACATACGAACAATTATTATTAAGTTTCACTTTTTCAAAAGATAAATTTCCTTGAATAAAATAATCTCAAAACTACTCACTATCTTATAATAAAAGATATATATATATATATATATAGATATAAAGGATAATATAAGAATAAGATACTGTGCTCTTATAGCAGGATAATTTGATGCAAATATTTTATGATGCTCGACGAAATGCCGCTCCACCGTCCGTGGGCTGAGGCGTTATGTTGCAATGTGGCAACGAAAATATTCTTTCAACAAAATGTAGGTAGGTAGCTTGGAGTCGCTACAGGTAAGTACCATTCATGTAACTGCATAAAGATCTTTTAAGACATGGAGTATCCGTCTCGGATACCGAAGATTTCAACAAGGACAAATATATATATATGTGGTTACCTGGTGGCCAATTATTTTAGGCATAAAATATAGGGCATTTTCTTTCATTTTGTGTTTTTTTATTTTTCAGGATGTGAAGGTACAAATAATGTAGAATGTACCGAGAATTGGACTCGGACTCTTATGAACCATGTGGTTCGAGGACGAAGACGAAGTAAAAAACATGTGGCTTCACACAAAAGAAAAGAAAAGCTGTTGCTCCCACGTTGGTAGCAAATGCTTCAGATGTACTATATACGTATAGTACTCTTACTTCACTTAAACTACATGCACTTTTAAAGATGATGATGTTGATTTCTTGTAAAAATCCATGCGTTGGATCTCAGGGAAGAGATCGTCTTCAAAAAGCACCCTTCACGTGCTGCTATGGCCCTGAATGCCATAGACAAAAAGAAAATTTTGTCAATTAAGGGAACAGTTTTGTCCCTGACCGGAAAACCCTAGTGGATAAATAAGAAAAATACTTATTAACACTAGTTTCAATAATAGAAAGCATGTCCTCAAATATTTAGGAAGCATGCACGCCGAAACTAAAGGAATTTGTGTCGCGCACATTAAATATGGCCGACACGAAGAATAAAAAAAACTATATTGCTTACCTCTTATGGGGTTAAATTCACGAAATCCGTGCTAATTTTTATTGCCTTTGTGCAATTCTTTTTATTAAATCCTTGTTAATAATAAGGATATATAAATTAATTCTCACTCGCGAGCAAATTGGAAATAAAAAAAAATTCAAGACTTTATTTCAGCTGCGTATAAGAAATGTACTTTTTCAACTTTTAATTTTATGAGAGATGTTAAACCAAACGTTTGAGGGATGATGACTTAATGAATGAGACACAGACAAATTACTTAGGCCCCGCCTATGTCTGGTTTCTTTATGGAAATAATGACTGGACGATTTTCTTGCGTTCTTATAGTTAACAATAGGGTAGCGTTCTTTATTGTTAACATTACTGGATGTGTTAAGTGTTTAGTAGCCTTATAAGGTTACTTCACACTGACGATTATTGGAATGAATAAAACCTGTCAAATGACGTCATATAAGGTGTCCTGTCACTTTATTTCGAATGCTTGATAAATAATAAGAGTTATTAAGTCGTTTTGTGTCATCTTTTTGACCATATGTGACTGTTTTTGTTTCTGTCAAATTTTGACATTTGACATATTTTCTGTCAGAAATCAGTTCTAAACTGACACATATGTCAACTACAACAAGTGTTACTGCGGATATGACTTTTAATCTTGCTTTTAAGTTACTTAACGACAACTTACGAACATAACTAACTGTCAATCACTAAGGTTAAGTCATTTTGATAAAGACAATCACAATGACATGTTGAAATCGACTAATAATTATTACAATCGGACTGCAAAGTGATTCTGACAGACAACTAAGGTATCTGTCTATATTTCTTACATATTCTGTCAGATAACTGACACGATCTGTCAAATTCAACTTAAACTTGATTTTGTCTAACAGACCCTAATTCACGTTCACATCGGAACGATTCCTAAGTTAACTCTGAACATACATTTTGTGTCATGTTCCAATTGGTTTTTCCAAGAAGTATCAGAGATATTGCGGGAAAGAGATACAAAGAAGTGTCTGGTTACGCGGATGGTTACAACAAAGAGGAGACGAAAATGCCGGAAGTGTCTGGCAGCCATAATCCTGTAGCGTCCTATCACGTCATGATAGAATGTGCTGGAAAGAGTGCGTCTGAGCTCTATAAGAATATATTCCTCTTAGGATTTTTCATTATAAGCTGAGTTCAGCGACACAATGGAAAATGTTCTGGATTTAGACAATTCTTTCGGAAATCCGTCACCTAGTGGTGAGACTGGGTAACTTTGGATGATTTCGAACATTTTTAAAATTACCTGTATTATGAAAGGAAATGTCATTAGGTATATTGTACGAATAAAATAACCTGAAACCACCGCAAGGTGTCACTAGTGTTTGCGGTGACAAAGTTTTCCCTACAAATCTCAAGGATCGAGACAAGTACTACTTGACTAGATACTTGTGAAAAAGGACAACTTGTGTCTACCTATACCTTAACTAAACATTTGCCTGTCAAAAAAAAAATTCAAAATTCCTAAATTCTCATCGCGGACATTAACTTTCTTGACTTCCTTCTCTAGATATCTCACTGAAAATCTGTGTCACTCCTTTCTCTTAAAGTGAAACTACATGAAACAAATATACATAAACTAAACAAGAGTCTCAGGCACAGCTGAGTAGCCGGGCGTGAAAAAAAAAATAAAACTATTTTTATCACAGTAAATACTATTTCTTTAAATCCTTAGTGTGAGAAGTGGTTACGTAACCTTTCTCATCTTCTACATCATATAAGTTGTTACCTATAACCTTAACAACTGTTACTTTAATAAACTTCGGCGATAACTTAGCGCTAAAATGTTTATTCGCATCACTCAAAACTATATTCCGTTTATAAATGATATCCCCCACCTTAAAATCAACCGCACGAGAGATTATAAACTGAGATTATAAACTTTCTCATAAGCATCGTGTGTCTTTTCTAATGCCGTCTTTAAGTAAGTATGGAGTATATTCATCTTTGCCACCTTGGGCAACCAATCAATTTCGGAGTTATTAGGTCCTCCTAACTCGCGCAATAGCTTGTAGTCCGCTCCGTGTTCAATCATTCTTTGACCGAATAAAGCCTCATATGGCGACATTGTCAAAGCTGAATGGACTGTCGTGCGTAAAGCACTACTAATAGATGACAAATGTACATCCCAGTTGGTTTGCTTCGGATCTACATAAGATCTTATCGCTGCTAGTATGGACCTATTAACCCTCTCGCTGGCATTAGCTTGAGGTGCATAAATCGCCGTCTTATAATGTTTGACACCAAACATTTTCAACATTTCTTTAAAATCCTTAGAAATAAATTGCGATCCGTTATCGGATAGGATACTCTCAGGTACACCATATAAAAGAAAAATATCTTCACGTAAGAACTTGATAACTTCTGCAGCCGTGGCTCTCTTAAGGGGTTTAACAAACACAAACTTAGTGAGTTGGTCTAAGGCAATAACAATGAAAGCATTCCCATTCCTGGATCTTGGATAAGGACCAAGGAAATCCACATATAAATGGTGGAAGGGCCTTTCAACCTTAAAATTCTCTCCCATTTCAGCTCGTAAAGTCTGGTTAGAAGCTTTCGTTGTCTTGCATGTTTCGCAACGATCAACAAATTGTTTCACCTGTGAAAACATACCAGGCCAATACAATCTCTCCCTTAACCTATACAATGTCTTAACGACACCACCGTGAGAAGCTCTGGGTGGATTATGCGCCATGGAGATTACAGATTCTGTCATACTAGACGGTAACCATAATTTCCATGCCAGATCATCCAATAGAGGATTCCCCACTGCATGTTTTGTTCTCTTATATATATATCCTTCAGATACCTTCAAGTCTGGTAAACGATCCTGCTCCTTGCTGATATGTTTAATGAGTTGAGAATATTCTTCGGACTTGAATCCCGGATCGTCTAGGTCAATGTGGAGCACCTCCTCGGTTTCGACTTGTGCAACACTAGATATGTAGCTCTCTGCCGTTAAAGCATCGGCTTCGTACACTCTAGAAAGAGCGTCGGGTACCACGTTAAGTGTTCCTTTCCTGTGTTCAACCACAAAGTCGAACCCTTGAAGTCTCATACTCCACCTGGCCAGACGACCGGTAGGGTCCTTCATGTTCATCAGCCATTTCAGGCTTGAGTGATCAGTGATTACCTTGAATTTATATCCTTCGATATACGAACGGAATTTCTGAATTCCTAAAAACGCAGCGAGGCATTCGCGTTCGGTAACGGTGTAGTTCCTCTGCGCAGCATTCAACTTCTGAGAGAAATAGTAAATGGGGCGTTCAGCTCCGTTCTCATCTCGCTAGCAGAGTACACATCCGATACCGGACGCTGATGCATCGCATAAAATAATAAACTCCTTCTCGAAATCAGGGTTTATCAGAACAGGTGTAGATGTAAGTGCTTTCTTAATGTTTTCGAATGCTACTTGAGCTTCGGAATTGAAATCGAAAGCCTTACCTTTCTTAAGAGTGTCAGTGAGTGGAGCAGCCAAGGTTGAAAAATTTTCCACAAACCTCCGATACCAACCAGCCATTCCTAAGAAACGCCTAACTTGGCGAGTGGTTGTCGGCATCGGGAAGTTGATAATAGCAGCAACCTTATCAGGGTCTGCCTTCAAACATCCTTGTCCCACTTTATATCCTAAGTATTGTAACTCTTCGAAACAAAATTTCGATTTTTCCACATTAATAGTGAGTCCTGCTCTATCCAACTCTCTACTAATGATCTTTAAAACTGCTAAGTGTTCCTCGAAAGTTTTCGTCACCACTAAAAGGTCGTCTAAATAAACGAAGACACGGTCCTGCAACTCGCGTGGAACTACTAAATTCATCAAATATGTTAAGCTTTGAGCGGCGTTACAAAGACCGAAAGGCATCACGTTGAATTGATACAATGGCCTTCCTGGAACCGTAAAGGCTGTCTTCTCCTTCGCGCTCTCCTCCAGTGGTATCTGCCAGTACGCATCTTTCAAATCCACGCTCGATATGAAACGTGTCTCTGAAAGACGTGACAACAGTCCCTCGATGTGCGCAATAGGACGCGCATCTTTCCTGGTAACCATATTGACTTTCCTAAAGTCCAAACAAAGTCGATCCTTGCCAGGCTTGCGTACAAGCACAACAGGTGAGGACCATGGACTATTACTTTCTTCAATTACCCCCAGTGAAAGCATGTGGTCTACTTCTGCGTACATCAGAGACTGCACCACTGAGGAGACCGGATAATACCTTTGCTTGATTGGAGGAGCATTCCCCGTATCAATACCGTGTTTTACCCAATCTGTTTTGCCTAAACCCTTTAGTGTGAATGACGGAAAACTTCGTATCACATCTTCGAGTTTAGCATTCTCTACATTCGTCAACTTACACTTATTGACTAACTTATCTTTAACTTCAACATCATGTTGAAATGACAAACTGGAAATTACGTTTGGTGCAATTTGGAATTTCGACCAAAAATCGACACCTAAGTATAAACGTTGCGCTAATGTCGGAACGACATAAAAACTCATGCTATGAGTAGCACCTTTATACTTAACATCAGTGGTAATGGTAATTAATCCACAAATTTGTTGTTTCTGCCCGTCAGCGGTTGAAACACTTGAATTAACCTTTTTAATTGTAATATTTTTATTGGACAAGTAAGTTAAAACATCAGCGCCAAGGCAACTGATACTTGCGCCAGAGTCTAATAGACCCAATATCTTGTTTCCAAAAATTTCAACGTTGACATAAGGGCGAGGATCTCCAGATTCTCTTTCTAATGTCGTTGAAGCAATATTCTTATATAGTTGTCTTTTTTCCTTAAATCTGATTCGAGTTCGTCTAATACGATTAGACAATTCAGGATAATTCATTATTCGCTTACGGACTTCATAATAATTTCTAAGCCTTTCATGAAATGGCTTTCTCAACAATTCATTTTTCTTAATATTAGAATTCAAATAATTTGGTGTTGTTGCATTAACAACAAGTTTATTCAATGGTTTTAAAATAGTAACAGGAGTTTTGAGAGTAGAAGATTCTTCGGCACTTAAAACTCCGGGCTCTTTTGTTCGGAGCGAACCCCCCCGGATATTGGGTTGTTCCTCCTTAAGTTTCCCTGACATTTTGGACACGTAGGGAAAATAACGTTCTCCAAACCACAACCGAAACAAAACTTCCTATCAACAGGTTTACTACATTCCCTGAACCCATGCCCTACACTTAAGCAATTCCAACACTTCCAAGTGTTCTTATCCCTATGTACGTTATGTACAGCTTCTACACTTGAAGTTAAAGCTACAGCTAAATCATTAGATTCTTCCACAACTTCGTTTACGAAACGTTTTGTCGGAATTCGGTGCGTGTTCGGCACAAAAGAGGGTCGCGTGCTCTCCTGTCGATCGAGAAACTTTTCAATTGTTCGGCATACATATGCCATCTGCCTAAGACTGTGAGTACTGAAAGTGATGAGTAGCTCACCCATACGTCTTTTCACATTCGTTTTAATAATCTCTATAAGTTCTCTCTCCGACTTCGGAATACGCATCCTCGAATTAATCAACATTAAAGCGTCGTAGAAATCATTGAATGATTCATTTGACTGCTGCTTTTGGTCTGAAAGCTTTCGAGACAATTCGGAGTCTGTTTCGAGACTTCGAAATTGTTCGATCAAACCGGACTAAAGCGAACTCCAAGAAGTGTGTGGATTACTCTTCAAGTACATCCAGTGCCATGACTCCGCTTGTCCTGACACGAAATGGTGAAAATTCACCGTCAACTCATCCCATGGAACACCATAACTGTACCTAACGCGTTCTAATCGAAATAGAAAATCGTCGACAGACATGTTGCGACCGTCAAATCTAATTCCCCACTTGTGATATTGTGGAAATTTGCTATAAGATGTGGCGTTAGAAGGTACTTGTCTCCTGGGTGATGAAGCTTCCGGAGAATTATCTAAATTAATCGCATTCATTTGCGTAAGAAAATCGTCTAAGTTAGAACCGTTAGCCATATCTACTGGATGTCCTGAAGGAGCATTCCGAGTAAGACCTGGTTCATTGTTTGGGGTTGGATAGTTTTCCAAATTTCTAGCTAAATTACGTATTTGGTTTGTAGGATTGTCTGTAGTTGTTCCGTTAGGAGCGTTAGCTATTCTAACTCTATTTGTCGCTTGACTAACTGCCTGCCTAGGTGCGAGATTTTGAGAAGTAGAGGGTTGATTGCTTGAAGAAGGAGGTATGGTCTGAAATAAGTTTGTCAATTGCTCAAGAAGTTGAGCTTGACTTTGCCGTATTTCCTCTTTCATGACTCGCCTATCCTCTTCCCTGTGTAAGTCAACTGTCGCTGTAATCATCTCTTGAAGAGTAAGAGAATCTTCAGTTACATTGCGTCTATTGTCAAAACTATCGTTGACGACACGACCATTGACATTACCAAGAGGCATAGTTCCATCATTAATACCTAAAGGACTAGATACATCCTCAAGTCTCATTTCTTCTCTTCTCTGATTTTCACCGTTACTTGCAGCTTGTGGGTCAGCCATAATTATAACATCTAAAAACCTTGAATTATAAGTGCTCGGACGGATTAGTCTTCTATTTCCACTACTCATTCAACAGTGATTGTGAAACTCTTGTATGAACACAAAACTAATGAAACACAATCGAAGTGACTAAAAAAATTAAACAGTGCTTAAAATTAAGGTATTTGTAGTGAAACAGATCACTTAGTAATTCAAATCAAGAGATATAGTCCTACAAAGAGAAGGCTCCTTGTAGACTAGAAAAAGATCCTACAAAAAAAAAAGTTTGACTCTTAAAGAAAATACTTCAAGATTTCTTCAAAGTCAAAAGTACTTATCAATATACTAACTATTATTTGTCTTGTTATTTCTGAACCGTAATTTAATTTCAAAAATTACTGACTCAAATCAAAACAACCTAAAAGTTTGTTCTAATAACTAAACTAACTTCTCAGGAGCTAACCTGAAAGTTACCAAACTTAAAAATAAGTAAATATTATTTGGGTGGCAACACCGCCTAAATTTTTAAACTATAAAATCTATCAAAAATTATCTCAAAAACTTGGGCAACACTGCCACTAAAATCTCAAAAACCGCGACACCGCGAAAAATTACCAGAATTTATCTTAGTTAACGTCTCTAAGACAAACTCCAAACTCACAAAAAACTCAGGATTTCCTTTTAGTTAACGTCTCTAAAAGAAAAATCCCTACCAAAAACCAGAATTCCTTTTTCAGTTACGTCCCTGAAAAATAATTCCAAAACTATACTCAAAAATTATCGAAAACTACAAAACTTTCTATGAACCTTGTAATAACTTCTTACAAAATTTATTTTGTACTCAAAAATTAAATTTATAAATCTCACAATAATTCATTCACGTTTGGGAGTGGACATTCCCCCGCGCGTAATGGATTAATAACATATCAAAAAAAGACGTTAGCTTGATTGTTTCATAACCATCAACTAACAAAAAAAAACTTAGTGTGTGTGTCTTTAAACTATTCGTGCTCAACACAAAAACTAAATCTGTTAAATTCAATAGACAGTGATTCCTCATTTCATTATGCTACTGCAGACGTGCGTAAGGACTATTGATCACCCACCACCGGTTAGCACTTCATAAAATGAATCCTCAACCATTCATCAAATCTAACCTTCAAAAATCTTCATAAAATTCTCTACAAAAAAAAAGTAAAAAGTGGAAAATTGTTATTGGAGTAGAAAACATGGATTATTCAGTGACGATAAAGTAGCTTCTGCAGCTGACGTGCGTAGAGACTAAAATCATCCACCACCGGTCAAAAGACTCAATTATCTACCACTTCCTAACCCTTTCTTTGCTATCGCTTTAAGTAACGTGATCATTAGCAACAGTCAACCAAGAATAATAACTCTTCGGTCCGGACAAATGACTCAAATATACCTATCACGAGAGGTAGAGGAATAATAGTGAAGCTAACGCAACAGACAGAAGTCAGGAATCTATCTACCAACTTCCCGGACATATAGTCTTCATTACTAAACTCCTATGACGTTCCTCTAGCAAAAGAAAAGTACTACTTCAAAAAAAAACTTCCTCAAAACAAATTTCAAAAATGAAAAATTTCCAAAAGAAAAATTAATTTCCCCAAAAAATTTTTCGAATCAACCTAATACAATACAACTTCTAAACTTTCAAAAATTATCTCAAAACGTTCTTCAGGCCCCACGTTGGGCGCCATTCTGTAACGTAAATATTAATTGTTAAAAACGAAACTTCAAGCAACCTTTCGTGAGACCAAACACAGCCCCACGTTGGGCGCCATTCTGTAACGTAAATAAAATAATAAGGTGGTCCATTATTCACGTTACCAATAGCAATCTCCTATAAGATCCCACACAGCGATCTCATATTAGACACCCTTAAGTAACGTCAACAATGACCCAAACCTGGAATATAAGAAAAGCTACAAATGAGAAATGAGATATACTTTACCCTTGTACCAGCTGATGAGAGACCACGGCCTCCATCAGATGACACCTGCAACGCTTATAAGAAGATGGATTTCAGAGGACTAAATTACTGTCTCCTATAGACAGTGTCCTTCAGCGTTGGATGAAACTTACCACAGTAGTTATCCCAGACCTCCCTCCATCGGCTCATTCCCTTTGCATTTCTCTCAATTCCCCTTTCCACTCACAGAAACTTACTCTCTTCGATCTGTTCCATAAACTTCTTACAAACCGTCAAGTAAAACCTACAGTTGCAAACCATAGATGAACCAGTTTGCCATTCTACCATTGTACCTACAACATAACCCAAAGACAAAATCTAATAACTCACTACAATACCAAATTCTTTAAGAAATGTGCACTGGTTCGGTCGCCTTGGACACTAGTCCCAATGTGATTCCTTAAAGAATCCAAAGTGGAAAGGCTGTATCTCTGTTCAAACCACAAGACTGTCTCATAGAGAACTCTCTCTATGACCACAGATCCATTTGGTAGAGACAGAGAAACAATTGGGTTGTGATCGACCTTCGCATCCGGTTCGCACGCACGCCCTTGACTAGCTCATAAGGGTCGTGCATTCTTGCTCAGGGATCGACAACGTTGTTACCTCTTTTAACCAGTGCGAACCTACTGAAGTTTTAGATGTTTGAGAACTCAGAAAAACTAATTTAAATATTCTTTGCTGGGGCCTGATCAACAAACGCTGAGACATAAGTATTTCCGAAAGTATAATCGAGCTGGAAGGCCGACTCGACCTAGAAAATGTAATGTAAAAGACGTAAGAGAGAACAGCACTAATAGCGAGCCGCTATATAAAAAGTATCCTTAGATGTCTGAGGATAAAGCGCTATGGCTCAGTCAGCTTATCAAGCGCAAACGACTAATGAATGAAACTGACTAGTGGAGTAGGTCAGCACCTACTCACACTCTTATAAACTGGGAAGGAGGAGAAGATGTTATAATTTACCTCCCTCTGGCTTCTGTACCCACCCATGAGGAATTGATTCATCATCTCGAATCATCTTCCACCATTGATCCACGGTGCCAAGTGATCATAAAAGTATGTCACTATAAAAAGATTTAGGATCCCCATATATGATAAATGATAAGTAAAAGACTTGCTTACATCATCACACTATAACTCAATAACAACCTATTCGTTATCCAAAACCTTCAACCAAAATAAACTACACTACACTTCACACACATCCCGATATGTTAAACCATTATTCCATTCGCACGAGAAGTATGTCCACCCCTCCCAACGTACTTACTTAAATACCATTGTATCTAAAACAAACCTTCAAAAGTAACCAAAAGAAAAGATCCACTGTCTACGCGACAGCATTAATAACACTATCAGATTTCTTTTACCAAAAACGTTATAAACCAGTTATTTTTATTCATAAATTTCTTAAAACTAACAAAGTGTTTAACTTGAACCTATACCAATAATAATGATGTTTATTACGAAAACAAGTTACTATCAAAAATGACTTTAGATCTTAAACATTACTAATACTATAATGGGAAAGTCAAAAAGGAATTTCCTTAATATGAAAACAAAATATCTTATGAACCTATTCTTCTTGTATGTGAAGCAATATCTCTGCTTCATACAAGCCTAAAGTAAAGTTATCTTTTGTGTATATAAAAAAAAATGATTCGCTTACGAAAAATGTACCATAGGTAACATCAATCTCAGCTCGATTCTTCACTCTCCTTGGAGTGGATAAAAAAAAGTAAAAATAAGAACTTAGTCTTAATTATTTAATGTCTTTCTTTGAGTTTTCTTTAACTCTTGTAAAACAAATTGCTTTAACTCAAATGGTCATTGTAAAATAAACAATGATGAAATTGGACAAACCAAATTCGAAACGAAACACAGAAACTATTTTCACAAACGGATAGAAATGTAAACTTCACTAGAGAATCACAAATTCTAACGAATCTCAAAAGAACTAAAGAAAATAAACCTCGAAATACGACGATATGGGACGTTAGCCCATGGGTTTATGCTTTGGAAGGAGACAGGGAGATAGTAGAAGAGAAAGAGTAATATGTAATATGATATAGATAGTAAATATGGTTATTCAATAAAATTTAAATATAGTTAAAGGATATAATATTATGCAGTCGTGATGGATCAGGAGAGCTCTCTGGAACCAGACGCTGAAATGTTAAAAGTTAATAAAGGTATATGCAACTCTACATAAGCAACCATAAATAATATCTTGTACATAAGATACTACTACTTGTCAGATCTCTTATTATTCTTTAAAAGAAGTAAAAACTATTCTTTTACTTGTCTCAGGATACTGTCTCAAAAAGCAGACGTATCCCAAAGTGGAGTGTTTGACAATCTCACTAGATTATAAAAGTAATCAGGATTCTTTATTGTTATCCGTAACAAAAGTCGAGACAAATACACATACACAAATGAACGTATTAATGGACGCAGTAGGTCTGAGAGGAAGACCTCTAATCTCTATCCAGAGAAAAAGATTCTCTTTGGAGAGTGTAAACCAGGAAGCTTCAAAGGACTTCCAACTGGATACGAAACAAGTACCAAACTAGGTGATACTCATAAGTGTGAACTTAAGAAGTTCAAAAATACAAACAAAAAAGTGTCTACTGTTCTTAGAACAACTCAGCTAGACAAGTGTAGATGAAAAAAAAAAAAGGAAAGCTAAGAAAAGTGGTACCGTGTAGATACGTGTACAGGATAGTACAGACGAAAGAAACAAGCTTTTTAGAAAAGTGAGGGTCGTTAAGGACAGTGATGTAATGTAACTTAGTACAGAAGTATAGTAAAGATACGTAAAGTATCAAAAATAGGAACCGCAAAAAGGATTCTAAAACACAACGAATAAAAGTATTTTTCCACTATGCGAAACGTTCTGTGAACTTTCGGAAACTTCGAGTAAATATACTCTAAACGGTATGTTGAATCACTCAACCATACATGAATGTCGTTAAAACAGCGAAAGGCCAAGTAAAACTGGCAGACGGGAGCTCTATAATTAGCTCAAACTCTCGAAAGATGACTTTACATAGGTAAGACAAAACACATAAATTTCCCACATACGAACAATTATTATTAAGTTTCACTTTTTCAAAAGATACATTTCCTTGAATAAAATAATCTCAAAACTACTCACTATCTTATAATAATAGATATATATATATATATATATATAGATATAAAGGATAATATAAGAATAAGATACTGTGCTCTTATAGCAGGATAATTTGATGCAAATATTTTATGATGCTCGACGAAATGCCGCTCCACCGTCCGTGGGCTGAGGCGTTATGTTGCAATGTGGCAACGAAAATATTCTTTCAACAAAATGTAGGTAGGTAGCTTGGAGTCGCTACAGGTAAGTACCATTCATGTAACTGCATAAAGTGTCTTTTAAGACATGGAGTATCCGTTTTGGATACCGAAGATTTCAACGAGGACAAATATATATATATGTGGTTACCTGGTGGCCAATTATTTTAGGCATAAAATATAGGGCATTTTCTTTCTTTTTGTGTTTTTTTATTTTTCAGGATGTGAAGGTACAAATAATGTAGAATGTACCGAGAATTGGACTCGGACTCTTATGAACCATGTGGTTCGAGGACGAAGACGAAGTAAAAAACATGTGGCTTCACACAAAAGAAAAGAAAAGCTGTTGCTCCCACGTTGGTAGCAAAGGCTTCAGATGTACTATATACGTATAGTACTCTTACTTCACTTAAACTACATGCACTTTTAAAGATGATGATGTTGATTTCTTGTAAAAATCCATGCGTTGGATCTCAGGGAAGAGATCGTCTTCAAAAAGCACCCTTCACGTGCTGCTATGGCCCTGAATGCCATAGACAAAAAGAACATTTTGTCAATTAAGGGAACAGTTTTGTCCCTGACCGGAAAACCCTAGTGGATATATAAGAAAAATACTTATTAACACTAGTTTCAATAATAGGAAGCATGTCCTGAAATATTTAGGAAGCATGCACGCCGAAACTAAAGGAATTTGTGTCGCGCACATTAAATATGGCCGACACGAAGAATAAAAAAAACTATATTGCTTACCTCTTATGGGGTTAAATTCACGAAATCCGTGCTAATTTTTATTGCCTTTGTGCAATTCTTTTTATTAAATCCTTGTTAATAATAAGGATATATAAATT
The DNA here is from genome assembly GCA_916050605.2 of Platycheirus albimanus. Classification (NCBI taxonomy): domain Eukaryota; kingdom Metazoa; phylum Arthropoda; class Insecta; order Diptera; family Syrphidae; genus Platycheirus; species Platycheirus albimanus. The sequence continues at coordinate 329,441,020 of OU696696.1, read as the reverse complement.
AATTCTCACTCGCGAGCAAATTGGAAATAAAAAAAAATTCAAGACTTTATTTCAGCTGCGTATAAGAAATGTACTTTTTCAACTTTTAATTTTATGAGAGATGTTAAACCAAACGTTTGAGGGATGATGACTTAATGAATGAGACACAGACAAATTACTTAGGCCCCGCCTATGTCTGGTTTCTTTATGGAAATAATGACTGGACGATTTTCTTGCGTTCTTATAGTTAACAATAGGGTAGCGTTCTTTATTGTTAACATTACTGGATGTGTTAAGTGTTTAGTAGCCTTATAAGGTTACTTCACACTGACGATTATTGGAATGAATAAAACCTGTCAAATGACGTCATATAAGGTGTCCTGTCACTTTATTTCGAATGCTTGATAAATAATAAGAGTTATTAAGTCGTTTTGTGTCATCTTTTTGACCATATGTGACTGTTTTTGTTTCTGTCAAATTTTGACATTTGACATATTTTCTGTCAGAAATCAGTTCTAAACTGACACACATGTCAACTACAACAAGTGTTACTGCGGATATGACTTTTAATCTTGCTTTTAAGTTACTTAACGACAACTTACGAACATAACTAACTGTCAATCACTAAGGTTAAGTCATTTTGATAAAGACAATCACTATGACATGTTGAAATCGACTAATAATTATTACAATCGGACTGCAAAGTGATTCTGACAGACAACTAAGGTATCTGTCTATATTTCTTACATATTCTGTCAGATAACTGACACGATCTGTCAAATTCAACTTTAACTTGATTTTGTCTAACAGACCCTAATTCACGTTCACATCGGAACGATTCCTAGGTTAACTCTGAACATACATTTTGTGTCATGTTCCAATTGGTTTTTCCAAGAAGTATCAGAGATATTGCGGGAAAGAGATACAAAGAAGTGTCTGGTTACGCGGATGGTTACAACAAAGAGGAGACGAAAATGCCGGAAGTGTCTGGCAGCCATAATCCTGTAGCGTCCTATCACGTCATGATAGAATGTGCTGGAAAGAGTGCGTCTGAGCTCTTTAAGAATATATTCCTCTTAGGATTTTTCATTATAAGCTGAGTTCAGCGACACAATGGAAAATGTTCTGGATTTAGACAATTCTTTCGGAAATCCGTCACCTAGTGGTGAGACTGGGTAACTTTGGATGATTTCGAACATTTTTAAAATTACCTGTATTATGAAAGGAAATGTCATTAGGTATATTGTACGAATAAAATAACCTGAAACCACCGCAAGGTGTCACTAGTGTTTGCGGTGACAAAGTTTTCCCTACACAACATGATGACTTTATGCTGTCATCAAAATAAATTCCAACTTCAAAAAGCAAAAACAAAAGTTATTTTGAAATCGTTATAAAGATAACTAAAAATAATCAAGTTTATTTAAAAAAATATGCCTTAAATCTAACAATATTGAGGTTTGAAAATCTATTCCTACTATAAGATATAAGCTGAAGAATCTTTTCTTAAACTTTATAATTCATTAATTCGAAGATCTGAACTATGATCAAAACTGTTATACAAATATACTAGTTTCATATAGCGAAAGGCTTTAAACATTTCTTTTTCTTTTTGTGTCTTTCTTATTTATTTTCTTTAAATATACTTTAATCTACCTCTCGATACACCATTAGGTTTATTTTATCTCTAAAATTTCAAATTTTGTGTGATAAATAATTAGATAACACGATATGTGTATAAATCTTCAAAGAAGCAAGATGTAACTTTTTTTTTTTTTTTTTTTTAGAAAACGTAAGTTTAAGACGCTAACCGAATTTAATAACTGTAACGAAACGCGAAGGTAGAGATTTAATCGCGATGAAATAATTCCAAAAAAAAACTTGTAATTGATATGTACATATATATAAAGTAAAGTTCAGAGCAACAGTGAAGTTTTAATTAGCTCTTGAAAACATTATATTCACCACACCACTTAATGTACACATAGCTTTTAAGTTTGGAGTCAGTTGTAATAAAGCGCGCATTGAGTAAAGATCGGTACCTCTTGGCTGTTTATTTATTGGTATGGTTCTTCTTCCCGCCCATTTACTTTTCATGTACCTAACATATTAAGTGGCGACGAGGATAAACACATATCTACCTATATACTATACATATATAGAAAATATGAACAGTTACAAAAAAATACACAGTAAGGTTTTATGCGAACACTAATTATACTAATCGATTTTTTTTTATGAGCGATACTGAAACAAAAGAATTGGATCACAAGGTTCAGTTATTTAATCCAGAAGAACGTGACTGTTGCGGGACGAAAATGGCGGGGCAATTAATAGGACACATTGAATGCTTTACCCCCGGGGAAGATTTTGAGCTTTGGTTGGAGCGTATGGAGTTGTATCTTAAACTCAACAAGATTACGGAGGACAGTAACAAAAGGGATTATTTTATAACGCTAGGGGGGGCTGAATTGTATAACATTCTGAAGTCTTTAGTAGCCCCCACATCCCCTATGGACTCTACATATACAATTTTATCCACAAAATTAGGGGAGCACCTTAAACCAAAAAAGAACATAATCGCGGAAAGATATAAATTTTATCAGCGCTTCCAAAGAAGTGATGAATCCGTGAGCGACTTCGTAGTGGCCATCAAATCGATAGCGCAGGATTGCAAATTTGACACATTCTTAAATGAGGCTTTAAGGGACAGAATTGTGTGTGGAATTCAAAGTGATCGGCTGCGAAGCACACTTTTAAACGAAAAAGAATTAACTTTAGAAACGGCATTTGATAAGGCTATAAATTTTGAATTGACAGAAAGGGAGCTGAGACAAATAAGACCGGGACAGTCCGATTTAAATGTAATCAAACCTAGTTCCAGTAAAAAACTGTATTCTGGAGAACAGGACAACAAAAACAGGACTACGGAAAGGAATTGTTTTAGGTGTAACAGACCAGGGCACTTTGCAAGGGAGTGTAGAGCCAAAATTTGTTTTAAATGCGGGAAATCGGGCCATTATTCTGATAAGTGTAAGATGAACATAAAGGGACGTGAGGACAACAACAGAGGGACATCAGGAAGGAGAGGTTACAAGGTCAATTATGTGGAGGAAGATATTTCTGAAGAAGAAGATGATAGAGAGTTCGAGGAGTTGAAAATCAGCTCTATAAATTTTGTAGATAGAGAAGATAATCCATTATATGTTAATGTTTTAGTAAATGACAGGACAGTGAAAATGGAAATGGATTCTGGAGCGTGCCTTACGATCTTCGAGTTGAGGGACATAGACAAGTTAAATATTACAAGGAAGGACATTATCGAAACGCAAATATCACCTTTGAGTGTAATAACAGGAGGTCGAATAAAGGTAAGGGGAACGTGCGAGGTAATGGTTCAATACAATAATATAAAAAAGAAAATGCAAATAGTAGTTATCGAATCGGAAAGAAAATTTATACCTCTTTTTGGAAGAACATGGCTTAACGAACTTGTTCCTAGATGGCGAGAAAAGTTGGGAGATGGAAATATAAATAAAATTATATTTGATACTAATCTGGAAGTGGAAAAAATTCGGAAAATGTTCTATGCATGTTTTGATGGTAATAAAAAGGCCAACATAAGCGGATACGAAGCAGAAATTCATATCCAGGAGAATGCGAAACCCATTTTCTGCAAACCATATACCGTTCCATATGGGCTCAGGGAAAGAGTAGAACAGGAATTGAACAAAATGGTGGAGGCTAAGATTCTAAAACCAATCCGTCACAGTAAGTGGGCATCTCCCATTGTTATAGCCCCCAAGGAGAATGGAGAAATATGAATTTGCGTCGACTTTAAGGTCAGCGTCAATAAATATGTAGTTACGCATCATTATCCATTACCGAGAATGGACGACATTTTCGCATTGCTACAAGACTCATCAGTGTTTTGCGTTTTGGATCTAGAGGGAGCGTATCAGCAGTTGTTGGTGACAGACGCATCGAAGGAATTGTTGGTCATCAATACCCATCGGGGATTATATCAATTTCAAAGACTTCCATTTGGGATATCCTCAGCTCCTTCCATTTTTCAAGAAACTATGGATAAATTATTGTACGGATTAAAACGTACTAGTTGTTACCTAGACGACGTACTTGTGGGAGGAAGAACATATGAGGAGTGTCACGCAAACCTAGTTTTTGTTCTTCAGAGGTTGGAGAAGCACAAGGTAAAGGTAAATGAGTCCAAATGCAAATTTTTCAAAACAACGGTAACTTATTTGGGTCATGTGATTACACAGGAAGGTATTTTACCGAATCCGGAAAAAATTAAAGCCATTGCACAGGCCCCAGCTCCATCAAATATCACAGAGTTGAAGGCATATTTGGGTCTCATAAATTTTTACGGGAAATTTATTCCCAATCTCTCATCGGAATTGTATGAGTTGTATCAACTACTTAAGAAAGAACAAAGATTTAATTGGAACAGCAGTTGTCAAAACTCATTTGAAAGAAGTAAACGGATGCTTTTGAACAATGGACTACTGGCTCATTATGATCCTTAAAGGCCAATTGTTCTTTTATGTGATGCAAGTCCGTATGGTATTGGAGCTGTATTGGCACATATAATTGATGGACGTGAGCGCCCTGTCATTTTTGCGAGCTGCTCCCTATCGGCGGCAGAAAAAAACTATTCTCAATTACATCGGGAAGCGCTGGCGATAATATTTGCAGTTAAACGTTTCCATAAATATGTTTACGGCCATGAATTTACAATTATCAGCGATCACAAGCCCCTTAGAGAAATCTTCAATCCAACAAAGGGAACCCCAGCAGTTGCTGCAGCACGACTTCAAAGGTGGGCTATTTTTTTGAGCATGTACAGCTATAAAATAGAATACCGAAAGGGATCGAAAATGGCACAAGCACACGCGTTATCTCGTCTACCTCTTAAAGACAACTCAAATGTAGATATAGGATACATTAACTCAATTGTAAATATCGATACACTCCCAATAGATAGCAGGATCGTTAGCAAATATTCAAGGAAGGATAATGAGTTGAGCAGAGTATCTAAACATATTCGGGAACAGTGGGAATCGGGAAAAATAGTGGGCCTGGAGTCATACTGGGAGAAAAGATTTGTATCACCTATAAGACCCCTTATTAACAACACCACGGCACCATGCTATAAAGTTGCCAAAGAATTACAAAAAATCATAAAAGATAATATCACCATTAACAATAACAAAAGCATAAAAAACTACACTGAAAAAGACATCAACATTCTACCACAATACAAATTATTATCGCTTGACGTCACAAACATGTACACTAATATACCTATAAAAGAAACAGTTAAAATATTAAAAGAAAACCTATCCACCACCGCCAAACTTAACAAAAAACAAATAGATGAATTAATACTTTTACTGGAAACCACATTACAACAAAACTATTTCACCTTCAACAACAAATTTTATACGCAAGAGGAAGGACTCGCCATGGGATCTCCTTTAAGCGGACTACTTGCAGACATTTACCTAAACCATCACGAAAACACACATATACTTTCAAAATTAAACCCTTTATACCCAAAAATATTGTTCTATGCCAGATATGTAGATGACACATTCATCATATTTGATGGCACCCTCAGACAAATAAACCTATTAAATAAATATATCAACAACATCAATAGCAATATTAAATTTACAGCCGAAACAGAAGAAAATAATGAAATCAACTTTTTAGACTTAACCATCACTAAATACAACAACAAACTCAAATATAAAATATACAGAAAACCAACAACAACTGATATAACAATCCACAAGAACTCCCACCACCCCTATTCCCAAAAAATGGCATCTTTCAACGCCTTCATCAATAGACTTTTCAACGTACCAATGAACAAAGAAGATTACAACACAGAAGTTACAATAATAAAACAAATCGCTTTCGCAAACGGATACACAACCCAAACTATAGACAAACTAATAAACCAAAAGAAAAAGAAATTACAAAGAAATAGAACAAATAACATTTCAATAAATAACAACAACAAATACATATCAATTGAATATACCAACATATTACCACAGATAATTAATAACGAATTAAAGAAACATAATATAACAGTCTCCTACAAAACAAATAACAATACCCAGAATTATTTAAAACCAAAAAACACTAAAGCAATAGAACAATGTTCAGGTGTTTACAAAATCATTTGCAGTGACTGCGATAAATTTTATATTGGACAAACCGGACGAAATTTCCAAGATAGATTCAAAGAACATATACCTAAACAAAAAACGCAATCAAATTACGCACAGCACTTAATAAACGAAAACCACAATTACACCGATTTCAATACAAATTGCAAACCAATGCACATTTGCAGGAAAGGGACAACGTTGGACGCATTGGAAGAGTTTGAAATCTACAAAGCCTGCAAGACGGAACAAAACAAAGTACTCAACGACAAACTAATAATTAAAAACAATGCACTATACAAGATACAACACAGCCATTAATCACCAAAACAAAAGAAGATGAAGAGAGACAAATATACGCCAACTGATAAACATCAAACAACACGAAACACACATACCACCACACCACAATCAGTAATCAAACGAGCCCGATGATGGACGAACGTCCGAAACGCGTCGCGTTTTAATATTTTATTATTATTAAATGTTGTAAAAAAGTTTTTTCTCTTTTGTTAATAAATTTTAAATGTAATTAAAACTCGTTTTGCTTATGTTTTTTATTTATTTAACCAATATTTAAAAAAAAAAAAAAAAGAGAGATTTGTGTTAGAAGAAGAAAATGGATGTGTATTTTATGGACACCGAATGGTTATACCTATGATTTTAAGAAACAAGATGTTAGAGATTCTGCACGAAGGACACTGCGGGATAGTGAGGATGAAAGCTCGAGCACGATCGTATGTCTGGTGGCCAAGGATAGATAAGGATATTGAGGAGCGAGTGAGGTCCTGTGAAGCATGCGCAGCAACCCAGAGATCGGACAAAACCTGTGAATTTGTTCCTTGGACAAGGGTGCAGAGACCATTCAAGCGAATCAATCTGGATTTTTTCCATCTAAAGGGTACAAATTTTTTAATTTTGATTGACGCCTATTCCAAATGGATGGAGGTGGGAATATTTAAAGGAACTGAGGCTACTGCGGTTACTGAGTGGCTCAGGTCAAAATTTGCGACTTTTGGAATGGCAGATAAAATTTTGGCAGATAATGGCCCCCCATTCAGTGCCGACCTATTCCGAAAATTTTGCCAGGCAAATTCTATACTCTTGGTTCACTCACCTCCATACCACCCACAATCGAATGGAGCAGCAGAAAATGCAGTTCGTACAGCGAAGACGGCTATTAAAAGAGAAATGCTCGAAAACCCATCAGCAAATTCAAGACAAAAGTTTGTAGATAAATTTCTTCTTAATTACAGGAACACACCAACAACGACAACAGGAGTAACCCCGGCATCATTGCTGTTTAAATTTATACCGCGAACTAAACTGGATAAAATCAACGATAGAGGTACAAAAACCAGTGAAATTTATGAAAAAGTTGGCCCATCAAGGAAAACCTATCCGCCAGAGGAATATCCAATACTGAAACCCCAGAACATATTTATGGTTGGCGAGCATGTTCTATACCGAAATCATTTCAAAGAAATCATCAAATGGATACCGGCTACAATAACAAATAAACTGAGTAAGGTTATATACGAAATTAAGCTAAATGGCAATATTCGGACAGCACATATCAATCAGCTTAAAAAAGGAAATATTCGTGTTGCAAGGTACGCAACAAACCGATGGCAATAGAAGACGAACAAATTGAGTCAAGACCGCAACAACAAAAAACAACGGTCATCCGCAGATCAAGACCTGCGAAAAGAAAACGGGTCTCACCAAACACTTCTCCCCGACGTTCAAAGAGAATAAAGAAGCTGAACGAGCAACAACGGGAAAATAATATCAAACAAACAACATAATATTTTTTGTAGAAGAATTTTTTTTTCTCTTGTATCAATTAATAAATAATTTTTTTTTTCTCTTTTTTTTTCTTCTCCGATCGGGGAAGGGATGATATTTACATATATATAAAGTAAAGTTCAGAGCAACAGTGAAGTTTTAATTAGCTCTTGAAAACATTATATTCACCACACCACTTAATGTACACATAGCTTTTAAGTTTGGAGTCAGTTGTAATAAAGCGAGCATTGAGTAAAGATCGGTACCTCTTGGCTGTTTATTTATTGGTATGGTTCTTCTTCCCGCCCATTTACTTTTCATGTACCTAACATATTAGTAATGAGTTAAATGTCGGTTTCTCGATCTCTTCGAGTTATCTTGACATAATCGCCGGTAAAAAAAAAGTTATTAATCAATTAAGTTAAACACGGAAACGGAACGATACGAATACAAAACACATAAGTCTTCCGGGACAATGATTTTGTTATGTCCTATCAACAATTAGCAAAAGTAATATCAGACAGCATATAATTGGATAGGTGCAGCCACCCAAGACAATAAAAAGGTATTTGTTATATTCAAAAGCAACAATAAACCACATACAGATGGATACAGTTCGCATCCCGCTGTATGATCGAATGTAAAGTCAATATAATAGCAATATAAAATCAAAAATACATGCAAATATAAATATTAAGAACCATCTCTACCAATAGGGTAGAAAATGGATCAAGCTATCTACTTTTCGATGTTCCGGAAGTGCTCTCCTTTAACAGCTGAAAAGGTTATTTAAGATGTTGTTAAAATAATATGAAGCTACTCCTAATGACGTTATATTAATTGACTTCTCTTCGTATGGTTTGCCAACTATTATTATTGATTTCAGATCGAAAAAGTAAACTAAGCGCTTAATCAGGCGCAATAGTACCTTTAAGTGTCTGTATACTAGACTGTACACACAGCCTATATCTTTAAAACGCGGTATGGAAGAGCGACATGAATGAAAATCGCGACATACAGTAAGACATATATGTTAGGACAAAAAGATTAAGTCTACTAAATTGCAAAGAATCTGCTGTAATCTGGAGCTAAAGCTCTGGAATATAACCTACACATACGAAAGTTAACATTACAATCCTAGTGATGAGTCTAAGGTATAGTAGAGTCCTTGGTTTCAGGTGTGAAGTACGACGTGTTTTGGCTACGAGGAGAACACCTAGCACTTGTAGCGGATAGGCGCGGACATACTGGCAGGTATCTTAGGCTGTTCTAAGGTGCTTTGTAGTCAGCACCTGGGGTACGCTGTTAGGTGGCCTGCGCTTCTGTGATGGGGATGGATATGGAAAGCTGAAGGAAGGGAAGGGAGGTTAGAAGAGCGAGATACCATGTTTGCGAAGTGTAAGAATACCTACGTAGGGTTGCTGAATACACCGATACATGGGAGACCGGTGATGAAGGTGCTTCTCCTAGGTAAGGGAGTCGAGGGCATTTGGGGGTTCTTGTCTCTTTTGGCTTCCTCTTCGGTGGGGTACTGGTTTGGAACTTGGATATCTATAGGATGATTGAGCGAAGAGGTTCAGTGTCCATTAACAATTCTAATTTCCTTTTTTTCAAAATTTCTTTCTTTTCATTTATTATTTTACGTTACAGATGGCGCCCAACGTGGGGCCCGAATTAGTTGACGAAGATCAGATAAGAATTGTTTAAAGTTAGGTCGATTCTGAGTGACGTAAGAGAAAGTTAGGAATTTTTGATTTTTTTTGGTATTTCGAAATTTTTCAGTTTTTTTGAGTAAAGTTTCTTTTGTTTGTTTGATAATTAGGTTTCTTAGATAAAGGAATGTCATCGAGATTAGCGGTGTAGGCACTATTTTGTCCAGTGGTTTAGTGATACTGTCCCGAATCAGCTGTTGCATTAGGTCTACCCACTTCTCTTTACCTTTATGTCATATAGGAATGTCTTCGATTTCTGTCCGGATTGAGCAGTCTTCTTGCTTGATCGTCCGTTGCTGAAGTGTCGACATGTCCATTAATGAAGTCTGAGTTTCCGGTTATAGAATAGTAGAGTGAGCAGGTCTTCTGACCGGTGGTTGGTGCTTTTTGCCCGACGCACGTCAGCTGCAGAAGCTGGTTACTCGCTTGAATATGACCCCAATTGATTCATCAATCGAACAATTTACTTTACAATTATTATCACGCCCAAATTATTGTTTAGACGATTTCAGTCAGTCTTCGATATTCTTGAAGAAGTAACGGTTTGTGGTATGACATGAAGCGCTAACCGGTAGTTGGTGTTTCATACCCGACGTACGTCTGCAGTAGCGTAATGTCATCCTCACACACCGGAACAACTTTTTGAATAGAGGGAATTGTCTGTCCTCTTGCAATTGAACGCAATAAAGTATCAAGTCTAAACACACTTAGTTTTTTTTTTGTTGATTAATTTTCTTTTAAGTCGGTTTAGATTGCAGAACCGAAACACCCACCATGTTCCAATGAAGGGAGGGTTACCACCTCTCGAATTCTTTTTGACAAATAAACCCATAGATTTAATTTTTTTGAGATTTAGATTCAGATTAGTATCGATTTTTTTTGATAATTGGAGGACGTTTAGTATCCAAGGTATCTAAGTGTTTTGAGTTTCCCTCAATCGAGTCGAGACGTAACTTCTCAATTGATGTGTAAGTTTTGGGATAGTGCCCGTTCATAGTTTCAGTATCTTTCAGTATTTAGTGGGATAGAGCCCGTATAATAGTTTCAGAATTTTGGGATAGTGCCCGTATTACAGTTTAGGTTCATAGACTATATAATATTGAGTTAGTTGTTGAATACTATTTGAGTATTAAGTTCTAATCTTGAAATTTTTCTTGATACAATTAAGTATATCTAACATTTCTTATTATACATCTACTTAAGTTTAGTATTTAGTTAGAATTAGAAGTTCTGAATACAGGTTAAGAATCTAAGAATTAAGGAAGTATTAAATAAGCACATTTAACAATTTTTGAATTACTTATATTAAATCAGGTATATATTCTAAGGGAATAGATAAGTATTTAGCCGAGTTATTTCGTTGATTTCTTGAAAATATTTTTGGAATAACGTTTTTGAGAGACGAAATATATTTACATTTACCATAATTTTAAGCACTTTATAATCTATATTACTTTAAATTGAATTAGTTTAACTAACAGATAGCCGTTAGAGGTTCTTGCTCACGGCAGATTTGAATTTTCACTCTTTGATTTATCCGTCGTTACTCAAGTAGTATCCGTCCGACGATTTCTTACGGACTACTTGAATTATTTTATCCACCGGATTGTACGATTTACACTGATTCGAATAGACGAACTCTCGTTCGAGGAATTACTCACGAGATATTCGCAAACTTCCATACTTTGATTTTCGTTGTTTTTTTTTTGTCGTTATATTACTTGGTAGGAACCGTTCGAGGAACTTCTCACGGCCTACGAGACCTTTTTCTGACTTACACATTCAATTTATCCGTCCGTTTATATTCACGGTTGAATGACCGACCGTTATCAATACGACTCGGGCGTGAGGTATGCAACCTCACCAAACGAATTTGTTTCTAATGGACGTTCATATGAGTCCAAAGTAGAAACCTTCTTGGAGTTTTTAGTAGAAACCACCAAAAAAAAAGGTGTTTTAATTCACGGATCTGTGAGCTATATGTCCGTATCAAAAAAAAAGAACGGCAGGGGCTTGGTCTCCCAAATGCAAAGTGCGTAGTGCACCCTAGTTGCCACGTGTAATTGCGCGGTGTAAAATACGATGAGCGCCTCCCAAGAAAACAATTTATATATAATGTGAGGCACAGATTATGCGTAGATATATATATTTTTATCCTTTTTATGTATGATATAGGCACTTTACGAAGGGCTTCCTGCTCCTGCACGTGGTGGTGAAAGATCCTTCTGAACGCGATACAGGAATATATATATATATTTCAGGTGTCAATGCTGTGTCAGATCGCTCGTCCGATCCAACGAAATCAGCTTTCTCGTCCTCCTTATCCTGAGGAGTCTCAATCCTATATCCATAAAAGATAAAGGTTGAATCAAAAAAAAGTTTTCAACCATGCTGCCATTGGTTCGTTTGTAAAAACGTATGGGGCGATTTCCTCTAAGCTTCGCAAATTTGATTTATTTCACTCACTTACCTTGATTAATATGCTCAATCCTATGAAATAAGATTATTTCCTTTAATTGCTTAGCAATTAAGGAAATATCCTCCACGATGGAGAAAATAAATGGCCGCGACACAATTTCTAAAAAAATTAGTGCCTTGTCCTGTTGCGGAGATGTGTGCTAGTCGGGTGTCTTCTTCAAAATGAAGTATTTTGTCGGCTTCCTGGATAATTCTTCCCATTTCCAATGAGTAAACGCCCTGTTTTTCCAATGATACTTTTTACTATCCAGATCCGCTCTGTTTGATTGCGAATAGTTACATGGTCTATTGCTGTGAATGATTATGGTCAGTACTCACTGTACCATTTTCGTTGTTCTGGATTTTTGGTTGCATCGGAAGTATGACAGGTTCGACAAATTTGTGAAACACTCTGAATTAAGGGTCTGATGATTCTGGAGATCGTGAGGTAAGTAATATGGTGTTAGGGACTTAGTGATTTTGGTGACAATACTAAACGCAGATGATTACATCTACTTCAACTTGGTGACAAAATTATGACCGGTACGGTGATGACAAATGGTCTTAGTTTGGATTTTAGGTCCGAAATCACTACAATCTAATATGTAGGTATATAGGAAACCAAATGAAACTCTCGTGTTCAGTGTTCAGCTTAAGACTAAATGTTTATTTCCAATCTCCTTACTTACTTACCTATGCTAAATAGAAAGTGACAGTGTGTCTTACAAGTAAGGTGTATAACTTAAAGTACCTTAATACATATCACTCCTTCCAACTTAAGATACTTCGCTTATACTAGAAAGACAACCAAATATTTACATTATATACATACTTTGTTATTAGTATACATATATAAATTAAATAATTTTTTTTTTTATTTATTTTTTTTATTTATTTTTTTTTTTATTAAGTATTAATGTTTTCGTTTTAATTAATTCATTACAATATATTTAAATGAGGAATAGATAATATGAAGATAATATGACTGATATAATAAAATAATGTCAAATTACATACATTTTTTATTTGTTAATCGGTTTTTCATTTCCCGTAATCTGGCAGATCTACGAGGTACATAATATTCTGTATCATCAACAATAGATCGTTTTCTTTTCTTTGGGATGCTTAAATCAAAAGTTACTTTTTTATTTTTCTTTATAAATGGGAAAATTTGTAACGGCTTACAAATATTTCTTCTTAACTGGTTTATGTGTGCGGTTCTGTTATAGCCATTAAAATTGATCAAATACATGACATTACCAATCTTTTTGATAACTATCCCATGAACCCACTTATATGCTAAACCTGTCTTTAATTTATACCAAATCTTTTCTCCCTCTTTGAAAAATATCTTCCGGTGATCTTCTGTTCGACAAGCTCCTGCATCTTTTATTTTAAACCAAATTTTCTTCCCTTTACCTGCATCAAATTTTTCTTTAGATTTAGGGTTAATATTATCAAGTAATGTTTTCGTTTTATACTGAAACATTAAATCATTAGGACAAATTTGAGTTACAGTGAATGGTGTTGTGCGATATTTCAGCAAAAAGCGATCTAACAGAGTTTGTATATGTAAGGAATTATCCAAGCTGTTATCACCACACATTTTTCTTCAACCCCTGTTTAACCGTCTGGACTGCTCTTTCGGCCAGCCCATTTGATTGTGGGTGATATGCAGGGCTCTTCATACAATTTATATCATTTGTGTTGCAAAAAGTAAGGAAAGCTTCTGAGTTAAATGGTGGTCCGTTATCGGATACGATGGTGTGTGGCAATCCAAAATAAGAAAAAATGACTCTCAAGGTTATAATGAGACTCTCCGCATTTGTATTTTTCATTATTTTAACATCCACCCATTTCGAAAAACTATCAGCTAAAATTAAAAAATTATTATTTCTAAAGAAAAATAAATCCAAATGTATTCTTTCAAAAAAATAAGACGATTTTGGCCATGCCTTTTGAATTGTGGAACAAGACTTATTATTTGATCTTGCACAAACTTCACAACCAATAACATAATCCTCTATACTTTTTTCCAGTCCATCCCACCAAACGTAATTTCTAGCTAAAATTTTCATACGCACGATTCCTACATGGGTATCGTGAAGGGCTTCCAAAATTTTTGGAATTAAAGTTTGAGGAACAATGATTCTATCCTTATAATATAAGCATTGATTTTCAAAATTTATATAATTTCGCCTTACAAAGTATGGTTTCAAAAGCACACAATAATTTCCTTTCCAACCATTCCTACTCATATCCTGGACTTGCTGTAAAATTTTATCGTTTGTTGTTTCTCTTTGAATTGCTTTCATATCTATGTTATTGGATATAAAAGCCTTTAAGCTATTAACGGCAAATTTTTCCAAGGCTGTTGACTCGGGTAATGGCAATCGGGAAAGCCCATGCGCATTTGCCATTTGAGAACCCTTTTTATATTTCAGCGTATATTGATACATGCTTAAGTATATCGCCCATCTACAAATTCTTCCCGTTGCCACCGAAGGTGAGGCCTTATTTGAACTAAGAAGCTCTTTAAGCGGTTGATGATCACTGTATATAGTGAAAGATTTTCCATATATATATCGATGGAATTTTTTTACTGAAAAAACAATTGCCAGTGCCTCTCTATGGAGCTGCGAGTAGTTTCGCTCTGCTGAGCTAAGAGTGCTTGATGCGAATAGCACTGGACGGTCAACTCCGTTAATAACATGAGACAAAATGCCTCCCACTCCATAAGGACTAGCATCACAATGGATTACAATTTCCTTTTGGGGGTCAAAATGGACCAAAAGGTTGTTATCCAGCAACAATTTCTTGCATTTATTGAAAACCTCGTTGCAAGTCTCTGTCCAATCAAATTTAACGTTTTTCTTGGTAAGGGCATATAACTCACTCAGTTCTGTGGATAAATTTGGGATGAAACGCGAGTAGTAATTTAATAAACCTAAAAAAGATCTTAATTGATCTATATTTTCGGGTGCTGGAGCCCTTTGAATGGCTTCAATTTTAGTGCTGCTAGGCATTATGCCCTCTCTGGTAATTATATGCCCCAGATAATCAATATTTTCTATTTAAAACTGACATTTCGTTAAGTTAACTTTAATTTTAAATGTATGCAGTCGCTTTAGAACATTTTCAAGATTCCATCTACAATCGCCTTCGTCTTGTCCTCCAAATCAAAATATCGTCCAAATAGCACTGAACTCTTATAAGGCCTTTTAAAATTTCATCCATGGTAGCTTGAAAAATTGCAGGTGCGCATTTAATACCGAAAATTAACCGTCTAAATCGAAATAAACCTTTGTGGGTGTTGATGGTTAACAGTTCTTGACACTCCTCTACTACCTCTAGTTGCTGATAAAGGTAGTTCCACACTATCCCACAGTGTATTACGACATGTCAAAAAAAAGTGTGATGGAATGTGTGATGGTTTTACATTCAATCCTAAAAAAATATTTCAGATCTAAACACATGTCAAATCGTATGAGATCTGCGCTGTCATATTCTGTTTCCACACTATTATACATCTGTTTCATCACACATTTTTGACATGTCGTATTACACTGTGGGATAGTGTGGAACTACCTTAAGCACCCTTAAGATCTAACACACAAAAATAGGTTGAACCTGACAGATTGGCGAGGATGTCATCAATACGCGGTAGCGGATAGTGATCCGTCTTGTTAACTGATACCTTACAGTCAACACACAACCTGATCCCCCCTTTGGGTTTTTCAACCACCACGATGGGAGATGCCCATGCACTGTACCTGACTGGGTACAAGATCTTTTTGTCCACCAATCGTTCTAATTCTTTTTCCACTGCTTCTCGTAAACCAAAAGGAACGGAATATGGTTTGCAAAAGGTAGGCGTCGCGTTATCTTCTAACAAAATTCGGGCTTTAAACTTATGAATTCCATCTAGCCTATCTGAAAACACCGAGCTGTATTTATTTAAAATCTTCTTTACCGTGTCTTTGGGGCTTACCAAGCTGCCTATTTTAAACCCTTCTCTCCATCCCACAAATAACCTATCGAGCCAAGAGCGGCCCATTAACGGAGTGAACGATTTTTCACCCCCCAGCACAACAACCTCGAGTGTATATTTTTCATTCAGTAGCGGATGTTTTACCTTTACTAAAACATAACCAACCACATCAACTGTACCCCCTGATATCACATGCAATTTTTGATTAGCTTTTTGCAAGCCTTTAAACGGGAACATTTTCTCAAATGTGCTGATATGAATAACGGTATTGCATGCACCGGTATCAATTTCTAATCGAATCAGTTTATCATCGCAAGATAATTCAATATATAATGGATTATTACCTAACCTCAACCAATTTAAAGAAGAAGAATCATGCTGGCTACATGCCACTACCATGTTATTGTATAAATTATCATGAGTGTTTATGTCAGGAGTGATATTATTTATAAAATTAAAATCATCTGAATCAGTTTCACTTGTTACTTCTTCACTAATCTTAATATTTTTAATATTCTTATTTTGTTTTTTATAATTATGATAATAATTTGATCGGTCATTTTGTACAAAATTTTTGGTTTGATCATTTCTTTTTTTAAAACAATTTTTAGCATAATGGTTCCAACCTTTACAATAATAGCATTGATATTTTTTATCCTTACTATTCAATCGATCCGTTGAACTGTATCCCTCTCCATACATTCTCGAACTACCTCCTGGACTGCTCCTCGTCTGTAACCTGCTTCGTACAATATGAGTTTTGTTCACCATATGCTCCGATGTACCGGCCATATTGTTTAATTCCTGCTGAACCATCTCCATATTTAACGCTGTCTCACAACTATCATTAAAGGTTTTCGGTGCTGAATCAATCAGCTTCGATTGAATCTTTTTGTTTCTGATACCCATAAGAAGACGGTCTTTAAGGGCTTCATCCAAAAAATCATTATATGAACACGTGTCCGCCAAACTTCTTATTGTAACAATGTAATCCGTAAGCGTTTCGTCCAATCTTTGATTTCGCGTTAGAAACTTATAACGCTCCGCTGTTACATTTCGTTTTGGTGAAAAGTGTGCTTTTAATGATTTCACTAAATCATCAAACGAAAGTGTCTCCGGCATGCGGGGAGCTGTTAGAGTTTTTGCTATTTTATACAAGTCTGCCCCGCCTACCCCAAGCAAAAACGACGTCTTGTCTTCAATACTATTTAACTTTATTAAAAGTTTCATATGCTCAATGTATAAATCAAAATCTTCACCAACATAAAAGTACTCTATACGACCGATAAAGGTAGTCATTTTTGCAATATTTTTAATTTTAACGAACACGTCGACGGAGGTGCTAAAAGTAAAGTGTTAATGTATCTGACTTGAAGAATACCAGACTTGAAATGAAAGTGACAGGCAGACGTCAGGTTGCACTTAGGGAAAATTTCTCGGTGCGGCCGATTAATTTCTCTCCAAGTGTTGATCTGACCTACTTCCATAGCTCATTCGCTATTCAAGGTTTCATTGTGTCATTCCGCCAGAATTCACTGACACCTGTCAAAGCCAAGAAACCTGACAAGTCAAAATACGACATTTAGATCAAAATTCAGCATCGCTTTTGTCATCTTTCCGCTTGTAACGTGCTCTGACCATTATTGTCACCATGCATTTTTTTTGTACATTCGAATTGACGAACAAAACTGACAACAGATTATGCAGATCCTGCAAGTACCAAATCATCAGCAGATATTTGTATGTTCATTAGTTTCCACTAAAAGTTACATCTGACAGATGACATAGTCAGAATAAGTCGATAAATCCTATCCCAGTTCAAATGCCGGTAGAGTAGAATGCACTAAGATACAAGTTGTAATACTAATACTTACGTCACCAATCCATTCTGATGCTTTACATCATTTTTTCCGTCAAAAATATACATGAAAACACTACTAGTCCTTCACGGTAATTAGAATCCTTTCCGTTTGACATGTACTGTCTAACAATTATTTTCTCAATAACCAATGTCATCAGAGCCTTAGCTCTTTGAATCGCGTCAAATTACTTAGTTTGATTACTTAACTGAAACGTCATGAACTCTGAATAACAAAAGTGACACAGTGAGCATGGCACCTTAATGCTATTTTTGCACGCCACCTATAATGTAAGCGAGGAAGTAGAAAAATCAGGGGAAACTGGAAGTCAGATTGGAAGAAGGGCGTTGGCTACTTGGAAAGTAGCAATGTCTATCATGAAATCGGATGTGGATTTCATTTAGAAGAAAGATCCAGACGAAGCCACACCATCATAGCAGAACTCAGAAGAAAAAAAAAAACCTTTGTAAGCAGCCGAGCCGTGCATCCATTTTTTTATAAGTTTCTTCAAGAGAAAATTTCCTAATTGCTAAAGCAATTAGAGGGATTATTACTATTAATCATTTATTATCATGGATAAAGGTAAGGATGGTGAAATTTAGAATTCCATAGAGCGAAATAAATACGTTTTGCTCTAAGGCATAAATAATTTGTGTTTGTGTCGCGTCACATGTCTGAGGAGGTTATTAAGTGGTTTTTCTCATCCAATTAGGAATCGCAGCCTAAACTACTTCCACAAGGAGCATCTGATGCAACGGGCAAGGCCAGATTTCGCCCTCCTGATGGAAAATATTCAATCTCAATCCTGCAGGTGCTGCAAACTATTCTTTTTTGTCCACACATATACATGTGGGCAGGAATTTTGTATACCCAACAAATAAAATTATGTGCGCCGGCTGCGTAACTTACATTTACTCCATCACACCTTTTTATTTTGGAGCAATCAATTCCAACGAAAATATTCCAAGATCCTAGTCGTTCGACGTTGATCCAGACGGCTCGCCGACGGCTACGATCTTGTTAAGCGATATACCACGCCACACGTGGACACATTCGTGGCAGACTCGCCACAGAATCTGGTCATTGGAGGCATCCTTCGCCTCGGCCACATCCTTTCATATACTTGTGGCAAATATGCATCGCCACAACATTATTCTCGTGGTGAAGGCACGCCACGTCAACATTGCGTACTCCTCGTGGCAAAATTCACGCCACGAACACATATATGTACACGTGGAGATTCAATCTCGTACTTCTTCACCTGGTTTCTCCAGGAATTTAAGGATATCCACAACGTGGATGGAGCATCCGAAACCCAGTTTCGAATAGGCTGATGATTCCATCGTTCAACAAAGAAATTATTCTTCAAGATTTCACCGGGATGCCTGGCGTATGCTAAAGCATAGATGCCGATCCAACCACAACATAACCACCTAGATACAACGGGGGAGCTACTCACCTGATTCAAGAATTCATCAGATCCTGATACATTATCATCTTTAATTACACCAGTTCCTGAATATACACATTTGAAAAAGTTTATAAAATATATTACCCTTAAGGGATACTCCATTTACAACATTATACCAGGTAACCAAATATAGAGTATTTTAGTGAATATTGTGAATTTTGTGGGAGCGTTTCTGCTCAACCACATATCTGAGATATAAAAGTCCAGCACGCCCAATTGTGGTGCGGTTGCATACAGTATACGCTGTCGATCAACGCCGACAACCACGGACGGTGGTGCGGAATTTAGATAGTTACGGAGAACAGGACCTAGCGCCTCCTGCTCCGTATCTTTAAGAGAAACTCCATATACATATATATGTAATATCCTAGGTATTCATGCATGTAATTATAAGAGTGTAGTATTGTGTATAATCTTTTGGTGCTACTTATAAATAGTGTAAAACAGCTATTGCTGGTCACAAATGACAGTATTTCATATTACTTCTTTTATACTGTTTCACGAAATCTGTTTTTTTTTTTATCGCGATTTATACTATCAAATCGGTTTTACTTAAAAAAAAAAAAAATTTACTTACTGACATTTGATCTGGAATCAAGTCAAACGTTGTAGAGACTTTTTATTCTGGTTTTATAACCATTTCGTTGTGCTTTCCTCGGTATTAGAGAAGAACATACTTACCTTTTTTTTTATTCACTTGTTTACTTTTTCCTTCACGGATTTCTTTCAAAGAACAATTATATGTTTTTTTTTATTTTTTTACTTGGTCCTTGAACCACTTACGTATAGTGTCGGTAGCGACCATTTAACTTCGCGTTATAACGCCGCGGTAACTAGTTTATGTTCTGGGACTCCCACTGGGATTGATCACATCGTATTTGCAATCGCTCAGACACTTTCAGTATCTTGTACTTCTTGTTTGATAAGAGTACCACTCAATCACTTTTAATACATCAGGCGAGTTCCTGATTATTCTTTTTCAGTTGCAAAGATTTCGTTTTCTTTGGGTAAGCTATACTCAAATTACTACCACATGGTGAGTCACTAATCAGTCCGTGACATCAATGGCAATATTCCGTCGCAAAGGAAATCCAATTTGATTTCTATTACATGTATGTCTGGTCAAGAATCTTTATTTGATACTCAACAAAGATAATTTTAATCATTTGAGCAACGATCTGAACTCTCAGATCAACAACGAGGTAGAATTTAATTCAATATAGCATTATTATTATCATATATCTTTAATCACTTTGTCCACAGGAAAGGTATCCAGCAGTGCACTCCCGGATCCCAACTGTAAGAAAGATTTTGAGAGAAGATATCTCAATAACATCTTTTAACCATACTTACTTTAAAATATTGCTATTTCATATTTGAATTATATTGATTTAAAATTTTTTTTCGAGTATACGAGAGACACGAACTGTGTTCTTTTGTATATGGTATTGCTTGAATATATATCTGCATATCTACCTTTTTGTTGCGTTGAAGCGTAGTGTCTCAAGCAGATCCCTGAGGCCTGTTCAGTTGTTCCATGCTTTGAGTATTTGATATAGGAGTCTAATGATTCGCGTCTCGTCTTAATATTTAGGTTTAGTTACTTCGTAAATTGATTATTCGGCGACACTTATTAAAGTTTTTTTTTTATCTTCAATTTTTTTTTTTTTATATATACACGAATGACACTAATGTCAGTCCGCCGCGTCTTTTAATAACTCGTTACCTTTTTTTTTTTTTGCTAATTGATTTAGAGTTTCGATATACGTTTCCAAGTTAATTTTCTTGTAATAAACAGATTACAGAGTTGAAAATTTCGTATTCGAATGTTAACTCAATAAGTATAACGTACATCTATATGGACATAGTTTCATACAATTGAGTTAGATATAAGGTTAATCATGTATTAAAGAAACCCTTACAAAATTATTAGTAGATTTCACTATTCTTTTGAAATAACCAGTGTTTCGGTTATAGATATTTATGTATATTCAGACTTTGATAATGATTATGAGACAAAATAGTAAGGTTAGTTTAATGAGATAATATTTATATATTTATATATTTATTTTTCAAATAAAATAATATTTTGTTAAAGAATAAGAATAAAATTGAATAAATTATATTAACGTTTTATAACGATTTAAGAAAAATTTACAGTGGATTTGATTCTTAACTTAACTTTTTCCTAAAGTCTTCTATAGGTTTACATCATGACGGTTTAGGTTATTTATAGGGAGGTTGGTAATCCTCACTCTTCTTCGAATGGAACAAGGTGGAGCGGTGATTGAGTACCGCTGAGGTATTCGTAGTGCAACGATGGAGTTTGAGTAGTATTGGTGCAGTATTTTCTGATAGGTACCATGGTTTAGTTATAGGGTTATAGTTGGCAAGCAAGTTTCCTTTGCTTGCTATTATGTTTAGGGGCTACCGAAATCGTCATTGAGTCTGGGGACTCATAAGGTCCATAGTTAGCCACTGGTCAGTAGTAGGAGAGATGATTTTTACTATTGTTTTAGGCGGGTTGAGAGACCTGGGGGGTCACCTTAACACCTTTGATCCTCCCTCCCCTATGCGTTAGACACCTCATCCTCCATATTCTGCAGAGCTACGTGGTAGCAGAATGGATGGAAGGTTCTAGAAGCCACTGCAAACATGATCACCTATGTTTTGCTAATTTAGAAATACTTACGTGTGTCGTTCTGCAGGTTGAATTAACATTCCAAACGTGATTTCTTACTTTATCCCAACGTTCACTCATACTTTCCTTCCTGAGGTGCATCCTAGGATCGAAATTTCTTTTCAATCATTTCTATCAGGTCTTTTCTTTGTGAATTATGAGGGCCAATAAGCATTCTAATACTTTTATTCGAGCTCACCCATCTTGAGCTCAACGGTCGGCAGGATAATAAGAGGTAACACCGGTTGTGTAGATCCCGAAGCAAGTGCCCACGGCCTGGCTGAGCTAGTCGAGGCATGGGTGCTGCCGGCCACCGCGACGGTCGATCTCGACCATGGTTCTGCGTTGTCGCATGCCGTTCCTGCAGATTGTTTAACGAACTATTCACAGTAAAGGGGGCGTTGCCGGCAAAGGATCAATACCATCCCTTCAGAGATAGAGGTAGATAGTCATAGCTAGAGTGATAGGTGCAACCTGGAGTGAATCCTCTGGGAAAGAACTGATACACCAATTAAGCTGCATCACGATCCTAGTTATGAGTATAAGGTACAGTAGAATCCCTGGTTTTTGGTGTGAACTACAACTTGATATGGCTACGAGGAGAACATCTATTACTCGTAGTGGATAGGCGCAGGCATACTGGCAGATATACCTTAGGCTGTTCTGCGGTGTTTTGTGGTCAGTACCTGGGGTGGGCTTGCGCTTCTGTGATGGGGATGGTGATGGAATTGAAGGGTTAATAAGTTGGAGGAATGGGGGGAGGAGTAGGGAGAGCGAGTGTTAGTGTTAGCGAAGTGTAAGTATGCCTTTTAGGAGGAGTATATGATACACCGATACACGAGTACAGGGTGACGGTTATACAGGTCCTTGGTATAGGAGTCAAGGAGGTATATTCGCTTGTCTCTTCCTGCTTCCTCTCTGGTTTACATTGTTGGTAGACATCGGGGTTGAGTTTTAGGTATCCATAGGGTATTTGGGGGTGAAGTCAGGTGTTCATCCGCAATGATAAAGGGAGTCGTGGGTTCTCACGAAATCCCAAGATTCTAGGGGAGTTCTCGAGCTTCGCTTATAATTGTCAAACTCTGTTTCCCACTTAGAACCATCTTCTTTTAATTTCATTTAATTTTTACGTTACAGTGTTGGCGGTATCTTCCCGAGCACACAGACGGCACCAATTCCTCCAATTAGGAACCATTCTTATTGAATTGGAAATCATCGATTTGTTTACTATTCAAATGCGAGTATTCATTGAGAAAACATATAATAAATAATCGAGATATCACTTATTCAAAATAATTTATAAGCTTGGTTTACAAATATGATGTATGGAATACATTTGTTTGTTTGTTTCTGTCAAACGAAACTTCATTTCCATGCAGGTGCGTACACTGGTAGAGGAAGCAGGGCAACTAACCCCTCTCAACTTTTAAAAATATATATCAGAAAGATATCCAATTATAAATTTGAGCTACAACTTTCTGTCCTAAAATATGATTCTATTGCGAAACTTCATACTTTTGCTTGTAGTATTCTACTTAAGAAAGGTTAAAGGCAATTTAAAGTAAGAGTAAACTGCTGCAACACCCCCTCGCTCATATCCTAGACACGCCTATGAAAAAAAGTTTCGTGTAGGGAAATATTTCACAAGTTGCTTTTTCAGTGAGCTAGTTTCGTTGGCGACACGATTTTCGCCGATATTGTATGGAAACGAAAATCAACTAGCAGTCCATACTTATTAGGTATATGGTATATATAAACTATAGTACTACCACTTGAGGTGCGCCATCTATCGACGAAAAACTAAGCTCTAGAATACCATGGGAAGCAACAACCAAAATTAAAATGGTGGCAATTGTTGTTGTTGCTTCCCATGGTATTCTAGAGCTTAGTTTTTCGTCGATAGATGCCGCACCTCAAGTGGGAATACTATAGTTTATATACGCAATGACGAAAACCAACTAGCAGTCCATACTTAAGGTAGTTCCACACTATCCCACAGTGTAGTACGACATATCAAAAAAAGTGTGAAGGAATGTGTGATGGTTTTACATTCAATCATTGTATATGAAATCTATAGTAGTCTGGGGAACGAGTATGAGCTAGCGGGGTTTGGAGACACATAGATGTCGCTGATCATTATCACATATTTAAACCTTTCCACCTACATTTTCTCTCCAAAACGAGAAATTTGGAAAAATACCCATCTTGCGCCTTCTTTTGCTTTTGCCTACAAGCTGCTGCTCATAGTAGGTGAGCATGTATGCGTAAAAAGCGCACACATTCTAACCTACTATGAGCATACTTCTCCTCCACACCAATTTCCCCTACAAGATTGAAAACACTACTCGAATTATAAAGTCGAGATAACACTTGGAAGATGCATTTTTTTTTCGTTTTAAGGTTCATATTATAACGAGAAGGAAAGAAGACCATCGATCATGGTAGGAGGGGAAGTTCCCACTTCCAATACATAGCATTATTTTATTACTTTTAATCCTTTACATTCATTCTCTGAGTAACCGTAGCAGAAGTCAGTTGTGTTTGCTTTAAAAAAAGAGTTTTTTAAAAGAAGCAAGATTACCAAGTATTTCTTTAATATTATTTTAATAAATCGAATACCTAAGCGTTTTTACGTTAAAGAATCTGAAGTTGGATAACCTGCGTGCACTGCGCATACAAGCTTAGTAAATTTAAACTAGTGATTTTGTTAATATTTTATTAGAGGCAGCTGTAGCTAAAAGTAAAAAAAAGTAATTCAAGCGTCGTGAACTATAATTTTATTGTACAACCAGTGTAACGCTTGAATTCTGGTGAACATGATGGTAGAAATAGTGTTGGTATTTTAACGTGGATTTGGGAATACTCGATTTGAGCTGAATCATAACGCATCGTCCGGTCGACACCATTATGACTCCATGTACATAGGCAGCAGCTTGTTTATATGCGTATTATATTTATTGTATAAATTGCACCGGGAAAACGAGATATAAGAACAGGGTGCACTAAAATAGGAGACGACACGTTTCAGTGTACGAAATAGTGTTTACTCAAGTGAGATAATACCACTGCTAAAGCTGTGAGTAAAAGCCAACCCAAGGGGCACGCTTAGTTACTGAATAGTTGTGGTGACTTCTCTGTGACAAAATGACAGTCATATAAGTGTACACAATTAAGTCACCAATACTTCTCTGGAACTGAAAAAGCGCAAAAATAGTCCGCTTGTGCAACTAAATTTTAGTTGCTAAGAAGTTACTTGCAACTTCAGTGTGGTCAGTCTTAAATGTTTCAAAATAGTTATCCTGTAACTGAGGAGCAACTCATTTTGGTTACTGATAAGTTTGCTTTGACCGAACTGTAACTGAATTTTAAGTAATAGTTCAGTCTGGCAAAACTTAAATGTAACTGAGTAAATAGTACCTGTGAAGTTTTTTGAAACTTAATTGCAACTATGGGATGGTTGCAGTTAAGGTTTTTTATTTTAATGTCACATGAAGTTATATTATTGTTGCAAATCAGTAGTTTTTAATTTTGTATTATTTATTATTATTCATTTTTGAAACCAAATACCATGTACATACATATTATCAAAAAATGGAGACTTCAAATTTTTACAGCTGCAAAAATTAAACGTCAAACTAAGACTGATATTTTCATTCGAAATGAAAAAGTAGCGAGCTTTAATAATTGTTTTTTTAATGTTTTCGCAGTTTTAAGTTAAGTTAAGTTTGAACCTCAACAGGTGTAGTCGCATTTTCTTTTCGCTCCGCAATTATATTTCGTGTTTCCCAATTGTTTTTCCTGACCCCGTTTAAGTTATTTTTAATAATAAAAAACAAAAAAAAACATTCAACCAAAAAAAATTATTTAATTAAACGTGTGCTCGCTCAATTTCCTGTGTCATCAAAAACCACGCTCATTTGCCGATTTTTTTGTATTTTCTTTCGTTTCGCTCGTTCCCTTATAAAGCTAACACCTCGCTTCTTACGCCTTTGCTTTTGTTTTGTTTGTGACCTACATTAATAACTATGGATACTAATCGTTGTGATACTGCCCACTGTGACCTTGATAGCAAAACTGCTGAAAGGTTCTTTTGCAAAGGAATTTGTGGTAAATCATTCCACCCAATTTGCATTGGACTCAGCAATAGGTCTTCTACATACATTAAAGAATACGCTAGTCATTTTGTGTATCTTTGTGATCAGTGTAAAAAAATATCCCTTTCGGACGTTTTTCTCGCGATAAAGTGCAATAGTGAAAACATTAACTCGGTCGAAGCTAAGCTAAACTCCCTTGAGTTTCAATTGACTGCATTAACCAATTTAATTAACAATATTAATGACAGTTCTCAGGTCAATTCACCCTCTGAAAGCATAAGCGCTGAACTTAAACGAGCCTTCAATCCTATCCTCGCTGACAATAATTCCTACCATAAAAGTACAATTAATCAGCTTCATAAAATGGATGATTTTTTGGTTAAGGCCTTCGACGATTTTAACAACACTATTGACAATTCAAATAAGCGTTGTGTTTTAAAATTATCTTCAATTGATAAGCAACTTTCTGTTATAACAGACTTGATAACGAACGACCCTCGCATTAACAATTTTGATAAACGTTGTGAATCACTAAAACTAGAAATTTCGTCTATGCTTAAATCTTTTTGTGATGCCAATTCCCTTGAATCCATTAACGAAAATCTTAGCTTTATCCGCTCTGATCTTGACAGTCATCTCCAAAGTACATCCAATATTGTCATCCCCGGGCTTCGCCAACCCCTCGCACTGCTAGAAAACGCCGTTGGTACAATTAACTCAATTAGTACCGAACTCATCGAAACCCGTTTATGCATTGGACTACTTGCAGACGACATCCAGACAGCCACTTGCAAAATCGACGGAATCCACCTTCAACCCAATGCTTCTGTTTACAACACATCTTTAATGGCTGAAATTGTGGATACTTCTATTTGCCAACCAGCTCCCTTACCAGCTATTGAAGATGCTACACCACCTGCACCTGCTTGCCTACAACCTTTGTTTCCTCCCATCACCACTGCAGTGCCATCAACTCCCGCTACAGCAATTCACCCTCAATCAGGACTTAATTTATCACCTACTCACCAACCAACACTTTCACCTAGCTTAACACCACCTGCATTACCTACCTTAAACCGCTTTGGCACAACGTGGACTCTAACCGAATGGAACAACAGACTTAGGAAGTTAAACAACAATGCCGAGAGTGCGACATTCTTCATCACAAATGCTCCTGTAGATGCTGATGTCCCCTGGATAAGAAGACTATTTAGCCGTACTTTTGCAATAACCCTTAACGAGTGCCAGAAGATTTCGCCACCTCGCTCCAGACATCATAGCAACTTCAAAATTAGTTTTCCATCAAAATACGAATGGCTTCTTTGCTCCCATACTGATGATGTTTTCCGACTGGGAAAGATAATCATAACTAAATGGGAAGATAAGCTAGATTATCTTAGATTTTAGATCTACTAATGTAAATTCCATCCATTTATCCTCGAACCGGAAAAACTTAAAAAATAAAACTCAGCCTAAACCAAACCCTGTAAAAAAAGTTTACGCAAAACCAACACCTAAGTCCACTCTTCCTCGGTCTAACTCTAACTGGAGTTATAAAACTAACATTTTCCCATCCTTCAATCGACACAATTTCATTTCTAACCCTGTTAAGCGTGTATCTTTCGATCTCAATCCTAACATGTCCATCAATGAAAACCACGAACAATTCTCTCAAACCATTCCACATCACTCCCCGCCCGCTTCTCAGACTGCGAACCCTAATCAATTAAATCCCAACTTTATTCATTCACATACCCTTAACCCTAAATCCAATGCACAAACCAAATCCTATCCGACTCTCAATCCTTCTTCCTCTACTTCTCCCTTATCTCAATCCAAATCTTATCCTGGAACTCATCCCCATGTTCCTACCCCTCTTGATTCTCAACCATCCCCAAGGTCAGCGTCTTTCATTGATCCTCTTTTCCCCCCTACTGCTAAGCTTACTAAACATCTCGTTGATCAAAAAGATGATGGACGTTATGTTCTCTCCCGCCTCCGTGAGCAACGAATCTATTCCAATGTTCGCCTCTACCTTGCTTATCTTCACGACAAAGATAATGTCTGCGTTAATGGTGTGACAAGGACTAATTTAATAGTTTCTATTAATCAAGAAGGGCTTCCCACCGATCATACTGAACTAAAAAAAATCTTTGTCCGCTTTCATGAGAAACTAAATCTCACCTCGTTCGATGTGGATAATGACCACCTCTCTACATATGCTTCATTTGTCAGCTCCAATAGAATATCTCATCTCCAAAGGACCAGGGCGGACCACAACAAATTTTTTCGTCCCTAATTTACCTTCTAAACTTCCTCTAACTTTTTATTATCAAAATGTTAGAGGCCTTCGCTCGAAACCCCATAAGGTCTTACAGCAATCTCACGCTCTTCCTTTCGACATCTATGTTCTAACCGAGACCAACTTAACTCCAAGCATCAACAGCCAAGAACTGTTCCCACCGTCCTTTAATGTTTTTCGCGATGACCTTAACAAAGAGCCCAATGTTTTCCCTTGTCGAGGTGTGCTAATTGCCGTTAAAAATACCCTAGATTCATCGCTTCAATCAGTTTCTTCCTCATCTAATATTGATTATATATCAATAAAGATTAAACTTCCCCAAAAAACTATCTTTGTAATGTGTTGCTACATTTTACCTGGACAGCCCATTGAATCATATCAACTAGCTATAGATGCAGTTGATCAAATCTTAATTAATAGTGACCCCCATGATGATATTCTTCTTTTTGGTGATTTCAATCTTCCACATTTAAAATGGATTGCATCTGAAGATTTTTCACATTTCATTACCTCGGATCAAACTGCTTCAAAAGAATGCCTATTTATTGATCGGCTTACTGATTCAAGCCTTTTCCAAGTAAGTGGTATCACCAACTTTATGAATAGACAACTCGATTTAATCTTCTCAACAGACCCAGACAACTCTTTTTTTTTTTTTTTTTAGATTAAGTGTTTTTATTAGGTGCAAAAAATTTTATATACAATTGTCTTAAAATTAAGCTTATTACTATTTTACAAAATGATTCCGGCACAAAGGGGGCCGTCGTTTTCTTATGTCTATTATATAATATATATTTTTTACAAAATGTATATTCTTGTCGCCTTAATCTATTACATGTTAAAATAATTATTTTTATATTCTATAAAAATATGAATGGATAATTTATAATATATATATTTTTTTTTAAAGAACTATTAAGGGGATTAGCCCCTATAATGTCCACTGTCAGCCTTGTCGTAGAATGGTCTTCGATCGTTGTGAATAATGCTTCTGTAGCGGTCGTCCGTGATGCCCAGACAACTCTAGTGTGTCTCTTTGGAATAATCCCCTTTCAATGATTGACAGTTATCATCCCCCTCTTTTTCTTTCTCTTTTTAAAGAGTGTCCCATCATAAACTCCGATAATTCTGCTCCTTCTTTCGACTTTCACAAAGCCAATTTCAGAGGAATAAATGAGTACCTTAGTAATGTATCCTTCAATTTCACAAATAATTCTATCAATGATGCAACTAATACATTCTATAGAGAATTGTATAAATCTATTTCGCTCAATGTACCAACCTCAATGCGTAGAACATCACCATCGTCTCCGCCTTGGTATAATCGGAAGTTGCGTTCTTTAAGAAACAGGAGAAATAAGCTATGGGAACGTTTTCTTCGTTCTCGATCCGTCTCGGACTATTCCAATTATCTTGGAATTTATCTCCAATTTAATGAACTTTTCAATATCCTTTATGTTCGCTATTTAAATGAAACTCAATCCAACCTAATAAATGATCCCAAGTCATTTTTCCAGTTCGTCAACTATAAGAGAAAGTCTGATGGTTTTCCTCCCTCCCTCTACCTGGAAAGTGAAAAATCAAATGACCCCCAAGAGATATCTGACTTGTTTGCCAAATTTTTCAAACAATCCTTCACTGATGAGTCTTTTCAACCTGACGAGACTTATTTCAGGTACCTTCAAAACTTTTCCACTGGGCCTTTTTTTCCTCTTTCTATTGATGAAACTCTTATTGAAAATAAATTAAGTCAGCTGAGTGAAGAATTTTCTGTTGGGCCTGATAACATTCCAGCAATTCTTCTAAAAAGATGTTCTCAATCACTCTCCCTTCCACTTTCTCAAATCTTTAATTTATCTCCGTCTCTAGGCGAATTTCCCTTAATATGGAAAACATCATTTGTAACACCGATTCACAAAAAAGGCGCTAAGAATGATGTTAAAAATTACCGTCCCATTGCAAAGCTTTCTTATATTCCAAAAATTTTCGAATGTCTCATTTATGAAGTTATCAGCTTCCACTGCAGGTCTCTAATATCCCCCAGGCAACATGGATTTCTCAAGTATAAATCCACGACCACCAATCTTATTGAATTTGTGTCTTTTTCTCTCTCTGCACTTGAATCAGGAATGAAAGTTGATGTAATTACTACTGATTTTAGTAAGGCCTTTGATAAAATTTCTCATCGCCTCATACTCTTTAAATTAACAGCCCTTGGGTTTGAACCTATCTCCTTAAAATGGTTGTTCTCTTACCTAAGCCAACGCTCCTACAGAGTGCGTTTCAGGAATTCACTTTCTAACCCATTTATTGCCACTTCGGGTGTCCCACAAGGTAGTCACTTAGGCCCTCTTCTTTTCATCCTTGCCATAAATGATATTGAAATTGTCATAAAGCATTCTAACATATCATTGTATGCTGACGATACTAAGTTTTTCAAAACGATATCTTCAGCAAATCATTCAACCCAATTACAATTTGATCTAGATAATTTCTCAATTTGGTGTCCAAAAAACTGTATGGAGTTGAATGTAGGCAAATGCCAGTAAGCGCTCAGTACTGCCTCCCCGTAACTATTACCTTTCCAACCAATCTATACCTATCGTAAATTCAATCAGGGATCTTGGTGTGTTGTGCGATCGAGAGCTGAACTTCCTTTCTCACATAGATGAATTAATCCATAAATCCAACTCAGCTCTTGGATTTGTTAAACGATGGTCTAAAGAATTTACTAATCCTTATGTCACCCGCTCTTTATACATAACCTTCGTTAGACCATTACTTGAATATGCCTCTCAAGTTTGGTCTCCATTTCAACGTGTCCATATCTCAAGAATTGAAAGCATTCAAAGAAGGTTCCTCCGTTTTGCCCTCCGTGGTTTACCTTGGCAAAACCCTCTCATACTTCCCCCCTATAATGATCCACTTCAACTCATTGATCTTAACACTCTTGAAGATCGAAGAATTATTGCCGATATCCTCTTCATTCACCGACTTGTTTCTGGTTCTGTTGACTGTCCAACACTTTATAATTCCATTTCTTTTAATACTAATCCACGCAATCTCAGGAACCCACGTCTTTTCTATCTTCCCTATCACCGTACTTCCTATGGCTCAAACGAACCCCTAACCCGTATGCTTCACGAAACAAATATGAATGTTGACAGTTTCGATTTCAACTTAAGTACATCGAATCTAAAAATTCTTCTCCTAAACCACCTAAATTCCCGCCCATAGCTATAAGTAACCTAGTTTTAAGTTAGATTAAGTTCATTTGTAGCTTGTTTTAAGCCGAATAAATGGGGGTGTTTGCCCCCACCAAAATTAAAAAATTAATTTGAAAACGCTCGCAGTTGTTTCATAAAATACACCTTGCTACCCCCTTCAAAATAAATGCGTCTACAAAATTCATCAAATTTATAATATTTTTAACCAATTTTGACTTTGTCGACTTTTGTTCTTAGTGTTTATACCCAAAAATTCTTAAAATTACGTTTTCCCATGTTATTTAATTTATGGAACTTTGCTTTTTTATTAATTAAAAAAGCGTTCATACATTATTTAAAAGAACACAGATTATTTAATATCATGTGCATTATGGCGAATGTTTGTTATTTCTAAAAAAATATGGCCGATGGCACTTGGTTTTTAAGTAACCTCAAAGCAACTGCATAGCAACTGCTTATTTTTATAAAAAGGGTTGCCAGCTTATGCGGTTTATCACAACCAAAGTTTTATTTGAACCCTCAAACATTATTTTCATTTAGAAATGCGAAATAAAATAAAAAAAAATGTATGCAAAATAAAATCCAAGGCCTGGTCGCACAAACCTATACTACTAAAGAAATCGGATAAATAAATTAACTGGGTCAAATAAAATTGCAGTTTGAGCTAACAGTATCTGTTTTGAGACACATAAATGGTTTCTATCGCCATCCTATTCAGTCGTTACAGAATATCTTAGAAAATGAAGTAAGTAGAATATCGAGATTCCATTTAAATGTTACCTCTCAGTAACTCGTCAGAAACTGAAAAATAAAATGAAATATCAAGAAAAGGTGTTTTGTTATCGTTTAGAAACTGAAAAAAATGAAACCAATCTGCAACCTTTTAGGAACTTAATAGTGACTGTAACGTAAAAATTTATAAGAATTAAAAGAAGAATCTACATACACCACCTGTATTGTCGTAGACACCAGTCTCTTCACCCAAATATCCTATGGATACCCAAGATTCAAACCAATGCCCCTCAACAACCCAAACCGAAGAGGAAGCCGGAAGAGACAAGTACCCCTATACTTCCTTGACTCCCATACCAAGGAACAACCTCTCCATCATCAACCGCACATGTATCGGTGTATCCCGCACCCTTTAAGAGACATACTTACACTTTGCTAACATGGCAACGAACCATCTAACAGCATACCATAGGTACTGACCACAAAACACCGTGGAACAGCCTAAAGGGTACCTGCCAGCATGTCCGCGCCTGTCCGCTACAAGCAATCGGTGTTCTTCTTGCAGCTGTATCGAGTTGTAGCCTACACCTGAAACCATGGACTCTACTTAAATCCCACACTCGTAACTAGTATCAGAATGCGTAAAAAACGGACGACAATTACATTTCCGAAGATTTCACTTCAGATTGCATCCACTGCACTAGCTACGGCTACCTAATTCTGCATTGAAGGGACGGAATCGATCCTATGCCGGCAACGCCCCCTTTCTCATCAACTATCCGTAAAGGACAATCGGTAAGAACGGCATGCGACAACGTAGAACCGTGGCCGAGATCAACCGTCGCGGTAGCCGGCAGTACCATAGCCATGACCAGCTCAGCCAGGCCGTGGGCACTTGCTCCGGGATCTACTTGACCGGTGTTACCTCTATTTTTCACTGCCGACCGGTGAACTCATGATGTGCGAGTTCGAATAAGTAATTTTAAAAAGCTTAAGGGCCCTCATAACCAACGTTGACAAGACTGTGAAGAATTAATTGTAAAGAAATGGTGATTCAAATCGCACCTTGTAACGTAAAAATCATAATGAAGTTAATTCAAAAAAGTATGCAAATGAAATCAAAAAATAGAATTGCTTCTACCTATCATTCCACGCACCCGTCAATAGACAGCAGCCTCTTCACCTTAACACCCTATGGATATCTAAGATCCGAACCCATGCCCACCAACAGCACAAGCCAAAGAGGAAGCCGGAAGAAACAAGCACCCATACCTATCCTTGACTCCTATATCATAGAACGATATCTCCACCAGCAACCACCCGTGCATCGGTGTATTCAGCATCCCTGCATTAGACATACTTACACTTCGCTAACACGGCACCTTGCTCTCCCTGCTCCTCTTCCCATTCTTTCAACTTCATCTCCATCCTCATCACAGAAGCGAGAACCATCCACCAGCCTACCATAGGTACTGACTACAAAACCCCGTAGAACAGCCTAGAGGGTACCTGACAGCATGTTCACGCCTATCCGCCGCGAGTGCTAGGTGTTCTGCTCGCAGCTGGTTCTCACAGTAGCCTACACCTATAAACCAAGGACCCTACTTAAATCCCCACAGACTTACCTAAACTTGCGATGCTAATTCAATACCATTACCTAAATCTTTCCGGAGGCTCTACTCCAGTCTGCTTGGGTTTAGTTGACGTCATCCCTCGCCGGCAACGCCCCCTTTCTCATCGACTACCCGAGAGGAACAGTCAAGGGGAACGGCATGCGACAACGTAGGGTCGAGGCTGAGATCGACCGTCGCGGTGGTCGGTAGTACTATAGCCATAGCTAGCTCAGCCAGGCCGTAGGCACTTGCTTCGGGATCTATCTGACCGGTATTATCTCTTATTTTTCACTGCTGACCGTTGAACTCATGATGTGCGAGTTCGAATAATTAATGTTGATATGCTTATTGGCCCTCATAACCGTTGAAGCAAAGATATGCCAGAATTGATTAGAAAATATAAGTTGATTCAAGATCGCACCTCTTTTTAGCAAAGAGTGAAATCGTAAATCGAAAGTAAAGATTTCGCGGTTATAATTATTTCACTATCCCAGTGAACGCGACACGTAAGAATCTTAATGCAAGCGAGTCATAGGTGTTCGTGACTGCTGTGGCATATCATTAACTTCCGCCCGTTTCGCTGCCACGGTGATATGCAAAAGGTGGCCGAAGAGGTGTCTAACTATATGGGGAGGGAGGATCTAAGGTGTTAAACAGACCCTCCTAGTCTCACAACCCACCCAAAATGATAACAGAAATCATCTCTTCCGTTCTCATCCGTTGGCTGACCCTGGACCTCTTGAGTCCCCATGACTCATTAACGATTATGGGCAGCCCTTGACATAATAAACAAGCAATAAAACTGCTTGCCTAAAACTATACCCGATCTATAGCATGGTATCTAACGTCGAAAACTAACTCTATTCGATGTTATGCCATATTACATCCTCAAAAGGAAACAAACACACACCAACCTACTCCATCCGAAGGGTTCTCGAGGGTTACCACCCTCCCTAGTAAATAACTCAAACGAACATCCTGAAAAACTCTACTATATCTTCAAGAATAAATATCAAAAGAAATAAGTTTAAATACAGAGGGTTTTCTGAAATCGTTATAATTATGGATTATTTATTAAATTTTCAAAATGTAACTTAAATCAATAAGGTAGTAATTTTATCTAAACGCAATACTTAATTCTTATTAAGGATCTCAATAGATCTTCTCTTAGTATGTGTTCAATCAATTATCATTAATATATATAAAACTATTTCAAATTCTGTTCTTTTCAAAAGATTTATAAAAAAAAATTACCAAAATTGCGCTTTCTTAATGGGCGCTTTTAAAGTCAATACAATTATTGAATCTTTGCTTATAATCTAATACAAAAGTTAAGGAAGAATGAAACGTGAAATATTAATATTTAGTTCTTGTATAAAAAAAAGGAGATGACTTATGTCATTTACAAAACAATATTCCGAATCGCAATCTTTTATTCGTATAAGATTATATAAAAAACGTATCAAACCATCAGGGTTTGTTCCGCGGCAATATCAAAAAAAAATTCGCACTACATAGGTACGTACTATCAGTGATAACGTAGTTACTAACGAACGTATCTACCGTTGGATTCGAATCGAAGTCAAGTGCTTCTCTTCCGCGAAGTTAAATAGATTTAACCTGGTACACGAATAGGACAATATCAAGACTAAAGTAAAACACGACAAATAAAACGTTGAAGGTCAGAAATTCCCACCCCAAAGCAACACAAATAGGTCAACAATCACAAAAAGGTACCATATATATCTGATTCCAGTTCGGCCTCAGACATATAATCGATCGCAAAAATATGTTAATATAGTGTATAGTTCAATATAATGTAATGAAATCAATGTAATATAGTTTTTAAATAAGAGATTTCTACCAATCGGGTAGTTAAAAATCTCCAAATATCCACTTAGCGTCGTTCCGGAAGTGCACTTCTGAAAGATCCTGTGAAATGTTTAAGGTATATGTATGTTAAATCTCTACCTGCACTATATATTCATATAATTGCTCCACTTTATATAGTTCCCTTGGGCTACAGAGCAAACGTTGACGAACTATTGTAAAAAAAAATTATCTATGCGCGTATCCTTTCGTTAAGGATTGGTATACTGTTCGTATATTCGTACCGAT
The DNA here is from genome assembly GCA_916050605.2 of Platycheirus albimanus. Lineage (NCBI taxonomy): Eukaryota > Metazoa > Arthropoda > Insecta > Diptera > Syrphidae > Platycheirus > Platycheirus albimanus. Next base: position 329,404,797 of record OU696696.1, on the reverse strand, counting down.
CAACGATACGAGGTGTAAAGGAATAAAAAAAAATTTGATCACGGTTAAATGTTGTGACCCGATGGACAAAATGTAACAAAAGCACGACGAGATCAATACAAAAAGGAAAAACGAGTATATCAAAGCGAGAGTTAGTGAAGGTAAGTATAAATTTACCGCAGAAAAGAAAATTCCAGTAATTGACGCGGCGTTAATACGCGTATAAGAATGGTCGCTACCGACGCTATAGCAAAAAAATTATTGTGGCATGAAGACCGAGTAAGTATAAAGTAAGTAACTAGCAGCCACGAAAGCTGACGGCTATAGGAGGCTATATAGTATCTGAAGGACCTTGATTGGCACGGTCCAATACTGTTCCTTGGTCACATCGACGGTCAAGGAATCGCTTAGCGCGTACTAATAAAAGATTGTGTTACCGAATCTGTTGCAATCACGTTACAACTCTGGATCCACGATACAATATTGTAGGGAAAACTTTCTCGCCAGTCACTGGCAATGAATAATTCTATTACCGCCATCTACCAGCGAGACCATAGTATCACTCGCAACGTGCTGAACGCACCCTTTAAGTTCTATCGACCAAAGAGAATCCGCAGTGTGGCGACCCTTTGTCGATAGTTGCGCCCCTGCAATTTCAACCAAGAAAACATCTTGAATAAATCCTCTTCATGGATACATAAAAATTCAAATATCTTAACAACGTTTTTTATCCTCAAAGAACTACGACGCAATAAGAATTTTCAATCCAGCTCCGAACAGTTTTCTTCTATGTACATTTTATATTTTATAATTCCATAAGTTCTTTCTTCTTGTAAATAAACAGTTATTATATTAGTTTTGACATTTAAATCAAAGCGTTTCATCTCGTGATTTCATATTTGTGTAGTCCGTCATTATCTCTTTCTCAACGAAAGAAAGTTGGTGTTTAAGAACGAAACACCACATTGGTGACCCCGACGTGATCTACACAGAACAGAATCACATCCAACATCACATCCACAATCCCATCAAGATGACTGACGAAAACGATAGATCGTCATCCAGCCAGAATGGTGAAAACACAATGATTGAGACAACTCCTGAAAAAACTGAACCACACAAAGGACAAAAACTCGAAGAACTACAACATCTTCAGCGAAACTCTTTTCCACAATACAGCGGTATTCAACAGGAATATGTATACGCAGTGAATTTACACCTTCCACAATTCTCGCCTGAAAGCCCAGACATTTGGTTTGCCATCGCCGAAGCTGATTTCGATGCCAATAGAATTACGAGTGATGCGCAAAAGTACAACCAACTTTTAAAGGCACTTCCATTGAACATAGCTGTTCAGCTGATAGATATTGTTAACAACGCACCGCCCAAAGACAAGTATAAAAACTTAAAGGCTGCTATTCTCGCACGTTTTTCAGAATCCCGACAAAAACAACTGCAAAAACTGCTAAGAGAAAAAGTCTTGGGTGACAAAAAACCGTCTCAGCTCCTTCGCGAGATGAGTGAGTTGGCAAAAAATGCCGTTACAGATGAAGTTCTTCATCAACTCTGGGCAGAGCGCTTACCAGAAAAAATTCGCCCATTGTTGGTAATCTCGGACAACCTCAAGAATCTCAACGCGCTTGCAGAGACCGCCGACCGCATCATGGATGCCCTCGGCAACAGCACAATAATGGCCGTCCAGCATCGAGAGACTCTGCCGACTACATCACGTATGTCCAATCCACCAGATTTTGCTCCTCGAACTTCAGATTTCATAAGACTTGAACGCCAATTGTTGGAGATGCAGCTGACTCTTAAAAGCTGCCAAAATGAAATCCAAACCCTACAGTCCGGTCAACAGCAAACGGAAAAACAGCTTAATGACCTTAGGAATAGACAGCAATACCAGACGTACAACGGAGCTCAGCAACAACAACAGCAATATCCACAACGATTTAATGGCCATCGTTCAAGGAACAGGTCTGCAACGCCCAATCGCAACGGTATTTGTTCCTATCACAACCGTTGGGGAAATGAAGCTCGACACTGCACTAAACCATGCAAGTTTATCTCAACTCCGTCTCATCAGGAAAACTAAACACGCTGTCACTGATTGAAGCAGTTGGTGACAGCATAGCTTTATCACCACTTAAAGAAATCCGCCTTCATATTCATGACTATTCAACAAACAAAACCTTCCTCATAGATTCCGGCTCCGTAGTGTCAATTATTCCAACCAGTTTTCTCAATAGCAGACCTGAAAAAAATCATCTCACCCTCTATGCAGCAAATACTTCTCCAATACACACTTACGGCAGCAAAATACTAAAACTTGATCTCAACCTCCGAAGAAGTTTCTCTTGGCCATTCATAATTGCGGACATTCAAACTGCAATTATTGGCGCCGACTTCTTAACCAACTTCAATCTACTTGTTGATCTCAAAAACCAGCGGCTCATTGATCCACTCACCTCTTTTTCCACCAAAGGTGAATCACTTGAGACGAGAACATATAACATCTCGACAATCGATGCAGCCCTTCCTGATAAATATGCCAAGCTTCTCAAGGAATTTATCAACATCACTAAACCGTCATGCAGTCCAAACCTCAGCAATATACAATATGCACACCGTATCATAACGAAAGGTCCACCTGTATCTTCACGCGCCTACAAGCTAGCAGGAGAAAAAGCAGCAGCGGCAAAAACGCAAATCTCAGACATGCTGGAAGAAGGCATCATCAGACCTTCTAGAAGTCCCTACGCAAGCCCGATTCACCTGACCAAAAAGAAAAACAACGACTGGCGACTTTGCGGAGACTATAGGCAACTCAACACCAACACAGAAGCCGACAAGTATGCACCTCCACTTGTTCAAGATTTGTTCCTGCGTCTACATGGTACCTGCATCTTCACCAAGCTGGATTTGGACCGAGCTTATCATCAAGTTCCGATGCATCCAGATGACATCCACAAGACTGCAATAATTACACCCTGGGGTCTCTATGAATACCTGGTTATGCCATTCGGACTGAGAAACGCCACGCAAACGTTTCAAAGGTTCATGGACTCCATCTTCCGCGATCTCGATTTCGTCTTTGTCTACATTGACGACATACTCGTCATGTCAAAAGACGAAAAACAACATCTCGAGCATCTGCGAACAGTCTTTGAACGTTTGAAACACTTTTCTCTCAGCATCAACATCAAAAAGTGCGTGTTTGGCCAACCAGAAATCAATTTCCTCAGCTTCATCATCAACGCTCAGGGATATGCACCAGCAAGCGATAGAGTAGACGCCATCCTTAAGTTCACCAAACCGGAAACCATCGAAGAACTTAGACGTTTCCTAGGAGTGACTAACTATTACCGACGATGTATTCCCAATGCAGCACAATCACAACTTCCGCTTAATGCTTACCTTCAACGTTCAATAAAAAACGACAAAACAAAAATTCAATGGACCGAAGAAGCAACTAAAGCCTTCGAGGAATGCAAAGAGAAAATAGCCAATGTGACACTTCTTGCATACCCTTCACCAAATTCTGCCTTAACCCTCACTACCGATGCATCATCTTCTGCCATCGGAGCCAAACTTGAGCAGCAGAATGGTAACACCTGGGAGCCGCTTGGTTTCTTTTCCAGAAAACTCAGTCCCAGTGAGCAGAAGTATTGCACCTATGACCGCGAATTGCTAGCCATCTTTGCAGCAATACTATTTTTTCACCACATGCTAGAGTGCCGCATCTTCACCATTAAAACAGACCACAAACCATTGATCTATGCATTTAAACAAAAAACATGAGAAAGCTCCTGACCGCAGAATCCGTCAACTAGACTACATATCACAATTTACGACCGACATAGTCTACGTAAAAGGTGAAGACAACATTGTAGCAGACGCTTTGTCCCGCATCAACACCATCAGCATGCCTACAATCTTTACTCCAGACAAAATTCGAGACGAACAACGCGATGATCAACACCTACAGGACTTAATCCAGAACCCATCATCACTTCATCTCGAAAAACTTCAAGCAGCACCAGGCATCAACATTTATTGTGACATAGCTACAGGCATAGTACGTCCCTACATTCCACTATCACTGAGAAGAACAGCGTTTGACACCATCCACAACACCGCTCACCCAAGTGGAAGAACAACATCACGCCTACTCCGGGAAAAGTTCATCTGGCCAGGGATACGAAAAGATGCCTTACAATGGTCTCGCGAATGCTTTGAGTGTCAAAAAGCAAAAGTTCATCGCCATACGAAACTCAAACCAGACCACATTGTAGTTCCAGATGCAAGATTTAATCACCTACACATCGACATTATCTTTTTGCCATTTGTCCAAGGGTTCCAATACTGCCTAACAATGATTGACCGCTTTTCGAGATGGCCCGTTGCTGTTCCCATAAAGGACATGACCGCCGACACCGTAGCAACAAATCTGTTCAGTCATTGGATATCGCATTATGGCTCACCTGTCACAATAACCACAGACCAAGGCACCCAATTTGAGTCTGCTTTATTTCAAGCTCTCACCAATCTTGTTGGAACACAAAAACTGAGGACGACACCATACCACCCACAATCCAATGGCATAGTCGAACGCATGCACAGAACACTAAAGGCAGCACTCATGTGCTCACCAAAGCCTTGGGTTGAAGTGCTACCAACAGTGCTACTTGGACTTCGAACATCGTTCAAGGAAGACATTCAAGCAACGCCAGCAGAGATGCTCTACGGAACATGTCTTCGAATCCCTGGAGAATTCTTTGTGTCTTCAGACCTACCAGCAGATTCACAGATGTTTATAGAGAAACACCGTGAATACATGCGTGGCATGCGTCCAACTCCAACAGCTCACCACAACAAAGCCAGAATATTCATCCTAAAGGACTTGGCCACTTGCTCACACGTCTGGCTGCGCAGTGATCACGTCAAAGTTCCTTTAGAACCTCCTTATCAAGGTCCATACAAGGTGATCCAACGACTATCAGACCGAATCTATAAGATAAATGTCAATGGTCAAGAAAAACAAGTATCGGTTGAAAGACTCAAACCATATTTCTACAACAAAACAGATGAGGATTCCACTAATTCCACTAACGATTCATCTACATCACTGAACCGACAAATCCAACCACATCTCTGGACTTCGACAATGGATCCACCTCAACGAACTTATCAAAATAAAAGAAGAATCGTGACTTTTTCATCCTCCAGCTGAAATCCACTCGGGGGGGAGTGACTGTGGCGACCCTGTGTCGATAGTTGCGCCCCTGCAATTTCAACCAAGAAAACATCTTGAATAAATCCTCTTCATGGATACATAAAAATTCAAATATCTTAACAACGTTTTTTATCCTCAAAGAACTACGACGCAATAAGAATTTTCAATCCAGCTCCGAACAGTTTTCTTCTATGTACATTTTATATTTTATAATTCCATAAGTTCTTTCTTCTTGTAAATAAACAGTTATTATATTAGTTTTGACATTTAAATCAAAGCGTTTCATTACGTGATTTCATATTTGTGTAGTCCGTCATTATCTCTTTCTCAACGAAAGAAAGTTGGTGTTTAAGAACGAAACACCACAGCAGAAAGAAAAGGAAGCCACCTTGTGTGAGTTCAGATTCCGCTCTCAGATCAAAATCTATCATTATCCCAAACAGAGCGATCTTCAGATTGCTCGCATTCCATTGAGTATGTTGGAAGGGTGCCTCCCTTCGACAAAAATTAATCGGACACACAATTGCTCGTTTCATGCTCAGTTCACACCAAGAATCGTAGTTAGTCTGTTCGCACTATACAATCACGAAAAGCGATTGCTACAAATGACGTAGAGAGTGTCAGAACCAAGAATTAATGTCAGAACTAAAATGTTAGGTAACAAGATGGAAGTAATAGTCGATGCGGCCGATTTAATTATTTCCACTTGCTAATCCTGTTATACATGTCATTCTCAACACACCGTGTAAATTGATAATGACAGTTCCAAGCAGCACGACAAAAAGTGTAAACATAAAATTTCAATAGACCGGGAACTTCAATATTCAAAAAAAAAAAAGAAGCGCGATCTGAAGTGTATAACATAAATCTTCACACAGAAAAACGCAAAACCGTACTTACCCGTATTTTTCCTGAAGGAATCTCATCCATTCTAATCCACGAGTACGAAATGGCAGCGTAAGAATCCGAATGTATCGTGAGCGCGCTTACCATAAACTGCGTTTCGAAATTCACATTTGACATATGTCAACAAAATGTAATATGATGAACTCACACGATTATCCGAGAAATTAAACCTTCTGAGATGAAGCAAAGGACAACATAGTGCCTTCACCTCAACTCCAACCTTTTTCCTGTTGTCATCCTGGCGAATATGACACTGACATAAAATAATTCTGACAGTCACTAAGGTCGAAGTTCACCGGTCACATAAACAGAGAGTAATGCTTACCGTTAGAATCTAGTGAAGTCTGACCCTTACTCCTGTCATATCCTTACAAAATATCCGAGCTGTCATGCATTAGTTGTCAATTAATTGCTCTGAACTATAAAGGTGTTCAGTGAGCAATAACCCTTAAGGTACATTTTTGACACGCCACCTATAGTGCCAACTAACAACCAGTTCAAACACTGGAATGCAGCCATGAGACTGGAAGTTAGGGCGTTGGCTGAAAGGAAAGTGAAAAATATGCTCTAGAAATTTCAAAGGAGAAGTCATTTTGAAGATAGACGTAGACCTGAAACGACACAACATCAGAACAATAAAATCTTTTTTTGTAAAGTTGTGTCGCAGCCATATTTCTTTTGTGCAATTTCTCTGATGAGAAATTGTACAATCCAATCTTAACTAAGGAATTATCCTTGAATTTCGGATTAATTGAAACATATAAGGTAAGAGTTTTTGCTAGATTAAATGTCTTTCGAAGCAGAAAATAAGAATTCATTATATCCCTGTTTCGGAACATAGGATTCTTGAGGAGAAGCACGAGGATTATTGAATTTCTTTGGGCCGGTAGGTTCATCCATCCCTGGAGGTAAGAACATCAAGCTTAAAGATGCATCAAAGCAAAAGGGCGGTTCCTTTTTTATTCTTTGCTTTGAGGCATAGCTCGACAGTTTTTTTTTACATATATATACATATGGACACGAGGTCTAATAAGTTTTGGGGGTACGCAGATTCACCAGCCCAGCAGACGCATCACAAATATCCAGCACCCAAGGGAAAGAAGACGCAGCAACAAAATTTGCAACAGATCCTGGCTAGTAGCCACATGGACTTTTTCTTCAGAAGCATGGCCTTTATGTTATCCATCCCAGACACGTGGGCATGAATTATACTTATATATGTGGACGAAATTAAATACTCATAGACGCATGCCGCGTCCTAATGCATCTTCCTATACTTTTTGGTGACTTCATTGCATTTTTCTTTTTTTTGGACGGAGTATTTCCTTCGTCATCGTGCGTGCACACAATCTACCTCCTGGTCACACACGCGTGACGCCTAAGAGCACCTCTAGAGGGTGCGTTCATACATTATTTAAAAGAACACAGATTATTTAATATCATGTGCATTATGGCGAATGTTTGTTAATTCTAAAAAAATATGGCCGATGGCACTTGGTTTTTAAGTAACCTCAAAGCAACTGCATAGCAACTGCTTATTTTTATAAAAAGGGTTGCCAGCTTATGCGGTTTATCACAACCAAAGTTTTATTTGAACCCTCAAACATTATTTTCATTTAGAAATGCGAAATAAAATAAAAAAAAAATGTATGCAAAATAAAATCCAAGGCCTGGTCGCACAAACCTATACTACTAAAGAAATCGGATAAATAAATTAACTGGGTCAAATAAAATTGCAGTTTGAGCTAACAGTATCTGTTTTGAGACACATAAATGGTTTCTATCGCCATCCTATTCAGTCGTTACAGAATATCTTAGAAAATGAAGTAAGTAGAATATCGAGATTCCATTTAAATGTTACCTCTCAGTAACTCGTCAGAAACTGAAAAATAAAATGAAATATCAAGAAAAGGTGTTTTGTTATCGTTTAGAAACTGAAAAAAATGAAACCAATCTGCAACCTTTTAGGAACTTAATAGTGACTGTAACGTAAAAATTTATAAGAATTAAAAGAAGAATCTACATACACCACCTGTATTGTCGATAGACACCAGTCTCTTCACCCAAATATCCTATGGATACCCAAGATTCAAACCAATGCCCCTCAACAACCCAAACCGAAGAGGAAGCCGGAAGAGACAACTACCCCTATACTTCCTTGACTCCCATACCAAGGAACAACCTCTCCATCATCAACCGCACATGTATCGGTGTAGTCCGCACCCTTTAAGAGACATACTTACACTTTGCTAACATGGCAACGAACCATCTAACAGCATACCATAGGTACTGACCACAAAACACCGTGGAACAGCCTAGAGGGTACCTGTCAGCATGTCCGCGCCTGTCCGCTACAAGCAATCGGTGTTCTTCTTGCAGCTGTATCGAGTTGTAGCCTACACCTGAAACCATGGACTCTACTTAAATCCCACACTCGTAACTAGTATCAGAATGCGTAAAAAACGGACGACAATTACATTTCCGAAGATTTCACTTCAGATTGCATCCACTGCACTAGCTACGGCTACCTAATTCTGCATTGAAGGGACGGAATCGATCCTATGCCGGCAACGCCCCCTTTCTCATCAACTATCCGTAAAGGACAATCGGTAAGAACGGCATGCGACAACGTAGAACCGTGGCCGAGATCGACCGTCGCGGTAGCCGGCAGTACCATAGCCATGACCAGCTCAGCCAGGCCGTGGGCACTTGCTCCGGGATCTACTTGACCGGTGTTACCTCTATTTTTCACTGCCGACCGGTGAACTCATGATGTGCGAGTTCGAATAAGTAATTTTAAAAAGCTTAAGGGCCCTCATAACCAACGTTGACAAGACTGTGAAGAATTAATTGTAAAGAAATGGTGATTCAAATCGCACCTTGTAACGTAAAAATCATAATGAAGTTAATTCAAAAAAGTATGCAAATGAAAGCAAAAAATAGAATTGCTTCTACCTATCATTCCACGCACCCGTCAATAGACAGCAGCCTCTTCACCTTAACACCCTATGGATATCTAAGATCCGAACCCATGCCCACCAACAGCACAAGCCAAAGAGGAAGCCGGAAGAAACAAGCACCCATACCTATCCTTGACTCCTATATCATAGAACGATATCTCCACCAGCAACCACCCGTGCATCGGTGTATTCAGCATCCCTGCATTAGACATACTTACACTTCGCTAACACGGCACCTTGCTCTCCCTGCTCCTCTTCCCATTCTTTCAACTTCATCTCCATCCTCATCACAGAAGCGAGAACCATCCACCAGCCTACCATAGGTACTGACTACAAAACCCCGTAGAACAGCCTAGAGGGTACCTGACAGCATGTTCACGCCTATCCGCCGCGAGTGCTAGGTGTTCTGCTCGCAGCTGGTTCTCACAGTAGCCTACACCTATAAACCAAGGACCCTACTTAAATCCCCACAGACGTACCTAAACTTGCGATGCTAATTCAATACCATTACCTAAATCTTTCCGGAGGCTCTACTCCAGTCTGCATGTTTGGGTTTAGTTGACGTCATCTATATTAGCGTGAATGGGATGGAAGCAACCCCTCGCCGGCAACGCCCCCCTTCTCATCGACTACCCGAGAGGAACAGTCAATGGGAACGGCATGCGACAACGTAGGGTCGAGGCCGAGATCGACCGTCGCGGTGGTCGGCAGTACTATAGCCATAGCTAGCTTAGCCAGGCCGTAGGCACTTGCTTCGGGATCTATCTGACCGGTATTATCTCTTATTTTTCACTGCTGACCGTTGAACTCATGATGTGCGAGTTCGAATAATTAATGTTGATATGCTTATTGGCCCTCATAACCGTTGAAGCAAAGATATGCCAGAATTGATTAGAAAATGTAAGTTGATTCAAGATCGCACCTCTTTTTAGCAAAGAGTGAAATCGTAAATCGAAAGTAAAGATTTCGCGGTTATAATTATTTCACTATCCCAGTGAACGCGACACGTAAGAATCTTAATGCAAGCGAGTCATAGGTGTTCGTGACTGCTGTGGCATATCATTAACTTCCGCCCCTTTCGCTGCCACGGTGATATGCAAAAGGTGGCCGAAGAGGTGTCTAACTATATGGGGAGGGAGGATCTAAGGTGTTAAACAGACCCTCCTAGTCTCACAACCCACCCAAAATGATAACAGAAATCATCTCTTCCGTTCTCATCCGTTGGCTGACCCTGGACCTCTTGAGTCCCCATGACTCATTAACGATTATGGGCAGCCCTTGACATAATAAAGAAGCAATAAAACTGCTTGCCTAAAACTATACCCGATCTATAGCATGGTATCTAACGTCGAAAACTAACTCTATTCGATGTTATGCCATATTACATCCTCAAAAGGAAACAAACACACACCAACCTACTCCATCCGAAGGGTTCTCGAGGGTTACCACCCTCCCTAGTAAATAACTCAAACGAACATCCTGAAAAACTCTACTATATCTTCAAGAATAAATATCAAAAGAAATAAGTTTAACTACAGAGGGTTTTCTGAAATCGTTATAATTATGGATTATTTATTAAATTTTCAAAATGTAACTTAAATCAATAAGGTAGTCATTTTATCTAAACGCAATACTTAATTCTTATTAAGGATCTCACTAGATCTTCTCTTAGTATGAGTTCAATCAATTATCATTAATATATATAAAACTATTTCAAATTCTGTTCTTTTCAAAAGATTTATAAAAAAAAATTACCAAAATTGCGCTTTCTTAATGGGCGCTTTTAAAGTCAATACAATTATTGAATCTTTGCTTATAATCTAATACAAAAGTTAAGGAAGAATGAAACGTGAAATATTAATATTTAGTTCTTGTATAAAAAAAAAGGAGATGACTTATGTCATTTACAAAACAATATTCCGAATCGCAATCTTTTATTCGTATAAGATTATATAAAAGTCGTATCAAACCATCAGGGTTTGTTCCGCGGCAATATTAAAAAAAAAAATCGCACTACATAGGTACGTACTATCAGTGATAACGTAGTTACTAACGAACGTATCTACCGTTGGATTCGAATCGAAGTCAAGTGCTTCTCTTCCGCGAAGTTAAATAGATTTAACCTGGTACACGAATAGGACAATATCAAGACTAAAGTAAAACACGACAAATAAAACGTTGAAGGTCAGAAATTCCCACCCCAAAGCAACACAAATAGGTCAACAATCACAAAAAGGTACCATATATATCTGATTCCAGTTCGGCCTCAGACATATAATCGATCGCAAAAATATGTTAATATAGTGTATAGTTCAATATAATGTAATGAAATCAATGTAATATAGTTTTTAAATAAGAGATTTCTACCAATCGGGTAGTTAAAAATCTCCAAATATCCACTTAGCGTCGTTCCGGAAGTGCACTTCTGAAAGATCCTGTGAAATGTTTAAGGTATATGTATGTTAAATCTCTACCTGCACTATATATTCATATAATTGCTCCACTTTATATAGTTCCCTTGGGCTACAGAGCAAACGTTGACGAACTATTGTAAAAAAAATTATCTATGCGCGTATCCTTTCGTTAAGGATTGGTATACTGTTCGTATATTCGTACCGATCAACGATACGAGGTGTAAAGGAATAAAAAAAAAATTTGATCACGGTTAAATGTTGTGACCCGATGGACAAAATGTAACAAAAGCACGACGAGATCAATACAAAAAGGAAAAACGAGTATATCAAAGCGAGAGTTAGTGAAGGTAAGTATAAATTTACCGCAGAAAAGAAAATTCCAGTAATTGACGCGGCGTTAATACGCGTATAAGAATGGTCGCTACCGACGCTATAGCAAAAAAATTATTGTGGCATGAAGACCGAGTAAGTATAAAGTAAGTAACTAGCAGCCACGAAAGCTGACGGCTATAGGAGGCTATATAGTATCTGAAGGACCTTGATTGGCACGGTCCAATACTGTTCCTTGGTCACATCGACGGTCAAGGAATCGCTTAGCGCGTACTAATAAAAGATTGTGTTACCGAATCTGTTGCAATCACGTTACAACTCTGGATCCACGATACAATATTGTAGGGAAAACTTTCTCGCCAGTCACTGGCAATGAATAATTCTATTACCGCCATCTACCAGCGAGACCATAGTATCACTCGCAACGTGCTGAACGCACCCTTTAAGTTCTATCGACCAAAGAGATTCCGCAGAAAGAAAAGGAAGCCACCTTGTGTGAGTTCAGATTCCGCTCTCAGATCAAAATCTATCATTATCCCAAACAGAGCGATCTTCAGATTGCTCGCATTCCATTGAGTATGTTGGAAGGGTGCCTCCCTTCGACAAAAATTAATCGGACACACAATTGCTCGTTTCATGCTCAGTTCACACCAAGAATCGTAGTTAGTCTGTTCGCACTATACAATCACGAAAAGCGATTGCTACAAATGACGTAGAGAGTGTCAGAACCAAGAATTAATGTCAGAACTAAAATGTTAGGTAACAAGATGGAAGTAATAGTCGATGCGGCCGATTTAATTATTTCCACTTGCTAATCCTGTTATACATGTCATTCTCAACACACCGTGTAAATTGATAATGACAGTTCCAAGCAGCACGACAAAAAGTGTAAACATAAAATTTCAATAGACCGGGAACTTCAATATTCAAAAAAAAAAAAAGAAACGCGATCTGAAGTGTATAACATAAATCTTCACACAGAAAAACGCAAAACCGTACTTACCCGTATTTTTCCTGAAGGAATCTCATCCATTCTAATCCACGAGTACGAAATGGCAGCGTAAGAATCCGAATGTATCGTGAGCGCGCTTACCATAAACTGCGTTTCGAAATTCACATTTGACATATGTCAACAAAATGTAATATGATGAACTCACACGATTATCCGAGAAATTAAACCTTCTGAGATGAAGCAAAGGACAACATAGTGCCTTCACCTCAACTCCAACCTTTTTCCTGTTGTCATCCTGGCGAATATGACACTGACATAAAATAATTCTGACAGTCACTAAGGTCGAAGTTCACCGGTCACATAAACAGAGAGTAATGCTTACCGTTAGAATCTAGTGCAGTCTGACCCTTACTCCTGTCATATCCTTACAAAATATCCGAGCTGTCATGCATTAGTTGTCAATTAATTGCTCTGAACTATAAAGGTGTTCAGTGAGCAATAACCCTTAAGGTACATTTTTGACACGCCACCTATAGTGCCAACTAACAACCAGTTCAAACACTGGAATGCAGCCATGAGACTGGAAGTTAGGGCGTTGGCTGAAAGGAAAGTGAAAAATATGCTCTAGAAATTTCAAAGGAGAAGTCATTTTGAAGATAGACGTAGACCTGAAACGACACAACATCAGAACAATAAAATCTTTTTTTGTAAGGTTGTGTCGCAGCCATATTTCTTTTGTGCAATTTCTCTGATGAGAAATTGTACAATCCAATCTTAACTAAGGAATTATCCTTGAATTTCGGATTAATTGAAACATATAAGGTAAGAGTTTTTGCTAGATTAAATGTCTTTCGAAGCAGAAAATAAGAATTCATTATATCCCTGTTTCGGAACATAGGATTCTTGAGGAGAAGCACGAGGATTATTGAATTTCTTTGGGCCGGTAGGTTCATCCATCCCTGGAGGTAAGAACATCAAGCTTAAAGATGCATCAAAGCAAAAGGGCGGTTCCTTTTTTATTCTTTGCTTTGAGGCATAGCTCGACAGTTTTTTTTACATATATATACATATGGACACGAGGTCTAATAAGTTTTGGGGGTACGCAGATTCACCAGCCCAGCAGACGCATCACAAATATCCAGCACCCAAGGGAAAGAAGACGCAGCAACAAAATTTGCAACAGATCCTGGCTAGTAGCCACATGGACTTTTTCTTCAGAAGCATGGCCTTTTTCCTAATGCATCTTCCTATACTTTTTGGTGACTTCATTGCATTTTTCTTTTTTTTGGACGGAGTATTTCCTTCGTCATCGTGCGTGCACACAATCTACCTCCTGGTCACACACGCGTGACGCCTAAGAGCACCTCTAGAGGGTGCGTTCATACATTATTTAAAAGAACACAGATTATTTAATATCATGTGCATTATGGCGAATGTTTGTTAATTCTAAAAAAATATGGCCGATGGCACTTGGTTTTTAAGTAACCTCAAAGCAACTGCATAGCAACTGCTTATTTTTATAAAAAGGGTTGCCAGCTTATGCGGTTTATCACAACCAAAGTTTTATTTGAACCCTCAAACATTATTTTCATTTAGAAATGGGAAATAAAATAAAAAAAAAATTTATGCAAAATAAAATCCAAGGCCTGGTCGCACAAACCTATACTACTAAAGAAATCGGATAAATAAATTAACTGGGTCAAATAAAATTGCAGTTTGAGCTAACAGTATCTGTTTTGAGACACATAAATGGTTTCTATCGCCATCCTATTCAGTCGTTACAGAATATCTTAGAAAATGAAGTAAGTAGAATATCGAGATTCCATTTAAATGTTACCTCTCAGTAACTCGTCAGAAACTGAAAAATAAAATGAAATATCAAGAAAAGGTGTTTTGTTATCGTTTAGAAACTGAAAAAAATGAAACCAATCTGCAACCTTTTAGGAACTTAATAGTGACTGTAACGTAAAAATTTATAAGAATTAAAAGAAGAATCTACATACACCACCTGTATTGTCGATAGACACCAGTCTCTTCACCCAAATATCCTATGGATACCCAAGATTCAAACCAATGCCCCTCAACAACCCAAACCGAAGAGGAAGCCGGAAGAGACAACTACCCCTATACTTCCTTGACTCCCATACCAAGGAACAACCTCTCCATCATCAACCGCGCATGTATCGGTGTAGTCCGCACCCTTTAAGAGACATACTTACACTTTGCTAACATGGCAACGAACCATCTAACAGCATACCATAGGTACTGACCACAAAACACCGTGGAACAGCCTAGAGGGTACCTGTCAGCATGTCCGCGCCTGTCCGCTACAAGCAATCGGTGTTCTTCTTGCAGCTGTATCGAGTTGTAGCCTACACCTGAAACCATGGACTCTACTTAAATCCCACACTCGTAACTAGTATCAGAATGCGTAAAAAACGGACGACAATTACATTTCCGAAGATTTCACTTCAGATTGCATCCACTGCACTAGCTACGGCTACCTAATTCTGCATTGAAGGGACGGAATCGATCCTATGCCGGCAACGCCCCCTTTCTCATCAACTATCCGTAAAGGACAATCGGTAAGAACGGCATGCGACAACGTAGAACCGTGGCCGAGATCGACCGTCGCGGTAGCCGGCAGTACCATAGCCATGACCAGCTCAGCCAGGCCGTGGGCACTTGCTCCGGGATCTACTTGACCGGTGTTACCTCTATTTTTCACTGCCGACCGGTGAACTCATGATGTGCGAGTTCGAATAAGTAATTTTAAAAAGCTTAAGGGCCCTCATAACCAACGTTGAAAAGACTGTGAAGAATTAATTGTAAAGAAATGGTGATTCAAATCGCACCTTGTAACGTAAAAATCATAATGAAGTTAATTCAAAAAAGTATGCAAATGAAAGCAAAAAATAGAATTGCTTCTACCTATCATTCCACGCACCCGTCAATAGACAGCAGCCTCTTCACCTTAACACCCTATGGATATCTAAGATCCGAACCCATGCCCACCAACAGCACAAGCCAAAGAGGAAGCCGGAAGAAACAAGCACCCATACCTATCCTTGACTCCTATATCATAGAACGATATCTCCACCAGCAACCACCCGTGCATCGGTGTATTCAGCATCCCTGCATTAGACATACTTACACTTCGCTAACACGGCACCTTGCTCTCCCTGCTCCTCTTCCCATTCTTTCAACTTCATCTCCATCCTCATCACAGAAGCGAGAACCATCCACCAGCCTACCATAGGTACTGACTACAAAACCCCGTAGAACAGCCTAGAGGGTACCTGACAGCATGTTCACGCCTATCCGCCGCGAGTGCTAGGTGTTCTGCTCGCAGCTGGTTCTCACAGTAGCCTACACCTATAAACCAAGGACCCTACTTAAATCCCCACAGACGTACCTAAACTTGCGATGCTAATTCAATACCATTACCTAAATCTTTCCGGAGGCTCTACTCCATAGCTAGCTCAGCCAGGCCGTAGGCACTTGCTTCGGGATCTATCTGACCGGTATTATCTCTTATTTTTCACTGCTGACCGTTGAACTCATGATGTGCGAGTTCGAATAATTAATGTTGATATGCTTATTGGCCCTCATAACCGTTGAAGCAAAGATATGTCAGAATTGATTAGAAAATATAAGTTGATTCAAGATCGCACCTCTTTTTAGCAAAGAGTGAAATCGTAAATCGAAAGTAAAGATTTCGCGGTTATAATTATTTCACTATCCCAGTGAACGCGACACGTGAGAATCTTAATGCAAGCGAGTCATAGGTGTTCGTGACTGCTGTGGCATATCATTAACTTCCGCCCGTTTCGCTGCCACGGTGATATGCAAAAGGTGGCCGAAGAGGTGTCTAACTATATGGGGAGGGAGGATCTAAGGTGTTAAACAGACCCTCCTAGTCTCACAACCCACCCAAAATGATAACAGAAATCATCTCTTCCGTTCTCATCCGTTGGCTGACCCTGGACCTCTTGAGTCCCCATGACTCATTAACGATTATGGGCAGCCCTTGACATAATAAACAAGCAATAAAACTGCTTGCCTAAAACTATACCCGATCTATAGCATGGTATCTAACGTCGAAAACTAACTCTATTCGATGTTATGCCATATTACATCCTCAAAAGGAAACAAACACACACCAACCTACTCCATCCGAAGGGTTCTCGAGGGTTACCACCCTCCCTAGTAAATAACTCAAACGAACATCCTGAAAAACTCTACTATATCTTCAAGAATAAATATCAAAAGAAATAAGTTTAACTACAGAGGGTTTTCTGAAATCGTTATAATTATGGATTATTTATTAAATTTTCAAAATGTAACTTAAATCAATAAGGTAGTAATTTTATCTAAACGCAATACTTAATTCTTATTAAGGATCTCACTAGATCTTCTCTTAGTATGAGTTCAATCAATTATCATTAATATATATAAAACTATTTCAAATTCTGTTCTTTTCAAAAGATTTATAAAAAAAAATTACCAAAATTGCGCTTTCTTAATGGGCGCTTTTAAAGTCAATACAATTATTGAATCTTTGCTTATAATCTAATACAAAAGTTAAGGAAGAATGAAACGTGAAATATTAATATTTAGTTCTTGTATAAAAAAAAAGGAGATGACTTATGTCAATCACAAAACGATATTCCGAATCGCAATCTTTTATTCGTATAAGATTATATAAAAGTCGTATCAAACCATCAGGGTTTGTTCCGCGGCAATATCAAAAAAAAAATTCGAACTACATAGGTACGTACTATCAGTGATAACGTAGTTACTAACGAACGTATCTACCGTTGGATTCGAATCGAAGTCAAGTGCTTCTCTTCCGCGAAGTTAAATAGATTTAACCTGGTACACCACATGGTGAGTCACTAATCAGTCCGTGACATCAATGGCAATATTCCGTCGCAAATTAAATCCAATTTGATTTCTATTACATGTATGTCTGGTCAAGAATCTTTATTTGATACTCAACAAAGATAATTTTAATCATTTGAGCAACGATCTGAATTCTCAGATCAACAACGAGGTAGAATTTAATTCAATATAGCATTATTATTATCATATATCTTTAATCACTTTGTCCACAGGAAAGGTATCCAGCAGTGCACTCCCGGATCCCAACTGTAAGAAAGATTTTGAGAGAAGATATCTCAATAACATCTTTTAACCATACTTACTTTAAAATATTGCTATTTCATATTTGAATTATATTGATTTAAAATTTTTTTTCGAGTATACGAGAGACACGAACTGTGTTCTTTTGTATATGGTATTGCTTGAATATATATCTACATATCTACCTTTTTGTTGCGTTTAAGCGTAGTGTCTCAAGCAGATCCCTGAGGCCTGTTCAGTTGTTCCATGCTTTGAGTATTTGATATAGGAGTCTAATGATTCGCGTCTCGTCTTAATATTTAGGTTTAGTTACTTCGTAAATTGATTATTCGGCGACACTTATTAAAGTTTTTTTTTATCTTCAATTATTTTTTTTTTATATATACACGAATGACACTAATGTCAGTCCGCCGCGTCTTTTAATAACTCGTTACCTTTTTTTTTTTTTTGCTAATTGATTTAGAGTTTCGATATACGTTTCCAAGTTGATTTTCTTGTAATAAACAGATTACAGAGTTGAAAATTTCGTATTCGAATGTTAACTCAATAAGTACATCTAAAATGGTGGCAATTGTTGTTGTTGCTTCCCATGGTATTCTAGAGCTTAGTTTTTCGTCGATAGATGCCGCACCTCAAGTGGGAATACTATAGTTTATATATGCAATGACGAAAACCAACTAGCAGTCCATACTTAAGGTAGTTCCACACTATCCCACAGTGTATTACGACATATCAAAAAAAGTGTGAAGGAATGTGTGATGGTTTTACATTCAATCCTAAAAAATATTTCAGATCTAAACACATGTCAAATCGTATGAGATCTGCGCTGTCATATTTTGTTTCCACACTATTATACATCTGTTTCATCACACATTTTTGACATGTCGTATTACACTGTGGGATAGTGTGGAACTACCTTTATTAGGTCCATGGGTCCGTGGTAGATCCATATGCGATATGATGGCGTTTTTTACGCATACATTCTCACCTACTATGAAGAGAAAATACTATAAAGATACCCATCTTGTGCATTCTTTTGATTTGATTAGATTAGATTAGATTTTAGATTAGATTCGATTTATTTTCTCTTAAAGTTTTACAGTTTCTTAATATCATTTACAAAAATCGTTAAGGCTTGGCTTTGCCGTCTGCCCGATTGACATCTTTTTAAGATATGTATAATAGATTTTTAAAGTAACATATACATGTTTAAAAACTTATTATTCTAAACTATACTGGTAATTTATATAAATATACTTTTTTTTTTTTTTTTTTTTTTTATTATTAAAAAGCCTCATTTAAGATTTGAAGACGATAACACATTGCCGTTTTGTAGTAATTATAGAGATTGTTAACATCACCTTCACAGTTGAGTAAGGACATTACCTCTTGCTCCGATTTATAATTGCTGTCCAAGAAACTTCTTCTCACTTCGCATAAAACAGGGCACTTTCCAATGAAATGAATGACATCTTCGCGTTCTTTTAAATTGCATAAGCTGCAATAGATGGGTAAATCTGCCCTATGAGGTATGTAGTGGAGCCTTATCAATTCTCCTCTCATTTTAAAAATAGCTGCAATAAGTTCCCGTTTGTTTTTATTGTGGAAGTAGTTATGATTGCACAAGTTGTGGTTCAAGCTGCTATAGACTGTTCTATGAACTGAAGAAGTAGCCTGATCAATACAATCTATTCTATGTTGTTCGTCCACTTTGGCAACAAAGTCCATAAGCTCAGATTTTCGATTTCTTCCGTTTTCCTCAACTAGTCTAAAGGTAGTTTGGAAACTGCTTCCTAACTCCTCCAACTTTTTGAACCAAAAATTCCGCTTTCTAATTGTTTGCAATGCCATTATTTTAGGAAGCCTTTCATTTGGCATGTCAAGAACTTTTGAGATATAATCCACATGATACTTGAGAGATTTAATGAATAGTGGTGACAAACCAGTCTCGATTGTTATCATATAGTTAGGTGTATTTTTGGGTAAAAGGAAACATCTCTTAATGAAGTACCTCAAAAGTTTTTCGACTGTCTCATGTTTTTCAAAGCCCCAAACTTGTGCTGCATATAACATCACTGATTCAGCCAATGCTATAAAAACCTTGTATTTAGCATTGTGCGATATAAGCTTGTTGGAAAAGCAATTTTTCCAAGTAGCATTAATTGCGCTTTTTGCTTTGACCAGCTTATCATTTAGGTGATGTTCGATATTGAGATTAGTCGTTATAATAACTCCCAAGTATTTATACGATTTAACGACCTCGATAGGTTCTTGGTTAAAGTGCCATTTCTCATTTCTTCCTGTTCGACCAGATCCTTTTTGGAAAATCATCACCTTAGACTTGCCCAAATTTACCCTCAAATTCCATAAGCTGCAGTACTTTTCTAGTCGATTAATCATCAGCTGTAAACTTTGGGGTGAATAAGCAAACATCACCACATCATCGGCAAACAAAAGTGCCTTAATCAAAATCCCTGCAATTTCAACGCCACCTGGTAAAAATCTATCAGGTCATTTATAAATAAGGCAAACAGATTTGAGCTTAGACTGCATCCCTGCTTTACTCCCATACTTGAATCAAACCATTCGGAAATTTCCGATCCCTTCGAAACAGCCGAAAAATTTTCGTGGTAAATATTCTCCAACACCCTTCCAAATTTGGCTGACATTCCAACATTATATAATTTGAAAAATAAAGCATTGCGGTCTACAGTGTCAAAAGCTGCTTTGAAATCCACAAAGAAGACGTAGAGCTTTTTTTTTCTGGTCGATGAAGTTACTTGCTATACTTTGTAGAACAAATATGTTATCCACTGTTGAATAACCACTCCTGAACCCTGCTTGGAACTCCGAAAGCAACTTGTTACATTGTATCCAGTTTGTCAACCGATCGTTTAACAGTGATGTAAAGATTTTATAAAATGCGTTTAGGAATGAGACGCCTCGATAATATTCAGGATCCGATATGTTACCTTTTTTATGAATCGGAAATATAATTGCTTTCTTAAAGTGTTCCGGTATTTCCCCAGTATTGAAAATTGTGTCAAATATAGAAGTTAAATTATCAATAAGCATTTCCGTTCCATATTTTATAAATTCTACTGGTATTCTATCCGTACCTGCAGCTTTCCCATCCTTTAGTTTGCTTAGCACTTTTCGCATTTTCTCGAGGTTTACTGTTGAATCCAAGATTTCGTTTGAATATGCTGGCTTAGCGTAGTGAAAAGGCAGTGCTAAAGACTCCGGATTTAAAAGTTGTTTAAAATGACCGTGCAATGTATCCATATTTAAGTTTGGACTTATAAGAAGTTTCTTTCCATTCAAATTATTGACTGCCTTCCAAAAATCCCTTGGGTCTCTGCAACAGGTCAGCTTGAGAGCCTCGTTTTCATAAAATAAGGTTTTCTTGACCCTGCATAGTTGTTTGAATATACGGTTAGCTTCAACGTACATCATTTTGAAATAATCACTGTTAAATTTTCTAAAAGCTTTTAACCATCCAAAAGATATTTTTCGTGCCTGTTCGCACTCTATATCAAACCATCTTTCTTTTTGTTTTATGTCTAGTGTGCTATTTCTATGAGTTGGATAAGCTTTCTTGATCGTGTTTTCCATTTCCTCAATTGTAAGTAGGCCGCCAGTTTGAAGAATTCTTTCCAGATTTCGTCTGTACTCTTTAGCTCTGCTGTCTTTCCATATTAATTTTGGAGGGAATATCAAACTGATTGTTTGGTCATTCGTAGTTTGGTTTGAATTGAATTCGACAGCTATTGGCATGTGGTCGGAGTATGGAACCGAAAGAACCTCTAAATCTGCTACCGCTGCGATCCAATTCCCCCTCACTAGACAATAGTCGATGACTGAACATCCTTGTTGACCAACAAAAGTAAATTCGCCGCACGAATCAGACCTTGATGCACCGTTCATTATTCGAAATCCAAATGAGTTACAGAGCTCCAGTAGTTTGATTCCTCTTGCATTTGTTATTGTGTCCTTTGAATTTCGAGTCTTTCCAGCAAATCTATTTTCTCTTCCTTCTTCATTTCCAATTCTCGCATTGAGGTCCCCAATTATCATAACATCGTCGATATCATTGTGCTCAATAAAACTGTATAGTACATTAAAATCCTGCTCCCAATGGTTACAATTGATGTACGACGGAATTATAATGTAACTTTTAGTTTTTGTTTTGATGCTTAAAAAATTAATTTCATCTTCTACTTTGAACTCACATGCAATGTTTTTAATAGAGTTTTTATACCCAAAAAAACATCCTCCGCTCGCCCTTCCTCTTGTATGTTGCCTTTGTGCAGAAATTAAAATAAATATAAAATTCTTAAATTTACTTAAGTGTAATTTAAATTCGTCTTCGTCTACGAATGTTTCATACAAAAAAACGAAGTCGTAATTATTTATTAAATTAAAAAATTCCGGATATAAAGATTTATTTTTTAGACCTGATATGTTATAGCTCAATATTTTTAGTCTGCTAAATTCTACATTAATTATATTATTTAAGCAGACGGCGCCTTTACCCTATGATTTAATAGATCTATTGGTTTGTGTATCTGCTAAACTATTGCTTCCATGTTGAGATCCAGGTGGCGCACTTAGATCTAGTCCATTTTCGTTTATGTCATCATCAGCTGCTGTTGACGCAATTTCTGTCTCTAAAAGAGAACACAGGTGTTGGCTTAGATCTGCATTGAAAATGTCATTTAAAACTTGAATTCCATCTGTGGCATTATTATGCAAAAATCCAAGTGTAGGACTCCACCGAAAGACTTTTTTGTTCACGAGCATTTTGTCATCCCTTACTAGAACTTTAATTTCTGGATTAAACTCATTCAAACGCCGTCTAATACTCAACAGTTTATTTCTCTTTTGCCTTATTGTAAAAGGAAGATCTTTTGAAAGTTTTGTGCCAGTGGTTCGTAGAGTGTTCGATGCTTTCAGCGCGGAGATTACTTGTTGTTTTGATTCGAGCTTTAGCATGAAGTTCTTGACATTTGGATTTGCCGATCTTATTTCACGAATCTGCAAATTTTCAATAGATGGTGGTGGCTGAATAATATTCGTACAAATTCGTATTGCTTGTTCTTTTTCGTCACGTCCTTCCACAATCGGTATTTTCATCAAAAGATTGTTTTCAGTGTTCCTTCTCTGCATATCCTCAATTTGGTTCTCTAATTCTTCATATTTTTTTTCCAAAGTTGTTATTTTGGAGGTTAACAAGACATTTGCCTGTATGATTATTTGATGGGCATTAGTAATTGAATCTAAATCACTTTTTTTTGCCACTTCCGCCATTTTTGTGTCGAGAAGCATCTCTAGCATCTTAAAAAGGTCCATTTTGGACATTGATCCTACTAGTTCTGAAGACATTGTGTATGGAGTTTGTGCCTTTTTGGATCTAGGAGTCTCTGGAGAAATTTCTTGCAGTTTTCTTTTAATATTGTCCATATAATAATGACGTTTTTCGTAAATTAGTTTTCGCTTGTTCTTAGAACTAATTAAATACGACTTACTGCTCTATAACTCACTTGAATTTCATATGGTAAAGTGACTTGAGTGCTTAATTAAGACTTCTGAATAATAAAAATGTTTTTCTTTTTTGAATAAATTGCAAAAAAAATCAATTTTGAATAGGGCTAAACTTTAAAGTAAACTTCACAACTTTTTTGACAGATGCCTACAAGCTGCTGCTCATAGTAGGTGAGCATGTATGCGTAAAAAGCGCACACATTCTAACCTACTATGAGCATACTTCTCCTCCACACCAATTTCCCCTACAAGATTGAAAACACTACTCGAATTATAAAGTCGAGATAACACTTGGAAGATGCATTTTTTTTTTCGTTTTAAGGTTCATATTATAACGAGAAGGAAAGAAGACCATCGATCATGGTAGGAGGGGAAGTTCCCACTTCCAATACATAGCATTATTTTATTACTTTTAATCCTTTACATTCATTCTCTGAGTAACCGTAGCAGAAGTCAGTTGTGTTTGCGTTCAAAAAAGAGTTTTTTAAAAGAAGCAAGATTACCAAGTATTTCTTTAATATTATTTTAATAAATCGAATACCTAAGCGTTTTTACGTTAAAGAATCTGAAGTTGGATAACCTGCGTGCACTGCGCATACAAGCTTAGTAAATTTAAACTAGTGATTTTGTTAATATTTTATTAGAGGCAGCTGTAGCTAAAAGTAAAAAAAAGTAATTCAAGCGTCGTGAACTATAATTTTATTGTACAACCAGTGTAACGCTTGAATTCTGGTGAACATGATGGTAGAAATAGTGTTGGTATTTTAACGTGGATTTGGGAATACTCGATTTGAGCTGAATCATAACGCATCGTCCGGTCGACACCATTATGACTCCATGTACATAGGCAGCAGCTTGTTTAAATGCGTATTATATTTATTGTATAAATTGCACCGGGAAAACGAGATATAAGAACAGGGTGCACTAAAATAGGAGACGACACGTTTCAGTGTACGAAATAGTGTTTACTCAAGTGAGATAATACCACTGCTAAAGCTGTGAGTAAAAGCCAACCCAAGGGGCACGCTTAGTTACTGAATAGTTGTGGTGACTTCTCTGTGACAAAATGACAGTCATATAAGTGTACACAATTAAGTCACCAATACTTCTCTGGAACTGAAAAAGCGCAAAAATAGTCCGCTTGTGCAACTAAATTTTAGTTGCTAAGAAGTTACTTGCAACTTCAGTGTGGTCAGTCTTAAATGTTTCAAAATAGTTATCCTGTAACTGAGGAGCAACTCATTTTGGTTACTGATAAGTTTGCTTTGACCGAACTGTAACTGAATTTTAAGTAATAGTTCAGTCTGGCAAAACTTAAATGTAACTGAGTAAATAGTACCTGTGAAGTTTTTTGAAACTTAATTGCAACTATGGGATGGTTGCAGTAAAGGTTTTTTATTTTAATGTCACATGAAGTTATATTATTGTTGCAAATCAGTAGTTTTTAATTTTGTATTATTTATTATTATTCATTTTTGAAACCAAATACCATGTACATACATATTATCAAAAAATGGAGACTTCAAATTTTTACAGCTGCAAAAATTAAACGTCAAACTAAGACTGATATTTTCATTCGAAATGAAAAAGTAGCGAGCTTTAATAATTGTTTTTTTAATGTTTTCGCATTTTTAAGTTAAGTTAAGTTTGAACCTCAACAAGTGTAGTCGCATTTTCTTTTCGCTCCGCAATAATATTTCGTGTTTCCCAATTGTTTTTCCTGACCCCGTTTAAGTTATTTTTAATAATAAAAAACAAAAAAAAACATTCAACCAAAAAAAATTATTTAATTAAACGTGTGCTCGCTCAATTTCCTGTGTCATCAAAAACCACGCTCATTTGCCGATTTTTTTGTATTTTCTTTCGTTTCGCTCGTTCCCTTATAAAGCTAACACCTCGCTTCTTACGCCTTTGCTTTTGTTTTGTTTGTGACCTACATTAATAACTATGGATACTAATCGTTGTGATACTGCCCACTGTGACCTTGATAGCAAAACTGCTGAAAGGTTCTTTTGCAAAGGAATTTGTTTTAAATCATTCCACCCAATTTGCATTGGACTCAGCAATAGGTCTTCTACATACATTAAAGAATACGCTAGTCATTTTGTGTATCTTTGTGATCAGTGTAAAAAAATATCCCTTTCGGACGTTTTTCTCGCGATAAAGTGCAATAGTGAAAACATTAACTCGGTCGAAGCTAAGCTAAACTCCCTTGAGTTTCAATTGACTGCATTAACCAATTTAATTAACAATATTAATGACAGTTCTCAGGTCAATTCACCCTCTGAAAGCATAAGCGCTGAACTTAAACGAGCCTTCAATCCTATCCTCGCTGACAATAATTCCTACCATAAAAGTACAATTAATCAGCTTCATAAAATGGATGATTTTTTGGTTAAGGCCTTCGACGATTTTAACAACACTATTGACAATTCAAATAAGCGTTGTGTTTTAAAATTATCTTCAATTGATAAGCAACTTTCTGTTATAACAGACTTGATAACGAACGACCCTCGCGTTAACAATTTTGATAAACGTTGTGAATCACTAAAACTAGAAATTTCGTCTATGCTTAAATCTTTTTGTGATGCCAATTCCCTTGAATCCATTAACGAAAATCTTAGCTTTATCCGTTCTGATCTTGACAGTCATCTCCAAAGTACATCCAATATTGTCATCCCCGGGCTTCGCCAACCCCTCGCACTGCTATAAAACGCCGTTGGTACAATTAACTCAATTAGTACCGAACTCATCGAAACCCGTTTATGCATTGGACTACTTGCAGACGACATCCAGACAGCCACTTGCAAAATCGACGGAATTCACCTTCAACCCAATGCTTCTGTTTACAACACATCTTTAATGGCTGAAATTGTGGATACTTCTATTTGCCAACCAGCTCCCTTACCAGCTATTGAAGATGCTACACCACCTGCACCTGCTTGCCTACAACCTTTGTTTCCTCCCATCACCACTGCAGTGCCATCAACTCCCGCTACAGCAATTCACCCTCAATCAGGACTTAATTTATCACCTACTCACCAACCAACACTTTCACCTAGCTTAACACCACCTGCATTACCTACCTTAAACCGCTTTGGCACAACGTGGACTCTAACCGAATGGAACAACAGACTTAGGAAGTTAAACAACAATGCCGAGAGTGCGACATTCTTCATCACAAATGCTCCTGTAGATGCTGATGTCCCCTGGATAAGAAGACTATTTAGCCGTACTTTTGCAATAACCCTTAACGAGTGCCAGAAGATTTCGCCACCTCGCTCCAGACATCATAGCAACTTCAAAATTAGTTTTCCATCTAAATACGAATGGCTTCTTTGCTCCCATACTGA